>JARWIR010000001.1:144762549-145475827 GCA_029959085.1 Nemophila menziesii
ATTATATAATATATGGATTATACAAGTTTTATGACTTTGAAATATCGCTTACATCGAGAAAAATATATTTCCTCTTTTTTTGTCTAACTTCTTTCAATTCTGATCAAGAATGTATGCATATGCTATACACCAAATAGTTTGAAATGATTTCATTGATACATTTTATAACATTAGGGGTGACACTAGTCGTCGCTACTAATAGAATAAGTTGTCGCTACTAACATGCGCTTGTCTTAGCTACGACATGTCGTTACTGATTGTCGCCACTAAGGTGTCTCCCCTAAAGTTTAGTTGCTAAAGATCGTAAATTACCACGACAGGTCAAAAGTATTCGCTAATGTACCACCTATTTTTAGCAACGACATATTTTGATCATTGGTAACGACGGTCATGGTTATTAGCGAAGAATTTTTTTTTCGCTAGAGACATTTTTAATACAGGCGACAGTCGTCGTCGCTGAAAATAATCAGTAGCGGCCGACATTGTCGTTGCAAATAACAAAAGTCTTTAGGGACTGCACTTGTCTCCGCTAATGCCTGATGCATTAAGAACAATATTTGTCGTCCCTGGAAATGTTTTTATTAGAGACGACAATATAGGTAACACTCGTCTTAAAAAAATTGTTTTTTAATTATAAAATATGATTATTTGGGTTTTCAATATTAATTTATTAGTAAAACAATTTCAACTATTAAAATGAAAAAAATTAAAAAACGATACAAATAATAATTATAAACGAATAAAAGTCTAAAAAAGTTAACGATATCTAAAAACTAAAAAAAATTGAAGTCGGTTATTACACAAGTTCGAAAAGGAAAAAAAATCTAGATATTAAAGTCGATATTACAAACCAAAAATCAAAGTCTTAAAAGTTTAATGATAATTTAATAAATTTTCTAATTCGCTTCTTCTTCTTCTTCCTTTTCTCTTTCTTCTTCTTCTTCAAGAGGATTCATATTCAAATTCAGATTCAGAGGAGTCAAATCTGGAGGAGAAGTCAGTCCCGTTGGATGAGGATTTGTTGGAGTGGAGCCTGGAGTTGGGGTAACTGGTGGGCCTCGTGGGTATGATTGTAAAAAGCGCACACACCTCGTAACGACGATTAACTTTCCAAAAGTGTACGAATCGTTACAAGTAATAAGTAAGTAAAACAAGTTCGTTCCTAAGGGATATAAGTAGTTTTTTCAACCAGTGTTCAATATTAGCGCAGATGGTTTTAAATGTGTTCATAAAAAGATAAGAAGATATACTGAATAATTTTTTCCAATACATAAAATAATTATGCAATTAAGTTAAAAGCTAACGACTGCAAATATAAACCTATGCTATTGAATTAATGATTTTAGGAATAAGGGTGAATCGGTAATTTCTCATCAGTCGGGATTCAAAGTCAAAGCCATATCAGTATCTTAGAAGGAAACCTCAACACAAATAGGAGAATTGGGTAAGGACGCCCTAGGAAATGGATTGGTGATTAAAACTAATCCTGTTGACTATCTAGCTAGGAAAGACCTCCCAATTCACTACAAAACAGTAAACGCCAATATGTTAGTTCGACAATTGTCTCCCCCTATTTAGGCTACCCACTATTTGATCAGAACACATGTAGTGTTATTGCAAACATATCGTCAATGGAAATTAATTAGACACAATTCACTTGAATACAATAATCTCAAATTCAAGTAAATAGAAAAACAATGTTCAACAGTTCATGTAATTACAATCCTAGGCAAAAGATAAATAATTGTGCATAATAAAAACCAAGAATAAAAAGCGTATAAACAAATTAAAGACAAAATACCCAAGTTTAATTAACCTAAGTATAGAGATGGAGAGGTTTAGAATTGGCGCAGTGAACACCCGTCTCTTGATTCTTCCTTCTCTAGATACTCCTGATTGCTTCTATAGTGAAATTCTTAATGAAATTTATGGTTTGGCAGCCAAGGGATGAATTCCTAACGTTAAGAGCTGATATTTATAAAAGGAAAAACGTTTTTAGGGGTTGACTAGGTCGTGTTCAAGGTTTAAATCACCTAGCCCATACTAAAAACGTTTTCCACCAAGTGGGGACTAGTTCGAGTCACGCCGGCTGCAAAGTTCATATCTTCTTCGTTACAACTCCGAACTAAAAAAACTCAGTGGACACACACTACTTTTTTAGATCCCCATATAGATATAATAGTAATCATCCAAATTATCTGTGTATCTCATGTGGTATCGAAACAATTCACTTTCTAATTCTGGCCAACAACTTTTTCACTTTCTAAAAATGATTTCTTTAGTACTTTTCTCTTGGTTTACTTCTTTGATCTCCTTTTCTCAACTTCTTAATTATTATTTGGCATCTAATACAATCCTTGTACCTAAGAGTTTCACATTTGATACAAAAATTACACACAAATAGCTCTAAAAGTGACAAGTCTCCAAAATAAGGAGAGGAACGAGAATATATCAAATAATAGGAAAAAATCTCTCATTTGAGCATAAAAGGAACCTAAAAATATGTATCACAATGGGATTTATTTATCATAAAAACAAAGACATTGATATCTTCCAGCTAAGCAAAAGGATCGAAGGTCAGGAGTTCTCGACTGACCTGTTGTGCGTTAAACTAGTTCATAAAAAATTTCATCTTATCCGGCTAGCTTGGTGATTGGTGCGTGCCAGAGGTAGATGGAGATGACTCACTGGGCGAAAAAACAAATGGTTCTTATCCCAGTTGCACCATGCATTGGTTCATGAAGTTTATCATGGTGTCTAAATTAGCTGCATCCGCCAGTGTCTAGCTCGTTTGAGGAAATCCTCTTGTCTTTCCTTTTTTGTAGGGCCAACACCAAGAAACCACCCCCGTGTTACCTTCTTCATTCCTGTCTTATCAGCACTCACCATACTTTTTTATCTGTTCAGTCTGTGGAATGGTGGCGATTGAAGATGAGGATGTCCTCGAGACACTTTGTGAGAACCTCGCATGAGTGGATAATGACCGCAATTGCTGTCGCAAAGATGCCTTTCAAAGAAGAATGCCATGTTAGTTACTATTGTATTTTATTTGTATACAAAAAGTAAAACAAGATTACAGAAGAATATCGACTCTCTAGTCCCTTTCTTCTTCGTCAAAACCGAATTATAGAAGTACTTGTAAATAGGTGGCAACGGTATTTCTCAATATCCTCCCTCAATCTGGTTGGGTCAACATCTAACATTGACTCATATTTCAAGAATTAACACATGATTTTAAATAATGTAATAAAGTGATAAAAATTTTAATTAGGAAAAGTGAAAAAATAAATCTAATAAAGTTATAAAAAATTAATTTGGAAAAGTAATATCTCCTAAGTGTGGGAGTAATTCCTTGATCCTTCTCTACTCAGGTGACCTCAATTTTCCCGGTTTG
The DNA here is from genome assembly GCA_029959085.1 of Nemophila menziesii. NCBI lineage: Eukaryota > Viridiplantae > Streptophyta > Magnoliopsida > Boraginales > Hydrophyllaceae > Nemophila > Nemophila menziesii. The sequence goes on from JARWIR010000001.1 coordinate 144,765,944, forward strand.
CATTGTTTGTTGCCGCCCGAATCTGCATTTTTTATTCACAATGGATAAACAATTCTGTTAAAATTAAAATTATTTTAAACTAATATATTAAGGTAGTTGGTGTTGGTTAGGGCGTGATAAAATAAGGATAAATAAAGATGCAACTAACACTCCAACTGAAACACTTACTCACTGCAAGTATCACAGGTCGTACGTAAGTTTTGATGATAAGATGAATTTGTTTCTTAGAGATTACGAAAGTTAGGAAGAACTTATGCAATATAAAGTGCAAATAAGAAAGCTAGAAGAATAATACGCTGAGAATAAAAGACTTGGAAATATTTAATTGGTTTTACGACTCTAAACAATTGACTGAATAAAGTCAAGACAGGAAAATAAATAAAGAAAATAATAAGAGTTTATCTCGAGATCTAGCAAGTAGTCCCCACATGCCTTGTTTATTCTATTCATGTAAGGGAGAATTGTGTGATATGCAATAGCCAGGATTCTATATTTCTCTTAACCCCCTTCTGGGTGGACTTAGGTGGCGACCTAACAATTACAAGGGGACTTGGGTAAGGGGACCCTGCGCAATAATTGGTGGTTAAATCTCAAAACCTAATGACTATCTAGTTAGGCAAGCCCTTCTGGATCACTACCACACACTAAAAGTTTATGTGGTGTTTTAATAATTAGACATCCCTTACGGGTGACCATCTAACAACTGTTAAGGTAATCCTATACGTTTTCAACCGCAAGAACTACAGACAATAAATCAACACATAAAAGCAGAGAATAAAACACTAATTTCAGTTAAATGCTAACATCCCAAATAAAATAGATATAAAAAAAGTTTAGGGTTCATACCCATATGCTAATCTCAAGCTAAAATAGTATTAGTTGATACTATCGAAAGAAAGAAAAACAATTACAAATTTAAATGATTGGGAAGACATAAATTGTTTTCCAACTCCTTCTGATCTTCTCTTATCTTGATGTAAGCTTCTTATTGGTCTAAAGGCTGACCAAGGATATGTTTCCAATGAAAAGAGGGTGTATTTATAGGGTTTAGAAGACCCTAGGTTGAAATCTTAGAGTAGAAGGCAAGTAATTTGAGTCAAAGTCCAACTCAATTTCGTTTCCTAAAATATAGGATAAGGGATAATCTGCTTCTGTCTTGTTTTTATCGTATCTCCTTCAAAGTAGGACTAGTTCGTTCATTAACGTAAATTCTATCTTAACCTGAAAATTACCATATCAACCTACCATATATTAACGGGTATCATATCGACTATATTATATGTTTTCCACCTATTAAAACTTTTTCCTGTAACTAATGAGTTAAAATAAGATACTTAATTTAATTGTAGTTCATTGTAATTGTGAATCCTATTTTAACTTTTTATTTGAATGAACAATATGCTAAATATAAGGCTGTGTTAAAAATCATAGCGGAAGCAAGAATTTTTTGAAAAAAAATAATTTCATATTAGACAACATTTGAAGAGTTCTCACTTCGTTTATCAAAATTAACTGACATCTAACATTTAAATACGGAAACACCAATAATTTTATTTAGCATAAAGACATACTATAAGAAGTAGCACACGTGGATGTTGAAATATGAACTCGTGGCATAATGATTTTCTGATAACCAATCACGAAATCCCATCATCTGCCCTACAAACTAAGATAAGGTCAGGTTTGCAATGATAACGATATATTCTTTTACCTTTTGTGAGGCTTTGTATAGATGTTTGTCCATTATATTTGTGAAAAACTTGATTGATTTAAGAATATTTGCTGTTCGTATATAAATATTTTATAATACAATATGTATTATGATATGTCATTTTCATAATATGACATTGTCCTTAATTGACTAACTAACACAAAATAATTATTCCGACCTACCAGATTCAAACCAGTGACCTAAGGATTACCTGACAGGTTATAACTAACTACAGTCCTCCGCTCTACCAACTGAGCTATGGTCGGGAATGAAAACTATGTTGATGAAAGTTATATACCATTTTATTCACACGTGATACTTAGTTATAGTTTTTTATATGATATATTTATAAATAATTTATTAAATTAAGCATTTTCTTATATATAAAGATTATGTAGTACGTCAAAAATTAGGACGCATCAAGAAAAGAGTAAATTATACTTGTTTAATTGTATAATTAGTAGGGTTTGTATGAGGTTTTGACAATCTATTCGAAAATCAAAAGTAGTTGGATTTTGCATCCTTATGCATGCTTCAAATGAATAATTATATAATTATTTCTAAGATACGGGTCTTATCTTAGGTTCTAGATGGGTGGACTATAGATGGCCATAATTTGTTAGATAAGACAGTTTCTTTGAATACAAGAAATTCACAATGTAACTTTTAGGATTCATTAATTGACATTTGGTAAAACTAAATATCAAATAAGTACTGATTCATAAAAATTATGTAACAGAAACGGTTCATGAGACTGATATATTCACCAGACCATTGAGTTCAACACATCGTGAGTGATTAATAAACTACTCTCGTGCCATTACCATACACTCCAAAACAAGAGGTTATGTTAAGAAAATTATATCTAATATAATAAATAGTTACTATAACATTCGATATTTGATTTCCCAATGAATTGATATAAAGTCTTAATTGTTGAACTAAATATATATTTGGTACATATCTTCTATTAGAAAGAGTAAAAAAAAAAAAATTGTTTTTGCAAACAATATAAAATAAATACTATCTTTAAGGTAATTAAATGAACCAACTAGTTTGTTCATTAACGTAAATTCTATCTTAACCTGAAAATTACCATATAAACATACCAGATATTAACGGTTATCATATCGACTATTTTATATCTTTTTCAACCTGCTAAAACTTTTCCCTGTAACTAATGAGTTAAAATAAGATACTTATTTTAATTGTAGTTCATTGTAATTGTGAAACCTATTTTAACTCAATATTTTATCTAAATGAACAATATGCTAAATATAAGTCTGTGTTAAAAATCAAGCAGAAGCAACAATTTTTTGAGTGAAAATAATTTAATATTAGACAACATTTGAAGAGTTCTTGCTTCAGTTATCAAATTTAACTGACATCTAACATTTGAATACGAAAACACCAATAATTTTATTTAGCATGAAGACATACTATAAGAAGTATAACTCGTGGATATTGAAATATGAACTCGTGGCATAATGTTTTTCTAATAACCAATCACAAAATCCCGTCATCTGCCCTACAAACTAAGATAAGGTAAGGTCAGGTTTGCAATGATAACGATATATTCTTTTACCTTTTGTGAGGCTTTGTATAGATGTTTGTTCAATATATTTGTGAAAAAATTGATTTATTTAAGAACATTTGCAATGATTTGTTTGTATATAAAGCTTTTATAATACAATACGTATTATGATATATCATTTTCATAATCAGACATTGTCCTTAGTTGACTAACTAACTCAAAATAATTATTCCGACCTACCGGATTCGAACCAGTGACCTAAGGATTATCTGACAGGTTATAACCAACTACAGTCCTCCGCTCTACCAACTGAGCTAAGGTCGGGGATGAAAAGACTATGTTGATGAAAATTATATACCCTTTCATTCACACGTGATACTTAGTTATATTTTTTATATGATACATTTATAAAGCATTCATTGAATTAATCATATTCTTATATATAAAGATTATGTAATACGTCAACTATTAGGACGCATCAAAAAATGAGTAAATTATACGTGTTTAATTGTATAATCATTAGGGTTTGTATGAGGTTTTGACAATCTATTCGAAAATAAAAAGTAGTTGGATTTTGCATCCTTATGCATGCTTCAATTGAAAAATTATATAATTATTTCTAAAATACGGGTCTTATCTTAGGTTCTAGATAGGTGGACTATAGATGGGCATAATTTGTCAGATAGAACAGATTCTTTGAATACAAGAAGATCACAATGTAACTTTTAGGATTTATTAATTGACATTTGGTTAAACTAAAAAACAAATAAGTAACGATGCATAAAAATTATGTAATAGAAACGGATCACGAGACTGATATATTCCCCAGACCATTGAGTTCAACACATCGTGAGAGATTAATAAACTACTCACGTGCCATTGCCACACACTCCAAAACAAGAGGTTATATTAAGAAAATTATATCTAAATCGTAACTATAATATTCGATATTTGATTTCCCAATTAATTGATATAAAGTCTTAAATGTTGATCTAAATATATTTTTGGTACATATGTTCTATTAGAAAGCGTAAACAAATGCAATTTTTTTTGCAAACAAAATAGAATAAATCCTGACTGAAAGGTAAGTAATATGAACCAACTAATTCGTTCATTAACGTAAATACTATTTTAACCTAAAAATTACCATATCAACCTACCAGATATTAACGGGTATCATATCGATTATTTTATATGTTTCTCCACCGACTAAATGTTTTCCCTGTAACTAATGAGTTAAAATAAGATACTTATTTTAATTGTAGTTCATTGTAATTGTGAATCCTATTTTAAATCAATATTTTATTTGAACGAACAATATGCTAAATATAAGTCTTTGTTAAAAATCAAGCAGAAGCAACAATTTTTTGAAAGAAAATAATTTAATATTAGACAACATTTGAAGAGTTCTTGCTTCATTTATCAAAATTAACTGACATCTACCATTTACATACGTAAACACCGCTAATTTTATTTAGCATGAAGACATACTATAAGAAGAGGCACACATGGATGTTGAAATATGAACTCGTGGCATAATGATTTTCTAATAACCAATCACGAAATCCCGTCATCTGCCCTACAAACTAATATAAGGTCAGGTTTGCAATGATAATGATATATTCGTTTACCTTTTGTGAGGCTTTGTATAAATGTTTGTCCAATATATTTGTGAAAAAATTGATTGATTTAAGAATATTTACAGTGATTTGTCCGTATATAAAGCTTTTATAATACAATACGTATTATGATATGTCATTTTCATAATATGACATTGTCCTTAGTTGATTAACTAACTAAAAATAATTATTAGTGACCTAAGGATTATCTGACAGGTTATAACCAACTACAGTCCTCCCCTCTACCAACTGAGCTAAGGTCGGGGATGAAAAGACTATGTTGATGAAAATTATATACCCTTTCATTCACACGTGATACTTAGTCATATTTTTTTATACGATATATTTATAAGAATTCATTAAATTAAGCATATTCTTATATATAAAGATTATGTAATACGTCAACTATTAGGACGCATCAAGAAAAGAGTAAATTATACTTGTTTAATTGTATAATCATTAGGGTTTGTATGAGGTTTTGACAATCTAATCGAAAATAAAAATTAATTGGATTTTGCATCTGTATGCATGCTTCAACTGAAAAATTATATAATTATTTCTAAAATATGGGTCTTATCTTAGTATCTAGATAGGTGGACTATAGATGGGCATAATTTGTCAAATAGAACAGTTTCTTTGAATACAAGAAGATCTTAATGTAAATTTTAGGATTCATTAATTGACATTTGGTAAAACTAAAAATCAAATAAGTAATGATTCATAAAAATTATGTAACAGAAACGGATCACGAGACTGATATATTCACCAGACCATTGAGTTCAACACATCGTGAGAGATTAATAAACTACTCACGTGCCATTGCCATACACTCCAAAACAAGAGGTTATGTTAAGAAAATTATATCTAAATCGTGAATATAATATTCGATATTTGATTTCCCAATGAATTGATATAAAGTCTTAAATGTTGATCTAAATATATATTTGGTACATATGTTCTATTAGAAAGCGTAAACAAATGCAATTTTTTTTGCAAACAAAATAGAATAAATACTAACTTAAAGGTAATTAAGATAAACCAAGTTCGTTCATCAATGTAAATACCATCTTAACCTGAAAATTACCTTATCAACCTACCAGATATTAACGGGTATAATATCAATTATTTTATATGTTTTTCCACCGACTAAAACTTTTCCCTGTAACTAATGAGTTAAAATAAGTGCTTATTTTAATTGTAGTTCATTGTAATTGTGAATCCAATTTTAACTCAATATTTTATTTGAGCGAACAATATGCTAAATATTAGTCTGTGTTAAAAATCAAGCAGAAGCAACAATTTTTTGAATGAAAATAATTTAATATTAGACAACATTTGAAGAGTTCTTGCTTCATTTATCAAAATTAACTGACATCTACCATTTACATACGTAAACACCGCTAATTTTATTTAGCATGAAGACATACTATAAGAAGAGGCACACATGGATGTTGAAATATGAACTCGTGGCATAATGATTTTCTAATAACCAATCACGAAATCCCGTCATCTGCCCTACAAACTAATATAAGGTCAGGTTTGCAATGATAATGATATATTCGTTTACCTTTTGTGAGGCTTTGTATAAATGTTTGTCCAATATATTTGTGAAAAAATTGATTGATTTAAGAATATTTACAGTGATTTGTCCGTATATAAAGCTTTTATAATACAATACGTATTATGATATGTCATTTTCATAATATGACATTGTCCTTAGTTGATTAACTAACTAAAAATAATTATTAGTGACCTAAGGATTATCTGACAGGTTATAACCAACTACAGTCCTCCCCTCTACCAACTGAGCTAAGGTCGGGGATGAAAAGACTATGTTGATGAAAATTATATACCCTTTCATTCACACGTGATACTTAGTCATATTTTTTTTATACGATATATTTATAAGAATTCATTAAATTAAGCACATTCTTATATATAAAGATTATGTAATACGTCAACTATTAGGACGCATCAAGAAAAGAGTAAATTATACTTGTTTAATTGTATAATCATTAGGGTTTGTATGAGGTTTTGACAATCTAATCGAAAATAAAAATTAATTGGATTTTGCATCTGTATGCATGCTTCAACTGAAAAATTATATAATTATTTCTAAAATATGGGTCTTATCTTAGTATCTAGATAGGTGGACTATAGATGGGCATAATTTGTCAAATAGAACAGTTTCTTTGAATACAAGAAGATCTTAATGTAAATTTTAGGATTCATTAATTGACATTTGGTAAAACTAAAAATCAAATAAGTAACGATTCATAAAAATTATGTAACAGAAACGGATCACGAGACTGATATATTCACTAGGCCATTGAGTTCAGCACATCGTGAGAGATTAATAAACTACTCACGTGCCATTGCCATACACTCCAAAACAAGAGGTTGTGTTAAGAAAATTATATCTAAATCGTGACTATAATATTCTATATTTGATTTCCCTTTGAATTGATATAAATTCTTAAATGTTGATCTGAATATATATTTGGTACGTATGTTCTATTAGAAAGCGTAAACAAATGCAATTTTTTTTTGCAAACAAAATAGATGAAATACTAACTTAAAGGTAATTAAGATGAACCAAGTTCGTTCATCAATGTAAATACTATCTTAAGCTGAAAATTACCAAATCAACCTACCAGATATTAACGGGTATAATATCGATTATTTTATATGTTTTTCCACCGACTAAAACTTTTCCCTGTAACTAATGAGTTAAAATAAGATACTTATTTTAATTGTAGTTCATTGTAATTGTGAATCCTATTTTAACTCAATATTTTATTTGAGCGAACAATATGCTAAATATACGTCTGTGTTAAAAATCAAGCAGAAGCAACAATTTTTTGAATGAAAATAATTTAATATTAGACAACATATGAAGAGTTCTTGCTTCATTTATCAAAATTAACTAACATCTAACATTTACATGCGGAAAGACCAATAATTTTATTTAGCATGAAGACATACTATAAGAAGAGGCACACGTGGATGCTGAAATATGTACTCGTGGCATAATGATTTTCTAATAACCAATCACGAAATCCCGTCATCTGCCCTACAAACTAATATAAGGTCAGGTTTGCAATGATAATGATATATTCGTTTACCTTTTGCGAGGCTTTGTATAAATGTTTGTCCAATATATTTGTGAAAAAATTGATTGATTTAAGAATATTTACAGTGATTTGTCCGTATATTAAGCTTTTATAATACAATACGTATTATGATATGTCATTTTCATAATATGACATTGTCCTTTGTTGACTAACTAACTCAAAATAATTATTCCGGCCTACCGGATTCGAACCAGTCACCTAAGGATTATCTTACAGGTTATAACCAACTACAGACCTCCGCTCTACCAACTGAGCTAAGGTCGGGGATGAAAAGACTATGTTGATGAAAATTATTTACCCTTTCATTCACACTTGATACTTAAATATATTTTTTTATACGATATATTTATAAAGAATTCATTAAATTAAGCATATTCTTATATATAAAGATTATGTAATACGTCAACTATTAGGACGCATTAAGAAAAGAGTAAATTATACTTGTTTAATTGTATAATCATTAGGGTTTGTATAAGGTTTTGACAATCTAATCGAAAATAAAAATTAATTGGATTTTGCATCCGTATGCATGCTTCAACTGAAAAATTATATAATTATTTCTAAAATATGGGTCTTATCTTAGTATATTGATAGGTGGACTATAGATGGGCATAATTTGTCAGATAGAACAGTTTCTTTGAATACAAGAAAATCACAATGTAACTTTTAGGATTCATTAATTGGCATTTGGTAAAACTAAAAATCAAATAAGTTACGATTCATAAAAATTATGTAACAGAAACGGATCACGAGACTGATATATTCACCAGGCCATTGAGTTCAACACATCGTGAGAGAATAATAAACTACTCACGTGCCATTGCCATACATTCCAAAACAAGAGGTTATGTTATGAAAATTATATCTAAATCGTGACTATAATATTCGATATTTGATTTCCCAATGAATTGATATAAAGTCTTAAATGTTGATCTGAATATATATTTGGTACGTATGTTCTATTAGAAAGCGTAAACAAATGCAATTTTTTTTTGCAAACAAAATAGAATAAATACTAACTTAAAGGTAATTAAGATGAACCAAGTTCGTTCATCAATGTAAATACTATCTTAAGCTGAAAATTACCAAATCAACCTACCAGATATTAACGGGTATAATATCGATTATTTTATATGTTTTTCCACCGACTAAAACTTTTCCCTGTAACTAATGAGTTAAAATAAGATACTTATTTTAATTGTAGTTCATTGTAATTGTGAATCCTATTTTAACTCAATATTTTATTTGAGCGAACAATATGCTAAATATACGTCTGTGTTAAAAATCAAGCAGAAGCAACAATTTTTTGAATGAAAATAATTTAATATTAGACAACATATGAAGAGTTCTTGCTTCATTTATCAAAATAAACTAACATCTAACATTTACATGCGGAAAGACCAATAATTTTATTTAGCATGAAGACATACTATAAGAAGAGGCACACGTGGATGTTGAAATATGTACTCGTGGCATAATGATTTTCTAATAACCAATCACGAAATCCCGTCATCTGCCCTACAAACTAATATAAGGTCAGGTTTGCAATGATAATGATATATTCGTTTACCTTTTGTGAGGCTTTGTATAGATGTTTGTCCAATATATTTGTGAAAAAATTGATTGATTTAAGAATATTTGCAGTGATTTGTCCGTATATAAAGCTTTTATATTACAATACGTATCATGATATGTCATTTTCATAATATGACATTGTCCTTAGTTGACTAACTAACTCAAAATAATTATTCCGACCTACCGGATTCGAACCAGTGACCTAAGGATTATCTGACAGGTTATAACCAACTACAGTCCTCCGCTCTATCAACTGAGCTAAGGTCGGGGATGAAAAGTCTATGTTGATGAAAATTATATACCCTTTTATTCACACGTGATACTCAGATATATCTTTTTATATGAAATATTTATAAAGAATTCATTAAATTAAGCATATTCTTATATATAAAGATTATGCAATATGTCAACTATTAGGACGCTTCAAGAAAAGAGTAAATTATACTTGTTTAATTGTATAATCATTAGGGTTTGTATGAGGTTTTAATAATCTAATCGAAAATAAAAATTAATTGGATTTTGCATCCGTATGCATGCTTCAACTGAAAAATTATATAATTATTTCTAAAATATGGGTCTTATCTTAGTATATTGATTGGTGGACTATAGATGGGCATAATTTGTCAGATAGAACAGTTTCTTTGAATACAAGAAGATCACAATGTAACTTTTAGGATTCATTAATTGACATTTGGTAAAACTAAAAATCAAATAAGTTACGATTTATAAAAATTATGTAACAGAAACGGATCACGAGACTGATATATTCACCAGGCCATTGAGTTCAACACATCGTGAGAGAATAATAAACTACTCACGTGCCATTGCCATACATTCCAAAACAAGAGGTTATGTTAAGAAAATTATATCTAAATCGTGACTATAATATTCGATATTTGATTTCCCAATGAATTGATATAAAGTCTTAAATGTTGATCTGAATATATATTTGGTACGTATGTTCTATTAGAAAGCGTAAACAAATGCAATTTTTTTTGCAAACAAAATAGAATAAATACTAACTTAAAGGTAATTAAGATGAACCAAGTTCGTTCATCAATGTAAATACTATCTTAAGCTGAAAATTACCAAATCAACCTACCAGATATTAACGGGTATAATATCGATTATTTTGTATGTTTTTCCACCGACTAAAACTTTTCCCTGTAACTAATGAGTTAAAATAAGATACTTATTTTAATTGTAGTTCATTGTAATTGTGAATCCTATTTTAACTCAATATTTTATTTGAGCGAACAATATGCTAAATATACGTCTATGTTAAAAATCAAGCAGAAGCACCAATTTTTTGAATGAAAATAATTTAATATTAGACAACATATGAAGAGTTCTTGCTTCATTTATCAAAATTAACTAACATCTAACATTTACATGCGGAAAGACCAATAATTTTATTTAGCATGAAGACATACTATAAGAAGAGGCACACGTGGATGTTGAAATATGTACTCGTGGCATAATGATTTTCTAATAACCAATCACGAAATCCCGTCATCTGCCCTACAAACTAATATAAGGTCAGGTTTGCAATGATAATGATAATGATTTGTCCGTATATAAAGCTTTTATATTACAATACGTATCATGATATGTCATTTTCATAATATGACATTGTCCATAGTTGACTAACTAACTCAAAATAATTATTCCGACCTACCGGATTCGAACCAGTGACCTAAGGATTATCTGACAGGTTATAACCAACTACAGTCCTCCGCTCTACCAACTGAGCTAAGGTCGGGGATGAAAAGACTATGTTGATGAAAATTATATACCCTTTTATTCAACCGTGATACTCAGATATATCTTTTTATATGATATATTTATAAAGAATTCATTAAATTAAGCATATTCTTATATATAAAGATTATGCAATATGTCAACTATTAGGACGCTTCAAGAAAAGAGTAAATTATACTTGTTTAATTGTATAATCATTAGGGTTTGTATGAGGTTTTTATAATCTAATCGAAAATAAAAATTAATTGGATTTTGCATCCGTATGCATGCTTCAACTGAAAAATTATATAATTATTTCTAAAATATGGGTCTTATCTTAGTATATTGATTGGTGGACTATAGATGGGCATAATTTGTCAGATAGAACAGTTTCTTTGAATACAAGAAGATCACAATGTAACTTTTAGGATTCATTAATTGACATTTGGTAAAACTAAAAATCAAATAAGTTACGATTCATAAAAATTATGTAACAGAAACGGATCACGAGAGTGAGATATTCACCAGGCCATTGAGTTCAACACGTCGTGAGAGAATAATAAACTACTCACGTGCCATTTCCATACATTCCAAAACAAGAGGTTATGTTAAGAAAATTATATCTAAATCGTGACTATAATATTCGATATTTGATTTCCGAATGAATTGATATAAAGTCTTAAATGTTGATCTGAATATATATTTGGTACGTATGTTCTATTAGAAAGCGTAAACAAATGCAATTTTTTTGCAAACAAAATAGAATAAATACTAACTTAAAGATAATAAAGATGAACCAAGTTCGTTCATCAATGTAAATACTATCTTAAGCTGAAAATTACCAAATCAACCTACCAGATATTAACGGGTATAATATCGATTATTTTATATGTTTTTCCACCGACTAAAACTTTTCCCTGTAACTAATGAGTTAAAATAAGATACTTATTTTAATTGTAGTTCATTGAAATTGTGAATCCTATTTTAACTCAATATTTAATTTGAGCGAACAATATGCTAAATATGATTCTATGTAAAAAATCAAGCAGAAGCAACAATTTTTTGAATGATAATAATTTAATATTAGACAACATATGAAGAGTTCTTGCTTCATTTATCAAAATTAACTAACATCTAACATTTACATGCGGAAAGACCAATAATTTTATTTAGCACGAAGACATATTATAAGAAGAGGCACACGTGGATGTTGAAATATGAACTCGTGGCATAATGATTTTCTAATAAGCAATCACGAAATCCCGTCATCTGCCCTACAAACTAAGATAAGGTCAGGTTTGCAACGATAATGATATATTCGTTTACCTTTTGTGAGGCTTTGTATAAATGTTTGTCCAATATATTTGTGAAAAAATTGATTGATTTAAGAATATTTGCAGTGATTTGTCCGTATATAAAGCTTTTATATTACAATACGTATCATGATATGTCATTTTCATAATATGACATTGTCCTTAGTTGACTAACTAACTCAAAATAATTATTCCGACCTACCGGATTCGAACCAGTGACCTAAGGATTATCTGACAGGTTTTAACCAACTACAGTCCTCCGCTCTACCAACTGAGCTAAGGTCGGGGATGAAAATACCATGTTGATGAAAATTATATACCCTTTCATTCACACGTGATACTTAGATATATTTTTTTATACGATATATTTATAAAGAATTCATTAAATTAAGCATATTCTTATATATAAAGATTATTTAATACGTCAACTATGAGGACGCATCAAGAAAAGAGTAAATTATACTTGTTTAATTGTATAATCATTAGGGTTTGTATGAGGTTTTGACAATCTAATCGAAAATAAAAATTAATTGGATTTTGCATCCGTATGCATGCTTCAACTGAAAGATTATATAATTATTTCTAAAATATGGGTCTTATCTTAGTATATTGATAGGTGGACTATAGATGGGCATAATTTGTCAGATAGAACAGTTTCTTTGAATACAAGAAGATCATAATGTAACTTTTAGGATTCATTAATTGACATTTGGTAAAACTAAAAATCAAATAAGTTACGATTCATAAAAATTATGTAACAGAAACGGATCACGAGACTGATATATTCACCAGGCCATTGAGTTCAACACATCGTGAGAGAATAATAAACTACTCACGTGCCATTGCCATACATTCCAAAACAAGAGGTTATGTTAAGAAAATTATATCTAAATCGTGACTATAATATTCGATATTTGATTTCCCAATGAATTGATATAAAGTCTTAAATGTTGATCTGAATATATATTTGGTACGTATGTTCTATTAGAAAGCGTAAACAAATGCAATTTTTTTTGCAAACAAAATAGAATAAATACTAACTTAAAGGTAATTAAGATGAACCAAGTTCGTTCATCAATGTAAATACTATCTTAAGCTGAAAATTACCAAATCAACCTACCAGATATTAACGGGTATAATATCGATTATTTTACATGTTTTTCCACCGACTAAAACTTTTCCCTGTAACTAATTAGTTAAAATAAGATACTTATTTTAATTGTAGTTCATTGTAATTGTGAATCCTATTTTAACTCAATATTTTATATGAGCGAACAATATGCTAAATATGATTCTATGTAAAAAATCAAGCCGAAGCAACAATTTTTTGAATGATAATAATTTAATATTAGACAACATATGAAGAGTTCTTACTTCATTTATCAAAATTAACTAACATCTAACATTTACATGCGGAAAGACCAATAATTTTATTTAGCATGAAGACATACTATAAGAAGAGGCACACGTGGATGTTGAAATATGTACTCGTGGCATAATGATTTTCTAATAACCAATCACGAAATCCCGTCATCTGCCCTAAAAACTAATATAAGGTCAGGTTTGCAACGATAATGATATATTCGTTTACCTTTTGTGAGGCTTTGTATAAATGTTTGTCCAATATATTTGTGAAAAAATTGATTTATTTAAGAATATTTGCAGTGATTTGTCCGTATATAAAGCTTTTATATTACAATACGTATCATGATATGTCATTTTCATAATATGACATTGTCCTTAGTTGACTAACTAACTCAAAATAATTATTCCGACCTACCGGATTCGGACCAGTGACCTAAGGATTATCTGACAGGTTTTAACCAACTACAGTCCTCCGCTCTACCAACTGAGCTAAGGTCGGGGATGAAAAGACCATGTTGATGAAAATTATATACCCTTTCATTCACACGTGATACTTAGATATATTTTTTTATACGATATATTTATAAAGAATTCATTAAATTAAGCATATTCTTATATATAAAGATTATTTAATACGTCAACTATGAGGACGCATCAAGAAAAGAGTAAATTAAACTTGTTTAATTGTATAATCATTAAGGTTTGTATGAGGTTTTGACAATCTAATCGAAAATAAAAATTAATTGGATTTTCATCCGTATGCATGCTTCAACTCAAAGATTATATAATTATTTCTAAAATATGGGTCTTATCTTAGTATATTGATAGGTGGACTATAGATGGGCATAATTTGTCAGATAGAACAGTTTCTTTGAATACAAGAAGATCACAATGTAACTTTTAGGATTCATTAATTGACATTTGGTAAAACTAAAAATCAAATAAGTTACGATTCATAAAAATTATGTAACAGAAACGGATCACGAGACTGATATATTCACCAGGCCATTGAGTTCAACACATCGTGAGAGAATAATAAACTACTCACGTGCCATTGCCATACATTCCAAAACAAGAGGTTATGTTAAGAAAATTATATTTAAATTGTGACTGTAATATTCGATATTTGATTTCCCAATGAATTGATATAAAGTCTTAAATGTTGATCTGAATATATATATTTGGTACGTATGTTCTATTAGAAAGCGTAAACAAATGCAATTTTTTTTGCAAACAAAATAGAATAAATACTAACTTAAAGGTAATTAAGATGAACCAAGTTCGTTCATCAATGTAAATACTATCTTAAGCTGAAAATTACCAAATCAACCTACCAGATATTAACGGGTATAATATCGATTATTTTATATGTTTTTCCACCGACTAAAACTTTTCCCTGTAACTAATGAGTTAAAATTAGATACTTATTTTAATTGTAGTTCATTGTAATTGTGAATCCTATTTTAACTCAATATTTTATTTGAGCGAACAATATGCTAAATATGATTCTATGTAAAAAATCAAGCAGAAGCAACAATTTTTTGAATGATAATAATTTAATATTAGACAACATATGAAGAGTTCTTACTTCATTTATCGAAATTAACTAGCATCTAACATTTACATGCGGAAAGACCAATAATTTTATTTAGCATGAAGACATACTATAAGAAGAGGCACACGTGGATGTTGAAATATGTACTCGTGGCATAATGATTTTCTAATAACCAATCACGAAATCCCGTCATCTGCCCTAAAAACTAATATAAGGTCAGGTTTGCAACGATAATGATATATTCGTTTACCTTTTGTGAGGCTTTGTATAAATGTTTGTCCAATATATTTGTGAAAAAATTGATTTATTTAAGAATATTTGCAGTGATTTGTCCGTATATAAAGCTTTTATATTACAATACGTATCATGATATGTCATTTTCATAATATGACATTGTCCTTAGTTGACTAACTAACTCAAAATAATTATTCCGACCTACCGGATTCGGACCAGTGACCTAAGGATTATCTGACAGGTTTTAACCAACTACAGTCCTCCGCTCTACCAACTGAGCTAAGGTCGGGGATGAAAAGACCATGTTGATGAAAATTATATACCCTTTCATTCACACGTGATACTTAGATATATTTTTTTATACGATATATTTATAAAGAATTCATTAAATTAAGCATATTCTTATATATAAAGATTATTTAATACGTCAACTATGAGGACGCATCAAGAAAAGAGTAAATTAAACTTGTTTAATTGTATAATCATTAAGGTTTGTATGAGGTTTTGACAATCTAATCGAAAATAAAAATTAATTGGATTTTCATCCGTATGCATGCTTCAACTCAAAGATTATATAATTATTTCTAAAATATGGGTCTTATCTTAGTATATTGATAGGTGGACTATAGATGGGCATAATTTGTCAGATAGAACAGTTTCTTTGAATACAAGAAGATCACAATGTAACTTTTAGGATTCATTAATTGACATTTGGTAAAACTAAAAATCAAATAAGTTACGATTCATAAAAATTATGTAACAGAAACGGATCACGAGACTGATATATTCACCAGGCCATTGAGTTCAACACATCGTGAGAGAATAATAAACTACTCACGTGCCATTGCCATACATTCCAAAACAAGAGGTTATGTTAAGAAAATTATATTTAAATTGTGACTGTAATATTCGATATTTGATTTCCCAATGAATTGATATAAAGTCTTAAATGTTGATCTGAATATATATTTGGTACGTATGTTCTATTAGAAAGCGTAAACAAATGCAATTTTTTTTGCAAACAAAATAGAATAAATACTAACTTAAAGGTAATTAAGATGAACCAAGTTCGTTCATCAATGTAAATACTATCTTAAGCTGAAAATTACCAAATCAACCTACCAGATATTAACGGGTATAATATCGATTATTTTATATGTTTTTCCACCGACTAAAACTTTTCCCTGTAACTAATGAGTTAAAATAAGATACTTATTTTAATTGTAGTTCATTGTAATTGTGAATCCTATTTTAACTCAATATTTTATTTGAGCGAACAATATGCTAAATATGATTCTATGTAAAAAATCAAGCAGAAGCAACAATTTTTTGAATGATAATAATTTAATATTAGACAACATATGAAGAGTTCTTACTTCATTTATCGAAATTAACTAGAATCTAACATTTACATGCGGAAAGACCAATAATTTTATTTAGCATGAAGACATACTATAAGAAGAGGCACACGTGGATGTTGAAATATGTACTCGTGGCATAATGATTTTCTAATAACCAATCACGAAATCCCGTCATCTGCCCTAAAAACTAATATAAGGTCAGGTTTGCAATGATAATGATATATTCGTTTACCTTTTGTGAGGCTTTGTATAGATGTTTGTCCAATATATTTGTGAAAAAATTGATTGATTTAAGAATATTTGCAGTGATTTGTCCGTATATAAAGCTTTTATATTACAATATCATGATATGTCACTTTCATAATATGACATTGTCCTTAGTTGACTAACTAACTCAAAATAATTATTCCGACCTACCGGATTCGAACCAGTGACCTAAGGATTATCTGACAGGTTATAACCAACTACAGTCCTCCGCTCTACCAACTGAGCTAAGGTCGGGGATGAAAAGACTATGTTGATGAAAATTATATACCCTTTTATTCACACGTGATACTCAGATATATCTTTTTATATGATATATTTATAAAGAATTCATTAAATTAAGCATATTCTTATATATAAAGATTATGTAATAGGTCAACTATTAGGACGCATCAAGAAAAGAGTAAATTATACTTGTTTAATTGTATAATCATTAGGGTTTGTATGAGGTTTTGATAATCTAATCGAAAATAAAAATTAATTGGATTTTGCATCCGTATGCATGCTTCAACTGAAAAATTATATAATTATTTCTAAAATATGGGTCTTATCTTAGTATCTAGATAGGTTGATTATAGATGGGCATAATTTGTCAGATAGAATAGTTTCTTTGAATACAAGAAGATCACAATGTAACTTTTAGGATTCATTAATTGACATTTGGTAAAACTAAAAATCAAATAAGTAACGATTCATAAAAATATGTAACAAAAACGGATCACGAGACTGATATATTCACCAGGCCATTGAGTTCAACACATCGTGAGAGATTAATAAACTACTCACGTGCCATTTCCATACAGTCCAAAACAAGAGGTTATGTTAAGAAAATTATATCTAAATCGTGACTATAATATTCGATATTTGATTTCCCAATGAATTGATATAAAGTCTTAAATGTTGATCTATATATATATTTGGTACGTATGTTCTATTAGAAAGCGTAAACAAATGCTATTTTTTTGGCAAACAAACTAGAATAAATACTAACTTAAAGGTAATTAAGATGAACCAAGTTCGTTCATTAATGTAAATACTATCTTAACCTGAAAATTAGCATATCATCCTACTAGATATTAACGGGTATCATATCGATTATTTTATATGTCTTTACACCGACTAAAACTTTTCCCTGTAACTAATGAGTTAAAATAAGATACATATTTTAATTGTAGTTCATTGTAATTGTGAATCCTATTTTAACTCAATATTTTATTTGAACGAACAATATGCTAAATATAAGTCTGTGTTAAAAATCAAGCAGAAGCAACAATTTTTTGAAAAATAATAATTTAATATTAGACAACAGTTGAAGAGTTCTTGCTTCATTTATCAAAATTAACTGACATCTAACATTTACATACGGAAACACCAATAATTTTATTTAGCACGAAGACATATTATAAGAAGTTGAACACGTGGATGTTGAATTATGAACTCGTGGCATAACGATTTTCTAATAACCAATCACGAAATCCCATCATCTGCCCTACAAACTAAGATAAGGTCAGGTTTGCAACGATAATGATATATTCATTTACCTTTTGTGAGGCTTTGTATAGATGTTTGTCCAATATATTTGTGAAAAAATTGATTGATTTAAGAATATTTGCACCGATTCGTCCGTATATAAAGCTTTTATATTACAATACGTATCATGAGATGTAATTTTCATAATATGACATTGTCCTTATAGTTGACTAACTAACTCAAAATAATTATTCCGACCTACCAGATTCGAACCAGTGACCTAAGGATTATTTGACAGGTTATAACCAACTACAGTCCTCCGCTCTACCAACTGAGCTAAGGTCGGGGATGAAAAGATTATGTTGATGAAAATTATATACCCTTTTATTCACACGTGATACTTGGATATATCTTTTTATATGATATATTTATAAAGAATTCATTAAATTAAGCATATTCTTATATATAAAGATTATGCAATATGTCAACTATTAGGACGCTTCAAGAAAAGAGTAAATTATACTTGTTTAATTGTATAATCATTAGGGTTTGTATGAGGTTTTGACAATCTAATCGAAAATACAAATTAATTGGATTTTTCATCCGTATGCATGCTTCAACTGAAAAATTATATAATTATTTCTAAAATATGGGTCTTATATTAGTATATTGATTGGTGGACTATAGATGGGCATAATTTGTCAGATAGAACAGTTTCTTTGAATACAAGAAGATCACAATGTAACTTTTAGGATTCATTAATTGACATTTGGTAAAACTAAAAATCAAATAAGTTACAATTCATAAAAATTATGTAACAGAAACGGATCACGAGACTGATATATTCACCAGGCCATTGAGTTCAACACATCGTGAGAGAATAATAAACTACTCACGTGCCATTGCCATACATTCCAAAACAAGAGGTTATGTTAAGAAAATTATATCTAAACCGTGACTATAATATTCGATATTTGATTTCCCAATGAATTGATATAAAGTCTTAAATGTTGATCTGAATATATATTTGGTACGTATGTTCTATTAGAAAGCGTAAACAAATGCAATTTTTTTTGCAAACAAAATAGAATAAATACTAACTTAAAGGTAATTAAGATGAACCAAGTTCGTTCATCAATGTAAATACTATCTTAAGCTGAAAATTACCAAATCAACCTACCAGATATTAATGGGTATAATATCGATTATTTTATATGTTTTTCCACCGACTAAAACTTTTCCATGTAACTAATGAGTTAAAATAAGATACTTATTTTAATTGTAGTTCATTGTAATTGTGAATCCTATTTTAACTCAATATTTAATTTGAGCGAACAATATGCTAAATATGATTCTATGTAAAAAATCAAGCAGAAGTAACAATTTTTTGAATGATAATAATTTAATATTAGACAACATATGAAGAGTTCTTGCTTCATTTATCAAAATTAACTAACATCTAATATTTACATGCGGAAAGACCAATAATTTTATTTAGCACGAAGACATATTATAAGAAGAGGCACACGTGGATGTTGAAATATGAACTCGTGGCATAATGATTTTCTAATAACCAATCACGAAATCCCGTCATCTGCCCTACAAACTAAGATAAGGTCAGGTTTGCAACGATAATGATATATTCCTTTACCTTTTGTGAGGCTTTGTATAAATGTTTGTCCAATATATTTGTGAAAAAATTGATTGATTTAAGAATATTTGCAGTGATTTGTCCGTATATAAAACTTTTATATTACAATACGTATCATGATATGTCATTTTCATAATATGACATTGTCCTTAGTTGACTAACTAACTCAAAATAATTATTTCGACCTACCGGATTCGAACCAGTGACCTAAGGATTATCTGACAGGTTTTAACCAACTACAGTCCTCCGCTCTACCAACTGAGCTAAGGTCGGGGATGAAAAGAGCATGTTGATGAAAATTATATACCCTTTCACTCACACGTGATACTTAGATATATTTTTTTATACGATATATTTATAAAGAATTCATTAAATTAAGCATATTCTTATATATAAAGATTATTTAATACGTCAACTATGAGGACGCATCAAGAAAAGAGTAAATTATACTTGTTTAATTGTATAATCATTAGGGTTTGTATGAGGTTTTGACAATCTAATCGATAATAAAAATTAATTGGATTTTGCATCCGTATGCATGCTTCAACTGAAAGATTATATAATTATTTCTAAAATATGGGTCTTATCTTAGTATATTGATAGGTGGACTATAGATGGGCATAATTTCTCAGATAGAACAGTTTCTTTGAATACAAGAAGATCACAATGTAACTTTTAGGATTCATAAATTGACATTTGGTAAAACTAAAAATCAAATAAGTTACGATTCATAAAAATTATGTAACAGAAACGGATCACGAGACTGATATATTCACCAGGCCATTGAGTTCAACACATCGTGAGAGAATAATAAACTACTCACGTGCCATTGCCATACATTCCAAAACAAGAGGTTATGTTAAGAAAATTATATCTAAACCGTGACTATAATATTCGATATTTGATTTCCCAATGAATTGATATAAAGTCTTAAATGTTGATCTGAATATATATTTGGTACGTATGTTCTATTAGAAAGCGTAAACAAATGCAATTTTTTTTGCAAACAAAATAGAATAAATACTAACTTAAAGGTAATTAAGATGAACCAAGTTCGTTCATCAATGTAAATACTATCTTAAGCTGAAAATTACCAAATCAACCTACCAGATATTAATGGGTATAATATCGATTATTTTATATGTTTTTCCACCGACTAAAACTTTTCCATGTAACTAATGAGTTAAAATAAGATACTTATTTTAATTGTAGTTCATTGTAATTGTGAATCCTATTTTAACTCAATATTTAATTTGAGCGAACAATATGCTAAATATGATTCTATGTAAAAAATCAAGCAGAAGCAACAATTTTTTGAATGATAATAATTTAATATTAGACAACATATGAAGAGTTCTTGCTTCATTTATCAAAATTAACTAATATCTAATATTTACATGCGGAAAGACCAATAATTTTATTTAGCACGAAGACATATTATAAGAAGAGGCACACGTGGATGTTGAAATATGAACTCGTGGCATAATGATTTTCTAATAACCAATCACGAAATCCCGTCATCTGCCCTACAAACTAAGATAAGGTCAGGTTTGCAACGATAATGATATATTCCTTTACCTTTTGTGAGGCTTTGTATAAATGTTTGTCCAATATATTTGTGAAAAAATTGATTGATTTAAGAATATTTGCAGTGATTTGTCCGTATATAAAACTTTTATATTACAATACGTATCATGATATGTCATTTTCATAATATGACATTGTCCTTAGTTGACTAACTAACTCAAAATAATTATTCCGACCTACCGGATTCGAACCAGTGACCTAAGGATTATCTGACAGGTTTTAACCAACTACAGTCCTCCGCTCTACCAACTGAGCTAAGGTCGGGGATGAAAAGACCATGTTGATGAAAATTATATACCCTTTCACTCACACGTGATACTTAGATATATTTTTTTATACGATATATTTATAAAGAATTCATTAAATTAAGCATATTCTTATATATAAAGATTATTTAATACGTCAACTATGAGGACGCATCAAGAAAAGAGTAAATTATACTTGTTTAATTGTATAATCATTAGGGTTTGTATGAGCTTTTGACAATCTAATCGATAATAAAAATTAATTGGATTTTGCATCCGTATGCATGCTTCAACTGAAAGATTATATAATTATTTCTAAAATATGGGTCTTATCTTAGTATATTGATAGGTGGACTATAGATGGGCATAATTTGTCAGATAGAACAGTTTCTTTGAATACAAGAAGATCACAATGTAACTTTTAGGATTCATAAATTGACATTTGGTAAAACTAAAAATCAAATAAGTTACGATTCATAAAAATTATGTAACAGAAACGGATCACGAGACTGATATATTCACCAGGCCATTGAGTTCAACACATCGTGAGAGAATAATAAACTACTCACGTGCCATTGCCATACATTCCAAAACAAGAGGTTATGTTAAGAAAATTATATCTAAATCGTGACTATAATATTCGATATTTGATTTCTCAATGAATTGATATAAAGTCTTAAATGTTGATCTAAATATATATTTGGTACGTATGTTCTATTAGAAAGCGTAAACAAATGCAATTTTTTTTGCAAACAAAATAGAATAAATACTAAATTAAAGGTAATTAAGATGAACCAAGTTCGTTCATCAATGTAAATACTATCTTAAGCTGAAAATTACCAAATCAACCTACCAGATATTAACGGGTATAATATCGATTATTTTATATGTTTTTCCACCGACTAAAACTTTTCCCTGTAACTAATGAGTTAAAATAAGATACTTATTTTAATTGTAGTTCATTGTAATTGTGAATCCTATTTTAACTCAATATTTTATTTGAGCGAACAATATGCTAAATATGATTCTATGTAAAAAATCAAGCAGAAGAAACAATTTTTTGAATGATAATAATTTAATATTAGACAACATATGAAGAGTTCTTACTTCATTTATCAAAATTAACTAACATCTAACATTTACATGCGGAAACACCAATAATTTTATTTAGCATGAAGACATACTATAAGAAGAGGCACAAGTGGATGTTGAAATATGTACTCGTGGCATAATGATTTTCTAATAACCAATCACGAAATCCCGTCATCTGCCCTAAAAACTAATATAAGGTCAGGTTTGCAATGATAATGATATATTCGTTTACCTTTTGTGAGGCATTGTATAGATGTTTGTCCAATATATTTGTGAAAAAATTGATTGATTTAAGAATATTTGCAGTGATTTGTCCGTATATAAAGCTTTTATATTACAATATCATGATATGTCATTTTCATAATATGACATTGTCCTTAATTGACTAACTAACTCAAAATAATTATTCCAACCTACCGGATTCGAACCAGTGACCTAAGGATTATCTGACAGGTTTTAACCAACTACAGTCCTCCGCTCTACCAACTGAGCTAAGATCGGGGATAAAAAGACTATGTTGATGAAAATTATATACCCTTTTATTCACACGTGATACTCAGATATATCTTTTTATATGATATATTTATAAAGAATTCATTAAATTAAGCATATTCTTATATATAAAGATTATGTAATATGTCAACTATTAGGACGCATCAAGAAAAGAGTAAATTATACTTGTTTAATTGTATAATTATTAGGGTTTGTATGAGGTTTTGATAATCAAATCGAAAATAAAAATTAATTGGATTTTGCATCCGTATGCATGCTTCAACTGAAAAATTATATAATTATTCTAAAATATGGGTCTTATCTTAGTATCTAGATACGTTGACTATAGATGGGCATAATTTGTCAGATAGAACAGTTTCTTTGAATACAAGAAGATCACAATGTAACTTTTAGGATTCATTAATTGACATTTGGTAAAACTAAAAATCAAATAAGTAACGATTCATAAAAATATGTAACAAAAACGGATCACGAGACTGATATATTCACCAGGCCATTGAGTTCAACACATCGTGAGAGATTAATAAACTACTCACGTGCCATTTCCATACAGTCCAAAACAAGAGGTTATGTTAAGAAAATTATATCTAAATCGTGACTATAATATTCGATATTTGATTTCCCAATGAATTGATATAAAGTCTTAAATGTTGATCTAAATATATATTTGGTACGTATGTTCTATTAGAAAGCGTAAACAAATGCAATTTTTTTGCAAACAAAATAGAATAAATACTAACTTAAAGGTAATTAAGATGAACCAAGTTCGTTCATTAATGTAAATACTATCTTAACCTGAAAATTACCATATCAACCTACCAGATATTAACGGGTATCATATTGATTCTTTTATATGTTTTTCCACCAACTAAAACTTTTCCCTGTAACTAATGAGTTAAAATAAGATACTTATTTTAATTGTAGTTCATTGTAATTGTGAATCCTATTTTAACTCAATATTTTATTTGAACGAACAATATGCTAAATATAAGTCTGTGTTAAAAATCAAGCAGAAGAAACAATTTTTTGAAAAATAATAATTTAATATTAGACAACAGTTGAAGAGTTCTTCCTTCATTTATCAAAATTAACTGACATATAACATTTACATACGGAAACACCAATAATTTTATTTAGCACGAAGACATACTATAAGAAGTAGAACACGTGGATGTTGAAATACGAACTCGTGGCATAATGATTTTCTAATAACCAATCACGAAATCCCGTCATCTGCCCTACAAACTAAGATAAGGTCAGGTTTTCAATGATAATGATATATTCTTTTACCTTTTGTGAGGCTTTGTATAGATGTTTGTCCAATATATTTGTGAAAAAATTGATTGAGTTAAGAATATTTGCAATGATTCGTCCGTATATAAAGCTTCTATATTACAATACGTATCATGATATGTAATTTTCATAATATGACATTGTCCTTAGTTGACTAACTAACTCAAAATAATTATTCCGACCTACCGGATTCGAACCAGTGACCTAAGGATTATCTGCCAGGTTATAATCAACTACAGTCCTCCGCTCTACCAACTGAGCTAAGGTCGGGGATGGAAAGACTATGTTGATGAAAATTATATACCCTTTCATTCACACGTGATACTTAGATATATTTTTTTATATGATATATTTATAAAGAATTCATTAAATTAAACATATTCTTATATATAAAGATTATGTAACACGTCAACTATTAGGACGCATCAAGAAAAGAGTAAATTATACTTGTTTAATTGTATAATCATTAGGGTTTGTATGAGGTTTTGACAATCTAATCGAAAATAAAAATTAATTAAATTTTGCATCCGTATGCATGCTTCAACTGAAAAATTATATAATTATTTCTAAAATATGGGTCTTATCTTAGTATCTAGATAGGTGGACTATAGATGGGCATAATTTGTCAGATAGAACAGTTTCTTGAATTACAAGAAGATCACAATGTAACTTTTAGGATTCATTAATAGACATTTGGTAAAACTAAAAATCAAATAAGTAACGATTCATAAAAATTATGTAATAGAAACGGATCACGAGACTGATATATTCACTAGGCCATTGAGTTCAGCACATCGTGAGAGATTAATAAACTACTCACGTGCCATTGCCATACACTCCAAAACAAGAGGTTATGTTAAGAAAATTATATCTAAATCGTGACTATAATATTCGATATTTGATTTCCAAATGAATTGAAATAAAGTCTTAGATGTTGATCTAAATATATATTTGGTACATATGTTCTATTAGAAAGCGTAAACAAATGCAATTTTTTTGCAAACAAAATAGAATAAATACTAACTTAAAGGTAATTAAGATGAACCAAGTTCGTTCATTAATGTAAATACTATCTTAACCTGAAAATTACCATATCAACCTACCAGATATTAACGGGTATCATATCGATTCTTTTATATGTTTTTCCACCAACTAAAACTTTTCCCTGTAACTAATGAGTTAAAATAAGATACTTATTTTAATTGTAGTTCATTGCAATTGTGAATCCTATTTTAACTCAATATTTTATTTGAACAAACAATATGCTAAATATAAGTCTGTGTTAAAAATCAAGCAGAAGCAACATTTTTTTGAAAAATAATAATTTAATATTAGAAAAGAGTTGAAGAGTTCTTGCTTCATTTATAAAAATTAACTGACATCTAACATTTACATACGGAAACACCAATAATTTTATTTAGCACGAAGACATACTATAAGAAGTAGAACACGTGGATGTTGAAATACGAACTCGTGGCATAATGATTTTCTAATAACCAATCACGAAATCCAGTCATCTGCCCTACAAACTAAGATAAGGTCAGGTTTTCAATGATAATGATATATTCTTTTACCTTTTGTGAGGTTTTGTATAGATGTTTGTCCAATATATTTGTGAAAAAATTGATTGATTTAAGAATATTTGCAGTGATTCGTCCGTATATAAAGCTTTTATATTACAATACATATCATGATATGTAATTTTAATAATATGACATTGTCCTTAGCTGACTAACTAACTCAAAATAATTATTCCGACCTACCAGATTCGAACCAGTGACGTAAGGATTATCTGACAGGTTATAACCAACTACAGTCCTCCGCTCTACCAACTGAGCTAAGGCCGGGGATGAAAAGACTATGTTGATAAAAATTATATACCCTTTCATTCACACGTGATACTTAGTTATATTTTTTTATACGATATATTTATAAAGAATACATTAAATTAAGCATATTCTTATATATAAAGATTATGTAATACGTCAACTATTAGGACGCATCAAGAAAAGAGTAAATTATAGTTGTTTAATTGTA
This sequence comes from Nemophila menziesii, assembly GCA_029959085.1. Taxonomy (NCBI): domain Eukaryota; kingdom Viridiplantae; phylum Streptophyta; class Magnoliopsida; order Boraginales; family Hydrophyllaceae; genus Nemophila; species Nemophila menziesii. The sequence goes on from JARWIR010000001.1 coordinate 144,793,237, forward strand.
TAATCATTAGGGTTTGTATGAGGTTTTGACAATCTAATCGAAAATAAAAATTAATTGGATTTTGCATCCGTATGCATGCTTCAACTGAAAAATTATATAATTATTTCTAAAATATGGGTCTTATCTTAGTATCTAGATAGGTGGACTATAGATGGGCATAATTTGTCAGATAGAACAGTTTCTTTGTAAAACTAAAAATCAAATAAGTAACGATTCATAAAAATTATGTAACAGAAACGGATCATGAGACTGATATATTCACTAGGCCATTGAGTTCAGCACATCGTGAGAGATTAATAAACTACTCACGTGCCATTGCCATACAGTCCAAAACAAGAGGTTATGTTAAGAATATTGTATCTAAATCGTGACTATAATATTCGATATTTGATTTCCCAATGAATTGATATAAAGTCTTAAATTTTGATCTAAATTTATATTTGGTACATATGTTCTATTAGAAAGCGTAAACAAATGCAATTTTTTTTTGCAAACAAAATAGAAAAAATACTAACTTAAAGGTAATTAAGATGAACCAAGTTCTTTCATCAATGTAAATACTATCTTAACCTGAAAATTACCAAATCAACCTACCAGATATTAACGGGTATAATATCGATTATTTTATATGTTTTTCCACTGACTAAAACTTTTCCTCGTAACTAATGAGTTAAAATAAGAATCTTATTTTAATTGTAGTTCATTGTAATTGTGAATCCTATTTTAACTCAATATTTTATTTGAACGAACAATATGCTAAATATAAGTCTGTGTTAAAAATCAAGCAGAAGCAACAATTTTTTGAAAAATAATAATTTAATATTAGACAACAGTTGAAGAGTTCTTGCTTCATTTATCAAAATTAACTGACATCTAACATTTACATACGGAAACACCAATAATTTTATTTAGCACGAAGACATACTATAAGAAGTATAACACGTGGATGTTGAAATATGAACTCGTGGCATAATGATTTTCTTATAACCAATCACGAAATCCCGTCATCTGCCCTACAAACTAAGATAAGGTCAGATTTGCAACGATAATGATATATTCTTTTAGCTTTTGTGAGGCTTTGTATAGATGTTTGTCCAATATATTTGTGAAAAAATTGATTGATTTAAGAATATTTGCAGTGATTCGTCCGTATATAAAGCTTTTATATTACAATACGTATCATGATATGTAATTTTCATAATATGACATTGTCCTTAGTTGACTAACTAACTCAAAATAATTATTCCGACCTACCGGATTCGAACCAGTGACCTAAGGATTATCTGCCAGGTTATAACCAACTACAGTCCTCCGCTCTACCAACTGAGCTAAGGTCGGGGATGAAAAGACTATGTTGATGAAAATTATATACCCTTTCATTCACACGTGATACATAGATATAGTTTTTTATACGATATATTTATAAAGAATTCATTAAATTAAGCATATTCTTATATATAAAGATTATGTAATACGTCAACTATTAGGACGCATCAAGAAAAGAGTAAATTATACTTGTTTAATTGTATAATCATTAGGGTTTGTATGAGGTTTTGACAATCTAATCGAAAATAAAAATTAATTGGATTTTGCATCCGTATGCATGCTTCAACTGAAAAATTATATAATTATTTCTAATATATGGGTCTTATCTTAGTATCTAGATAGGTGGACTATAGATGGGCATAATTTGTCAGATAGAACAGTTTCTTTGTAAAACTAAAAATCAAATAAGTAACGATTCATAAAAATTATGTAACAGAAACGGATCATGAGACTGATATATTCACTAGGCCATTGAGTTCAGCACATCGTGAGAGATTAATAAACTACTCACGTGCCATTGCCATACTTTCCAAAACAAGAGGTTATGTTAAGAAAATTGTATCTAAATCGTGACTATAATATTCGATATTTGATTTCCCAATGAATTGATATAAAGTCTTAAATTTTGATCTAAATTTATATTTGGTACATATGTTCTATTAGAAAGCGTAAACAAATGCAATTTTTTTGCAAACAAAATAGAATAAATACTAACTTAAAGGTAATTAAGATGAACCAAGTTCATTCATCAATGTAAATACTATCTTAACCTGAAAATTACCAAATCAACCTACCAGATTTTAACGGGTATAATATCGATTATTTTATATGTTTTTCCACCGACTAAAACTTTTCCTCGTAACTAATGAGTTAAAATAAGAATCTTATTTTAATTGTAGTTCATTGTAATTGTGAATCCTATTTTAACTCAATATTTTATTTGAACGAACAATATGCTAAATATAAGTCTGTGTTAAAAATCAAGCAGAAGCAACAATTTTTTGAAAAATAATAATTTAATATTAGACAACAGTTGAAGAGTTCTTGCTTCATTTATCAAAATTAACTGACATCTAACATTTACATACGGAAACACCAATAATTTTATTTAGCACGAAGACATACTATAAGAAGTATAACACGTGGATGTTGAAATATGAACTCGTGGCATAATGATTTTCTTATAACCAATCACGAAATCCCGTCATCTGCCCTACAAACTAAGATAAGGTCAGGTTTGCAACGATAATGATATATTCTTTTACCTTTTGTGAGGCTTTGTATAGATGTTTGTCAAATATATTTGTGAAAAAATTGATTGATTTAAGAATATTTGCAGTGATTCGTCCGTATATAAAGCTTTTATATTACAATACGTATCATGATATGTAATTTTCATAATATGACATTGTCCTTAGTTGACTAACTAACTCAAAATAATTATTCCGACCTACCAGATTCGAACCAGTGACCTAAGGATTATCTGCCAGGTTATAACCAACTACAGTCCTCCGCTCTACCAACTGAGCTAAGGTCGGGGATGAAAAGACTATGTTGATGAAAATTATATACCCTTTCATTCACACGTGATACATAGATATATTTTTATATACGATATATTTATAAAGAATTCATTAAATTAAGCATATTCTTATATATAAAGATTATGTAATACGTCAACTATTAGGACGCATCAAGAAAAGAGTAAATTATACTTGTTTAATTGTATAATCATTAGGGTTTGTATGAGGTTTTGACAATCTAATCGAAAATAAAAATTAATTGGATTTTGCATCTGTATGCATGCTTCAACTGAAAAATTATATAATTATTTCTAAAATATGGGTCTTATCTTAGTATCCAGATAGGTGGACTATAGATGGACATAATTTGTCAGATAGAACAGTTTCTTTAATTACAAGAAGATCACAATGTAACTTTTAGGATTCATTAATTGACATTTGGTAAAACTAAAAATCAAATAAGTAACGATTCATAAAAATTATGTAACAGAAACGGATCACGAGACTGATATATTCACTAGGCCATTGAGTTCAGCACATCGTGAGAGATTAATAAACTACTCACGTGCCATTGCCATACACTCCAAAACAAGAGGTTGTGTTAAGAAAATTATATCTAAATCGTGACTATAATATTCGATATTTGATTTCCCAATGAATTGATATAAAGTCTTAAATTTTGATCTAAATTTATATTTGGTACATATGTTCTATTAGAAAGCGTAAACAAATGCAATTTTTTTGCAAACAAAATAGAATAAATACTAACTTAAAGGTAATTAAGATGAACCAAGTTCGCTCATTAACGTAAATACTATCTTAACCTGAAAATTACCATATCAACCTACCAGATATTAACGGGTATCATATCGATTCTTTTATATGTTTTTCCACCAACTAAAACTTTTCCCTGTAACTAATGAGTTAAAATAAGATACTTATTTTAATTCTAGTTCATTGTAATTGTGAATCCTATTTTAACTCAATATTTTATTTGAACGAACAATATGCTAAATATAAGTCTGTGTTAAAAATCAAGCAGAAGCAACAATTTTTTGAAAAATAATAATTTAATATTAGACAACAGTTGAAGAGTTCTTGCTTCATTTATCAAAATTAACTGACATCTAACATTTACATACGGAAACACCAATAATTTTATTTAGCACGAAGACATACTATAAGAAGTATAACACGTGTATGTTGAAATATGAACTCGTGGCATAATGATTTTCTTATAACCAATCACGAAATCCCGTCATTTGCCCTACAAACTAAGATAAGGTCAGGTTTGCAACGATAATGATATATTCTTTTAGCTTTTGTGAGGCTTTGTATAGATGTTTGTCCAATATATTTGTGAAAAAATTGATTGATTTAAGAATATTTGCAGTGATTCGTCCGTATATAAAGCTTTTATATTACAATACGTATCATGATATGTAATTTTCATAATATGACATTGTCCTTAGTTGACTAACTAACTCAAAATAATTATTCCGACCTACCGGATTCGAACCAGTGACCTAAGGATTATCTGCCAGGTTATAATCAACTACAGTCCTCCGCTCTACCAACTGAGCTAAGGTCGGGGATGGAAAGACTATGTTGATGAAAATTATATACCCTTTCATTCACACGTGATACTTAGATATATTTTTTTATATGATATATTTATAAAGAATTCATTAAATTAAACATATTCTTATATATAAAGATTATGTAATACGTCAACTATTAGGACGCATCAAGAAAAGAGTAAATTACAGTTGTTTAATTGTATAATCATTAGGGTTTGTATGAGGTTTTGACAATCTAATCAAAAATAAAAATTAATTGGATTTTGCATCCGTATGCATGCTTCAACTGAAAAATTATATAATTATTTCTAAAATATGGGTCTTATCTTAGATTCTAGATAGGTGGACTATAGATGGGCATAATTTGTGAGATAGAACAGTTTCTTTAATTACAAGAAGATCACAATGTAACTTTTAGGATTCATTAATTGACATTTGGTAAAACTAAAAATCAAATAAGTAACGATTCATAAAAATTATGTAACAGAAACGGATCACGAGACTGATATATTCACTAGGCCATTGAGTTCAGCACATCGTGAGAGATTAATAACCAACTACAGTCCTCCGCTCTACCAACTGAGCTACGGTCGGGGATGAAAAGACGTTGTTGATAAAAATTATATACCCTTTCATTCACACGTGATGCTTAGTTATATTTTTTATACGATATATTTGTAAAGAATACATTAAATTAAGCATATTCTTATATATAAAGATTATGTAATAATGTCAACTATTAGGACGCATCAAGAAAAGAGTAAATTATAGTTGTTTAATTGTATAATCATTAGGGTTTGTATGAGGTTTTGACAATCTAATCGAAAATAAAAATTAATTGGATTTTGCATCCGTATGCATGCTTCAACTGAAAAATTATATAATTATTTCTAAAATATGGGTCTTATCTTAGTATCTAGATAGGTGGACTATAGATGGGCATAATTTGTCAGATAGAACAGTTTCTTTGTAAAACTAAAAATCAAATAAGTAACGATTCATAAAAATTATGTAACAGAAACGGATCACGAGACTGATATATTCACTAGGCCATTGAGTTCAGCACATCGTGAGAGATTAATAAACTACTCACGTGCCATTGCCATACACTCCAAAACAAGAGGTTTTGTTAAGAAAATTAGATCTAAATCGTGACTATAATATTCGATATTTGATTTCCCAATGAATTGATATAAAGTCTTAAATTTTGATCTAAATTTATATTTGGTACATATGTTCTATTAGAAAGCGTAAACAAATGCAATTTTTTTGCAAACAAATTAGAATAAATACTAACTTAAAGGTAATTAAGATGAACCAAATTCGCTCATTAATGTAAATACTATCTTAACCTGAAAATTACCATATCAACCTACCAGATATTAACGGGTATCATATCGATTCTTTTATATGTTTTTCCACCAACTAAAACTTTTCCCTGTAACTAATGAGTTAAAATAAGATACTTATTTTAATTGTAGTTCATTGTAATTTTGAATCCTATTTTAACTCAATATTTTATTTGAGCGAACAATATGCTAAATATAAGTCTGTGTTAAAAATCAAGCAGAAGCAACAATTTTTTGAAAAATAATAATTTAATATTAGACAACAGTTGAAGAGTTCTTGCTTCATTTATCAAAATTAACTGACATCTAACATTTACATACGGAAACACCAATAATTTTATTTAGCACGAAGACATACTATAAGAAGTATAACACGTGTATGTTGAAATATGAACTCGTGGCATAATGATTTTCTTATAACTAATCACGAAATCCCGTCATTTGCCCTACAAACTAAGATAAGGTCAGGTTTGCAACGATAATGATATATTCTTTTACCTTTTGTGAGGCTTTGTATAGATGTTTGTCCAATGTATTTGTGAAAAAATTGATTGATTTAAGAATATTTGCAGTGATTCGTCCGTATATAAAGCTTTTATATTACAATACGTATAATGATATGTAATTTTCATAATATGACATTGTCCTTAGTTGACAAACTAACTCAAAATAATTATTCCGACCTACCAGATTCGAACCAGTGACCTAAGGATTATCTGCCAGGTTATAATCAACTACAGTCCTCCGCTCTACCAACTGAGCTAAGGTCGGGGATGGAAAGACTATGTTGATGAAAATTATATACCCTTTCATTCACACGTGATACTTATATATATTTTTTTATATGATATATTTATAAAGAATTCATTAAATTAAACATATTCTTATATATAAAGATTATGTAATACGTCAACTATTAGGACGCATCAAGAAAAGAGTAAATTACAGTTGTTTAATTGTATAATCATTAGGGTTTGTATGAGGTTTTGACAATCTAATCGAAAATAAAAATTAATTGGATTTTGCATCCGTATGCATGCTTCAACTGAAAAATTATATAATTATTTCTAAAATATGGGTCTTATCTTAGATTCTAGATAGGTGGACTATAGATGGCCATAATTTGTCAGATAGAACAGTTTCTTTAATTACAAGAAGATCACAATGTAACTTTTAGGATTCATTAATTGACATTTGGTAAAACTAAAAATAAAATAAGTAACGATTCATAAAAATTATGTAACAGAAACAGATCACGAGACTGATATATTCACTAGGCCATTGAGTTCAGCACATCGTGAGAGATTAATAAACTACTCACGTGCCATTGCCATACACTCCAAAACAAGAGGTTATGTTAAGAAAATTATATCTAAATCGTGACTATAATATTCGATATTTGATTTCCCAATGAATTGATATAAAGTCTTAGATGTTGATCTAAATATATATTTGATACATATGTTCTATTAGAAAGCGTAAACAAATGCAATTTTTTCGCAAACAAAATAGAATAAATACTAACTTAAAAGTAATTAAGATGAACCAAGTTCGCTCATTAATGTAAATACTATCTTAACCTGAAATTACCATATCAACCTACCAGATATTAACGGGTATCATATCGATTCTTTTATATGTTTTTCCACCAACTAAAACTTTTCCCTGTAAAATATGAGTTAAAATAAGATACTTATTTTAATTGTAGTTCATTGTAATTGTGAATCCTATTTTAACTCAATATTTTATTTGAACGAAAAATATGCTAAATATAAGTCTGTGTTAAAAATCAAGCAGAAGCAACAATTTTTTGAAAAATAATAATTTTATATTAGACAACAGTTGAAGAGTTCTTGCTTCATTTATCAAAATTAACTGACATCTAACATTTACATACGGAAACACCAATACACGAAGACATACTATAAGAAGAAGTAGAACACGTGGATGTTGAAATATGAACTCGTGGCATAATGATTTTCTAATAACCAATCACGAAATCCCGTCATCTGCCCTACAAACTAAGATAAGGTCAGGTTTGCAACGATAATGATATATTCTTTTACCTTTTGTGAGGCTTTTTATAGATATTTATCCAATATATTTGTGAAAAAATTGATTGATTTAAGAATATTTGCAGTGATTCGTCCGTATATAAAGCTTTTATATTACAATACGTATCATGATATGTAATTTTCATAATATGACATTGTCCTTAGCTGACTAACTAACTCAAAATAATTATTCCGACCTACCAGATTCGAACCAGTGACCTAAGGATTATCTGACAGGTTATAACCAACTACAGTCCTCCGCTCTACCAACTGAGCTAAGGTCGGGGATGAAAAGACTATGTTGATAAAAATTATATACCCTTTCATTCACACGTGATACTTAGTTATATTTTTTTATACGATATATTTATAAAGAATTCATTAAATTAAGCATATTCTTATATATAAAGATTATGTAATACGTCAACTATTAGGACGCAGCAAGAAAAGAGTAAATTATACATGTTTAATTGTATAATCATTAGGGTTTGTATGAGGTTTTGACAATCTAATCGAAAATAAAAATTAATTGGATTTTGCATCCGTATGCATGCTTCAACTGAAAAATTATATAATTATTTCTAAAATATGGGTCTTATCTTAGTGTCTAGATATGTGGACTATAGATGGGCATAATTTGTCAGATAGAACAGTTTCTTTGTAAAACTAAAAATCAAATAAGTAACGATTCATAAAAATTATGTAACAGAAACGGATCATGAGACTGATATATTCACTAGGCCATTGAGTTCAGCACATCGTGAGAGATTAATAAACTACTCACGTGCCATTGCCATACAGTCCAAAACAAGAGGTTATGTTAAGAAAATTGTATCTAAATCGTGACTATAATATTCGATATTTGATTTCCCAATGAATTGATATAAAGTCTTAAATTTTGATCTAAATTTATATTTGGTACATATGTTCTATTAGAAAGCGTAAACAAATGCAATTTTTTTGCAAACAAAATAGAATAAATACTAACTTAAAGGTAATTAAGATGAACCAAGTTCTTTCATCAATGTAAATACTATCTTAACCTGAAAATTACCAAATCAACCTACCAGATATTAACGGGTATAATATCGATTATTTTATATGTTTTTCCACCGACTAAAACTTTTCCTCGTAACTAATGAGTTAAAATAAGAATCTTATTTTAATTGTAGTTCATTGTAATTGTGAATCCTATTTTAACTCAATATTTTATTTGAACGAACAATATGCTAAATATAAGTCTGTGTTAAAAATCAAGCAGAAGCAACAATTTTTTGAAATATAATAATTTAATATTAGACAACAGTTGAAGAGTTCTTGCTTCTTTTATCAAAATTAACTGACATGTAACATTTACATACAGAAACACCAATAATTTTATTTAGCACGAAGACATACTTTAAGAAGTATAACACGTGGATGTTGAAATATGAACACGTGGCATAATGATTTTCTTATAACCAATCACGAAATCCTGTCATCTGCCCTACAAACTAAGATAAGGTCAGGTTTGCAACGATAATGATATATTCTTTTACCTTTTGTGAGGCTTTGTATAGATGTTTGTCCAATATATTTGTGAAAAAATTGATTGATTTAAGAATATTTGCAGTGATTCGTCCGTATATAAAGCTTTTATATTACAATACATATCACGATATGTAATTTTCATAATATGACATTGTCCTTAGTTGACAAACTAACTCAAAATAATTATTCCGACCTACCGGATTCGAACCAGTGACCTAAGGATTATCTGCCAGGTTATAACCAACTACAGTCCTCCGCTCTACCAACTGAGCTAAGGTCGGGAATGAAAAGACTATGTTGATGAAAATTATATACCCTTTCATTCACACGTGATACATAGATATATTTTTTATACGATATATTTATAAAGAATTCATTAAATTAAGCATATTCTTATATATAAAGATTATGTAATACGTCAACTATTAGGACGCGTCAAGAAAAGAGTAAATTATACTTGTTTAATTGTATAATCATTAGGGTTTGTATGAGGTTTTGACAATCTAATCGAAAATAAAAATTAATTGGATTTTGCATCCGTATGCATGCTTCAACTGAAAAATTATATAATTATTTCTAAAATATGGGTCTTATCTTAGTATCTAGATAGGTGGAATATAGATGGGCATAATTTGTCAGATAGAACAGTTTCTTTAATTACAAGAAGATCACAATGTAACTTTTAGGATTCATTAATTGACATTTGGTAAAACTAAAAATCAAATAAGTAACGATTCATAAAAATTATGTAACAGAAACGGATCACGAGACTGATATACTCACTAGGCCATTGAGTTCAGCACATCGTGAGAGATTAATAAACTACTCAAGTGCCATTGCCATACACTCCAAAACAAGAGGTTGTGTTAAGAAAATTATATCTAAATCGTGACTATAATATTCGATATTTGATTTCCCAATGAATTGATATAAAGTCTTAGATGTTGATCTAAATATATATTTGGTACATATGTTCTATTAGAAAGCGTAAACAAATGCAATTTTTTTGCAAACAAAATAGAATAAATACTAACTTAAAGGTAATTAAGATGAACCAAGTTCGTTCATTAATGTAAATACTATCTTAACCTGAAAATTACCATATCAACCTACCAGATATTATCGGGTATCATATCGATTCTTTTATATGTTTTTCCACCAACTAAAACTTTTCCCTGTAACTAATGAGTAAAAATAAGATACTTATTTTAATTGTAGTTCATTGTAATTGTGAATCTTATTTTAACTCAATATTTTATTTGAACGAACAATATCCTAAATATAAGTCTGTGTTAAAAATCAAGCAGAAGCAACAATTTTTTGAAAAATAATAATTTTATATTAGACAACAGTCGAAGAGTTCTTGCTTCATTTATCAAAATTAACTGACATCTAACATTTACATACGGAAACACCAATACACGAAGACATACTATAAGAAGTAGAACACGTGGATGTTGAAATATGAACTCGTGGCATAATGATTTTCTAATAACCAATCACGAAATCCCGTCATCTGCCCTACAAACTAAGATAAGGTCAGGTTTGCAACGATAATGATATATTCTTTTACCTTTTGTGAGGCTTTGTATAGATGTTTGTCCAATATATTTGTGAAAAAATTGATTGATTTAAGAATATTTGCAGTGATTCGTCCGTATATAAAGCTTTTATATTACAATACATATCACGATATGTAATTTTCATAATATGACATTGTCCTTAGTTGACAAACTAACTCAAAATAATTATTCCGACCTACCGGATTCGAACCAGTGACCTAAGGATTATCTGCCAGGTTATAACCAACTACAGTCCTCCGCTCTACCAACTGAGCTAAGGTCGGGAATGAAAAGACTATGTTGATGAAAATTATATACCCTTTCATTCACACGTGATACATAGATATATTTTTTATACGATATATTTATAAAGAATTCATTAAATTAAGCATATTCTTATATATAAAGATTATGTAATACGTCAACTATTAGGACGCGTCAAGAAAAGAGTAAATTATACTTGTTTAATTGTATAATCATTAGGGTTTGTATGAGGTTTTGACAATCTAATCGAAAATAAAAATTAATTGGATTTTGCATCCGTATGCATGCTTCAACTGAAAAATTATATAATTATTTCTAAAATATGGGTCTTATCTTAGTATCTAGATAGGTGGAATATAGATGGGCATAATTTGTCAGATAGAACAGTTTCTTTAATTACAAGAAGATCACAATGTAACTTTTAGGATTCATTAATTGACATTTGGTAAAACTAAAAATCAAATAAGTAACGATTCATAAAAATTATGTAACAGAAACGGATCACGAGACTGATATACTCACTAGGCCATTGAGTTCAGCACATCGTGAGAGATTAATAAACTACTCAAGTGCCATTGCCATACACTCCAAAACAAGAGGTTGTGTTAAGAAAATTATATCTAAATCGTGACTATAATATTCGATATTTGATTTCCCAATGAATTGATATAAAGTCTTAGATGTTGATCTAAATATATATTTGGTACATATGTTCTATTAGAAAGCGTAAACAAATGCAATTTTTTTGCAAACAAAATAGAATAAATACTAACTTAAAGGTAATTAAGATGAACCAAGTTCGTTCATTAATGTAAATACTATCTTAACCTGAAAATTACCATATCAACCTACCAGATATTATCGGGTATCATATCGATTCTTTTATATGTTTTTCCACCAACTAAAACTTTTCCCTGTAACTAATGAGTAAAAATAAGATACTTATTTTAATTGTAGTTCATTGTAATTGTGAATCTTATTTTAACTCAATATTTTATTTGAACGAACAATATCCTAAATATAAGTCTGTGTTAAAAATCAAGCAGAAGCAACAATTTTTTGAAAAATAATAATTTTATATTAGACAACAGTCGAAGAGTTCTTGCTTCATTTATCAAAATTAACTGACATCTAACATTTACATACGGAAACACCAATACACGAAGACATACTATAAGAAGTAGAACACGTGGATGTTGAAATATGAACTCGTGGCATAATGATTTTCTAATAACCAATCACGAAATCCCGTCATCTGCCCTACAAACTAAGATAAGGTCAGGTTTGCAACGATAATGATATATTCTTTTACCTTTTGTGAGGCTTTGTATAGATGTTTGTCCAATATATTTGTGAAAAAATTGATTGATTTAAGAATATTTGCAGTGATTCGTCCGTATATAAAGCTTTTATATTACAATACATATCACGATATGTAATTTTCATAATATGACATTGTCCTTAGTTGACAAACTAACTCAAAATAATTATTCCGACCTACCGGATTCGAACCAGTGACCTAAGGATTATCTGCCAGGTTATAACCAACTACAGTCCTCCGCTCTACCAACTGAGCTAAGGTCGGGAATGAAAAGACTATGTTGATGAAAATTATATACCCTTTCATTCACACGTGATACATAGATATATTTTTTATACGATATATTTATAAAGAATTCATTAAATTAAGCATATTCTTATATATAAAGATTATGTAATACGTCAACTATTAGGACGCGTCAAGAAAAGAGTAAATTATACTTGTTTAATTGTATAATCATTAGGGTTTGTATGAGGTTTTGACAATCTAATCGAAAATAAAAATTAATTGGATTTTGCATCCGTATGCATGCTTCAACTGAAAAATTATATAATTATTTCTAAAATATGGGTCTTATCTTAGTATCTAGATAGGTGGAATATAGATGGGCATAATTTGTCAGATAGAACAGTTTCTTTAATTACAAGAAGATCACAATGTAACTTTTAGGATTCATTAATTGACATTTGGTAAAACTAAAAATCAAATAAGTAACGATTCATAAAAATTATGTAACAGAAACGGATCACGAGACTGATATACTCACTAGGCCATTGAGTTCAGCACATCGTGAGAGATTAATAAACTACTCAAGTGCCATTGCCATACACTCCAAAACAAGAGGTTGTGTTAAGAAAATTATATCTAAATCGTGACTATAATATTCGATATTTGATTTCCCAATGAATTGATATAAAGTCTTAGATGTTGATCTAAATATATATTTGGTACATATGTTCTATTAGAAAGCTTAAACAAATGCAATTTTTTTGCAAACAAAATAGAATAAATACTAACTTAAAGGTAATTAAGATGAACCAAGTTCGTTCATTAATGTAAATACTATCTTAACCTGAAAATTACCATATCAACCTACCAGATATTATCGGGTATCATATCGATTCTTTTATATGTTTTTCCACCAACTAAAACTTTTCCCTGTAACTAATGAGTAAAAATAAGATACTTATTTTAATTGTAGTTCATTGTAATTGTGAATCTTATTTTAACTCAATATTTTATTTGAACGAACAATATCCTAAATATAAGTCTGTGTTAAAAATCAAGCAGAAGCAACAATTTTTTGAAAAATAATAATTTTATATTAGACAACAGTCGAAGAGTTCTTGCTTCATTTATCAAAATTAACTGACATCTAACATTTACATACGGAAACACCAATACACGAAGACATACTATAAGAAGTAGAACACGTGGATGTTGAAATATGAACTCGTGGCATAATGATTTTCTAATAACCAATCACGAAATCCCGTCATCTGCCCTACAAACTAAGATAAGGTTAGGTTTGCAACGATAATGATATATTCTTTTACCTTTTGTGAGGCTTTGTATAGACGTTTATCCAATATATTTGTGAAAAAATTGATTGATTTAAGAATATTTGCAGTGATTCGTCCGTATATAAATCTTTTATATTACAATACGTATCATGATATGTAATTTTCATAATATGACATTGTCCTTAGCTGACTAACTAACTCAAAATAATTATTCCGACCTACCGGATTCGAACCAGTGACCTAAGGATTATCTGACAGGTTATAACCCACTACAGTCCTCCGCTCTACCAACTGAGCTAAGGTCGGGGATGAAAAGACTATGTTGATAAAAATTATATACCCTTTCATTCACACGTGATACTTAGTTATATTTTTTTATACGATATATTTATAAAGAATTCATTAAATTAAGCATATTCTTATATATAAAGATTACGTAATACGTCAACTATTAGGACGCAGCAAGAAAAGAGTAAATTATACTTGTTTAATTGTATAATCATTAGGGTTTGTATGAGGTTTTGACAATCTAATCGAAAATAAAATTTAATTGGATTTTGCATCCGTATGCATGCTTCAACTGAAAAATTATATAATTATTTCTAAAATATGGGTCTTATCTTAGTATCTAGATAGGTGGAATATAGATGGGCATAATTTGTCAGATAGAACAGTTTCTTTAATTACAAGAAGATCACAATGTAACTTTTAGGATTCATTAATTGACATTTGGTAAAACTAAAAATCAAATAAGTAACGATTCATAAAAATTATGTAACAGAAACGGATCACGAGACTGATATATTCACTAGGCCATTGAGTTCAGCACATCGTGAGAGATTAATAAACTACTCACGTGCCATTGCCATACACTCCAAAACAAGAGGTTGTGTTAAGAAAATTATATCTAAATCGTGACTATAATATTCGATATTTGATTTCCCAATGAATTGATATAAAGTCTTAGATGCTGATCTAAATATATATTTGGTACATATGTTCTATTAGAAAGCGTAAACAAATGTAATTTTTTTGCAAACAAATAGAATAAATACTAACTTAAAGGTAATTAAGATGAACCAAGTTCGCTCATTAATATAAATACTATCTTAACCTGAAAATTACCATATCAACCTACCAGATATTAACGGGTATCATATCGATTCTTTTATATGTTTTTCCACCAACTAAAACTTTTCCCTGTAACTAATGAGTAAAAATAAGATACTTATTTTAATTGTAGTTCATTGTAATTGTGAATCCTATTTTAACTCAATATTTTATTTGAACGAACAATATGCTAAATATAAGTCTGTGTTAAAAATAAAGCAGAAGCAACAATTTTTTGAAAAATAATAATTTTATATTAGACAACAGTCGAAGAGTTCTTGCTTCATTTATCAAAATTAACTGACATCTAACATTTACATACGGAAACACCAATACACGAAGACATACTATAAGAAGTAGAACACGTGGATGTTGAAATATGAACTCGTGGCATAATGATTTTCTAATAACCAATCACGAAATCCCGTCATCTGCCCTACAAACTAAGATAAGGTCAGGTTTGCAACGATAATGATATATTCTTTTACCTTTTGTGAGGCTTTGTATAGATGTTTGTCCAATATATTTGTGAAAAAATTGATTGATTTAGGAATATTTGCAGTGATTCGTCCGTATATAAAGCTTTTATATTACAATACGTATCACGATATGTAATTTTCATAACATGACATTGTCCTTAGTTGACTAACTAACTCAAAATAATTATTCCGACCTACCGGATTCGAACCAGTGACCTAAGGATTATCTGCCAGGTTATAACCAACTACAGTCCTCCGCTCTACCAACTGAGCTAAGGTCGGGGATGAAAAGACTATGTTGATGAAAATTATATACCCTTTCATTCACACGTGATACATAGATATATTTTTTTATACGATATATTTATAAAGAATTCATTAAATTAAGCATATTCTTATATATAAAGATTATGTAATACGTCAACTATTAGGACGCATCAAGAAAAGAGTAAATTATACTTGTTTAATTGTATAATCATTAGGGTTTGTATGAGGTTTTGACAATCTAATCGAAAATAAAAATTAATTGGATTTTGCATCCGTATGCATGCTTCAACTGAAAAATTATATAATTATTTCTAAAATATGGGTCTTATCTTAGTATCTAGATAGGTGGAATATAGATGGGCATAATTTGTCAGATAGAACAGTTTCTTTAATTACAAGAAGATCACAATGTAACTTTTAGGATTCATTAATTGACATTTGGTAAAACTAAAAATCAAATAAGTAACGATTCATAAAAATTATGTAACAGAAACGGATCACGAGACTGATATATTCACTAGGCCATTGAGTTCAGCACATCGTGAGAGATTAATAAACTACTCAAGTGCCATTGCCATACACTCCAAAACAAGAGGTTGTGTTAAGAAAATTATATCTAAATCGGGACTATAATATTCGATATTTGATTTCCCAATGAATTGATATAAAGTCTTAGATGTTGATCTAAATATATATTTGGTACATATGTTCTATTAGAAAGCGTAAACAAATGTAATTTTTTTGCAAACAAATAGAATAAATACTAACTTAAAGGTAATTAAGATGAACCAAGTTCGCTCATTAATATAAATACTATCTTAACCTAAAAATTACCATATCAACCTACCAGATATTAACGGGTATCATATCGATTCTTTTATATGTTTTTCCACAAACTAAAACTTTTCCCTGTAACTAATGAGTAAAAATAAGATACTTATTTTAATTGTAGTTCATTGTAATTGTGAATCCTATTTTAACTCAATATTTTATTTGAACGAACAATATGCTAAATATAAGTCTGTGTTAAAAATCAAGCAGAAGCAACAATTTTTTGAAAAATAATAATTTTATATTAGACAACAGTCGAAGAGTTCTTGCTTCATTTATCAAAATTAACTGACATCTAACATTTACATATGGAAACACCAATACACGAAGACATACTATAAGAAGTAGAACACGTGGATGTTGATATATGAACTCGTGGCATAATGATTTTCTAATAACCAATCACGAAATCCCGTCATCTGCCCTACAAACTAAGATAAGGTCAGGTTTGCAACGATAATGATATATTCTTTTACCTTTTGTGAGGCTTTGTATAGACGTTTATCCAATATATTTGTGAAAAAATTGATTGATTTAAGAATATTTGCAGTGATTCGTCCGTATATAAAGCTTTTATATTACAATACGTTTCATGATATGTAATTTTCATAATATGACATTGTCCTTAGCTGACTAACTAACTCAAAATAATTATTCCGACCTACCGGATTCGAACCAGTGACCTAAGGATTATCTGAAAGGTTATAACCCACTACAGTCCTCCGACTTATCAACTGAGCTAAGGTCCGGGATGAAAATACTATGTTGATGAAAATTATATACCCTTTCATTCACACGTGATACTTAGTTATATTTTTTTATACGATATATTTATAAAGAATTCATTAAATTAAGCATATTCTTATATATAAAGATTACGTAATACGTCAACTATTAGGACGCATCAAGAAAAGAGTAAATTATACTTGTTTAATTGTATAATCATTAGGGTTTGTATGAGGTTTTGACAATCTAATCGAAAATAAAAATTAATTGGATTTTGCATCCGTATGCATGCTTCAACTGAAAAATTATATAATTATTTCTAAAATATGGGTCTTATCTTAGTATCTAGATAGGTGGAATATAGATGGGCATAATTTGTCAGATAAAACAGTTTCTTTGAATACAAGAAGATCACAATGTAACTTTCAGGATTCATCAATTGACATTTGGTAAAACTAAAACTCAAATAAGTAACGATTCATAAAAATTATGTAACAGAAACGGATCACGAGACTGATATATTCACCAGGACATTGAGTTCAACACATCGTGAGAGATTAATAAACTACTCACGTGCCATTGCCATACAGTCCAAAACAAGAAGTTAGGTTAAGAAAATTATATCTAAATCGTGACTATAATATTCGATATTTGATTTCCCAATGAATTGATATAAAGTCTTAAATTTTGATCTAAATTTATATTTGGTACATATGTTCTATTAGAATGCGTAAACAAATGCAATTTTTTTTGCAAACAAAATAGAATAAATACTAACTTAAAGGTAATTAAGATGAACCAAGTTCGTTCATCAATGTAAATACTATCTTAACCTGAAAATTACCAAATCAACCTACCAGATATTAACGGGTATAATATCGATTATTTTATATGTTTTTCCACCGACTAAAACCTTTCCCCGTAACTAATGAGTTAAAATAAGAATCTTATTTTAATTGTAGTTCATTGTAATTATGAATCCTATTTTAACTCAATACTTTATTTGAACGAACAATATGCTAAATATAAGTCTGTGTTAAAAATCAAGCAGAAGCAACAATTTTTTTGAAAAATAATAATTTAATATTAGACAACAGTTGAAGAGTTCTTGCTTCATTTATCAAAATTAACTGACATCTAACATTTACATACGGAAACACCAATAATTTTATTTAGCACGAAGACATACTATAAGAAGTAGAACACGTGGATGTTGAAATATGAACTCGTGGAATAATGATTTTCTTATAACCAATCACGAAATCCCGTCATCTGCCCTACAAACTAAGATAAGGTCAGGTTTGCAACGATAATGATATATTCTTTTACCTTTTGTGAGGCTTTGTATAGATGTTTGTCCAATATATTTGTGAAAAAATTGATTGATTTAAGAATATTTGCAGTGATTCGTCCGTATATAAAGCTTTTATATTACAATACGTATAATGATATGTAATTTTCATAATATGACATTGTCCTTAGTTGACTAACTAACTCAAAATAATTATTCCGACCTACCGGATTCGAACCAGTGACCTAAGGATTATCTGCCAGGTTATAACCAACTACAGTCATCCGCTCTACCAACTGAGCTAAGGTCGGGGATGAAAAGACAATGTTGATGAAAATTATATACCCTTTCATTCACACGTGATACATAGATATATTTTTTTATACGATATAATTATAAAGAATTCATTAAATTAAGCATATTCTTATATATAAAGATTATGTAATACGTCAACTATTAGGACGCATCAAGAAAAGAGTAAATTATACTTGTTTAATTGTATAATCATTAGGGTTTTTATGAGGTTTTGACAATCTAATCGAAAATAAAAATTAATTGGATTTTGCATCCGTATGCATGCTTCAACTGAAAAATTATATAATTATTTCTAAAATATGGGTCTTATCTTAGTATCTAGATAGGTGGACTATAGATGGGCATAATTTGTCAGATAGAACAGTTTCTTTAATTACAAGAAGATCACAATGTAACTTTTAGGATTCATTAATTGACATTTGGTAAAACTAAAAATCAAATAAGTAAAGATTCATAAAAATTATGTAACAGAAACGGATCACGAGACTGATATATTCACTAGGCCATTGAGTTCAGC
This sequence comes from Nemophila menziesii, assembly GCA_029959085.1. Classification (NCBI taxonomy): domain Eukaryota; kingdom Viridiplantae; phylum Streptophyta; class Magnoliopsida; order Boraginales; family Hydrophyllaceae; genus Nemophila; species Nemophila menziesii. Next base: position 144,812,805 of record JARWIR010000001.1, read on the forward strand.
ACATCGTGAGAGATTAATAAACTACTCACGTGCCATTGCCATACAGTCCAAAACAAGAGGTTATGTTAAGAAAATTGTATCTAAATCGTGACTATAATATTCGATATTTGATTTCCCAATGAATTGATATAAAGTCTTAAATTTTGATCTAAATTTATATTTGGTACATATGTTCTATTAGAATGCGTAAACAAATGCAATTTTTTTTTGCAAACAAAATAGAATAAATACTAACTTAAAGGTAATTAAGATGAACCAAGTTCGTTCATCAATGTAAATACTATCTTAACCTGCAAATTACCAAATCAACCTACCAGATATTAACGGGTATAATATCGATTATTTGATATGTTTTTCCACCGACTAAAACTTTTCCCCGTAACTAATGAGTTAAAATAAGAATCTTATTTTAATTGTAGTTCATTGTAATTGTGAATCCTATTTTAACTCAATATTTTATTTGAACGAACAATATGCTAAATATAAGTCTGTGTTAAAAATCAAGCAGAAGCAACAATTTTTTTTGAAAAATAATAATTTAATATTAGACAACAGTTGAAGAGTTCTTGCTTCATTTATCAAAATTAACTGACATCTAACATTTACATACGGAAACACCAATACACGAAGACATACTATAAGAAGTAGAACACGTGGATGTTGAAATATGAACTCGTGGCATAATGATTTTCTAATAACCAATCACGAAATCCCGTCATCTGCCCTACAAACTAAGATAAGTTCAGGTTTGCAACGATAATGATATATTCTTTTACCTTTTGTGAGGCTTTGTATAGATGTTTATCCAATATATTTGTGAAAAAATTGATTGATTTAAGAATATTTGCAGTGATTCGTCCGTATATAAAGCTTTTATATTACAATACGTATCATGATATGTAATTTTCATAATATGACATTGTCCTTAGCTGACTAACTAACTCAAAATAATTATTCCGACCTACCGGATTCGAACCAGTGACCTAAGGATTATCTGACAGGTTATAACCCACTACAGTCCTCCGCTCTACCAACTGAGCTAAGGTCGGGGATGAAAAGACTATGTTGATGAAAATTATATACCCTTTCATTCACACGTGATACTTAGTTATATTTTTTATACGATATATTTATAAAGAATTCATTAAATTAAGCATATTCTTATATATAAAGATTACGTAATACGTCAACTATTAGGACGCATCAAGAAAAGAGTAAATTATACTTGTTTAATTGTATAATCATTAGGGTTTGTATGAGGTTTTGACAATCTAATCGAAAATAAAAATTAATTGGATTTTGCATCCGTATGCATGCTTCCACTAAAAAATTATATAATTATTTCTAAAATATGGGTCTTAACTTAGTATCTAGATAGGTGGACTATAAATGGGCATAATTTGTCAGATAGAACAGTTTCTTTGTAAAACTAAAAATCAAATAAGTAACGATTCATAAAAATTATGTAACAGAAACAGATCACGAGACTGATATATTCACTAGGCCATTGAGTTCAGCACATCGTGAGAGATTAATAAACTACTCACGTGCCATTGCCATACAGTCCAAAACAAGAGGTTATGTTAAGAAAATTGTATCTAAATCGTGAATATAATATTCGATATTTGATTTCCCAATGAATTGATATAAAGTCTTAAATTTTGATCTAAATTTATATTTGGTACATATGTTCTATTAGAATGCGTAAACAAATGCAATTTATTTTGCAAACAAAATAGAATAAATACTAACTTAAAGGTAATTAAGATGAACCAAGTTCGTTCATCAATGTAAATACTATCTTAACCTGAAAATTACCAAATCAACCTACCAGATATTAACGGGTATAATATCGATTATTTTATATGTTTTTCCACTGACTAAAACTTTTCCCCGTAACTAATGAGTTAAAATAAGAATCTTATTTTAATTGTAGTTCATTGTAATTGTGAATCCTATTTTAACTCAATATTTTATTTGAACGAACAATATGCTAAATATAAGTCTGTGTTAAAAATCAAGCAGAAGCAACAATTTTTTGAAAAATAATAATTTAATATTAGACAACAGTTGAAGAGTTCTTGCTTCATTTATCAAAATTAACTGACATCAAACATTTACATACGGAAACACCAATAATTTTATTTAGCACGAAGACATACTATAAGAAGTAGAACACGTGGATGTTGAAATATGAACTCGTGGAATAATGATTTTCTTATAACCAATCACGAAATCCCGTCATCTGCCCTACAAACTAAGATAAGGCCAGGTTTGCAACGATAATGATATATTCTTTTACCTTTTGTGAGGCTTTGTTTAGATGTTTGTCCAATATATTTGTGAAAAAACTGATTGATTTAAGAATATTTAAAGTGATTTGTCCGTATATAAAGCTTTTATATTACAATACGTATTATGATATGTAATTTTCATAATATGACATTGTCCTTAGTTGACTAACTAACTCAAAATAATTATTCCGACGTACCGGATTCGAACCAGTGACCTAAGGATTATCTGACAGATTATAACCAACTACAGTCCTCCGCTCTACCAAATGAGCTAAGGTCGGGGATGAAAAGACTATGTTGATGAAAATTATATACCCTTTCATTCACACGTGATACTTAGATATATTTTTTATACGATTTATTTATAAAGAATTCATTAAATTAAGCATATTCTTATATATAAAGATTATGTAATACGTCAACTATTAGGACGCATCATTAAAAGAGTAAATTATACTTGTTTAATTGTGTAATCATTAGGGTTTGTATGAGGTTTTGACAATCTAATCGAAAATAAAAATTTATTGGATTTTGCATCCGTATGCATGCTTCAACTGAAAAATTATATAATTATTTCTAAAATATGGGTCTTATCTTAGTATCTAGATAGGTGGACTATAGATGGGCATAATTTGTCAGATAGAAAAGTTTCTTTGAATACAAGAAGATCACAATGTAACTTTCAGGATTCATCAATTGACATTTGGTAAAACTAAAACTCAAATAAGTAACGATTCATAAAAATTATGTAACAGAAACGGATCACGAGACTGATATATTCACCAGGACATTGAGTTCAACACATCGTGAGAGATTAATAAACTACTCACGTGCCATTGCCATACAGTCCAAAACAAGAAGTTAGGTTAAGAAAATTATATCTAAATCGTGACTATAATATTCGATATTTGATTTCCCAATGAATTCATATAAAGTCTTAAATGTTGATCTAAATATATATTTGGTACATATGTTCTATTAGAAAGCGTAAACAAATGCAATTTTTTTTGCAAATAAAATAGAATAAATACTAACTTAAAGGTAATTAAGATGAACCAAGTTCGTTCATTAACGTAAATACTATCTTAACCTGAAAATTACCATATCAACCTACCAGATATTAACGGGTATAATATCGATTATTTTATATGTTTTTCCACCGACTAAAACTTTTCCCTGTAACTAATGAATTAAAATAAGATACTTATTTTAATTGTAGTTCATTGTAATTGTGAATCCTATTTTAACTCAATATTTTATTTGAGCGAACAATATGTTAAATATAAGTCTGTGTTAAAAATCAAGCAGAAGCAACAATTTTTTGAATGAAAATAATTTAATATTAGACAATATTTGAAGAGTTCTTGCTTCATTTATCAAAATTAACTGACATCTAACATTTACATACGGAAAGACCAATAATTTAATTTAGCATGAAGACATAATATAAGAAGAGGCACACGTGGATGTGGAAATATGAACTCGTGGCATAATGATTTTCTAATAACCAATCACGAAATCCCGTCATCTGCCCTACAAACTAATATAAGGTCAGGTTTGCAATGATAATGATATATTCGTTTACCTTTTGTGAGGCTTTATATAAATGTTTGTCCAATATATTTGTGAAAAAATTGTTTGATTAAAGAATATTTACAGTGATTTGTCCGTATATAAAGCTTTTATACTACAATACGTATTATGATATGTCATTTTCATAATATGACATTGTCCTTAGCTGACTAACTAACTCAAAATAATTATTCCGACCTACCGGATTCGAACCAGTGACCTAAGAATTATCTGACAGGTTATAACCAACTACAGTCCTCCGCTCTACCAACTTAGCTAAGGTCGGGGATGAAAATACTATGTTGATGAAAATTTTATACCCTTTCATTCACACGTGATACTTAGTCATATTTTTTTATACGATATATTTATAAAGAATTCATTAAATTAAGCATATTCTTATATATAAAGATTATGTAATACGTCAACTATTAGGACGCATCAAGAAAAGAGTAAATTATACTTGTTTAATTGTATAATCATTAGAGTTTGTATGAGGTTTTGACAATCTAATCGAAAATAAAAATTAATTGGATTTTGCATCCGTATGCATGCTTCAACTGAAAAATTATATAATTATTTCTAAAATATGGGTCTTATCTTAGTATCTCTATAGGTAGACTATAGATGGGCATAATTTGTTAGATAGAACAGTTTCTTTGAATACAAGAAGATCACAATGTAACTTTTAGGATTCATCAATTGACATTTGGTAAAACTAAAAATCAAATAAGTAACGATTCATAAAAATTATGTAACAGAAACGGATCACGAGACTGATATATTCACCAGGCCATTGAGTTCAACACATCGTGAGAGATTAATAAACTACTCACGTGCCATTGCCATACACTCCAAAACAAGAAGTTATGTTAAGAAAATTATATCTAAATCTTTACTATAATATTCGATATTTTATTTCCCAATGAATTGATATAAAGTCTTAAATGTTGATCTAAATATATATTTGGTAAAAATGATCTATTAGAAAGCGTAAACAAATGCAATTTTTTTTGCAAACAAAATAGAATAAATACTAACTTAAAGGTAATTAAGATGAACCAAGTTCGTTCATTAACGTAAATACTATCTTAACCTGAAAACTACCATATCAGCCTACCAGATATTAACGGGTATCATATCGATTATTTTATATGTTTTTCCACCGACTAAAACTTTTCCCTGTAACTTATGAGTTAAAATAAGATACTTATTTTAATTGTAGTTCATTGTAATTGTGAATCCTATTTTATCTCAATATTTTATTTGAACGAACAATATGCTAAGTATAAGTCTGTGTTGAAAATCAAGCAGAAGCAACAATTTTTTGAAAAATAATAATTTAATATTAGACAACATTTGAAGATTTCTTGCTTCATTTATCAAAATTAACTGACATCTAACATTTACATATGGAAACACCAATAATTTTATTTCGCATGAAGACATACTATAAGAAGTAAAACACGTGGATGTTGAAATATGAACTCGTCGCATAATGATTTTCTAATAACCAATCACGAAATCCCGTCATCTGCCCTACAAACTAATATAAGGTCAGGTTTGCAATAATAATGATATATTCGTTTACCTTTTGCGAGGCTTTGTATAGATGTTTGTCCAATATATTTGTGAAAAAATTGATTGATTAAAGAATATTTGCAGTTATTCGTCCGTATATAAAGCTTTTATATTACAATACGTATCATGTTATGTCATTTTCATAATATGACATTGTCCTTAGCTGACTAACAAACTTAAAATAAGTATTCCGACCTACCGGATTCGAACCAGTGACCTAAGGATTATCTGACAGGTTATAACCAACTACAGTCCTCCGCTCTACCAACTGAGCTAAGGTCGGCGATGAGAAGAATATGTTGATGAAAATTTTATACCCTTTCATTCACACGTGATACTTAGTCATATATTTTTATACGATATATTTATAAAGAATTCATTAAATTAAGCATATTCTTATATATAAAGATTAAGTAATACGTCAACTATTAGGACGCATCAAGAAAAGAGTAAATTATACTTGTTTAATTGTATAATCATTAGGGTTTGTATGAGGTTTTGACAATCTAATCGAAAATAAAAATTAATTGGATTTTGCATCCGTATGCATGCTTCAACTGAAAAATTATATAATTATTTCTAAAATATGGGTCTTATCTTAGTATCTAGATAGGTGGACTATAGATGGGCATAATTTGTCAGATAGAACAGTTTCTTTGAATACAAGAAGATCACAATGTAACTTTCAGGATTCATCAATTGACATTTGGTAAAACTAAAACTCAAATAAGTAACGATTCATAAAAATTATGTAACAGAAACGGATCACGAGACTGATATATTCACCAGGACATTGAGTTCAACACATCGTGAGAGATTAATAAACTACTCACGTGCCATTGCCATACAGTCCAAAACAAGAAGTTAGGTTAAAAAAATTATATCTAAATCGTGACTATAATATTCGATATTTGATTTCCCAATGAATTGATATAAAGTCTTAAATTTTGATCTAAATTTATATTTGGTACATATGTTCTATTAGAATGCGTAAACAAATGCAATTTTTTTTGCAAACAAAATAGAATAAATACTAACTTAAAGGTAATTAAGATGAACAAAGTTCGTTCATCAATGTAAATACTATCTTAACCTGAAAATTACCAAATCAACCTACCAGATATTAACGGGTATAATATCGATTATTTTATATGTTTTTCCACCGACTAAAACCTTTCCCCGTAACTAATGAGTTAAAATAAGAATCTTATTTTAATTGTAGTTCATTGTAATTATGAATCCTATTTTAACTCAATACTTTATTTGAACGAACAATATGCTAAATATAAGTCTGTGTTAAAAATCAAGCAGAAGCAACAATTTTTTTGAAAAATAATAATTTAATATTAGACAACAGTTGAAGAGTTCTTGCTTCATTTATCAAAATTAACTGACATCTAACATTTACATACGGAAACACCAATAATTTTATTTAGCACGAAGACATACTATAAGAAGTAGAACACGTGGATGTTGAAATATGAACTCGTGGAATAATGATTTTCTTATAACCAATCACGAAATCCCGTCATCTGCCCTACAAACTAAGATAAGGTCAGGTTTGCAACGATAATGATATATTCTTTTACCTTTTGTGAGGCTTTGTATAGATGTTTGTCCAATATATTTGTGAAAAAATTGATTGATTTAAGAATATTTTCAGTGATTCGTCCGTATATAAAGCTTTTATATTACAATACGTATAATGATATGTAATTTTCATAATATGACATTGTCCTTAGTTGACTAACTAACTCAAAATAATTATTCCGACCTACCGGATTCGAACCAGTGACCTAAGGATTATCTGCCAGGTTATAACCAACTACAGTCCTCCGCTCTACCAACTGAGCTAAGGTCGGGGATGAAAAGACAATGTTGATGAAAATTATATACCCTTTCATTCACACGTGATACATAGATATATTTTTTTATACGATATAATTATAAAGAATTCATTAAATTAAGCATATTCTTATATATAAAGATTATGTAATACGTCAACTATTAGGACGCATCAAGAAAAGAGTAAATTATACTTGTTTAATTGTATAATCATTAGGGTTTGTATGAGGTTTTGACAATCTAATCGAAAATAAAAATTAATTGGATTTTGCATCCGTATGCATGCTTCAACTGAAAAATTATATAATTATTTCTAAAATATGGGTCTTATCTTAGTATCTAGATAGGTGGACTATAGATGGGCATAATTTGTCAGATAGAACAGTTTCTTTAATTACAAGAAGATCACAATGTATCTTTTAGGATTCATTAATTGACATTTGGTAAAACTAAAAATCAAATAAGTAAAGATTCATAAAAATTATGTAACAGAAACGGATCACGAGACTGATATATTCACTAGGCCATTGAGTTTAGCACATCGTGAGAGATTAATAAACTACTCACGTGCCATTGCCATACAGTCCAAAACAAGAGGTTATGTTAAGAAAATTGTATCTAAATCGTGACTATAATATTCGATATTTGATTTCCCAATGAATTGATATAAAGTCTTAAATTTTGATCTAAATTTATATTTGGTACATATGTTCTATTAGAATGCGTAAACAAATGCAATTTTTTTTGCAAACAAAATAGAATAAATACTAACTTAAAGGTAATTAAGATGAACCAAGTTCGTTCATCAATGTAAATACTATCTTAACCTGAAAATTACCAAATCAACCTACCAGATATTAACGGGTATAATATCGATTATTTTATATGTTTTTCCACCGACTAAAACTTTTCCCCGTAACTAATGAGTTAAAATAAGAATCTTATTTTAATTGTAGTTCATTGTAATTGTGAATCCTATTTTAACTCAATATTTTATTTGAACGAACAATATGCTAAATATAAGTCTGTGTTAAAAATCAAGCAGAAGCAACAATTTTTTTTGAAAAATAATAATTTAATATTAGACAACAGTTGAAGAGTTCTTGCTTCATTTATCAAAATTAACTGACATCTAACATTTACATACGGAAACACCAATACACGAAGACATACTATAAGAAGTAGAACACGTGGATGTTGAAATATGAACTCGTGGCATAATGATTTTCTAATAACCAATCACGAAATCCCGTCATCTGCCCTACAAACTAAGATAAGTTCAGGTTTGCAACGATAATGATATATTCTTTTACCTTTTGTGAGGCTTTGTATAGATGTTTATCCAATATATTTGTGAAAAAATTGATTGATTTAAGAATATTTGCAGTGATTCGTCCGTATATAAAGCTTTTATATTACAATACGTATCATGATATGTAATTTTCATAATATGACATTGTCCTTAGCTGACTAACTAACTCAAAATAATTATTCCGACCTACCGGATTCGAACCAGTGACCTAAGGATTATCTGACAGGTTATAACCCACTACAGTCCTCCGCTCTACCAACTGAGCTAAGGTCGGGGATGAAAAGACTATGTTGATGAAAATTATATACCCTTTCATTCACACGTGATACTTAGTTATATTTTTTTATACGATATATTTATAAAGAATTCATTAAATTAAGCATATTCTTATATATAAAGATTACGTAATACGTCAACTATTAGGACGCATCAAGAAAAGAGTAAATTATACTTGTTTAATTGTATAATCATTAGGGTTTGTATGAGGTTTTGACAATCTAATCGAAAATAAAAATTAATTGGATTTTGCATCCGTATGCATGCTTCCACTAAAAAATTATATAATTATTTCTAAAATATGGGTCTTATCTTAGTATCTAGATAGGTGGACTATAAATGGGCATAATTTGTCAGATAGAACAGTTTCTTTGTAAAACTAAAAATCAAATAAGTAACGATTCATAAAAATTATGTAACAGAAACAGATCACGAGACTGATATATTCACTAGGCCATTGAGTTCAGCACATCGTGAGAGATTAATAAACTACTCACGTGCCATTGCCATACAGTCCAAAACAAGAGGTTATGTTAAGAAAATTGTATCTAAATCGTGAATATAATATTCGATATTTGATTTCCCAATGAATTGATATAAAGTCTTAAATTTTGATCTAAATTTATATTTGGTACATATGTTCTATTAGAATGCGTAAACAAATGCAATTTATTTTGCAAACAAAATAGAATAAATACTAACTTAAAGGTAATTAAGATGAACCAAGTTCGTTCATCAATGTAAATACTATCTTAACCTGAAAATTACCAAATCAACCTACCAGATATTAACGGGTATAATATCGATTATTTTATATGTTTTTCCACTAACTAAAACTTTTCCCCGTAACTAATGAGTTAAAATAAGAATCTTATTTTAATTGTAGTTCATTGTAATTGTGAATCCTATTTTAACTCAATATTTTATTTGAACGAACAATATGCTAAATATAAGTCTGTGTTAAAAATCAAGCAGAAGCAACAATTTTTTGAAAAATAATAATTTAATATTAGACAACAGTTGAAGAGTTCTTGCTTCATTTATCAAAATTAACTGACATCAAACATTCACATACGGAAACACCAATAATTTTATTTAGCACGAAGACATACTATAAGAAGTAGAACACGTGGATGTTGAAATATGAACTCGTGGAATAATGATTTTCTTATAACCAATCACGAAATCCCGTCATCTGCCCTACAAACTAAGATAAGGCCAGGTTTGCAACGATAATGATATATTCTTTTACCTTTTGTGAGGCTTTGTTTAGATGTTTGTCCAATATATTTGTGAAAAAACTGATTGATTTAAGAATATTTACAGTGATTTGTCCGTATATAAAGCTTTTATATTACAATACGTATCATGATATGTAATTTTCATAATATGACATTGTCCTTAGTTGACTAACTAACTCAAAATAATTATTCCGACGTACCGGATTCGAACCAGTGACCTAAGGATTATCTGACAGATTATAACCAACTACAGTCCTCCGCTCTACCAAATGAGCTAAGGTCGGGGATGAAAAGACTATGTTGATGAAAATTATATACCCTTTCATTCACACGTGATACTTAGATATATTTTTTATACGATTTATTTATAAAGAATTCATTAAATTAAGCATATTCTTATATATAAAGATTATGTAATACGTCAACTATTAGGACGCATCATTAAAAGAGTAAATTATACTTGTTTAATTGTGTAATCATTAGGGTTTGTATGAGGTTTTGACAATCTAATCGAAAATAAAAATTTATTGGATTTTGCATCCGTATGCATGCTTCAACTGAAAAATTATATAATTATTTCTAAAATATGGGTCTTATCTTAGTATCTAGATAGGTGGACTATAGATGGGCATAATTTGTCAGATAGAAAAGTTTCTTTGAATACAAGAAGATCACAATGTAACTTTCAGGATTCATCAATTGACATTTGGTAAAACTAAAACTCAAATAAGTAACGATTCATAAAAATTATGTAACAGAAACGGATCACGAGACTGATATATTCACCAGGACATTGAGTTCAACACATCGTGAGAGATTAATAAACTACTCACGTGCCATTGCCATACAGTCCAAAACAAGAAGTTAGGTTAAGAAAATTATATCTAAATCGTGACTATAATATTCGATATTTGATTTCCCAATGACTTCATATAAAGTCTTAAATGTTGATCTAAATATATATTTGGTACATATGTTCTATTAGAAAGCGTAAACAAATGCAATTTTTTTTGCAAATAAAATAGAATAAATACTAACTTAAAGGTAATTAAGATGAACCAAGTTCGTTCATTAACGTAAATACTATCTTAACCTGAAAATTACCATATCAACCTACTAGATATTAACGGGTATAATATCGATTATTTTATATGTTTTTCCACCGACTAAAACTTTTCCCTGTAACTAATGAATTAAAATAAGATACTTATTTTAATTGTAGTTCATTGTAATTGTGAATCCTATTTTAACTCAATATTTTATTTCAGCGAACAATATGTTAAATATAAGTCTGTGTTAAAAATCAAGCAGAAGCAACAATTTTTTGAATGAAAATAATTTAATATTAGACAATATTTGAAGAGTTCTTGCTTCATTTATCAAAATTAACTGACATCTAACATTTACATACGGAAAGACCAATAATTTTATTTAGCATGAAGACATAATATAAGAAGAGGCACACGTGGATGTGGAAATATGAACTCGTGGCATAATGATTTTCTAATAACCAATCACGAAATCCCGTCATCTGCCCTACAAACTAATATAAGGTCAGGTTTGCAATGATAATGATATATTCGTTTACCTTTTGTGAGGCTTTATATAAATGTTTGTCCAATATATTTGTGAAAAAATTGTTTGATTAAAGAATATTTACAGTGATTTGTCCGTATATAAAGCTTTTATACTACAATACGTATTATGATATGTCATTTTCATAATATGACATTGTCCTTAGCTGACTAACTAACTCAAAATAATTATTCCGACCTACCGGATTCGAACCAGTGACCTAAGAATTATCTGACAGGTTATAACCAACTACAGTCCTCCGCTCTACCAACTTAGCTAAGGTCGGGGATGAAAATACTATGTTGATGAAAATTTTATACCCTTTCATTCACACGTGATACTTAGTCATATTTTTTTATACGATATATTTATAAAGAATTCATTAAATTAAGCATATTCTTATATATAAAGATTATGTAATACGTCAACTATTAGGACGCATCAAGAAAAGAGTAAATTATACTTGTTTAATTGTATAATCATTAGGGTTTGTATGAGGTTTTGACAATCTAATCGAAAATAAAAATTAATTGGATTTTGCATCCGTATGCATGCTTCAACCGAAAAATTATATAATTATTTCTAAAATATGGGTCTTATCTTAGTATCTCTATAGGTAGACTATAGATGGGCATAATTTGTTAGATAGAACAGTTTCTTTGAATACAAGAAGATCACAATGTAACTTTTAGGATTCATCAATTGACATTTGGTAAAACTAAAAATCAAATAAGTAACGATTCATAAAAATTATGTAACAGAAACGGATCACGAGACTGATATATTCACCAGGCCATTGAGTTCAACACATCGTGAGAGATTAATAAACTACTCACGTGCCATTGCCATACACTCCAAAACAAGAAGTTATGTTAAGAAAATTATATCTAAATCTTTACTATAATATTCGATATTTTATTTCCCAATGAATTGATATAAAGTCTTATGTTGATCTAAATATATATTTGGTAAAAATGATCTATTAGAAAGCGTAAACAAATGCAATTTTTTTTGCAAACAAAATAGAATAAATACTAACTTAAAGGTAATTAAGATGAACCAAGTTCGTTCATTAACGTAAATACTATCTTAACCTGAAAACTACCATATCAGCCTACCAGATATTAACGGGTATCATATCGATTATTTTATATGTTTTTCCACCGACTAAAACTTTTCCCTGTAACTTATGAGTTAAAATAAGATACTTATTTTAATTGTAGTTCATTGTAATTGTGAATCCTATTTTATCTCAATATTTTATTTGAACGAACAATATGCTAAGTATAAGTCTGTGTTGAAAATCAAGCAGAAGCAACAATTTTTTGAAAAATAATAATTTAATATTAGACAACATTTGAAGATTTCTTGCTTCATTTATCAAAATTAACTGACATCTAACATTTACATATGGAAACACCAATAATTTTATTTCGCATGAAGACATACTATAAGAAGTAAAACACGTGGATGTTGAAATATGAACTCGTCACATAATGATTTTCTAATAACCAATCACGAAATCCCGTCATCTGCCCTACAAACTAATATAAGGTCAGGTTTGCAATAATAATGATATATTCGTTTACCTTTTGCGAGGCTTTGTATAGATGTTTGTCCAATATATTTGTGAAAAAATTGATTGATTAAAGAATATTTGCAGTTATTCGTCCGTATATAAAGCTTTTATATTACAATACGTATCATGATATGTCATTTTCATAATATGACATTGTCCTTAGCTGACTAACAAACTTAAAATAAGTATTTCGACCTACCGGATTCGAACCAGTGACCTAAGGATTATCTGACAGGTTATAACCAACTACAGTCCTCCGCTCTACCAACTGAGCTAAGGTCGGCGATGAGAAGAATATGTTGATGAAAATTTTATACCCTTTCATTCACACGTGATACTTAGTCATATATTTTTATACGATATATTTATAAAGAATTCATTAAATTAAGCATATTCTTATATATAAAGATTAAGTAATACGTCAACTATTAGGACGCATCAAGAAAAGAGTAAATTATACTTGTTTAATTGTATAATCATTAGGGTTTGTATGAGGTTTGAAAATCTAATCGAAAATAAAAATTAATTGGATTTTGCATCCGTATGCATGCTTCAACTGAAAAATTATATAATTATTTCTAAAATATGGGTCTTATCTTAGTATCTCTATAGGTAGACTATAGATGGGCATAATTTGTCAGATAGAACAGTTTCTTTGAATACAAGAAGATCACAATGTAACTTTTAGGATTCATCAATTGACATTTGGTAAAACTAAAAATCAAATAAGTAACGATTCATAAAAATTATGTAACAGAAACGGAGCACGAGACTGATATATTCACCAGGCCATTGAGTTCAACACATCGTGAGAGATTAATAAACTAGTCACGTGCCATTGCCATACACTCCAAAACAAGAAGTTATGTTAAGAAAATTATATCTAAATCTTTACTATAATATTCGATATTTGATTTCCCAATAAATTGATATAACGTCTTAAATGTCGATCTAAATATATATTTGGTACATATGTTCTATTAGAAAACGTAAACAAATGCAATTTTTTTTGCAAACAAAATTGAATTAATACTAACTTAAAGGTAATTAAGATGAACCAAGTTCGTTCATTAATGTAAATACTATCTTATCCTGAAAATTACCATATCAACCTACCAGATATTAAAGGGTATCATATCGATTATTTTATATTTTTTTCCACCGACTAAAACGTTTCCCTGGAACTAATGAGTTAAAATAAGATACTTATTTTAATTGTAGTTCATTGTAATTGTGAATCCTATTTTAACTCAATATTTTATTTAAGGGAACAATATGCTAAATATAAGTTTGTGTTAAAAATCAAGCAGAAGCAACAATTTTTTGAATGAGAATAATTTGATATTAGACAACATTTGAAGAGTTCTTGCTTCATTATATCAAAATTAACTGACATCTAACATTTACATACGGAAACACCAATAATTTTATTAGCATGAAGACATACTATAAGAAGAGGCACACGTGGATGTGGAAATATGAACTCATGGCATAATGATTTTCTAATAACCAATCACGAAATCCCGTCATCTGCCCTACAAACTAATATAAGGTCAGGTTTGCAATGATAATGATATATTCGTTTACCTTTTGTGAGGCTTTATATAAATGTTTGTCCAATATATTTGTGAAAAAATTGATTGATTTAAGAATATTTACAGTGATTTGTCCGTATATAAAGCTTTTATACTACAATACGTAACTACAGTCCTCCGCTCTACCAACTGAGCTAAGGTCGGGGATGAGAAGACTATGTTGATGAAAATTATATACCCTTTCATTCACACGTGATACTTAGTCATATTTTTTTATACGATATATTTATAAAGAATTCATTAAATTAAGCATATTCTTATATATAAAGATTATGTAATACGTCAACTATTAGGACGCATCAAGAAAAGAGTAAATTATACTTGTTTAATTGTATAATCATTAGGGTTTGTATGAGGTTTTGACAATCTAATCGAAAATAAAAATTAATTGGATTTTGCATCCGTATGCATGCTTCAACTGAAAAATTATATAATTATTTCTAAAATATAGGTCTTATCTTAGTATCTCTATAGGTAGACTATAGATGGGCATAATTTGTTAGATAGAACAGTTTCTTTGAATACAAGAAGATCACAATGTACCTTTTAGGATTCATCAATTGACATTTGGTAAAACTAAAAATCAAATAAGTAACGATTCATAAAAATTATGTAACAGAAACGGATCACGAGACTGATATATTCACCAGGCCATTGAGTTCAACACATCGTGAGATATTAATAAACTACTCACGTGCCATTGCCATACACTCCAAAACAAGAAGTTATGTTAAGAAAATTATATCTAAATCTTTACTATAATATTCGATATTTGATTTCCCAATGAATTGATATAAAGTCTTAAATGTTGATCTAAATATATATTTGGTAAAAATGTTCTATTAGAAAGCGTAAACAAATGCAATTTTTTTTGCAAACAAAATAGAATAAATACTAACTTAAAGGTAATTAAGATGAACCAAGTTCGTTCATTAACGTAAATACTATCTTAACCTGAAAACTACCATATCAGCCTACCAGATATTAACGGGTATCATATCGATTATTTTATATGTTTTTCCACCGACTAAAACTTTTCCCTGTAACTTATGAGTTAAAATAAGAATCTTATTTTAATTGTAGTTCATTGTAATTGTGAATCCTATTTTAACTCAATACTTTATTTGAACGAACAATATGCTAAATATAAGTCTGTGTTAAAAATCAAGCAGAAGCAACAATTTTTTTTGAAAAATAATAATTTAATATTAAACAACAGTTGAAGAGTTCTTGCTTCATTTATCAAATTTAACTGACATCTAACATTTACATACGGAAACACCAATAATTTTATTTCGCATGAAGACATACTATAAGAAGTAAAACACGTGGATGTTGAAATATGAACTCGTCGCATAATGATTTTCTAATAACCAATCACGAAATCCCGTCATCTGCCCTACAAACTAATATAAGGTCAGGTTTGCAATAATAATGATATATTCGTTTACCTTTTGTGAGGCTTTGTATAGATGTTTGTCCAATATATTTGTGAAAAAATTGATTGATTAAAGAATATTTGCAGTGATTCGTCCGTATATAAAGCTTTTATATTACAATACGTATCATGATATGTCATTTTCATAATATGACATTGTCCTTAGCTGACTAACAAACTTAAAATAAGTATTCCGACCTACCGGATTCGAACCATCCTCCGCTCTACCAACTGAGCTAAGGTCGGCGATGAGAAGAATATGTTGATGAAAATTTTATACCCTTTCATTCACACGTGATACTTAGTCATATATTTTTATACGATATATTTATAAAGAATTCATTAAATTAAGCATATTCTTATATATAAAGATTATGTAATACGTCAGCTATTAGGACGCATCAAGAAAAGAGTAAATTATACTTGTTTAATTGTATAATCATTAGGGTTTGTATGAGGTTTTGACAATCTAATCGAAAATAAAAATTAATTGGATTTTGCATCCGTATGCATGCTTCAACTAAAAAATTATATAATTATTTCTAAAATATGGGTCTTATCTTAGTATCTCTATAGGTAGACTATAGATGGGCATAATTTGTCAGATAGAACAGTTTCTTTGAATACAAGAAGATCACAATGTAACTTTTAGGATTCATCAATTGACATTTGGTAAAACTAAAAATCAAATAAGTATCGATTCATAAAAATTATGTAACAGAAACGGAGCACGAGACCGATATATTCACCAGGCCATTGAGTTCAACACATCGTGAGAGATTAATAAACTAGTCACGTGCCATTGCCATACACTCCAAAACAAGAAGCTATGTTAAGAAAATTATATCTAAATCTTTACTATAATATTCGATATTTGATTTCCCAATAAATTGATATAACGTCTTAAATGTCGATCTAAATATATATTTGGTACATATGTTCTATTAGAAAACGTAAACAAATGCAATTTTTTTTGCAAACAAAATTGAATTAATACTAACTTAAAGGTAATTAAGATGAACCAAGTTCGTTCATTAATGTAAATACTATCTTATCCTGAAAATTACCATATCAACCTACCAGATATGAAAGGGTATCATATCGATTATTTTATATTTTTTTCCACCGACTAAAACGTTTCCCTGTAACTAATGAGTTAAAATAAGATACTTATTTTAATTGTAGTTCATTGTAATTGTGAATCCTATTTTAACTCAATATTTTATTTAAGGGAACAATATGCTAAATATAAGTCTGTGTTAAAAATCAAGCAGAAGCAACAATTTTTTGAATGAAAATAATTTGATATTAGACAACATTTGAAGAGTTCTTGCTTCATTTATCAAAATTAACTGACATCTAACATTTACATACGGAAACACCAATAATTTTATTTAGCATGAAGACATACTATAAGAAGAGGCACACGTGGATGTGGAAATATGAACTCGTGGCATAATGATTTTCTAATAACCAATCACGAAATCCCGTCATCTGCCCTACAAACTAATATAAGGTCAGGTTTGCAATGATAATGATATATTCGTTTACCTTTTGTGAGGCTTTATATAAATGTTTGTCCAATATATTTGTGAAAAAATTGATTGATTTAAGAATATTTACAGTGATTTGTCCGTATATAAAGCTTTTATACTACAATACGTAACTACAGTCTCCGCTCTACCAACTGAGCTAAGGTCGGGGATGAGAAGACTATGTTGATGAAAATTATATACCCTTTCATTCACACGTGATACTTAGTCATATTTTTTTATACGATATATTTATAAAGAATTCATTAAATTAGGCATATTCTTATATATAAAGATTATGTAATACGTCAACTATTAGGACGAATCAAGAAAAGAGTAAATTATACTTGTTTAATTGTATAATCATTAGGGTTTGTATGAGGTTTTGAGAATCTAATCGAAAATAAAAATTAATTGGATTTTGCATCCGTATGCGTGCTTCAACTGAAAAATTATATAATTATTTCTAAAATATGGGTCTTATCTTAGTATCTAGATAGGTGGACTATAGATGGGCATATTTGTCAGATAGAACAGTTTCTTTGAATACAAGAAGATCACAATGTAACTTTTAGGATTCATCAATTGACATTTGGTAAAACTAAAACTCAAATAAGTAACGATTCATAAAAATTATGTAACAGAAACGGATCACGAGACTGATATATTCACCAGGACATTGAGTTCAACACATCGTAAGAGATTAATAAACTACTCACGTGCCATTGCCATACAGTCCAAAACAAGAAGTTATGTTAAGAAAATTATATCTAAATCGTGACAATAATATTCGATATTTGATTTCCCAATGAATTGATATAAAGTCTTAAATGTTGATCTAAATATATATTTGGTACATATGTTCTATTAGAAAGCGTAAACAAATGCAATTTTTTTTGCAAATAAAATAGAATAAATACTAACTTAAAGGTAATTAAGATGAACCAAGTTCGTTCATTACCGTAAATACTATCTTAACCTGAAAATTACCATATCAACCTACCAGATATTAACGGGTATAATATCGATTATTTTATATGTTTTTCCACCGACTAAAACTTTTCCCTGTAACTAATGAGTTAAAATAAGATACTTATTTTAATTGTAGTTCATTGTAATCGTGAATCCTATTTTAACTCAATATTTTATTTGAGCGAACAATATGCTAAATATAAGTTTGTGTTAAAAATCAAGCAGAAGCAACAATTTTTTGAATGAAAATAATTTAATATTAGACAATATTTGAAGAGTTCTTGCTTCATTTATCAAAATGAACTGACATCTAACATTTACATACGGAAAGACCAATAATTTTATTTAGCATGAAGACATAATATAAGAAGAGGCACACGTGGATGTGGAAATATGAACTCGTGGCATAATGATTTTCTAATAACCAATCACGAAATCCCGTCATCTGCCCTACAAACTAATATAAGGTCAGGTTTGCAATGATAATGATATATTCGTTTACCTTTTGTGAGGCTTTATAAAAATGTTTGTCCAATATATTTGTGAAAAAATTGATTGATTAAAGAATATGTACAGTGATTTGTCCGTATATAAAGCTTTTATACTACAATACATATTATGATATGTCATTTTCATAATATGACATTGTCCTTAGCTGACTAACTAACTCAAAATAATTATTCCGACCTACCGGATTCGAACCAGTGACCTAAGGATTATCTGACAGGTTATAACCAACTACAGTCCTCCGCTCTACAACCTGAGCTAAGGTCGGGGATGAAAATACTATGTTGATGAAAATTTTATACCCTTTCATTCACACGTGATACTAAGTCATATTTTTTTATACGATATATTTATAAAGAATTCATTAAATTAAGCATATTCTTATATATAAAGATTATGTAATACGTCAACTATTAGGACGCATCAAGAAAAGAGTAAATTATACTTGTTTAATTGTATAATCATTAGGGTTTGTATGAGGTTTTGACAATCTAATCGAAAATAAAAATTAATTGGATTTTGCATCCGTATGCATACTTCAACTGAAAAATTATATAATTATTTCTAAAATATGGGTCTTATCTTAGTATCTCTATAGGTGGACTATAGATGGGCATAATTTGTCAGATAGAACAGTTTCTTTGAATACAAGAAGATCACAATGTAAATTTTAGGATTCATCAATTGACATTTGGTAAAACTAAAAATCAAATAAGTAACGATTTATAAAAATTATGTAACAGAAACGGATCACGAGACTGCTATATTCACCAGGCCATTGAGTTCAACACATCGTGAGAGATTAATAAACTACTCACGTGCCATTGCCATACACTCCAAAACAAGAAGTTATGTTAAGAAAATTATATCTAAATCTTTACTATAATATTCGATATTTGATTTCCCAATGAATTGATATAAAGTCTTAAATGTTGATCTAAATATATATTTGGTAAAAATGTTCTATTAGAAAGCGTAAACAAATGCAATTTTTTTTGCAAACAAAATAGAATAAATACTAACTTAAAGGTAATTAAGATGAACCAAGTTCGTTCATTAACGTAAATACTATCTTAACCTGAAAACTACCATATCTTAACCTGTAACTTATGAGTTAAAATAAGATACTTATTTTAATTGTAGTTCATTGTAATTGTGAATCCTATTTTATCTCAATATTTTATTTGAACGAACAATATGCTAAGTATAAGTCTGTGTTGAAAATCAAGCAGAAGCAACAATTTTTTGAAAAATAATAATTTAATATTAGACAACATATGAAGATTTCTTGCTTCATTTATCAAAATTAACTGACATCTAACATTTACATATTGAAACACCAATAATTTTATTTAGCATGAAGACATACTATAAGAAGAGGCACACGTGGATGTGGAAATATGAACTCGTGGCATAATGATTTTCTAATAACCAATCACGAAATCCCGTCATCTGCCCTACAAACTAATATAAGGTCAGGTTTGCAATGATAATGATATATTCGTTTACCTTTTGTGAGGCTTTATATAAATGTTTGTCCAATATATTTGTGAAAAAATTGATTGATTTAAGAATATTTACAGTGATTTGTCCGTATATAAAGCTTTTATACTACAATACGTATTATGATATGTCATTTTCATAATATGACATTGTCCTTAGCTGACTAACTAACTCAAAATAATTATTCCGACCTACCGGATTCGAACCAGTGACCTAAGGATTATCTGACAGGTTATAACCAACTACAGTCCTCCGCTCTACCAACTGAGCTAAGGTCGGGGATGAGAAGACTATGTTGATGAAAATTATATACCCTTTCATTCACACGTGATACTTAGTCATATTTTTTTATACGATATATTTATAAAGAATTCAATAAATTAGGCATATTCTTATATATAAAGATTATGTAATACGTCAACTATTAGGACGCATCAAGAAAAGAGTAAATTATACTTGTTTAATTGTATAATCATTAGGGTTTGTATGAGGTTTTGAGAATCTAATCGAAAATAAAAATTAATTGGATTTTGCATCCGTATGCGTGCTTCAACTGAAAAATTATATAATTATTTCTAAAATATGGGTCTTATCTTAGTATCTAGATAGGTGGACTATAGATGGGCATATTTGTAAGATAGAACAGTTTCTTTGAATACAAGAAGATCACAATGTAACTTTTAGGATTCATCAATTGACATTTGGTAAAACTAAAAATCAAATAAGTAACGATTCATAAAAATTATGTAACAGAAACGGATCACGAGACTGATATATTCACCAGGCCATTGAGTTCAACACATCGTGAGAGATTAATAAACTACTCACGTGCCATTGCCATACACTCCAAAACAAGAAGTTATGTTAAGAAAATTATATCTAAATCTTTACTATAATATTCGATATTTGATTTCCCAATGAATTGATATAAAGTCTTAAATGTTGATCTAAATATATATTTGGTAAAAATGTTCTATTAGAAAGCGTAAACAAATGCAATTTTTTTTGCAAACAAAATAGAATAAATACTAACTTAAAGGTAATTAAGATGAACCAAGTTCGTTCATTAACGTAAATACTATCTTAACCTGAAAACTACCATATCAGCCTACCAGATATTAACGGGTATCATATCGATTATTTTATATGTTTTTCCACCGACTAAAACTTTTCCCTGTAACTTATGAGTTAAAATAAGAATCTTATTTTAATTGTAGTTCATTGTAATTGTGAATCCTATTTTAACTCAATACTTTATTTGAACGAACAATATGCTAAATATAAGTCTGTATTAAAAATCAAGCAGAAGCAACAATTTTTTTTGAAAAATAATAATTTAATATTAAACAACAGTTGAAGAGTTCTTGCTTCATTTATCAAAATTAACTGACATCTAACATTTACATACGGAAACACCAATAATTTTATTTCGCATGAAGACATACTATAAGAAGTAAAACACGTGGATGTTGAAATATGAACTCGTCGCATAATGATTTTCTAATAACCAATCACGAAATCCCGTCATCTGCCCTACAAACTAATATAAGGTCAGGTTTGCAATAATAATGATATATTCGTTTACCTTTTGTGAGGCTTTGTATAGATGTTTGTCCAATATATTTGTGAAAAAATTGATTGATTAAAGAATATTTGCAGTGATTCGTCCGTATATAAAGCTTTTATATTACAATACGTATCATGATATGTCATTTTCATAATATGACATTGTCCTTAGCTGACTAACAAACTTAAAATAAGTATTCCGACCTACCGGATTCGAACCAGTGACCTAAGGATTATCTGACAGGTTATAACCAACTACAGTCCTCCGCTCTACCAACTGAGCTAAGGTCGGCGATGAGAAGAATATGTTGATGAAAATTTTATACCCTTTCATTCACACGTGATACTTAGTCATATATTTTTATACGATATATTTATAAAGAATTCATTAAATTAAGCATATTCTTATATATAAAGATTATGTAATACGTCAACTATTAGGACGCATCAAGAAAAGAGTAAATTATACTTGTTTAATTGTATAATCATTAGGGTTTGTATGAGGTTTTGACAATCTAATCGAAAATAAAAATTAATTGGATTTTGCATCCGTATGCATGCTTCAACTGAAAAATTATATAATTATTTCTAAAATATGGGTCTTATCTTAGTATCTCTATAGGTAGACTATAGATGGGCATAATTTGTCAGATAGAACAGTTTCTTTGAATACAAGAAGATCACAATGTAACTTTTAGGATTCATCAATTGACATTTGGTAAAACTAAAAATCAAATAAGTATCGATTCATAAAAATTATGTAACAGAAACGGAGCACGAGACTGATATATTCACCAGGCCATTGAGTTCAACACATCGTGAGAGATTAATAAACTAGTCACGTGCCATTGCCATACACTCCAAAACAAGAAGTTATGTTAAGAAAATTATATCTAAATCTTTACTATAATATTCGATATTTGATTTCCCAATAAATTGATATAACGTCTTAAATGTCGATCTAAATATATATTTGGTACATATGTTCTATTAGAAAACGTAAACAAATGCAATTTTTTTTGCAAACAAAATTGAATTAATACTAACTTAAAGGTAATTAAGATGAACCAAGTTCGTTCATTAATGTAAATACTATCTTATCCTG
This sequence comes from Nemophila menziesii, assembly GCA_029959085.1. Lineage (NCBI taxonomy): Eukaryota > Viridiplantae > Streptophyta > Magnoliopsida > Boraginales > Hydrophyllaceae > Nemophila > Nemophila menziesii. Next base: position 144,836,298 of record JARWIR010000001.1, read on the forward strand.
AAAATTACCATATCAACCTACCAGATATTAAAGGGTATCATATCGATTATTTTATATTTTTTTCCACCGACTAAAACGTTTCCCTGTAACTAATGAGTTAAAATAAGATACTTATTTTAATTGTAGTTCATTGTAATTGTGAATCCTATTTTACCTCAATATTTTATTTAAGGGAACAATATGCTAAATATAAGTCTGTGTTAAAAATCAAGCAGAAGCAACAATTTTTTGAATGAAAATAATTTGATATTAGACAACATTTGAAGAGTTCTTGCTTCATTTATCAAAATTAACTGACATCTAACATTTACATACGGAAACACCAATAATTTTATTTAGCATGAAGACATACTATAAGAAGAGGCACACGTGGATGTCGAAATATGAACTCGTGGCATAATGATTTTCTAATAACCAATCACGAAATCCCGTCATCTGCCCTACAAACTAATATAAGGTCAGGTTTGCAATGATAATGATATATTCGTTTACCTTTTGTGAGGCTTTATATAAATGTTTGTCCAATATATTTGTGAAAAAATTGATTGATTTAAGAATATTTACAGTGATTTGTCCGTATATAAAGCTTTTATACTACAATACGTAACTACAGTCCTCCGCTCTACCAACTGAGCTAAGGTCGGGGATGAGAAGACTATGTTGATGAAAATTATATACCCTTTCATTCACACGTGATACTTAGTCATATTTTTTTATACGATATATTTATAAAGAATTCATTAAATTAGGCATATTCTTATATATAAAGATTATGTAATACGTCAACTATTAGGACGCATCAAGAAAAGAGTAAATTATACTTGTTTAATTGTATAATCATTAGGGTTTGTATGAGGTTTTGAGAATCTAATCGAAAATAAAAATTAATTGGATTTTGCATCCGTATGCGTGCTTCAACTGAAAAATTATATAATTATTTCTAAAATATGGGTCTTATCTTAGTATCTAGATAGGTGGACTATAGATGGGCATATTTGTCAGATAGAACAGTTTCTTTGAATACAAGAAGATCACAATGTAACTTTTAGGATTCATCAATTGACATTTGGTAAAACTAAAACTCAAATAAGTAACGATTCATAAAAATTATGTAACAGAAACGGATCACGAGACTGATATATTCACCAGGACATTGAGTTCAACACATCGTAAGAGATTAATAAACTACTCACGTGCCATTGCCATACAGTCCAAAACAAGAAGTTATGTTAAGAAAATTATATCTAAATCGTGACTATAATATTCGATATTTGATTTCCCAATGAATTGATATAAAGTCTTAAATGTGGATCTAAATATATATTTGGTACATATGTTCTATTAGAAAGCGTAAACAAATGCAATTTTTTTTGCAAATAAAATAGAATAAATACTAACTTAAAGGTAATTAAGATGAACCAAGTTCGTTCATTACCGTAAATACTATCTTAACCTGAAAATTACCATATCAACCTACCAGATATTAACGGGTATAATATCGATTATTTTATATGTTTTTCCACCGACTAAAACTTTTCCCTGTAACTAATGAGTTAAAATAAGATACTTATTTTAATGGTAGTTCATTGTAATCGTGAATCCTATTTTAACTCAATATTTTATTTGAGCGAACAATATGCTAAATATAAGTTTGTGTTAAAAATCAAGCAGAAGCAACAATTTTTTGAATGAAAATAATTTAATATTAGACAATATTTGAAGAGTTCTTGCTTCATTTATCAAAATTAACTGACATCTAACATTTACATACGGAAAGACCAATAATTTTATTTAGCATGAAGACATAATATAAGAAGAGGCACACGTGGATGTGGAAATATGAACTCGTGGCATAATGATTTTCTAATAACCAATCACGAAATCCCGTCATCTGCCCTACAAACTAATATAAGGTCAGGTTTGCAATGATAATGATATATTCGTTTACCTTTTGTGAGGCTTTATAAAAATGTTTGTCCAATATATTTGTGAAAAAATTGATTGATTAAAGAATATTTACAGTGATTTGTCCGTATATAAAGCTTTTATACTACAATACATATTATGATATGTCATTTTCATAATATGACATTGTCCTTAGCTGACTAACTAACTCAAAATAATTATTCCGACCTACCGGATTCGAACCAGTGACCTAAGGATTATCTGACAGGTTATAACCAACTACAGTCCTCCGCTCTACAACCTGAGCTAAGGTCGGGGATGAAAATACTATGTTGATGAAAATTTTATACCCTTTCATTCACACGTGATACTAAGTCATATTTTTTTATACGATATATTTATAAAGAATTCATTAAATTAAGCATATTCTTATATATAAAGACTATGTAATACGTCAACTATTAGGACGCATCAAGAAAAGAGTAAATTATACTTGTTTAATTGTATAATCATTAGGGTTTGTATGAGGTTTTGACAATCTAATCGAAAATAAAAATTAATTGGATTTTGCATCCGTATGCATGCTTCAACTGAAAAATTATATAATTATTTCTAAAATATGCGTCTTATCTTAGTATCTCTATAGGTGGACTATAGATGGGCATAATTTGTCAAATAGAACAGTTTCTTTGAATACAAGAAGATCACAATGTAACTTTTAGGATTCATCAATTGACATTTGGTAAAACTAAAAATCAAATAAGTAACGATTTATAAAAATTATGTAACAGAAACGGATCACGAGACTGATATATTCACCAGGCCATTGAGTTCAACACATCGTGAGAGATTAATAAACTACTCACGTGCCATTGCCATACACTCCAAAACAAGAAGTTATGTTAAGAAAATTATATCTAAATCTTTACTATAATATTAGATATTTTATTTCCCAATGAATTGATATAAAATCTTAAATGTTGATCTAAATATATATTTGGTAAAAATGTTCTATTAGAAAGCGTAAACAAATGCAATTTTTTTTGCAAACAAAATAGAATAAATACTAACTTAAAGGTAATTAAGATGAACCAAGTTCGTTCATTAACGTAAATACTATCTTAACCTGAAAACTACCATATCAGCCTACCAGATATTAACGGGTATCATATCGATTATTTTATATGTTTTTCCACCGACTAAAACTTTTCCCTGTAACTTATGAGTTAAAATAAGATACTTATTTTAATTGTAGTTCATTGTAATTGTGAATCCTATTTTATCTCAATATTTTATTTGAACGAACAATATGCTAAGTATAAGTCTGTGTTGAAAATCAAGCAGAAGCAACAATTTTTTGAAAAATAATAATTTAATATTAGACAACATATGAAGATTTCTTGCTTCATTTATCAAAATTAACTGACATCTAACATTTACATATTGAAACACCAATAATTTTATTTAGCATGAAGACATAACATAAGAAGAGGCACACGTGGATGTGTAAATATGAACTCGTGGCATAATGATTTTCTAATAACCAATCACGAAATCCCGTCATCTGCCCTACAAACTAAGATAAGGTCAGGTTTGCAACGATAATGATATATTCTTTTACCTTTTGTGAGGCTTTGTATAGACGTTTATCCAATATATTTGTGAAAAAATTGATTGATTTAAGAATATTTGCAGTGATTCGTCCGTATATAAAGCTTTTATACTACAATACGTATTATGATATGTCATTTTCATAATATGACATTGTCCTTAGCTGACTAACTAACTCAAAATAATTATTCCGACCTACCGGATTCGAACCAGTGACCTAAGGATTATCTGACAGGTTATAACCAACTACAGTCCTCCGCTCTACCAACTGAGCTAAGGTCGGGGATGAGAAGACTATGTTGATGAAAATTATATACCCTTTCATTCACACGTGATACTTAGTCATATTTTTTTATACGATATATTTATAAAGAATTCAATAAATTAGGCATATTCTTATATATAAAGATTATGTAATACGTCAACTATTAGGACGCATCAAGAAAAGAGTAAATTATACTTGTTTAATTGTATAATCATTAGGGTTTGTATGAGGTTTTGAGAATCTAATCGAAAATAAAAATTAATTGGATTTTGCATCCGTATGCGTGCTTCAACTGAAAAATTATATAATTATTTCTAAAATATGGGTCTTATCTTAGTATCTAGATAGGTGGACTATAGATGGGCATATTTGTAAGATAGAACAGCTTCTTTGAATACAAGAAGATCACAATGTAACTTTTAGGATTCATCAATTGACATTTGGTAAAACTAAAAATCAAATAAGTAACGATTCATAAAAATTATGTAACAGAAACGGATCACGAGACTGATATATTCACCAGGCCATTGAGTTCAACACATCGTGAGAGATTAATAAACTACTCACGTGCCATTGCCATACACTCCAAAACAAGAAGTTATGTTAAGAAAATTATATCTAAATCTTTACTATAATATTCGATATTTGATTTCCCAATGAATTGATATAAAGTCTTAAATGTTGATCTAAATATATATTTGGTAAAAATGTTCTATTAGAAAGCGTAAACAAATGCAATTTTTTTTGCAAACAAAATAGAATAAATACTAACTTAAAGGTAATTAAGATGAACCAAGTTCGTTCATTAACGTAAATACTATCTTAACCAGAAAACTACCATATCAGCCTACCAGATATTAATGGGTATCATATCGATTATTTTATATGTTTTTCCACCGACTAAAACTTTTCCCTGTAACTTATGAGTTAAAATAAGAATCTTATTTTAATTGTAGTTCATTGTAATTGTGAATCCTATTTTAACTCAATACTTTATTTGAACGAACAATATGCTAAATATAAGTCTGTATTAAAAATCAAGCAGAAGCAACAATTTTTTTTGAAAAATAATAATTTAATATTAAACAACAGTTGAAGAGTTCTTGCTTCATTTATCAAAATTAACTGACATCTAACATTTACATACGGAAACACCAATAATTTTATTTCGCATGAAGACATACTATAAGAAGTAAAACACGTGGATGTTGAAATATGAACTCGTCGCATAATGATTTTCTAATAACCAATCACGAAATCCCGTCATCTGCCCTACAAACTAATATAAGGTCAGGTTTGCAATAATAATGATATATTCGTTTACCTTTTGTGAGGCTTTGTATAGATGTTTGTCCAATATATTTGTGAAAAAATTGATTGATTAAAGAATATTTGCAGTGATTCGTCCGTATATAAAGCTTTTATATTACAATACGTATCATGATATGTCATTTTCATAATATGACATTGTCCTTAGCTGACTAACAAACTTAAAATAAGTATTCCGACCTACCGGATTCGAACCAGTGACCTAAGGATTATCTGACAGGTTATAACCAACTACAGTCATCCGCTCTACCAACTGAGCTAAGGTCGGCGATGAGAAGAATATGTTGATGAAAATTTTATAACCTTTCATTCACACGTGATACTTAGTCATATATTTTTATACGATATATTTATAAAGAATTCATTAAATTAAGCATATTCTTATATATAAAGATTATGTAATACGTCAACTATTAGGACGCATCAAGAAAAGAGTAAATTATACTTGTTTAATTGTATAATAATTAGGGTTTGTATGAGGTTTTGACAATCTAATCGAAAATAAAAATTAATTGGATTTTGCATCCGTATGCATGCTTCAACTGAAAAATTATATAATTATTTCTAAAATATGGGTCTTATCTTAGTATCTCTATAGGTAGACTATAGATGGGCATAATTTGTCAGATAGAACAGTTTCTTTGAATACAAGAAGATCACAATGTAACTTTTAGGATTCATCAATTGACATTTGGTAAAACTAAAAATCAAATAAGTATCAATTCATAAAAATTATGTAACAGAAACGGAGCACGAGACTGATATATTCACCAGGCCATTGAGTTCAACACATCGTGAGAGATTAATAAACTAGTCACGTGCCATTGCCATACACTCCAAAACAAGAAGTTATGTTAAGAAAATTATATCTAAATCTTTACTATAATATTCGATATTTGATTTCCCAATAAATTGATATAACGTCTTAAATGTCGATCTAAATATATATTTGGTACATATGTTCTATTAGAAAACGTAAACAAATGCAATTTTTTTTGCAAACAAAATTGAATTAATACTAACTTAAAGGTAATTAAGATGAACCAAGTTTGTTCATTAATGTAAATACTATCTTATCCTGAAAATTACCATATCAACCTACCAGATATTAAAGGGTATCATATCGATAATTTTATATTTTTTTCCACCGACTAAAACGTTTCCCTGTAACTAATGAGTTAAAATAAGATACTTATTTTAATTGTAGTTCATTGTAATTGTGAATCCTATTTTAACTCAATATTTTATTTAAGGGAACAATATGCTAAATATAAGTCTGTGTTAAAAATCAAGCAGAAGCAACAATTTTTTGAATGAAAATAATTTGATATTAGACAACATTTGAAGAGTTCTTGCTTCATTTATCAAAATTAACTGACATCTAACATTTACATACGGAAACACCAATAATTTTATTTAGCATGAAGACATACTATAAGAAGAGGCACACGTGGATGTCGAAATATGAACTCGTGGCATAATGATTTTCTAATAACCAATCACGAAATCCCGTCATCTGCCCTACAAACTAATATAAGGTCAGGTTTGCAATGATAATGATATATTCGTTTACCTTTTGTGAGGCTTTATATAAATGTTTGTCCAATATATTTGTGAAAAAATTGATTGATTTAAGAATATTTACAGTGATTTGTCCGTATATAAAGCTTTTATACTACAATACGTAACTACAGTCCTCCGCTCTACCAACTGAGCTAAGGTCGGGGATGAGAAGACTATGTTGATGAAAATTATATACCCTTTCATTCACACGTGATACTTAGTCATATTTTTTTATACGATATATTTATAAAGAATTCATTAAATTAGGCATATTCTTATATATAAAGATTATGTAATACGTCAACTATTAGGACGCATCAAGAAAAGAGTAAATTATACTTGTTTAATTGTATAATCATTAGGGTTTGTATGAGGTTTTGACAATCTAATCGAAAATAAAAATTAATTGGATTTTGCATCCGTATGCATGCTTCAACTGAAAAATTATATAATTATTTCTAAAATATGCGTCTTATCTTAGTATCTCTATAGGTGGACTATAGATGGGCATAATTTGTCAAATAGAACAGTTTCTTTGAATACAAGAAGATCACAATGTAACTTTTAGGATTCATCAATTGACATTTGGTAAAACTAAAAATCAAATAAGTAACGATTTATAAAAATTATGTAACAGAAACGGATCACGAGACTGATATATTCACCAGGCCATTGAGTTCAACACATCGTGAGAGATTAATAAACTACTCACGTGCCATTGCCATACACTCCAAAACAAGAAGTTATGTTAAGAAAATTATATCTAAATCTTTACTATAATATTAGATATTTGATTTCCCAACGAATTGATATAAAATCTTAAATGTTGATCTAAATATATATTTGGTAAAAATGTTCTATTAGAAAGCGTTAACAAATGCAATTTTTTTTGCAAACAAAATAGAATAAATACTAACTTAAAGGTAATTAAGATGAACCAAGTTCGTTCATTAACGTAAATACTATCTTAACCTGAAAACTACCATATCAGCCTACCAGATATTAACGGGTATCATATCGATTATTTTATATGTTTTTCCACCGACTAAAACTTTTCCCTGTAACTTATGAGTTAAAATAAGATACTTATTTTAATTGTAGTTCATTGTAATTGTGAATCCTATTTTATCTCAATATTTTATTTGAACGAACAATATGCTAAGTATAAGTCTGTGTTGAAAATCAAGCAGAAGCAACAATTTTTTGAAAAATAATAATTTAATATTAGACAACATATGAAGATTTCTTGCTTCATTTATCAAAATTAACTGACATCTAACATTTACATATTGAAACACCAATAATTTTATTTAGCATGAAGACATACTATAAGAAGAGGCACACGTGGATATGTAAATATGAACTCGTGGCATAATGATTTTCTAATAACCAATCACGAAATCCCGTCATCTGCCCTACAAACTGATATAAGGTCAGGTTTGCAATGATAATGATATATTCGTTTACCTTTTGTGAGGCTTTATATAAATGTTTGTCCAATATATTTGTGAAAAAATTGATTGATTTAAGAATATTTACAGTGATTTGTCCGTATATAAAGCTTTTATACTACAATACGTATTATGATATGTCATTTTCATAATATGACATTGTCCTTAGCTGACTAACTAACTCAAAATAATTATTCCGACCTACCGGATTCGAACCAGTGACCTAAGGATTATCTGACAGGTTAACCAACTACAGTCCTCCGCTCTACCAACTGAGCTAAGGTCGGGGATGAGAAGACTATGTTGATGAAAATTATATACCCTTTCATTCACACGTGATACTTAGTCATATTTTTTTATACGATATATTTATAAAGAATTCAATAAATTAGGCATATTCTTATATATAAAGATTATGTAATACGTCAACTATTAGGACGCATCAAGAAAAGAGTAAATTATACTTGTTTAATTGTATAATCATTAGGGTTTGTATGAGGTTTTGACAATCTAATCGAAAATAAAAATTAATTGGATTTTGCATCCGTATGCATGCTTCAACTGAAAAATTATATAATTATTTCTAAAATATGGGTCTTATCTTAGTATCTCTATAGGTGGACTATAGATGGGCATAATTTGTCAAATAGAACAGTTTCTTTGAATACAAGAAGATCACAATGTAACTTTTAGGATTCATCAATTGACATTTGGTAAAACTAAAAATCAAATAAGTAATGATTTATAAAAATTATGTAACAGAAACGGATCACGAGACTGATATATTCACTAGGCCATTGAGTTCAACACATCGTGAGAGATTAATAAACTACTCACGTGCCATTGCCATACACTCCAAAACAAGAAGTTATGTTAAGAAAATTATATCTAAATCTTTACTATAATATTCGATATTTGATTTCCCAATGAATTGATATAAAGTCTTAAATGTTGATCTAAATATATATTTGGTAAAAATGTTCTATTAGAAAGCGTAAACAAATGCAATTTTTTTTGCAAACAAAATAGAATAAATACTAACTTAAAGGTAATTAAGATGAACCAAGTTCGTTCATTAACGTAAATACTATCTTAACCTGAAAACTACCATATCAGCCTACCAGATATTAACGGGTATCATATCGATTATTTTATATGTTTTTCCACCGACTAAAACTTTTCCCTGTAACTTATGAGTTAAAATAAGATACTTATTTTAATTGTAGTTCATTGTAATTGTGAATCCTATTTTATCTCAATATTTTATTTGAACGAACAATATGCTAAGTATAAGTCTGTGTTGAAAATCAAGCAGAAGCAACAATTTTTTGAAAAATAATAATTTAATATTAGACAACATATGAAGATTTCTTGCTTCATTTATCAAAATTAACTGACATCTAACATTTACATATTGAAACACCAATAATTTTATTTAGCATGAAGACATACTATAAGAAGAGGCACACGTGGATGTGGAAATATGAACTCGTGGCATAATGATTTTCTGATAACCAATCACGAAATCCCGTCATCTGCCCTACAAACTAATATAAGGTCAGGTTTGCAATGATAATGATATATTCATTTACCTTTTGTGAGGCTTTATATAAATGTTTGTCCAATATATTTGTGAAAAAATTGATTGATTTAAGAATATTTACAGTGATTTGTCCGTATATAAAGCTTTTATACTACAATACGTATTATGATATGTCATTTTCATAATATGACATTGTCCTTAGCTGACTAACTAACTCAAAATAATTATTCCGGCCTACCGGATTTTAACCAGTGACCTAAGGATTATCTGACAGGTTATAACCAACTACAGTCTTCCGCTCTACCAACTGAGCTAAGGTCGGGGATGAGAAGACTATGTTGATGAAAATTATATACCCTTTCATTCACACGTGATACTTAGTCATATTTTTTTATACGATATATTTATAAAGAATTCAATAAATTAGGCATATTCTTATATATAAAGATTATGTAATACGTCAACTATTAGGACGCATCAAGAAAAGAGTAAATTATACTTGTTTAATTGTATAATCATTAGGGTTTGTATGAGGTTTTGAGAATCTAATCGAAAATAAAAATTAATTGGATTTTGTATCCGTATGCGTGCTTCAACTGAAAAATTATATAATTATTTCTAAAATATGGGTCTTATCTTAGTATCTAGATAGGTGGACTATAGATGGGCATATTTGTCAGATAGAACAGTTTCTTTGAATACAAGAAGATCACAATGTAACTTTTAGGATTCATCAATTGACATTTGGTAAAACTAAAACTCAAATAAGTAACGATTCATAAAAATTATGTAACAGAAACGGATCACGAGACTGATATATTCACCAGGACATTGAGTTCAACACATCGTAAGAGATTAATAAACTACTCACGTGCCATTGCCATACAGTCCAAAACAAGAAGTTATGTTAAGAAAATTATATCTAAATCGTGACTATAATATTCGATATTTGATTTCCCAATGAATTGATATAAAGTCTTAAATGTTGATCTAAATATATATTTGGTACATATGTTCTATTAGAAAGCGTAAACAAATGCAATTTTTTTTTGCAAATAAAATAGAATAAATACTAACTTAAAGGTAATTAAGATGAACCAAGTTCGTTCATTACCGTAAATACTATCTTAACCTGAAAATTACCATATCAACCTACCCGATATTAACGGGTATAATATCGATTATTTTATATGTTTTTCCACCGACTAAAACTTTTCCCTGTAACTAATGAGTTAAAATAAGATACTTATTTTAATTGTAGTTCATTGTAATCGTGAATCCTATTTTAACTCAATATTTTATTTGAGCGAACAATATGCTAAATATAAGTTTGTGTTAAAAATCAAGCAGAAGCAACAATTTTTTGAATGAAAATAATTTAATATTAGACAATATTTGAAGAGTTCTTGCTTCATTTATCAAAATTAACTGACATCTAACATTTACATACGGAAAGACCAATAATTTTATTTAGCATGAAGACATAATATAAGAAGAGGCACACGTGGATGTGGAAATATGAACTCGTGGCATAATGATTTTCTAATAACCAATCACGAAATCCAGTCATCTGCCCTACAAACTAATATAAGGTCAGGTTTGCAATGATAATGATATATTCGTTTACCTTTTGTGAGGCTTTATAAAAATGTTTGTCCAATATATTTGTGAAAAAATTGATTGATTAAAGAATATTTACAGTGATTTGTCCGTATATAAAGCTTTTATACTACAATACATATTATGATATGTCATTTTCATAATATGACATTGTCCTTAGCTGACTAACTAACGCAAAATAATTATTCCGACCTACCGGATTCGAACCAGTGACCTAAGGATTATCTGACAGGTTATAACCAACTACAGTCCTCCGCTCTACCAACTGAGCTAAGGTCGGGGATGAGAAGACTATGTTGATGAAAATTATATACCCTTTCATTCACACGTGATACTTAGTCATATTTTTTTATACGATATATTTATAAAGAATTCATTAAATTAAGCATATTCTTATATATAAAGATTATGTAATACGTCAACTATTAGGACGCATCAAGAAAAGAGTAAATTATACTTGTTTAATTGTATAATCATTAGGGTTTGTATGAGGTTTTGACAATCTAATCGAAAATAAAAATTAATTGGATTTTGCATCCGTATGCATGCTTCAACTGAAAAATTATATAATTATTTCTAAAATATGGGTCTTATCTTAGTATCTCTATAGGTGGACTATAGATGGGCATAATTTGTCAGATAGAACAGTTTCTGTGAATACAAGAAGATCACAATGTAACTTTTAGGATTCATCAATTGACATTTGGTAAAACTAAAAATCAAATAAGTAACGTATCATAAAAATTATGTAACAGAAACGGATCACGAGACTGATATATTCACCAGGCCATTGAGTTCAACACATCGTGAGAGATTAGTAAACTACTCACGTGCCATTGCCATACACTCCAAAACAAGAAGTTATGTTAAGAAAATTATATCTAAATCTTTACTATAATATTCGATATTTGATTTCCCAATGAATTGATATAAAGTCTTAAATGTTGATCTAAATATATATTTGTAAAAATGTTCTATTAGAAAGCGTAAACAAATGCAATTTTTTTTGCAAACAAAATAGAATAAATACTAACTTAAAGGTAATTAAGATGAACCAAGTTCGTTCATTAACGTAAATACTATCTTAACCTGAAAACTACCATATCAGCCTACCAGATATTAACGGGTATCATATCGATTATTTTATATGTTTTTCCACCGACTAAAACTTTTCCCTGTAACTTATGAGTTAAAATAAGATACTTATTTTAATTGTAGTTCATTGTAATTGTGAATCCTATTTTATCTCAATATTTTATTTGAACGAACAATATGCTAAGTATAAGTCTGTGTTGAAAATCAAGCAGAAGCAACAATTTTTTGAAAAATAATAATTTAATATTAGACAACATATGAAGATTTCTTGCTTCATTTATCAAAATTAACTGACATCTAACATTTACATATTGAAACACCAATAATTTTATTTAGCATGAAGACATACTATAAGAAGAGGCACACGTGGATGTGTAAATATGAACTCGTGGCATAATGATTTTCTGATAACCAATCACGAAATCCCGTCATCTGCCCTACAAACTAATATAAGGTCAGGTTTGCAATGATAATGATATATTCATTTACCTTTTGTGAGGCTTTATATAAATGTTTGTCCAATATATTTGTGAAAAAATTGATTGATTTAAGAATATTTACAGTGATTTGTCCGTATATAAAGCTTTTATACTACAATACGTATTATGATATGTCATTTTCATAATATGACATTGTCCTTAGCTGACTAACTAACTCAAAATAATTATTCCGACCTACCGGATTCGAACCAGTGACCTAAGGATTATCTGACAGGTTATAACCAACTACAGTCCTCCGCTCTACCAACTGAGCTAAGGTCGGGGATGAGAAGACTATGTTGATGAAAATTATATACCCTTTCATTCACACGTGATACTTAGTCATATTTTTTTATACGATATATTTATAAAGAATTCAATAAATTAGGCATATTCTTATATATAAAGATTATGTAATACGTCAACTATTAGGACGCATCAAGAAAAGAGTAAATTATACTTGTTTAATTGTATAATCATTAGGGTTTGTATGAGGTTTTGACAATCTAATCGAAAATAAAAATTAATTGGATTTTGCATCCGTATGCATGCTTCAACTGAAAAATTATATAATTATTTCTAAAATATGGGTCTTATCTTAGTATCTCTATAGGTGGACTATAGATGGGCATAATTTGTCAAATAGAACAGTTTCTTTGAATACAAGAAGATCACAATGTAACTTTTAGGATTCATCAATTGACATTTGGTAAAACTAAAAATCAAATAAGTAACGATTTATAAAAATTATGTAACAGAAACGGATCACGAGACTGATATATTCACTAGGCCATTGAGTTCAACACATCGTGAGAGATTAATAAACTACTCACGTGCCATTGCCATACACTCCAAAACAAGAAGTTATGTTAAGAAAATTATATCTAAATCTTTACTATAATATTCGATATTTGATTTCCCAATGAATTGATATAAAGTCTTAAATGTTGATCTAAATATATATTTGGTAAAAATGTTCTATTAGAAAGCGTAAACAAATGCAATTTTTTTTGCAAACAAAATAGAATAAATACTAACTTAAAGGTAATTAAGATGAACCAAGTTCGTTCATTAACGTAAATACTATCTTAACCTGAAAACTACCATATCAGCCTACCAGATATTAACGGGTATCATATCGATTATTTTATATGTTTTTCCACCGACTAAAACTTTTCCCTGTAACTTATGAGTTAAAATAAGATACTTATTTTAATTGTAGTTCATTGTAATTGTGAATCCTATTTTATCTCAATATTTTATTTGAACGAACAATATGCTAAGTATAAGTCTGTGTTGAAAATCAAGCAGAAGCAACAATTTTTTGAAAAATAATAATTTAATATTAGACAACATATGAAGATTTCTTGCTTCATTTATCAAAATTAACTGACATCTAACATTTACATATTGTAACACCAATAATTTTATTTAGCATGAAGACATACTATAAGAAGAGGCACACGTGGATGTGGAAATATGAACTCGTGGCATAATGATTTTCTGATAACCAATCACGAAATCCCGTCATCTGCCCTACAAACTAATATAAGGTCAGGTTTGCAATGATAATGATATATTCGTTTACCTTTTGTGAGGCTTTATATAAATGTTTGTCCAATATATTTGTGAAAAAATTGATTGATTTAAGAATATTTACAGTGATTTGTCCGTATATAAAGCTTTTATACTACAATACGTATTATGATATGTCATTTTCATAATATGACATTGTCCTTAGCTGACTAACTAACTCAAAATAATTATTCCGGCCTACCGGATTCGAACCAGTGACCTAAGGATTTTTTGACAGGTTATAACCAACTACAGTCCTCCGCTCTACCAACTGAGCTAAGGTCGGGGATGAGAAGACTATGTTGATGAAAATTATATACCCTTTCATTCACACGTGATACTTAGTCATATTTTTTTATACGATATATTTATAAAGAATTCAATAAATTAGGCATATTCTTATATATAAAGATTATGTAATACGTCAACTATTAGGACGCATCAAGAAAAGAGTAAATTATACTTGTTTAATTGTATAATCATTAGGGTTTGTATGAGGTTTTGAGAATCTAATCGAAAATAAAAATTAATTGGATTTTGCATCCGTATGCGTGCTTCAACTGAAAAATTATATAATTATTTCTAAAATATGGGTCTTATCTTAGTATCTAGATAGGTGGACTATAGATGGGCATATTTGTCAGATAGAACAGTTTCTTTGAATACAAGAAGATCACAATGTAACTTTTAGGATTCATCAATTGACATTTGGTAAAACTAAAACTCAAATAAGTAACGATTCATAAAAATTATGTAACAGAAACGGATCACGAGACTGATATATTCACCAGGACATTGAGTTCAACACATCGTAAGAGATTAATAAACTACTCATGTGCCATTGCCATACAGTCCAAAACAAGAAGTTATGTTAAGAAAATTATATCTAAATCGTGACTATAATATTCGATATTTGATTTCCCAATGAATTGATATAAAGTCTTAAATGTTGATCTAAATATATATTTGGTACATATGTTCTATTAGAAAGCGTAAACAAATGCAATTTTTTTTGCAAATAAAATAGAATAAATACTAACTTAAAGGTAATTAAGATGAACCAAGTTCGTTCATTACCGTAAATACTATCTTAACCTGAAAATTACCATATCAACCTACCAGATATTAACGGGTATAATATCGATTATTTTATATGTTTTTCCACCGACTAAAACTTTTCCCTGTAACTAATGAGTTAAAATAAGATACTTATTTTAATTGTAGTTCATTGTAATCGTGAATCCTATTTTAACTCAATATTTTATTTGAGCGAACAATATGCTAAATATAAGTTTGTGTTAAAAATCAAGCAGAAGCAACAATTTTTTGAATGAAAATAATTTAATATTAGACAATATTTGAAGAGTTCTTGCTTCATTTATCAAAATTAACTGACATCTAACATTTACATACGGAAAGACCAATAATTTTATTTAGCATGAAGACATAATATAAGAAGAGGCACACGTGGATGTGGAAATATGAACTCGTGGCATAATGATTTTCTAATAACCAATCACGAAATCCAGTCATCTGCCCTACAAACTAATATAAGGTCAGGTTTGCAATGATAATGATATATTCGTTTACCTTTAGTGAGGCTTTATAAAAATGTTTGTCCAATATATTTGTGAAAAAATTGATTGATTAAAGAATATTTACAGTGATTTGTCCGTATATAAAGCTTTTATACTACAATACATATTATGATATGTCATTTTCATAATATGACATTGTCCTTAGCTGACTAACTAACTCAAAATAATTATTCCGACCTACCGGATTCGAACCAGTGACCTAAGGATTATCTGACAGGTTATAACCAACTACAGTCCTCCGCTCTACCAACTGAGCTAAGGTCGGGGATGAGAAGACTATGTTGATGAAAATTATATACCCTTTCATTCACACGTGATACTTAGTCATATTTTTTTATACGATATATTTATAAAGAATTCATTAAATTAAGCATATTCTTATATATAAAGATTATGTAATACGTCAACTATTAGGACGCATCAAGAAAAGAGTAAATTATACTTGTTTAATTGTATAATCATTAGGGTTTGTATGAGGTTTTGACAATCTAATCGAAAATAAAAATTAATTGGATTTTGCATCCGTATGCATGCTTCAACTGAAAAATTATATAATTATTTCTAAAATATGGGTCTTATCTTAGTATCTCTATAGGTGGACTATAGATGGGCATAATTTGTCAGATAGAACAGTTTCTTTGAATACAAGAAGATCACAATGTAACTTTTAGGATTCATCAATTGACATTTGGTAAAACTAAAAATCAAATAAGTAACGTATCATAAAAATTATGTAACAGAAACGGATCACGAGACTGATATATTCACCAGGCCATTGAGTTCAACACATCGTGAGAGATTAGTAAACTACTCACGTGCCATTGCCATACACTCCAAAACAAGAAGTTATGTTAAGAAAATTATATCTAAATCTTTACTATAATATTCGATATTTGATTTCCCAATGAATTGATATAAAGTCTTAAATGTTGATCTAAATATATATTTGGTAAAAATGTTCTATTAGAAAGCGTAAACAAATGCAATTTTTTTTGCAAACAAAATAGAATAAATACTAACTTAAAGGTAATTAAGATGAACCAAGTTCGTTCATTAACGTAAATACTATCTTAACCTGAAAACTACCATATCAGCCTACCAGATATTAACGGGTATCATATCGATTATTTTATATGTTTTTCCACCGACTAAAACTTTTCCCTGTAACTTATGAGTTAAAATAAGATACTTATTTTAATTGTAGTTCATTGTAATTGTGAATCCTATTTTATCTCAATATTTTATTTGAACGAACAATATGCTAAGTATAAGTCTGTGTTGAAAATCAAGCAGAAGCAACAATTTTTTGAAAAATAATAATTTAATATTAGACAACATATGAAGATTTCTTGCTTCATTTATCAAAATTAACTGACATCTAACATTTACATATTGAAACACCAATAATTTTATTTAGCATGAAGACATACTATAAGAAGAGGCACACGTGGATGTGGAAATATGAACTCGTGGCATAATGATTTTCTGATAACCAATCACGAAATCCCGTCATCTGCCCTACAAACTAATATAAGGTCAGGTTTGCAATGATAATGATATATTCGTTTACCTTTTGTGAGGCTTTATATAAATGTTTGTCCAATATATTTGTGAAAAAATTGATTGATTTAAGAATATTTACAGTGATTTGTCCGTATATAAAGCTTTTATACTACAATACGTATTATGATATGTCATTTTCATAATATGACATTGTCCTTAGCTGACTAACTAACTCAAAATAATTATTCCGGCCTACCGGATTCGAACCAGTGACCTAAGGATTATTTGACAGGTTATAACCAACTACAGTCCTCCGCTCTACCAACTGAGCTAAGGTCGGGGATGAGAAGACTATGTTGATGAAAATTATATACCCTTTCATTCACACGTGATACTTAGTCATATTTTTTTATACGATATATTTATAAAGAATTCAATAAATTAGGCATATTCTTATATATAAAGATTATGTAATACGTCAACTATTAGGACGCATCAAGAAAAGAGTAAATTATACTTGTTTAATTGTATAATCATTAGGGTTTGTATGAGGTTTTGAGAATCTAATCGAAAATAAAAATTAATTGGATTTTGCATCCGTATGCGTGCTTCAACTGAAAAATTATATAATTATTTCTAAAATATGGGTCTTATCTTAGTATCTAGATAGGTGGACTATAGATGGGCATATTTGTCAGATAGAACAGTTTCTTTGAATACAAGAAGATCACAATGTAACTTTTAGGATTCATCAATTGACATTTGGTAAAACTAAAACTCAAATAAGTAACGATTCATAAAAATTATGTAACAGAAACGGATCACGAGACTGATATATTCACCAGGACATTGAGTTCAACACATCGTAAGAGATTAATAAACTACTCACGTGCCATTGCCATACAGTCCAAAACAAGAAGTTATGTTAAGAAAATTATATCTAAATCGTGACTATAATATTCGATATTTGATTTCCCAATGAATTGATATAAAGTCTTAAATGTTGATCTAAATATATATTTGGTACATATGTTCTATTAGAAAGCGTAAACAAATGCAATTTTTTTTGCAAATAAAATAGAATAAATACTAACTTAAAGGTAATTAAGATGAACCAAGTTCGTTCATTACCGTAAATACTATCTTAACCTGAAAATTACCATATCAACCTACCAGATATTAACGGGTATAATATCGATTATTTTATATGTTTTTCCACCGACTAAAACTTTTCCCTGTAACTAATGAGTTAAAATAAGATACTTATTTTAATTGTAGTTCATTGTAATCGTGAATCCTATTTTAACTCAATATTTTATTTGAGCGAACAATATGCTAAATATAAGTTTGTGTTAAAAATCAAGCAGAAGCAACAATTTTTTGAATGAAAATAATTTAATATTAGACAATATTTGAAGAGTTCTTGCTTCATTTATCAAAATTAACTGACATCTAACATTTACATACGGAAAGACCAATAATTTTATTTAGCATGAAGACATAATATAAGAAGAGGCACACGTGGATGTGGAAATATGAACTCGTGGCATAATGATTTTCTAATAACCAATCACGAAATCCAGTCATCTGCCCTACAAACTAATATAAGGTCAGGTTTGCAATGATAATGATATATTCGTTTACCTTTAGTGAGGCTTTATAAAAATGTTTGTCCAATATATTTGTGAAAAAATTGATTGATTAAAGAATATTTACAGTGATTTGTCCGTATATAAAGCTTTTATACTACAATACATATTATGATATGTCATTTTCATAATATGACATTGTCCTTAGCTGACTAACTAACTCAAAATAATTATTCCGACCTACCGGATTCGAACCAGTGACCTAAGGATTATCTGACAGGTTATAACCAACTACAGTCCTCCGCTCTACCAACTGAGCTAAGGTCGGGGATGAGAAGACTATGTTGATGAAAATTATATACCCTTTCATTCACACGTGATACTTAGTCATATTTTTTTATACGATATATTTATAAAGAATTCATTAAATTAAGCATATTCTTATATATAAAGATTATGTAATACGTCAACTATTAGGACGCATCAAGAAAAGAGTAAATTATACTTGTTTAATTGTATAATCATTAGGGTTTGTATGAGGTTTTGACAATCTAATCGAAAATAAAAATTAATTGGATTTTGCATCCGTATGCATGCTTCAACTGAAAAATTATATAATTATTTCTAAAATATGGGTCTTATCTTAGTATCTCTATAGGTGGACTATAGATGGGCATAATTTGTCAGATAGAACAGTTTCTTTGAATACAAGAAGATCACAATGTAACTTTTAGGATTCATCAATTGACATTTGGTAAAACTAAAAATCAAATAAGTAACGTATCATAAAAATTATGTAACAGAAACGGATCACGAGACTGATATATTCACCAGGCCATTGAGTTCAACACATCGTGAGAGATTAGTAAACTACTCACGTGCCATTGCCATACACTCCAAAACAAGAAGTTATGTTAAGAAAATTATATCTAAATCTTTACTATAATATTCGATATTTGATTTCCCAATGAATTGATATAAAGTCTTAAATGTTGATCTAAATATATATTTGGTAAAAATGTTCTATTAGAAAGCGTAAACAAATGCAATTTTTTTTGCAAACAAAATAGAATAAATACTAACTTAAAGGTAATTAAGATGAACCAAGTTCGTTCATTAACGTAAATACTATCTTAACCTGAAAACTACCATATCAGCCTACCAGATATTAACGGGTATCATATCGATTATTTTATATGTTTTTCCACCGACTAAAACTTTTCCCTGTAACTTATGAGTTAAAATAAGATACTTATTTTAATTGTAGTTCATTGTAATTGTGAATCCTAATTTATCTCAATATTTTATTTGAACGAACAATATGCTAAGTATAAGTCTGTGTTGAAAATCAAGCAGAAGCAACAATTTTTTGAAAAATAATAATTTAATATTAGACAACATATGAAGATTTCTTGCTTCATTTATCAAAATTAACTGACATCTAACATTTACATATTGAAACACCAATAATTTTATTTAGCATGAAGACATACTATAAGAAGAGGCACACGTGGATGTGGAAATATGAACTCGTGGCATAATGATTTTCTAATAACCAATCACGAAATCCCGTCATCTGCCCTACAAACTAATATAAGGTCAGGTTTGCAATGATAATGATATATTCGTTTACCTTTTGTGAGGCTTTATATAAATGTTTGTCCAATATATTTGTGAAAAAATTGATTGATTTAAGAATATTTACAGTGATTTGTCCGTATATAAAGCTTTTATACTACAATACGTATTATGATATGTCATTTTCATAATATGACATTGTCCTTAGCTGACTAACTAACTCAAAATAATTATTCCGACCTACCGGATTCGAACCAGTGACCTAAGGATTATCTGACAGGTTATAACCAACTACAGTCCTCCGCTCTACCAACTGAGCTAAGGTCGGGGATGAGAAGACTATGTTGATGAAAATTATATACCCTTTCATTCACACGTGATACTTAGTCATATTTTTTTATACGATATATTTATAAATAATTCAATAAATTAGGCATATTCTTATATATAAAGATTATGTAATACGTCAACTATTAGGACGCATCAAGAAAAGAGTAAATTATACTTGTTTAATTATATAATCATTAGGGTTTGTATGAGGTTTTGAGAATCTAATCGAAAATAAAAATTAATTGGATTTTGCATCCGTATGCGTGCTTCAACTGAAAAATTATATAATTATTTCTAAAATATGGGTCTTATCTTAGTATCTAGATAGGTGGACTATAGATGGGCATATTTCTCAGATAGAACAGTTTCTTTGAATACAAGAAGATCACAATGTAACTTTTAGGATTCATCAATTGACATTTGGTAAAACTAAAACTCAAATAAGTAACGATTCATAAAAATTATGTAACAGAAACGGATCACGAGACTGATATATTCACCAGGACATTGAGTTCAACACATCGTTAGAGATTAATAAACTACTCACGTGCCATTGCCATACAGTCCAAAACAAGAAGTTATGTTAAGAAAATTATATCTAAATCGTGACTATAATATTCGATATTTGATTTCCCAATGAATTGATATAAAGTCTTAAATGTCGATCTAAATATATATTTGGTACATATGTTCTATTAGAAAGCGTAAACAAATGCAATTTTTTTTGCAAATAAAATAGAATAAATACTAACTTAAAGGTAATTAAGATGAACCAAGTTCGTTCATTACCGTAAATACTATCTTAACCTGAAAATTACCATATCAACCTACCAGATATTACCCAGTATAATATCGATTATTTTATATGTTTTTCCACCGACTAAAACTTTTCCCTGTAACTAATGAGTTAAAATAAGATACTTATTTTAATTGTAGTTCATTGTAATCGTGAATCCTATTTTAACTCAATATTCTTTTTGAGCGAACAATATGCTAAATATAAGTTTGTGTTAAAAATCAAGCAGAAGAAACAATTTTTTGAATGAAAATAATTTAATATTAGACAATATTTGAAGAGTTCTTGCTTCATTTATCAAAATTAACTGACATCTAACATTTACATACGGAAAGACCAATAATTTTATTTAGCATGAAGACATACTATAAGAAGTAAAACACGTGGATGTTGAAATATGAACTCGTGGCATAATGATTTTCTAATAATCAATCACGAAATCCCGTCATCTGCCCTACAAACTAATATAAGGTCAGGTTTGCAATGATAATGATATATTCGTTTACCTTTTGCGAGGCTTTGTA
This sequence comes from Nemophila menziesii, assembly GCA_029959085.1. NCBI lineage: Eukaryota > Viridiplantae > Streptophyta > Magnoliopsida > Boraginales > Hydrophyllaceae > Nemophila > Nemophila menziesii. The sequence goes on from JARWIR010000001.1 coordinate 144,858,652, forward strand.
TAGATGTTTGTCCAATATATTTGTGAAAAAATTGATTGATTAAAGAATATTTGCAGTGATTCGTCCGTATATAAAGCTTTTATATTACAATACGTATCATGATATGTCATTTTCATAATATGACATTGTCCTTAGCTGACTAACAAACTCAAAATAATTATTCCGACCTACCGGATTCGAACCAGTGACCTAAGGATTATCTGACAGGTTATAACCAACTACAGTCCTCCACTCTACCAACTGAGCTAAGGTCGGCGATAAGAAGAATATGTTGATGAAAATTATATATCCTTTCATTCACACGTGATACTTAGTCATATTTTTTTATACGATATATTTATAAAGAATGCATTAAATTAAGCATATTCTTATATATAAAGATTATGTAATACGTCAACTATTAGGACACATCAAGAAAAGAGTAAATTATACTTGTTTAATTGTATAATCATTAGGGTTTGTATGAGGTTTTGACAATCTAATCGAAAATAAAAATTAATTGGATTTTGCATCCGTATGCATGCTTCAACTGAAAAATTATATAATTATTTCTAAAATATGGGTCTTATCTTAGTATCTCTATAGGTAGACTATAGATGGGCATAATTTGTCAGATAGAACAGTTTCTTTGAATACAAGAAGATCACAATGTAACTTTTAGGATTCATCAATTGACATTTGGTAAAACTAAAAATCAAATAAGTATCGATTCATAAAAATTATGTAACAGACAACGGAGCACGAGACTGATATATTCACCAGGCCATTGAGTTCAACACATCGTGAGAGATTAATAAACTAGTCACGTGCCATTGCCATACACTCCAAAACAAGAAGTTATGTTAAGAAAATTATATCTAAATCTTTACTATAGTATTCGATATTTGATTTCCCAATAAATTGATATAACGTCTTAAATGTCGATCTAAATATATATTTGGTACATATGTTCTATTAGAAAACGTAAACAAATGCAATTTTTTTTGCAAACAAAATTGAATTAATACTAACTTAAAGGTAATTAAGATGAACCAAGTTCGTTCATTAATGTAAATACTATCTTATCCTGAAAATTACCATATCAGCCTACCAGATATTAAAGGGTATCATATCGATTATTTTATATTTTTTTCCACCGACTAAAACGTTTCCCTGTAACTAATGAGTTAAAATAAGATACTTATTTTAATTGTAGTTCATTGTAATTGTGAATCCTATTTTAACTCAATATTTTATTTAAGGGAACAATATGCTAAATATAAGTCTGTGTTAAAAATCAAGCAGAAGCAACAATTTTTTGAATGAAAATAATTTGATATTAGACAACATTTGAAGAGTTCTTGCTTCATTTATCAAAATTAACTGACATCTAACATTTACATACGGATACACCAATAATTTTATTTAGCATGAAGACATACTATAAGAAGAGGCACACGTGGATGTGGAAATATGAACTCGTGGCATAATGATTTTCTAATAACCAATCACGAAATCCCGTCATCTGCCCTACAAACTAATATAAGGTCAGGTTTGCAATGATAATGATATATTCGTTTACCTTTTGTGAGGCTTTATATAAATGTTTGTCCAATATATTTGTGAAAAAATCGATTGATTTAAGAATATTTACAGTGATTTGTCCGTATATAAAGCTTTTATACTACAATACGTATTATGATATGTCATTTTCATAATATGACATTGTCCTTAGCTGACTAACTAACTCAAAATAATTATTCCGACCTACCGGATTCGAACCAGTGACCTAAGGATTATCAGACAGGTTATAACCAACTACAGTCCTCCGCTCTACCAACTGAGCTAAGGTCGGGGATGAAAAGACTATGTTGATGAAAATTATATACCCTTTCATTCACACGTGATACTTAGTCATATTTTTTTATACGATATATTTATAAAGAATTCAATAAATTAGGCATATTCTTATATATAAAGATTATGTAATACGTCAACTATTAGGACGCATCAAGAAAAGAGTAAATTATACTTGTTTAATTGTATAATCATTAGGGTTTGTATGAGGTTTTGACAATCTAATCGAAAATAAAAATTAATTGGATTTTGCATCCGTATGCATGCTTCAACTGAAAAATTATATAATTATTTCTAAAATATGGGTCTTATCTTAGTATCTCTATAGGTGGACTATAGATGGGCATAATTTGTCAAATAGAACAGTTTCTTTGAATACAAGAAGATCACAATGTAACTTTTAGGATTCATCAATTGACATTTGGTAAAACTAAAAATCAAATAAGTAACGATTTATAAAAATTATGTAACAGAAACGGATCACGAGACTGATATATTCACTAGGCCATTGAGTTCAACACATCGTGAGAGATTAATAAACTACTCACGTGCCATTGCCATACACTCCAAAACAAGAAGTTATGTTAAGAAAATTATATCTAAATCTTTACTATAATATTCGATATTTGATTTCCCAATGAATTGATATAAAGTCTTAAATGTTGATCTAAATATATATTTGGTAAAAATGTTCTATTAGAAAGCGTAAACAAATGCAATTTTTTTTGCAAACAAAATAGAATAAATACTAACTTAAAGGTAATTAAGATGAACCAAGTTCGTTCATTAACGTAAATACTATCTTAACCTGAAAACTACCATATCAGCCTACCAGATATTAACGGGTATCATATCGATTATTTTATATGTTTTTCCACCGACTAAAACTTTTCCCTGTGACTTATGAGTTAAAATAAGATACTTATTTTAATTGTAGTTCATTGTAATTGTGAATCCTATTTTATCTCAATATTTTATTTGAACGAACAATATGCTAAGTATAAGTCTGTGTTGAAAATCAAGCAGAAGCAACAATTTTTTGAAAAATAATAATTTAATATTAGACAACATATGAAGATTTCTTGCTTCATTTATCAAAATTTACTGACATCTAACATTTACATATTGAAACACCAATAATTTTATTTAGCATGAAGACATACTATAAGAAGAGGCACACGTGGATGTGTAAATATGAACTCGTGGCATAATGATTTTCTAATAACCAATCACGAAATCCCGTCATCTGCCCTACAAACTAATATAAGGTCAGGTTTGCAATGATAATGATATATTCGTTTACCTTTTGCGAGGCTTTATATAAATGTTTGTCCAATATATTTGTGAAAAAATTGATTGATTTAAGAATATTTACAGTGATTTGTCCGTATATAAAGCTTTTATACTACAATACGTATTATGATATGTCATTTTCATAATATGACATTGTCCTTAGCTGACTAACTAACTCAAAATAATTATTCCGACCTACCGGATTCGAACCAGTGACCTAAGGATTATCTGACAGGTTATAACCAACTACAGTCCTCCGCTCTACCAACTGAGCTAAGGTCGGGGATGAGAAGACTATGTTGATGAAAATTATATACCCTTTCATTCACACGTGATACTTAGTCATATTTTTTTATACGATATATTTATAAAGAATTCAATAAATTAGGCATATTCTTATATATAAAGATTATGTAATACGTCAACTATTAGGACGCATCAAGAAAAGAGTAAATTATACTTGTTTAATTGTATAATCATTAGGGTTTGTATGAGGTTTTGAGAATCTAATCGAAAATAAAAATTAATTGGATTTTGCATCCGTATGCGTGCTTCAACTGAAAAATTATATAATTATTTCTAAAATATGGGTCTTATCTTAGTATCTAGATAGGTGGACTATAGATGGGCATATTTGTCAGATAGAACAGTTTCTTTGAATACAAGAAGATCACAATGTAACTTTTAGGATTCATCAATTGACATTTGGTAAAACTAAAACTCAAATAAGTAACGATTCATAAAAATTATGTAACAGAAACGGATCACGAGACTGATATATTCACCAGGACATTGAGTTCAACACATCGTAAGAGATTAATAAACTACTCACGTGCCATTGCCATACAGTCCAAAACAAGAAGTTATGTTAAGAAAATTATATCTAAATCGTGACTATAATATTCGATATTTGATTTCCCAATGAATTGATATAAAGTCTTAAATGTTGATCTAAATATATATTTGGTACATATGTTCTATTAGAAAGCGTAAACAAATGCAATTTTTTTTGCAAATAAAATAGAATAAATACTAACTTAAAGGTAATTAAGATGAACCAAGTTCGTTCATTACCGTAAATACTATCTTAACCTGAAAATTACCATATCAGCCTACCAGATATTAACGGGTATAATATCGATTATTTTATATGTTTTTCCACCGACTAAAACTTTTCCCTGTAACTAATGAGTTAAAATAAGATACTTATTTTAATTGTAGTTCATTGTAATCGTGAATCCTATTTTAACTCAATATTTTATTTGAGCGAACAATATGCTAAATATAAGTTTGTGTTAAAAATCAAGCAGAAGCAACAATTTTTTGAATGAAAATAATTTAATATTAGACAATATTTGAAGAGTTCTTGCTTCATTTATCAAAATGAACTGGCATCTAACATTTACATACGGAAAGACCAATAATTTTATTTAGCATGAAGACATAATATAAGAAGAGGCACACGTGGATGTGGAAATATGAACTCGTGGCATAATGATTTTCTAATAACCAATCACGAAATCCAGTCATCTGCCCTACAAACTAATATAAGGTCAGGTTTGCAATGATAATGATATATTCGTTTACCTTTTGTGAGGCTTTATAAAAATGTTTGTCCAATATATTTGTGAAAAAATTGATTGATTAAAGAATATTTACAGTGATTTGTCCGTATATAAAGCTTTTATACTACAATACATATTATGATATGTCATTTTCATAATATGACATTGTCCTTAGCTGACTAACTAACTCAAAATAATTATTCCGACCTACCGGATTCGAACCAGTGACCTAAGGATTATCTGACAGGTTATAACCAACTACAGTCCTCCGCTCTACCAACTGAGCTAAGGTCGGGGATGAGAAGACTATGTTGATGAAAATTATATACCCTTTCATTCACACGTGATACTTAGTCATATTTTTTTATACGATATATTTATAAAGAATTCATTAAATTAAGCATATTCTTATATATAAAGATTATGTAATACGTCAACTATTAGGACGCATCAAGAAAAGAGTAAATTATACTTGTTTAATTGTATAATCATTAGGGTTTGTATGAGGTTTTGACAATCTAATCGAAAATAAAAATTAATTGGATTTTGCATCCGTATGCATGCTTCAACTGAAAAATTATATAATTATTTCTAAAATATGGGTCTTATCTTAGTATCTCTATAGGTGGACTATAGATGGGCATAATTTGTCAGATAGAACAGTTTCTTTGAATACAAGAAGATCACAATGTAACTTTTAGGATTCATCAATTGACATTTGGTAAAACTAAAAATCAAATAAGTAACGTATCATAAAAATTATGTAACAGAAACGGATCACGAGACTGATATATTCACCAGGCCATTGAGTTCAACACATCGTGAGAGATTAGTAAACTACTCACGTGCCATTGCCATACACTCCAAAACAAGAAGTTATGTTAAGAAAATTATATCTAAATCTTTACTATAATATTCGATATTTGATTTCCCAATGAATTGATATAAAGTCTTAAATGTTGATCTAAATATATATTTGGTAAAAATGTTCTATTAGAAAGCGTAAACAAATACAATTTTTTTTGCAAACAAAATAGAATAAATACTAACTTAAAGGTAATTAAGATGAACCAAGTTCGTTCATTAACGTAAATACTATCTTAACCTGAAAACTACCATATCAGCCTACCAGATATTAACGGGTATCATATCGATTATTTTATATGTTTTTCCACCAACTAAAACTTTTCCCTGTAACTTATGAGTTAAAATAAGATACTTATTTTAATTGTAGTTCATTGTAATTGTGAATCCTATTTTATCTCAATATTTTATTTGAACGAACAATATGCTAAGTATAAGTCTGTGTTGAAAATCAAGCAGAAGCAACAATTTTTTGAAAAATAATAATTTAATATTAGACAACATTTGAAGATTTCTTGCTTCATTTATCAAAATTAACTGACATCTAACATTTACATATTGAAACACCAATAATTTTATTTAGCATGAAGACATACTATAAGAAGAGGCACACGTGGATGTGTAAATATGAACTCGTGGCATAATGATTTTCTAATAACCAATCACGAAATCCCGTCATCTGCCCTACAAACTAATATAAGGTCAGGTTTGCAATGATAATGATATATTCGTTTACCTTTTGCGAGGCTTTATATGAATGTTTGTCCAATATATTTGTGAAAAAATTGATTGATTTAAGAATATTTACAGTGATTTGTCCGTATATAAAGCTTTTATACTACAATACGTATCATGATATGTCATTTTCATAATATGACATTGTCCTTAGCTGACTAACAAACTCAAAATAATTATTCCGACCTACCGGATTCGAACCAGTGACCTAAGGATTATCTGACAGGTTATAACCAACTACAGTCCTCCACTCTACCAACTGAGCTAAGGTCGGCGATAAGAAGAATATGTTGATGAAAATTATATATCCTTTCATTCACACGTGATACTTAGTCATATTTTTTTATACGATATATTTATAAAGAATGCATTAAATTAAGCATATTCTTATATATAAAGATTATGTAATACGTCAACTATTAGGACACATCAAGAAAAGAGTAAATTATACTTGTTTAATTGTATAATCATTAGGGTTTGTATGAGGTTTTGACAATCTAATCGAAAATAAAAATTAATTGGATTTTGCATCCGTATGCATGCTTCAACTGAAAAATTATATAATTATTTCTAAAATATGGGTCTTATCTTAGTATCTAGATAGGTGGACTATAGATGGGCATAATTTGTCAGATAGAACAGTTTCTTTGAATACAAGAAGATCACAATGTAACTTTTAGGATTCATCAATTGACATTTGGTAAAACTAAAAATCAAATAAGTAATGATTCATAAAAATTATGTAACCGAAACGGATCACGAGACTGATATATTCACCAGGCCATTGAGTTCAACACATCGTGAGAGATTAATAAACTAGTCACGTGCCATTTCCATACACTCCAAAACAAGAAGTTATGTTAAGAAAATTATATCTAAATCTTTACTATAATATTCGATATTTGATTTCCCAATAAATTGATATAACGTCTTAAATGTCGATCTAAATATATATTTGGTACATATGTTCTATTAGAAAAAGTAAACAAATGCAATTTTTTTTTGCAAACAAAATTGAATTAATACTAACTTAAAGGTAATTAAGATGAACCAAGTTCGTTCATTAACGTAAATACTATCTTAACCTGAAAACTACCATATCAGCCTACCAGATATTAACGGGTATCATATCGATTATTTTATATTTTTTTCCACCGACTAAAACTTTTCCCTGTAACTTATGAGTTAAAATAAGATACTTATTTTAATTGTAGTTCATTGTAATTGTGAATCCTATTTTATCTCAATATTTTATTTGAACGAACAATATGCTAAGTATAAGTCTGTGTTGAAAATCAAGCAGAAGCAACAATTTTTTGAAAAATAATAATTTAATATTAGACAACATATGAAGATTTCTTGCTTCATTTATCAAAATTAACTGACATCTAACATTTACATATTGAAACACCAATAATTTTATTTAGCATGAAGACATACTATAAGAAGTAAAACACGTGGATGTTGAAATATGAACTCGTGGCATAATGATTTTCTAATAACCAATCACGAAATCCCGTCATCTGCCCTACAAACTAATATAAGGTCAGGTTTGCAATTATAATGATATATTCGTTTACCTTTTGCGAGGCTTTGTATAGATGTTTGTCCAATATATTTGTGAAAAAATTGATTGATTAAAGAATATTTGCAGTGATTCGTCCGTATATAAAGCTTTTATATTACAATACGTATCATGATATGTCATTTTCATAATATGACATTGTCCTTAGCTGACTAACAAACTCAAAATAATTATTCCGACCTACCGGATTCGAACCAGTAACCTAAGGATTATCTGACAGGTTATAACCAACTACAGTCCTCCACTCTACCAACTGAGCTAAGGTCGGCGATAAGAAGAATATGTTGATGAAAATAATATATCCTTTCATTCACACGTGATACTTAGTCATATTTTTTTATACGATATATTTATAAAGAATTCATTAAATTATTCATATTCTTATATATAAAGATTATGTAATACGTCAACTATTAGGACACATCAAGAAAAGAGTAAATTATACTTGTTTAATTGTATAATCATTAGGGTTTGTATGAGGTTTTGACAATCTAATCGAAAATAAAAATTAATTGGATATTGCATCCGTATGCATGCTTCAACTGAAAAATTATATAATTATTTCTAAAATAAGGGACTTATCTTAGTATCTATATAAGTAGACTATAGATGGGCATAATTTGTCAGATAGAACAGTTTCTTTGAATACAAGAAGATCACAATGTAACTTTTAGGATTCATCAATTGACATTTGGTAAAACTAAAAATCAAATAAGTAACGATTCATAAAAATTATGTAACAGAAACGGATCACGAGACTGATATATTCACCAGGCCATTGAGTTCAACACATCGTGAGAGATTAATAAACTAGTCACGTGCCATTGCCATACACTCCAAAACAAGAAGTTATGTTAAGAAAATTATATCTAAATCTTTACTATAATATTCGATATTTGATTTCCCAATAAATTGATATAACGTCTTAAATGTCGATCTAAATATATATTTGGTACATATGTTCTATTAGAAAAAGTAAACAAATGCAATTTTTTTTGCAAACAAAATTGAATTAATACTAACTTAAAGGTAATTAAGATGAACCAAGTTCGTTCATTAACGTAAATACTATCTTAACCTGAAAACTACCATATCAGCCTACCAGATATTAACGGGTATCATATCGATTATTTTATATGTTTTTCCACCGACTAAAACGTTTCCCTGTAACTTATGAGTTAAAATAAGATACTTATTTTAATTGTAGTTCATTGTAATTGTGAATCCTATTTTATCTCAATATTTTATTTGAACGAACAATATGCTAAGTATAAGTCTGTGTTGAAAATCAAGCAGAAGCAACAATTTTTTGAATGAAAATAATTTGATATTAGACAACATTTGAAGAGTTCTTGCTTCATTTATCAAAATTAACTGACATCTAACATTTAGATATGGAAACACCAATAATTTTATTTAGCATGAAGACATACTATAAGAAGAGGCACACGTGGATGTTGAAATATGAACTCGTGGCATAATGATTTTCGAATAACCAATCACGAAATCCCGTCATCTGCCCTACAAACTAATATAAGGTCAGGTTTGCAATGATAATGATATATTCGTTTACCTTTTGTGAGGCTTTGTATAAATGTTTGTCCAATATATTTGTGAAAAAATTGATTGTTTTAAGAATATTTACAGTGATTTGTCCGTATATAAAGCTTTTATACTACAATACGTATTATGATATGTCATTTTCATAATATGACATTGTCCTTAGCTGACTAACTAACTCAAAATAATTATTCGGACCTACCGGATTCGTACGAGTGACCTAAGGATTATCTGACAGGTTATAACCAACTACAGTCCTCCTCTCTACCAACTGAGCTAAGGTCGGGGATGAAAAGACTATGTTGACGAAAATTTTATACCCTTTCATTCACACGTGATACTTAGTCATATTTTTTTATACGATATATTTATAATGAATTCATTAAATTAAGCATATTCTTATATATAAAGATTATGTAATACGTCAACTATTAGGACGCATCAAGAAAAGAGTAAATTATACTTGTTTAATTGTATAATCATTAGGGTTTGTATGAGGTTTTGACAATCTAATCGAAAATAAAAATTAATTGGATTTTGCATCCGTATGCATGCTTCAACTGAAAAATTATATAATTATTTCTAAAATAAGGGTCTTACCTTAGTATCTATATAGGTAGACTATAGATGGGCATAATTTGTCAGATAGAACAGTTTCTTGGAATACAAGAAGATCACAATGTAACTTTTAGGATTCATCAATTGACATTTGGTAAAACTAAAAATCAAATAAGTAACGATTCATAAAAATTATGTAACAGAAACGGATCACGAGACTGATATATTCACCAGGCCATTGAGTTCAACACATCGTGAGAGATTAATAAACTACTCACGTGCCATTGCCATACACTCCAAAACAAGAAGTTATGTTAAGAAAATTATATCTAAATCTTTACTATAATATTCGATATTTGATTTCCCAATAAATTGATATAACGTCTTAAATGTCGATCTAAATATATATTTGGTACATATGTTCTATTAGAAAAAGTAAACAAATGCAATTTTTTTTGCAAACAAAATAGAATTAATACTAACTTAAAGGTAATTAAGATGAACCAAGTTCGTTCATTAACGTAAATACTATCTTAACCTGAAAACTAACATAACAGCCTACCAGATATTAACGGGCATTATATCGATTATTTTATATGTTTTTCCACTGACTAAAACTTTTCCCTGTAACTTATGAGTTAAAATAAGATACTTATTTTAATTGTAGTTCATTGTAATTGTGAATCCTATTTTATCTCAATATTTTATTTGAACGAACAATATGCTAAGTATAAGTCTGTGTTGAAAATCAAGCAGAAGCAACAATTTTTTGAAAAATAATAATTTAATATTAGACAATATTTGAAGAGTTCTTGCTTCATTTATCAAAATTAACTGACATCTAACATTTACATATGGAAACACCAATAATTTTATTTAGCATGAAGACATACTATAAGAAGTAAACACGTGGATGTTGAAATATGAACTCGTGGCATAATGATTTTCTAATAACCAATCACGAAATCCCGTCATCTGCCCTACAAACTAATATAAGGTCAGGTTTGCAATTTTAATGATATATTCGTTTACCTTTTGTGAGGCTTTGTATAGATGTTTGTCCAATATATTTGTGAAAAAATTGATTGATTAAAGAATATTTGCAGTGATTCGTCCGTATATAAAGCTTTTATATTACAATACGTATCATGATATGTCACATTGTCCTTAGCTGACTAACAAACTCAAAATAATTATTCCGACCTACCGGATTCGAACCAGTGACCTAAGGATTATCTGACTGGTTATAACCAACTACAGTCCTCCACTCTACCAACTGAGCTAAGGTCGGGGATGAGAAGAATATGTTGATGCAAATTATATACCCTTTCATTCACACGTGATACTTAGTCATATTTTTTATACGATATATTTATAAAGAATCCATTAAATTAAGCATATTCTTATATATAAAGATTATGTAATACGTCAACTATTAGGACACATCAAGAAAAGAGTAAATTATACTTGTTTAATTGTATAATCATTAGGGTTTGTATGAGGTTTTGACAATCTAATCGAAAATAAAAATTAATTGGATTTTGCATCCGTATGCATGCTTCAACTGAAAAATTATATAATTATTTCTAAAATATGGGTCTTATCTTAGTATCTAGATAGGTGGACTATAGATGGGCATAATTTGTCAGATAGAACAGTTTCTTTGAATACAAGAAGATCACAATGTAACTTTTAGGATTCATCAATTGACATTTGGTAAAACTAAAAATCAAATAAGTAACGATTCATAAAAATTATGTAACAGAAACGGATCACGAGACTGATATATTCACCAGGCCATTGAGTTCAACACATCGTGAGAGATTAATAAACTAGTCACGTGCCATTGCCATACACTCCAAAACAAGAAGTTATGTTAAGAAAATTATATCTAAATCTTTACTATAATATTCGATATTTGATTTCCCAATGAATTGATATAACGTCTTAAATGTCGATCTAAATATATATTTGGTACATATGTTCTATTAGAAAACGTAAACAAATGCAATTTTTTTTGCAAACAAAATAGAATAAATACTAACTTAAAGGTAATTAAGATGAACCAAGTTCGTTCATTAACGTAAATACTATCTTAACCTGAAAACTACCATATCAGCCTACCAGATATTAACGGGTATCATATCGATTATCTTATATGTTTTTCCACCGACTAAAACTTTTCCCTGTAACTTATGAGTTAAAATAAGATACTTATTTTAATTGTAGTTCATTGTAATTGTGAATCCTATTTTAACTCAATATTTTATTTAAGGGAACAATATGCTAAATATAAGTCTGTGTTAAAAATCAAGCAGAAGCAACAATTTTTTGAATGAAAATAATTTGATATTAGACAACATTTGAAGAGTTCTTGCTTCATTTATCAAAATTAACTGACATCTAACATTTACATACGGAAACACCAATAATTTTATTTAGCATGAAGACATACTATAAGAAGAGGCACACGTGGATGTGGAAATATGAACTCGTGGCATAATGATTTTATAATAACCAATCACGAAATCCCGTCATCTGCCCTACAAACTAATATAAGGTCAGGTTTGCAATGATAATGATATATTCGTTTACCTTTTGTGAGGCTTTATATAAATGTTTGTCCAATATATTTGTGAAAAAATTGATTGATTTAAGAATATTTACAGTGATTTGTCCGTATATAAAGCTTTTATACTACAATACGTATTATGATATGTCATTTTCATAATATGACATTGTCCTTAGCTGACTAACTAACTCAAAATAATTATTCCGACCTACCGGATTCGAACTAGTGACCTAAGGATTATCTGACTGGTTATAACCAACTACAGTCCTCCGCTCTACCAACTGAGCTAAGGTCGGGGATGAGAAGACTATGTTGATGAAAATTATATACCCTTTCATTCACACGTGATACTTAGTCATATTTTTTTATACGATATATTTATAAAGAATTCATTAAATTAGGCATATTCTTATATATAAAGATTATGTAATACGTCAACTATTAGGACGCATCAAGAAAAGAGTAAATTATACTTGTTTATTTGTATAATCATTAGGGTTTGTATGAGGTTTTGACAATCTAATCGAAAATAAAAATTAATTGGATTGTGCATCCGTATGCATGCTTCAACTGAAAAATTATATAATTATTTCTAAAATATGGGTCTTATCTTAGTATCTAGATAGGTGGACTATAGATGGGCATAACTTGTCAGACAGAACAGTTTCTTTGAATACAAGAAGATCACAATGTAACTTTTAGGATTCATCAATTGACATTTGGTAAAACTAAAAATCAAATAAGTAACGATTCATAAAAATTATGTAACAGAAACGGATCACGAGACTGATATATTCACCAGGCCATTGAGTTCAACACATCGTGAGAGATTAATAAAGTACTCACGTGCCATTGCCATACACTCCAAAACAAGAAATTATGTTAAGAAAATTATATCTAAATCTTTACTATAATATTCGATATTTGATTTCCCAATGAATTGAAATAACGTCTTAAATTTCGATCTAAATATATATTTGGTACATATGTTCTATTAGAAAACGTAAACAAATGCAATTTTTTTTGCAAACAAAATAGAATTAATACTAACTTAAAGGTAATTAAGATGAACCAAATTCGTTCATTAATGTAAATACTATCTTATCCTGAAAATTACCATATCAACCTACCAGATATTAAAGGGTATCATATCGATTATTTTATATTTTTTTCCACCGACTAAAACTTTTCCCTGTAACTAATGAGTTAAAATAAGATACTTATTTTAATTGTAGTTCATTGTAATTGTGAATCCTATTTTAACTCAATATTTTATTTGAGGGAACAATATGCTAAATATAAGTTTGTGTTAAAAATCAAGCAGAAGCAACAATTTTTTGAATGAAAATAATTTAATATTAGACAACATTTGAAGAGTTCTTGCTTCATTTATCAAAATTAACTGACATCTAACATTTACATACGGAAACACCAATAATTTTATTTAGCATGAAGACATACTATAAGAAGAGGCACACGTGGATGTGGAAATATGAACTCGTGGCATAATGATTTTCTAATAACCAATCACGAAATCCCGTCATCTGCCCTACAAACTAATATAAGGTCAGGTTTACAATGATAATGATATATTCGTTTACCTTTTGTGAGGCTTTATATAAATGTTTGTCCAATATATTTGTGAAAAAATTGATTGATTTAAGAATATTTACAGTGATTTGTCCGTATAAAAGCTTTTACACTACAATACGTATTATGATATGTCATTTTCATAATATGACATTGTCCTTAGCTGACTAACTAACTCAAAATAATTATTCGGACCTACCGGATTCGAACCAGTGACCTAAGGATTATCTGACAGGTTATAAGCAACTACAGTCCTCCGCTCTACCAATTAAGCTAAGGTCGGGGATGAAAAGACTATGTTGATGAAAATTATATACCCTTTCATTCACACGTGATACTTAGATATATTTTTTTATACGATATATTTATAATGAATTCATTAAATTAAGCATATTCTTATATATAAAGATTATGTAATACGTCAACTATTAGGACGCATCAAGAAAATAGTAATTTATACTTGTTTAATTGTATAATCATTAGGGTTTGTATGAGGTTTTGACAATCTAATCGAAAATAAAAATTAATTAGATTTTGCATCCGTATGCATGCTTCAACTGAAAAATTATATAATTATTTATAAAATATGGGTCTTATCTTAGTATATATATAGGTAGACTATAGATGGGCATAATTTGTCAGATAGAACAGATTCTTTCAATACAAGAAGATCACAATGTAACTTTTAGGATTCATCAATTGACATTTGGTAAAACTAAAAATCAAATAAGTAACGATTCATAAAAATTATGTAACAGAAACGGATCACGAGATTGATATATTCACCAGGCCATTGAGTTCAACACATCGTGAGAGATTAATAAACTACTCACGTGCCATTGCCATACACTCCAAAACAAGAAGTTATGTTAAGAAAATTATATCTAAATCGTGACCATAATATTCGATATTTGATTTCCCAATGAATTGATATAAAGTCTTAAATGTTGATCCAAATATATATTTGGTAAAAATGTTCTATTAGAAAGCGTAAACAAATGCAATTTTTTTTTTGCAAACAAAATAGAATAAATACTAACTTAAAGGTAATTAAGATGAACCAAGTTCGTTCATTAACGTAAATACTATCTTAACCTGAAAACTACCATATCAACCTACCAGATATTAACGGGTATCATATCGATTATTTTATATGTTTTTCCACCGACTAAAACTTTGCCCTGTAACTTATGAGTTAAAATAAGATACTTATTTTAATTGTAGTTCATTGTAATTGTGAATCCTATTTTATCTCAATATTTTATTTGAACGAACAATATGCTAAGTATAAGTCTGTGTTGAAAATCAAGCAGAAGCAACAATTTTTTGAATGAAAATAATTTGATATTAGACAACATTTGAAGAGTTCTTGCTTCATTTATCAAAATTAACTGACATCTAACATTTAGATATGGAAACACCAATAATTTTATTTAGCATGAAGACATACTATAAGAAGAGGCACACGTGGATGTTGAAATATGAACTCGTGGCATAATGATTTTCGAATAACCAATCACGAAATCCCGTCATCTGCCCTACAAACTAATATAAGGTCAGGTTTGCA
Source organism: Nemophila menziesii (assembly GCA_029959085.1). NCBI lineage: Eukaryota > Viridiplantae > Streptophyta > Magnoliopsida > Boraginales > Hydrophyllaceae > Nemophila > Nemophila menziesii. The sequence continues at coordinate 144,874,377 of JARWIR010000001.1, forward strand.
ATGATAATGATATATTCGTTTACCTTTTGTGAGGCTTTGTATAAATGTTTGTCCAATATATTTGTGAAAAAATTGATTGTTTTAAGAATATTTACAGTGATTTGTCCGTATATAAAGCTTTTATACTACAATACGTATTATGATATGTCATTTTCATAATATGACATTGTCCTTAGCTGACTAACTAACTCAAAATAATTATTCGGACCTACCGGATTCGTACGAGTGACCTAAGGATTATCTGACAGGTTATAACCAACTACAGTCCTCCTCTCTACCAACTGAGCTAAGGTCGGGGATGAAAAGACTATGTTGATGAAAATTTTATACCCTTTCATTCACACGTGATACTTAGTCATATTTTTTTATACGATATATTTATAATGAATTCATTAAATTAAGCATATTCTTATATATAAAGATTATGTAATACGTCAACTATTAGGACGCATCAAGAAAAGAGTAAATTATACTTGTTTAATTGTATAATCATTAGGGTTTGTATGAGGTTTTGACAATCTAATCGAAAATAAAAATTAATTGGATTTTGCATCCGTATGCATGCTTCAACTGAAAAATTATATAATTATTTCTAAAATAAGGGTCTTACCTTAGTATCTATATAGGTAGACTATAGATGGGCATAATTTGTCAGATAGAACAGTTTCTTGGAATACAAGAAGATCACAATGTAACTTTTAGGATTCATCAATTGACATTTGGTAAAACTAAAAATCAAATAAGTAACGATTCATAAAAATTATGTAACAGAAACGGATCACGAGACTGATATATTCACCAGGCCATTGAGTTCAACACATCGTGAGAGATTAATAAACTACTCACGTGCCATTGCCATACACTCCAAAACAAGAAGTTATGTTAAGAAAATTATATCTAAATCTTTACTATAATATTCGATATTTGATTTCCCAATAAATTGATATAACGTCTTAAATGTCGATCTAAATATATATTTGGTACATATGTTCTATTAGAAAAAGTAAACAAATGCAATTTTTTTTGCAAACAAAATAGAATTAATACTAACTTAAAGGTAATTAAGATGAACCAAGTTCGTTCATTAACGTAAATACTATCTTAACCTGAAAACTAACATAACAGCCTACCAGATATTAACGGGCATTATATCGATTATTTTATATGTTTTTCCACTGACTAAAACTTTTCCCTGTAACTTATGAGTTAAAATAAGATACTTATTTTAATTGTAGTTCATTGTAATTGTGAATCCTATTTTATCTCAATATTTTATTTGAACGAACAATATGCTAAGTATAAGTCTGTGTTGAAAATCAAGCAGAAGCAACAATTTTTTGAAAAATAATAATTTAATATTAGACAATATTTGAAGAGTTCTTGCTTCATTTATCAAAATTAACTGACATCTAACATTTACATATGGAAACACCAATAATTTTATTTAGCATGAAGACATACTATAAGAAGTAAACACGTGGATGTTGAAATATGAACTCGTGGCATAATGATTTTCTAATAACCAATCACGAAATCCCGTCATCTGCCCTACAAACTAATATAAGGTCAGGTTTGCAATTTTAATGATATATTCGTTTACCTTTTGTGAGGCTTTGTATAGATGTTTGTCCAATATATTTGTGAAAAAATTGATTGATTAAAGAATATTTGCAGTGATTCGTCCGTATATAAAGCTTTTATATTACAATACGTATCATGATATGTCACATTGTCCTTAGCTGACTAACAAACTCAAAATAATTATTCCGACCTACCGGATTCGAACCAGTGACCTAAGGATTATCTGACTGGTTATAACCAACTACAGTCCTCCACTCTACCAACTGAGCTAAGGTCGGGGATGATTAGAATATGTTGATGCAAATTATATACCCTTTCATTCACACGTGATACTTAGTCATATTTTTTATACGATATATTTATAAAGAATCCATTAAATTAAGCATATTCTTATATATAAAGATTATGTAATACGTCAACTATTAGGACACATCAAGAAAAGAGTAAATTATACTTGTTTAATTGTATAATCATTAGGGTTTGTATGAGGTTTTGACAATCTAATCGAAAATAAAAATTAATTGGATTTTGCATCCGTATGCATGCTTCAACTGAAAAATTATATAATTATTTCTAAAATATGGGTCTTATCTTAGTATCTAGATAGGTGGACTATAGATGGGCATAATTTGTCAGATAGAACAGTTTCTTTGAATACAAGAAGATCACAATGTAACTTTTAGGATTCATCAATTGACATTTGGTAAAACTAAAAATCAAATAAGTAACGATTCATAAAAATTATGTAACAGAAACGGATCACGAGACTGATATATTCACCAGGCCATTGAGTTCAACACATCGTGAGAGATTAATAAACTAGTCACGTGCCATTGCCATACACTCCAAAACAAGAAGTTATGTTAAGAAAATTATATCTAAATCTTTACTATAATATTCGATATTTGATTTCCCAATGAATTGATATAACGTCTTAAATGTCGATCTAAATATATATTTGGTACATATGTTCTATTAGAAAACGTAAACAAATGCAATTTTTTTTGCAAACAAAATAGAATAAATACTAACTTAAAGGTAATTAAGATGAACCAAGTTCGTTCATTAACGTAAATACTATCTTAACCTGAAAACTACCATATCAGCCTACCAGATATTAACGGGTATCATATCGATTATCTTATATGTTTTTCCACCGACTAAAACTTTTCCCTGTAACTTATGAGTTAAAATAAGATACTTATTTTAATTGTAGTTCATTGTAATTGTGAATCCTATTTTAACTCAATATTTTATTTAAGGGAACAATATGCTAAATATAAGTCTGTGTTAAAAATCAAGCAGAAGCAACAATTTTTTGAATGAAAATAATTTGATATTAGACAACATTTGAAGAGTTCTTGCTTCATTTATCAAAATTAACTGACATCTAACATTTACATACGGAAACACCAATAATTTTATTTAGCATGAAGACATACTATAAGAAGAGGCACACGTGGATGTGGAAATATGAACTCGTGGCATAATGATTTTATAATAACCAATCACGAAATCCCGTCATCTGCCCTACAAACTAATATAATGTCAGGTTTGCAATGATAATGATATATTCGTTTACCTTTTGTGAGGCTTTATATAAATGTTTGTCCAATATATTTGTGAAAAAATTGATTGATTTAAGAATATTTACAGTGATTTGTCCGTATATAAAGCTTTTATACTACAATACGTATTATGATATGTCATTTTCATAATATGACATTGTCCTTAGCTGATTAACTAACTCAAAATAATTATTCCGACCTACCGGATTCGAACTAGTGACCTAAGGATTATCTGACTGGTTATAACCAACTACAGTCCTCCGCTCTACCAACTGAGCTAAGGTCGGGGATGAGAAGACTATGTTGATGAAAATTATATACCCTTTCATTCACACGTGATACTTAGTCATATTTTTTATACGATATATTTATAAAGAATTCATTAAATTAGGCATATTCTTATATATAAAGATTATGTAATACGTCAACTATTAGGACGCATCAAGAAAAGAGTAAATTATACTTGTTTATTTGTATAATCATTAGGGTTTGTATGAGGTTTTGACAATCTAATCGAAAATAAAAATTAATTGGATTGTGCATCCGTATGCATGCTTCAACTGAAAAATTATATAATTATTTCTAAAATATGGGTCTTATCTTAGTATCTAGATAGGTGGACTATAGATGGGCATAACTTGTCAGATAGAACAGTTTCTTTGAATACAAGAAGATCACAATGTAACTTTTAGGATTCATCAATTGACATTTGGTAAAACTAAAAATCAAATAAGTAACGATTCATAAAAATTATGTAACAGAAACGGATCACGAGACTGATATATTCACCAGGCCATTGAGTTCAACACATCGTGAGAGATTAATAAAGTACTCACGTGCCATTGCCATACACTCCAAAACAAGAAATTATGTTAAGAAAATTATATCTAAATCTTTACTATAATATTCGATATTTGATTTCCCAATGAATTGAAATAACGTCTTAAATTTCGATCTAAATATATATTTGGTACATATGTTCTATTAGAAAACGTAAACAAATGCAATTTTTTTTGCAAACAAAATAGAATTAATACTAACTTAAAGGTAATTAAGATGAACCAAATTCGTTCATTAATGTAAATACTATCTTATCCTGAAAATTACCATATCAACCTACCAGATATTAAAGGGTATCATATCGATTATTTTATATTTTTTTCCACCGACTAAAACTTTTCCCTGTAACTAATGAGTTAAAATAAGATACTTATTTTAATTGTAGTTCATTGTAATTGTGAATCCTATTTTAACTCAATATTTTATTTGAGGGAACAATATGCTAAATATAAGTTTGTGTTAAAAATCAAGCAGAAGCAACAATTTTTTGAATGAAAATAATTTAATATTAGACAACATTTGAAGAGTTCTTGCTTCATTTATCAAAATTAACTGACATCTAACATTTACATACGGAAACACCAATAATTTTATTTAGCATGAAGACATACTATAAGAAGAGGCACACGTGGATGTGGAAATATGAACTCGTGGCATAATGATTTTCTAATAACCAATCACGAAATCCCGTCATCTGCCCTACAAACTAATATAAGGTCAGGTTTACAATGATAATGATATATTCGTTTACCTTTTGTGAGGCTTTATATAAATGTTTGTCCAATATATTTGTGAAAAAATTGATTGATTTAAGAATATTTACAGTGATTTGTCCGTATAAAAGCTTTTACACTACAATACGTATTATGATATGTCATTTTCATAATATGACATTGTCCTTAGCTGACTAACTAACTCAAAATAATTATTCGGACCTACCGGATTCGAACCAGTGACCTAAGGATTATCTGACAGGTTATAAGCAACTACAGTCCTCCGCTCTACCAATTAAGCTAAGGTCGGGGATGAAAAGACTATGTTGATGAAAATTATATACCCTTTCATTCACACGTGATACTTAGATATATTTTTTTATACGATATATTTATAATGAATTCATTAAATTAAGCATATTCTTATATATAAAGATTATGTAATACGTCAACTATTAGGATGCATCAAGAAAAGAGTAATTTATACTTGTTTAATTGTATAATCATTAGGGTTTGTATGAGGTTTTGACAATCTAATCGAAAATAAAAATTAATTAGATTTTGCATCCGTATGCATGCTTCAACTGAAAAATTATATAATTATTTATAAAATATGGGTCTTATCTTAGTATATATATAGGTAGACTATAGATGGGCATAATTTGTCAGATAGAACAGATTCTTTCAATACAAGAAGATCACAATGTAACTTTTAGGATTCATCAATTGACATTTGGTAAAACTAAAAATCAAATAAGTAACGATTCATAAAAATTATGTAACAGAAACGGATCACGAGATTGATATATTCACCAGGCCATTGAGTTCAACACATCGTGAGAGATTAATAAACTACTCACGTGCCATTGCCATACACTCCAAAACAAGAAGTTATGTTAAGAAAATTATATCTAAATCGTGACCATAATATTCGATATTTGATTTCCCAATGAATTGATATAAAGTCTTAAATGTTGATCCAAATATATATTTGGTAAAAATGTTCTATTAGAAAGCGTAAACAAATGCAATTTTTTTTTTGCAAACAAAATAGAATAAATACTAACTTAAAGGTAATTAAGATGAACCAAGTTCGTTCATTAACGTAAATACTATCTTAACCTGAAAACTACCATATCAACCTACCAGATATTAACGGGTATCATATCGATTATTTTATATGTTTTTCCACCGACTAAAACTTTGCCCTGTAACTTATGAGTTAAAATATGATACTTATTTTAATTGTAGTTCATTGTAATTGTGAATCCTATTTTATCTCAATATTTTATTTGAACGAACAATATGCTAAGTATAAGTCTGTGTTAAAAATCAAGCAGAAGCAACAATTTTTTAAAAAATAATAATTTAATATTAGACAACATTTGAAGAGTTCTTGCTTCATTTATCAAAATTAACTAACATCTAACATTTACATATGGAAAGACCAATAATTTTATTTAGCATGAAGACATACTATAAGAAGTAAAACACGTGGATGTTGAAATATGAACTCGTGTCATCATGATTTTCTAATAACCAATCACGAAATCCCGTCATCTGCCATACAAACTAATATAAGGTCAGGTTTGCAATGATAATGATATATTCGTTTACCTTTTGTGAGGCTTTATATAAATGTTTGTCCAATATATTTGTGAAAAAATTGATTGATTTAAGAATATTTGCAGTGATTTGTCCGTATATAAAGATTTTATACTACAATATGTATTATGATATGTCATTTTCATAATATGACATTGTCCTTAGCTGACTAACTAACTCAAAATAATTATTCCGACCTACCGGATTTGAACCAGTGACCTAAGGATTATCTGACAGTTTATAACCAACTACAGTCCTCCGCTCTACCAACTGAGCTAAGGTCGGGGATGAAAAGACTATGTTGATGAAAATTATATACCCTTTTATTCACACGTGATACTTAGTCATATTTTTTTATACGATATATTTATAAAGAATTTATTAAATTAAGCATATTCTTATATATAAAGATTATGTAATACGTCAACTATTAGGACGCATCAAGAAAAGAGTAAATTATACTTGTTTTATTGTTTAATCATTAGGGTTTGTATGAGGTTTTGACAATCTAATCGAAAAAAAAATTAATTGGATTTTGCATCCGTATGCATGCTTCAATTGAAAAATTATATAATTATTTCTAAATTATGGGTCTTATCTTAGTATCTAGATAGGTGGACTATAGATGGGCATAATTTGTCAGATAGAACAGTTTCTTTGAATATAAGAAGATCACAATGTAACTTTTAGGATTCATCAATTGACATTTGGTAAAACTAAAACTCAAATAAGTAACGATTCATAAAAATTATGTAACAGAAACGTATCACGAGACTGATATATTCACCAGACCATTGAGTTCAACACATCGTGAGAGATTAATAAACTACTCACGTGCCATTGCCATACACTCCAAAACAAGAAGTTATGTTAAGAAAATTATATCTAAATCTTTACTATAATATTCGATATTTGATTTCCCAATGAATTGATATAAAGTCTTCAATGTTGATCTAAATATATATTTGGTAAAAATGTTCTATTAGAAAGCGTAAACAAATGCAATTTTTTTTGCAAACAAAATAGAATAAATACTAACTTAAAGGTAATTAAGATGAACCAAGTTCGTTCATTAACGTAAATACTATCTTAACTTGAAAACTACCATATCAGCCTACCAGATATTAACGGGTATCATATCGATTATTTTATATGTTTTTCCACCGACTAAAACTTTTCCCAGTAACTAATGAGTTAAAATAAGATACTTATTTTAATTGTTGTTCATTGTAATTGTGAATCCTATTTTATCTCAATATTTTATTTGAACGAACAATATGCTAAATATAAGTCTGTGATAAAAATCAAGCAGAAGCAACAATTTTTTGAAAAATAATAATTTAATATTAGACAACATTTGAAGAGTTCTTGCTTCATTTATCAAAATTAACTGACATCTAACATTTACATACGGAAACACCAATAATTTTATTTAGCATGAAGACATACTATAAGAAGTAAAACACGTGGATGTGGAAATATGAACTCGTGGCATAATGATTTTCTAATAACCAATCACAAAATCCCGTCATCTGCCCTACAAACTAATATAAGGTCAGGTTTGCAATGATAATGATATATTCGTTTACCTTTTGTGAGGCTTTATATAAATGTTTGTCCAATATATTTGTGAAAAAATTGATTGATTTAAGAATATTTACAGTGATTCGTTCGTATATAAAGCTTTTATATTACAATACGTATTATGATATGTCATTTTCATAATATGACATTGTCCTTAGCTGACTAACTAACTCAAAATAATTATTCTGACCTACCGGATTTGAACCAGTGACCTAAGGATTATCTGACAGGTTATAACCAACTACAGTCCTCCGCTCTACCAACTGAGCTAAGGTCGGGGATGAAAAGACTATGTTGATGAAAATTATATACCCTTTTATTCATACGTGATACTTAGATATATTTTTTTATACGATATATTTATAAAGAATTCATTAAATTAAGCATATTCTTATATATAAAGATTATGTAATACGTCAACTATTAGGACGCATCAAGAAAAGAGTAAATTATACTTGTTTAATTGTATAATCATTAGGGTTTGTATGAGGTTTTGACAATCTAATCGAAAATACAAATTAATTGGATTTTGCATCCGTATGCATGCTTCAACTGAAAAATTATATAATTATTTCTAAAATATGGGTCTTATCTTATTATCTAGATAGGTGGACTATAGATGGGCATAATTTTTCAGATAGAACAATTTCTTTGAATACAAGAAGATTATTACATTATGTTCCGATTCTTTTTAACCTGAAGTGGAAGCGATTGGTATGATTACCAACACCCTGATTCAATTCCAGATTGGGATAAACTCCAAGTCAAATTTCTAGATCGATTCTATCCGATTAGTAGACGCTTAAAATATATGGTGGAGTTAGAACAATTTATGGAAGAAGAAGGGGAAAGTATTGATGAAGCATGGTTACGTTTTAATGAGAAGAAAGTGAGGTGTCCATTCCACGTCTCCTCGCCTGATTATCAATTAATCATGTTCTATGGATCACTCAACAACGATTCCAAGGAAAGGGAAGATATATTAGGATATGGAAGTTTTGTGTTATTAGATCATAAAGAAGCTCATACAATTATGGAAAGAGTTCTTGATACCGAAAGAAGTTGGTCGTTAGAATCAGAAATAGAAGAACATGCCTTAGAAGCTCTAAGGATCGAAGAATTAAGCCAACAAATTAAGGAATTACAAGAGCAAGCACGTTTAAAGAACAACTCAGTAGCTTAGGTAAACCTAGTACACGCATTACCTTCATGTCCTGGTTGTGGAGAAAGAAATCATCCATGAGAGAATTGTATACATAATCAAGCTTTGATTTCCTTTTTATCTCATCAAAGAAACCATTACTCGAATGGTTATTATCCTCTTCAATGAAGTCACGCTAATTATCATTCCCCACTGAATCAGAGTTGGGTTGATAATCAAGGTTACTATTATCAAACTCAACCTCAACATTATTATCAACCACAACATATCTATCAAGAAGCGCCGAATTATGATGATTATTATCAAGAACCACCTCTGTATTCAACACAACAAGCTACGCAAGAACAACCTTTGTTTTTCGATCCGAGTATAGTAGAACTTCTGGGACTGTTTGAAGAAAACATGAAGATAAGTCAGCAAAGATTTCAAACACAATCAAAGGTAATCAAACATATCGATCATACCCTTTCACAAATGGCGAGTGCACTCCATAACAAGCCAAAAGAGAAACTCCTAAGTGATACTATTGCTCCTCGAGATGATGCTTGTCATACGGTTGAATTAATAAGTGGAAAACAATTACCTTTGCCAAGAGTGGAAAAAACAGAACAACCAAAAGAACCAACCCCTACTCCTAAAGAAGTGGTTGAAGAAACAGTTGAAGATAAAGTTGAAGAGGTAATTGAACCGAAGAGTGTCCCAGATAAGACACCAGAAAAGAAGAAGAGCTTAGTGGTAAACAATACACGTCCTCCTCCACCATTCCCATCACGTGTAAAAAACAAGAACAATGAAAAAGAATTCAAGAAGTCCTTGACATGGTGAGCAAGTAGATATTAACATCCCGTTTGTAGAAGCTCTCAAGAGAATTAAAAAATATCTTAAATTCATGAAAGACTTTATTTCTAACAAACGAAGCTTAGAAACTGGGGAGATGAATGGATTTTCAGAGGAGTGTAGTCCTACATATCAAATCAAGTTACCACAAGACGCACGTACACACAATAACTCTTGTATGGGATCATTCATGGCTATAAAGAATAGATCTAAGAAGTTCGTAGAGGTGAAAGGCAAGGTTTTCAAATTTCATGTGCCAGATATTAATAAACTTACTCATTCCTGGGGAGGTGATGTTCATACATGATAACCGAGGTAACACGTCTAACTTTAAAAGACGTTAAACAAAAGTGCTTGAGGGAGACATCCCTTGTTATAATTTATTTTTAGTTAGTTTTATGTTTTGTAGTGTATAATATTAAGTTAGTTATTTTTTTAATGTGTTTACAAGCTAATAGGAGAGAAAGGTAGTGTGTTATATTTGCAGAAAACGAGTTTGGGGTCAAACGAGAAAAATTGGGAAAATTTTGACCATTGGACTGGCATACCGGCCGAAATGCCCGGTATACCGGCGAGCAAAAAAAACTATGGCGACGATAAAGAAATCGTGTATAATGCCGAGAGCTATTGTAAAAAAACCTGGGCGCAAACCTCAACACGGTCTGGGACCGTATGGAGGCTGATTATCTCAGTATGCCGGAGGCCGCCGCTGAAAAGAAAAAAACAAAAAGAGTTGACCGGCCTACCGGTAGGCCAAAAACCGTTGCGACAGTCACAGAATTAGGGTCAAAGCCGACGTGATGTTAGGAAAACTGTATCGTCAGTTGCGCACCACGGTATAGAAAACTTCAAAAGGACATAACTTGGTGCTCGGAGGTCGGAATTCACTTTTTCAAGAGTCTAAATCGCATATTTTCTGAGATCTATCCAATGGAGTGGCGAAAACCTGATTTTGAGGTAAAATAAAAACGATTTCAGACCCAAACCCTATAAAACACCTTGAAACTTGATTAAACCTTCACATAAAAACAAAAACATCATCAAATCTTTCCTCCATCCTCCATAAACACATTTTCTTCATATAATTCATTACACCAAACCTTCAAACACAACACAAAAGATCATCAAGATTTCAAGATTTCTTCCAAGAAGAATCAAGGAAACCTTCTTCTACCATTCATAATCATTCATCCAAGCAACAAACTCAAGCCACACTAATCTTTCATAATTTTATTCTATACTTGGTGTAACTTGAGTTATGGGTTAATAAAAGATGACAAACGAAACAGATGTTATGAATTGCAAGAAGAAGAGTTCAATCTTAGGCAAGAAAAAGAAATTGCCCGGAATTACTAGAGAAAAGGCCATTGATCTAGATAAGACTATTGAAAAGAAGACAAATATAGAGGCAACATCACAACCACTATGAAGAAAATTTACAGCTTCAATGAGTGTAACACCAAGGCCTAAAGCAAAGACACCAGTCCAGGATCAAGGTTTATCTTCAAGTCTTAATGAAAACTCAGAAAATGTATCCACACCACCAGTATGGGTAGTTAGATTAATGGAAGATATCGATAGTTTAAAAAGAGATTTCAACGCTTGCTGAAAAGAAATTGGAGGATATATCATGTAATAAACGAATTAACAGAAGACTTAGATATGGATGAAAATCCTTCTTCTAAAGAGGAATTGAAAGAGATGCTCTATGGCCAGGTACCCCGTTCTAATTTTCTCCTTAATTGCTTGTATACATTAGTTGAGTTTAGTTTAAATTTTATTTCTTTACTGAGTTTTTTTCGAGTCGTGGGGACACAACTCACTTTTGAGTTGGGGATGGGGATTCGCTGTCCTCATCTTCCTTCTTGTTTTTGCATAAAATTTAAAATTTTTAGGTTTGAATTGGCATAGAATATGGTGAATGTACATATTGCGCATGATTTAATTAAGTCAATGATAGTAATTAGTATGTTTTTGAACGGTGTCACAAATATGTTTAGTATGCATGCATGAAAACAAGGAAGTAAAAGATATGGAAGATTAATGAGCAATGCGTAAGAAGAGTCAAGTTGGAACTTAGGGAAAAGTTAATTGGTGTGTAGAACGTGAGGTTTAAAATTAGTTGAAAACCCGCTTGTCTATGAACTAAAAGTGAAAAAGTAACGAAATCTGGTAGTTAGAAAAGTGAATAAGGCAGTTCTTTCATATTGAAGCCGCTTGAATCCTTTTTAGGTTTCTCACCTTTTTATTTGATTATTATTATTTATACGTCTTAGCCTCTCTGAGCCTTTCTAAAGCCTTTTATTAACCACATTATAAGTCATACCCCTTAGTTTATAGGACTTATCCATATGACCCGCACTCGAATCGCAAAACCTGAGACAAGTTGTTTTTTAGCTTGAGTTTGGGGTGGTGGGTTTCATCACCTGGAAACATTGGGATTGGGAAATTTTAATTGTGATATTATTGATAATAAATAGTTTAATATTGTAACCTTTGTCGGGGTAAAAGTGAATGAAAAATGTATTGGAAAGAAAGAAGCATATTTAAAAAAGTAGCATGATATCTCACATTAAAAAGAGAGACATAACTAGCTAGCAAAAGAAAAAGAGATATATGAAAAAAAGATTGAAAAAGATTTGGACCGGCAAAGTGAAATTTGTTATGTAATCATCATCAAAGTTTTTATTTGGGTTATTTGGAGATGCAATTCAAAGCATCAAAATTGGGTTGAGTGAGAACATCTTTGAGTGAAACTCAAGCTCTAGGGTGATTCGTTGATGGAATGTGAGGAGAGAGCCAAAAGCTCATTTTTCATTACCCAAATATATCATGTCGTCCCTAAGCCACGTTATAACTGTAAAGACTTTAGGATTTCTAGCTACTTGGTGGAGGAACAATGGAAAAATTAGGGCATAGGTAAGTGGACCATTGGATACTATATTAGGACCTATGATCATCCTATAGCCATTAACACAAACTGAGTTGAAGACCTCTCCTTCTGCCATTACGACCGTAATCTAGACTTGAAATTATGGAATGTTGATTATGTGTATATTAAGAATACGTGTGCACTATTTCTTTAGCATTACTACATGAGACTTTTTAAATATGTTGCTCTAGGATCCTTCATTGTGTTCTATCCTTCTTCTTCTTCTCTATTTATTACTTGACTACCCTGCTATTTTTATCTTTATGTATCGGGACGATACAACTTTGAGTTGGGGGTCTTGATGTCTCCCTATTTGTGATATAATAATCTAGGTTGGAGACATCATTTTAGGTTTATTTGAGAAATTAATTATAGATTATTATTCATATTTTTATATTTTTCTATTTCTTGTCTTGATTTGATGATTAATTATTTTTAGAGCATATTTGGTTTAATTTGTTTGTTAAATGTGAAGCTCTAAAGATATATGGTAATTAATTAGATGCCAAATCAATTCTATAGAGATAAGGAAAGAAGTTATGGATGGAAATTGAAGATAAAAGGAAGTATAGATAAAATAGGAATGGAAAAGTTGCCAGTAAATCTAAAATTCTGGAGCCACGTCCACTAAAAAGAAGATAACTTAAAATCGGCTTCGCATTTGGAGGAGTGGTCTGAAGGAAAACTGTAGATCTTTTTGACGTTGTCGTTTCGATATAAATAGGAGACAATTGGAAAAGTAATGAAGGGGTTACTACCAAAACAAGACAACATCAGTTTTTCCCTTCTCCTATATTTTAGAAAACGAATTGGATTTGTAAAAAAATCCTATTACTTGCCCAATACTCCAAGATTTCGACCTAGAGTTTGGAAAACCCTATAAATACACCCTCTTATTATTATAAACACATCTTTGGCCACCCTTTAAGCCAAGAAGAAGCTTATATCAAGAGAAGAGAAGATCGGAAGGAGTTAGACATCAAATCATGCCTTCCCAATCCTTCAAATTTGTAATTATTTTTTTCTCTAGTATGAACTAATTATATTTTAGCTTGAGACTAGTATATGTGTATGAACCCTGTACTTGTTTTACATCTATTTTAATTTGGGATGTTCGCATTTATATAATATTCGTGTTTTATTCTCTTTTTTATGTGTTTTGATTTATTGTATGTAGTTCTCGCGGTTGCAAACGTATGGAATTACCTTAATAGTAGTTAGATGGTCACCCAGAAGAGGTGTCTAATTATTGAAAGACCAAATAAACGTCTTGTGCGCGGTAGTGATCTGGAAGGGATTGCCTAACTATGATAGTTAGTAGGGTTTGGTAGAGAATGGTGATATTTGGGTGGAAACCCCTTCTTCCTCCTTCTCTAGGCGTTTAGCTCTTTTGTCTACTAGAAATTCTGATAAAAAATAAAGTGTACTGAAATGTGGAGCTCAAATTAGCTTATATATTCTTGGTTCAAAAACATTTTGGACATAATGAGCTCATTTAAGAGACTTAAAAATGGCCCAACACGTTTTTCACCAATGTTGTTCATGTTTGAGACACGTTGGGTAAACAGACATAACTTTCTTGTCTCAACCCCGATTTGACTTTTGTCACCTCTCACGCGACAATGACTCCAATATATTTCAAAATCAAAAGGAATCAAGTCCATAACTGTTACTAATTATTATGGTGACTGAAACAATATGACGTTGCACTTTTCTAGTAAACGCTATACCTTTCCAAATGTGACTTTAAGCTCTCTTTACACCTTCGCTTGGGGTTGGACTTCAATTTTTGACTTCTCTTCATCTTCTTGGACCCTTGTGTAAACCATCTACCTATAAGCTACATACTTAACGCTCAATTAAAACACAAAAACAATATAAATATATAGGATAATGACCAAAATTATGTAGAAAAGTAAGATATGGCGAATATTAGAGAAATATTTCTCACTTAAGTCCCATAAACCCTCCAAAAATATCTCGTGAGTAAATTAATCTATCACAAAAGAGGAGACATCATTTAATTAGCAATTATTGGTATTTTATATACTCATCACGTAGTATAGAAACTCGGTGGATCAAATTTACTCTTAAACTATAGTTATCCTCTTGTTCTAGAGAGAAGTTTTATCTTCAATATACTAGAAGACAGTGATTTATAACCTTGTGTAGGTGTAGAAACAAGTGATGTATTTATAGATGTGTGAAGTAGTTTGTGAGTATCATAGGTATAGCCAGGTTCTTGTGTTGGGATAATTAGGGCATGTTTCACAGGCTCGTGAAATAGTATCGTGGGTAAGGGTACTTCAAAGTTGTTTAAAAAATTTGCGTAAGTAGCTTTGTGAAAAGCCATGAGAGATTCTAGTGAAAGATTTTAAAAAATTCTAAGGATTCCCCCATTCTCTTTACCTTCTTATATTCCCCGAACTTGATTTATTGCTTATTTTTTATAGTTGGAAATTGAATGATAGGGGCTTAAGTAAATAATCATCCTTTATAGTTATTGATTGATTACTTTTATTAAGTTTACATGGTATGCCTCGAACATGATTTATTGCTTATTTTTTATAAATTTAGAAATTGAATGATAGTGGCTTAAGTAATTAATCCACCTTTTAGTTATTGATTAATTACTTTTATTATTTTTACATGGTATATATATATATAATTTTTTTTAATACATATTAGAACCACTTTAGACTTGGAATCATTTTAACTTCAATAAGATTTGATTTCAAAACCTCTTGGTTTTGACGGAGTAGTTTAACCACTAAACCAACGATCGATCTTGTAATAATTAATTATACACAACACTAACAAGAAAATTAACAAAAAATTAATTAATTTAGATAACCTATAAAAATTACATCAAGATAATTTAAATAATTAATCATTAAAACCTATAAAAATAATATTTTTATAAATATGTTTAAACACATCTTCAAATTAAAATGATTTTTTAATAAATTTAAAGAAAGGGATAACTTTTTTTTTTCTTCTCTGCCTTTATTAAAATGATTATTGTACAAAGCAAATAATCATAATAAACATAGAAATACATAACCGATAAGAACAATACGCAATAAGACTGAATCAAATAATCTCAGAAAGTATATAAGTATTAGGAAATTTTACTTTAGAAAGCTTAAAACCAATAGCTTCCAAAATTTCTTAGACAATACCCTTAGTTGCCTTCTTTATACGATATATCTGCAATATTTTTTTCAGTTTTACCAACCACGATCTCTTTGATTTTGTATGATTTGTTCTTTGCTTCCCTACAACTGTCTTTCTCAGTTTGCCTAACCCTATCTGCCGCATCCACTTCCCTTTGCTTGTTTTCCCCTGCGTATTCTTTTGCTTTTTCTGCCTTGTCGAAAATCGAAACATTATCTTCTTTAGACTTGTCATATATCTCTTCGCTTTCTCCTTAAGTTACTCTTTGGGTTTCGTATGCAATCTTGGCTACTTTATCCTTTGCTTCTTTCGTGTTATTAGCTGCCTTTATACCCAATTTTTTAGATATTGATGTATTTGTTTACCTTGCTCTGTAGCTTTGTTAGCTGCGTTGTCAACACCTGTTGATATTGATTATTTACCAATAAAAGCATATATTGTTATAAGTTTATATAAGAATATCATTACTCACAAGCTTAATTAAGTAAAATCATACACTTTAAACACTCTATAGGATGCATACTAATAGTCGAAGAATTCAACAGCGAAGTATACCTGATCGAGTTGTGTGTAGCAGATGTAGTTAAGCAAATCCTAGCAACTTTGTGTTGGACAGCGAGTGATGTACTTTGAGGGAAAATTGTAGAGATTTTAGATATAGCGGTAATTATAATTGCTTAAAATGCTGCCATTGTTGATGATATTTATAGGTAACTGATTTAGTTTTCACCTTTTCTGAAGAGACAGGTGTAGAATTAAAGTTAGCTGGCTTTCAATGTTGTCTTGAAAAATCTTCTCAAATATCTAATAACTTGATATTCTACAATCCAACTAATTAATGGCATGTGGCAGAATTCTTTACACGTGGTTAAGATACACTATTCAGTCATGTCGACCAACGACCAAAGCTGATATTAAAGAATCCCAAAAAGGTCAATAGGACGTCGACCAGATTAATATAATGATATTAAAAACAAATGCCCAACAACATTAAAAGAAAATGTGTCGATCACATTGTAAGAATTAAAAAAACAAAAAAAGCTCTACTGAAGAATTGAAGGACACGAGTACCTAATAAGGGGTAAGAAAAGTTGTTTGTTTATCATTTAATATAAAATAAAATATAGTAAAGATTTTGATGGATATGATATAAATTTAAAGATGATAAATCAAAAAATAGTGAAGAATATGTAATTTTATTTATTTATTTGATATTTTGATCGATATACTTACAAGATAACGATATATATATAACAAAGTAATTGTACATCTACATTTTTAAATGGCTGGAAATCGTTGTTTATTGAGGATTTTATATTTTAATATTTTAAATATATTTTATAAAGATTTTGTCAAGAAATATCTTGAGACAAAACTTTATCAAGATAAAGGATAATTAGGGCAAATTTGTTTATAAGGCTCAAAGCATCATCAACATATTAACAAAATCTTCTATCCTAACTAGTAGTAGGCAACTAACTAAAGATATATATCACCCCTTTTTGTTTTACCTATGTATCACCTCCTATGTGGATGTACCAATAAAAACGTTTCTCTCTCTTAAATGATTATTTTCTCTTTCCATTATTTAATGATACATTAGATGACACATAGGAGGTGATAAGTGGGTGAAGAAAAAAGAATGATATATAGCATTGATCAATAAAAAAATAGTGAAGAATATGTAATTTATTTATTTTTTGTGATATTTTGATCGATATAATCACAAGATACCGTTATACATACATATATATATATATATATATATATATATATATATATATATATATATATATATATATATCTATATCTAACAAAGTACTTGTACAACTATATTTTTAAATTGATGTAAGTCGTTGTTAATTTATTGGGGATTTTATATTTTAATATGTTAAATATATTTTATAAAGACTTTGTCAAGAAATATCTTGACAGAAAACTATATCAAGATAAAAGGTTAATTAGGGAGAATTCGTTTATAAGGCTCAAATTATCATCAACATATTAACAAATTCTTTTATCTTAACTAGTAGTTAGCAACCCAACTAAAAAGAATAAAAATTCCAAAAAACCGTTCCTTCTCTTTTATTTAATCACAGTGAAAACCTCAAACCTAAATCAAACCCCTATAAGGGAATCAGACTCTCCTTCCCCACTCTCTCTCCTTTATCACGCTTCCCCTCTTTCTCTCTCTTCTTTCACCAACCCACCGACACCTCCCCTACCCCTTTCTCTCTTTTCTCTCACCAACCCATTGGACCCCTCATCCCTTACACAAAAAACATGGACCAAACCCTCTCTCTTCCCCACCATCCACCAACACTCTCTCTTGCACAAGAAAACCAGCGACATTAGTGGACCTTCTCCACCATCCACCAAGCTGCACTGTTCGTGGACCATAACCGCCTCCGTTCATGGCCATTCTCCACTACCAACAAATGTTGTAGTATGTGTCCATTCTCCATCATCAACAACCCGCCTCCGTCCGTGGCCATTCACCACCATTTAGTTCTCACCTTCGCACCAATACTCACCCCCATCAGAACGAGAACTCATGTGCTCTCTTGATTCAAAAAACTGTCACCGCTGTGTGTCGGTCTCCACCATCATCAGAACGAGATCTCACCTTTCCACCATATCTTCTTCACAACGAGATCTCACCAGTGGCTGACACACAAGAAACCTGTCGTGGACCAGTCTTCGCCGCCTCTCCTCCACCTTCGCACCCAGATCTCGTTGGGCCACCTTCGCACCACACCGCACCATGGTTATACCCAGTGAAGCCCAAAAATGTTATTCATCTGCAATTTTTTTATAAAAGTTGTCATGTTGTTCTTTGTTCTCAATTCAGAGCGAGTGTGAAGAGATCTGTTTTTGTTCTTTGATCCAATAATGAGAATATGAAGAGGTTTTTTGTTGAGATTTTGCGTTTTTTATCCAATGGTGTGATCAGATTTTTCTTTGTTCTCCTTGTATTTGGTGTGGGGATTATAATGAAATTACTAAAGTTGATGAAAGAATGGGTTGCACTAGCCTTCATAAGAGTTCTCATGAATTTGTCGATTGTATTAAGGATAATGGGATGGTTGAACATCCTAGCCAAGGGTGTTATTACACTTGGACTAATAGAAGAATAGAAGGGTTTATATCTAGTAAAATCGACAAAATTTTTATAAATGATGCTTGGTTCACTTGTTTCAAGTCTCATTTGATGATTGAAGCTCCTGGAATTTCTGATCACTCTAATCTTATCCTCAAAATTCAGGGGAGTTCAAATACTAAACCTTCATCTTTTAAATTTTTTAATGTTTGGATTGATCATGATGAGTTTTTTCCTTTGATTGAAAAGGTGTGGAAATATGAAGTTAAAGGGAGTATGATGTATAAAGTGGTGAATAAATTGAAGGAAGTAAAGAAAGCTTTGAAGATCTTCAATAGAAAATATTTTCATCACTCTACTAAGGAAATAATGGAGCTTAAAGAGGAGCTTGAGAAGGTACAAATTATGCTTATGAATGGTGATCAATCTATGCTTACTATTAAGAAGGAGCTTAGGGACAAACTTATGCATCTTCTTAATATTCAAGAGGAGATTCTAAAGCAAAAATCTGGAATTATTTGGGCGCAAAAAGGTGATTGCAGTACTACCCTTTATCACAAGAGCATCAAGGCTAGAATCACTCAAAACCGAGTTGCCTCTATTGTGACTGAAAATGGTGATATTGTTGTTGAAGATGAGGCTATTCAGGGTGAATTTATCAAGTACTACACTAGTTTAATTGGTACTAAGGATGTTTATGAAGAAAGTGTTAGCTCTAGTTGTTTAAATAAACTTGTTGATAGAGCTATTACTAATGAAGATGCAAAAGAAATGGTAAAAGACATTACTAGTAAGGAGATTAAAGAAGCTATTTTCTCTATTGATATCTCAAAGGCTCCTGGCCCAGATGGTTTTAATAGTGCTTTCTTCAAAGCTACTTGGAATATTATTGGGGAGGATATTTGTAACGCTATAAAGGAAACTTTCAAGAATAGACAAATTTTGAAGCAAATTAATGCTACTAATCTTGTTCTTATTCCCAAGGTTAAAAACCCCACTTCAGTGAAGAGTTTTAGGCCCATTGCTTGTTGTAATATCCTCTATAAAGCTATATCTAAAATCATTGCTAATAGGATGAAGAAAAGCCTTGAGGAGCTTATATCAAAAAACCAAGCTGCTTTTGTGGGAGGTAGAAGTATTTCGGATAATATATTGGTTGCTCAAAGTGTTGTGGCAGGTTATGATAGGAAGGAATTGAGTCCAAGATGTACTTTATATATTGATCTTCAAAAGGCTTTTGATACAATTAATTGGAGGTACCTTTTTCAATTACTTCAAATTATGGGATTTAATAAAAAGCTTATATCTTGGATCAAGATGTGTATTTCAACACCTATGTTCTCTTTGTGCATTAATGGGAGTGTGTGTGGTTATTTCAAAGGAGAAAGAGGATTAAGACAAGGTGATCCTTTATCTCCTTATCTATTTGTTATATGTATGCAAGGATTCTCTTCTATTCTTGAGAAAGTGGCAAATAATAAAGCTTTTACTTATCACCCTAATTGTGCTAGAATGGATTTGAACCACCTTATATTTGCTGATGATTGTTTAGTTTTCTTTAATGGTGATAAAGACTCGGCTATGAGACTTAAACAAGGCCTTGATCTCTTTTCTAGACTTTCTGGCCTTAAAATAAGTCCGGAAAAGAGCGAGCTATATATGGGAGGTTGTAACAAAGACCTTCATGATGATTTGAGTAGTATTCTCAATGTAAAGAAGGGTAAACTCCCGGTTAGATATCTTGGGGCTCCTTTAACTACAAAAGGCCCTAATAGCTTAATGTGTGCTACCCTTATTAATAATATAGTTGGAAGTGTTGAAGGATGGATGCATAGATTTCTTACTTTTGCGGGAAGGCTTCATTTAATCAAGAGTGTTTTGCAAAGTAAAGCTAGATATTGGTGTAATGTAATGATCCTTCCAATGGGAGTTATTCATGAGATAGAATCACTCTTGAGTAGGTTTCTTTGGAAGGGTAATACTAATGATTTTCATGGTGCTAAAGTAGCTTGGAAAGAATTGTGTCAAAGTAAAGAAAATGGAGGACTAGGCATACCTAATCTTCTCCATATTAATCAAGTTGCTATTCTCAAAGCGTTTTGGAGAATGTATGGAAATAAAGATAATATTTGGTCTCAATGGGTCTACTTGAATTGGCTATGGAACAAGAGCATATGGAGCATTACATATGATAATAAAATTCCTTGGACATGGAGAGCTATGCTAAATGTGAGGTACCTTGCTTTTAAATATATTATACATGATGTTGGAAATGGAAAGAGAACTTATATGTTAGATGATAGATGGATAAAAGGAAAGTGTGTAGGTGATATTTGTGAACATAAGGATGCTATTTCTTTGGGTAATTACAATATTAACAAAAAGGTGATGGACTATTATGTGGGGAAGAGGTGGAGATTTCCACCTAGGTTTAAAAAGGTGTATGAGGTGGTAAAAGATATGGTGCTTAATGAGAAGCATGACACTATAAGATGGGGAGATAAAGGCTTTAGGACCTCGGATGTTATGTATGACCTAAGGGGTCCTAATGAGAAAACAAAATGGTATAGTGTGGTGTGGCATAAATGGAGTATGCCGAAGCACAAGTTTTGTGCTTGGCTAATTTGTAAGGATAGATTAAGCACTAAAGACAGGCTTAGCAAGTGGGGGATGGAAGTGGACAAGATGTGTTGCATTTTCTTTGAAGAACATGAATCAAGAGATCACTTATTTGTGAATTGCAAATTCACTAATTTGGCTTGGAAGGAGATTTGTGCCCTTCATAATTGGCACAACTCGGGTAATACTTGGGAGGAAAGACTTGATTTTATGCTTAAGTTTGATGGTAACACCTTAAAAGATACCATATCAAATATTACTTTCCTTAGATTTCTTTATTGTATTTGGGATGTGAGGAATAAAAAAGAGTTTAAGAAGATGCATCCTAAATATGAGGATATTGTGAAAATAGTTGTGAAAGATGTTCAATACACACTTTGGAATAGAAAGTTATTTAAGAATAGTGTTGAGAATATGAGATTGATAGCAAGATGGAAGCTACATGGAGTACTCAAGGGAGGAGAACAAGAAGATCAAGAAGGATAGCTTGGAGCTTGGACCTAGTATAAGTCTTTAGCAATTGTTGTATAGGGTTTAATTTCCTAGCAATAGTTGTATAGGGTGCTTTTACTTTGATTTATTTTTCTAGCAATGGTTGTATAGGTTGTCTTGCAAGTTGATAGGTTTACTTTCTAGTAAATGTTGTATAGGGTTTGTTTTCCTAGCCATGCTTGTTTTTGAGTCAAAAACAAGTAGGGGTTTGATTTGTACTTGTCATTTTGTGGATATAAAATGGTAGGTTTGATCAAAAAAAAAAAAAAAAAAAAAAGATTTTTCTTTTTTGATTTTTGGTCCTATGTTGCGAGTGTGAGATTTATTTTTGTTTTGTTCCTGATAGGTACAACCAAAGAGAAATTGTGATAAGTGATTTGTGTTTGTTATTGGGTCATGGGTACAACCCAATATTGTGAGGAGCTGTGGTTTGGGCCATGTGTACAACCCACGCACATAAACTATTGGATATGGTCTAATTGGGTCCGTACCCATCTAGCTATTGTTCGAGATGGGTCCGTACCCACTTGGGATTTTACATGGACAACTAATTATGAATGAATTAAAAATCGTAATAACGAACAGGTCCGTACCCATGACATTTAATTCACAAAAATGGTGTGAGCATTCATTGGTCCATACCCATCAAAGAATCTACCAAATTATCACTTCAGGCCACGGGGTATAATAGTAAAAATCTAAACCAGATCATTACAATTGGGACTTTAATAGAACTGTTTTTTAGTTGAGATTTAAATATAACTTTGGGAATCTTTAGGCCTCAAAATGTATTTTCCTTGGTAAATTACTCCTTGGAGGGTAACACATATTCAATTGGTTTTCTTAAAATATCACAAGAAAAATTTATTGGGAAAACCCACGTTGAAAGGAAAAACATATATAATATATATGGTCACCCCTCATTGAGACAATAATTTTTTTATTATGATTTCTTGGCTTGTGGATTTTTAACTCGAATACTGTTGTTGGTAAATATTTAGTGAACATATATGATGAATTTTTTAGAGTATATTCGCTCGAGCGTTGACTCATCAAAGGAACCACATCAACACTTATCGACTAGATGGTGGTACTATGGGAATTTCGAAGGCTGGTTATAGATAAATATCTTGGCATCCTTGTGAATTATACCATATTCCAAGGTTACTACGCTCCAATGGGTAAAGGAGACACTGGTAAAAAAACAAATAAGTGGAAGGAAAAACAACATTAAGATGGAGGAAAAAAGGTATTTATCAAATCTGTCGTACAAAGTCAATTTTCCTCTCCCAAAGGACTTCCCTAAAGAGTTATCTCACTTGGTCTCAAATTTTTAATGGAAATCAGGAAAAAAAATACGTTGGAAGGCGTAGGAGAAATAGCAATCTCTAAAGAAACTTGTGCTCTTGGATTTTGCGATTTTGGTAATATAAATTTAGCACTATTAACCTCGAAAATATAAAGACTACTACAAAACCCAAATTATTTGGTTTTCAACGTACTCACAGGAAATTATTTTTCCGAATTACTCATTTTGGTATTGACCCGAACAAGAAAATCAAGTCTTGCGCATGGACAAATATTATGGCGGGTAGAGATGTTCTTAAAAAGGGCGTTCTATGGATGGTGGCAATGGAGTTTATATAGATATATGGAAGAATAAATAGCATCTTGCACACATCCCAATATCTAAACCCGTGGGTAGCAATTTTCAATTGCTTCTAAACAATATTCTTCCAAATGGATCACGTTGGACCATTACACTTATTACCATGTCTTTTCATCAAGTGGCAACATAACATATATATTTACATGCTCTTAGTGAGGAGGACATGTTAATCTGGCCGCATTCAGAAAAGTTAATTTCACCATAAAAACAAGATATCACGCTAGTACTTTTATTGATGTTGAAAAAATCATAGAGGGTTTCCTCCTCGGGCACCTCTATGGACCCGAAAGTCTGGAAAACAGTTCGGCATGCGAAAACACCTACCAAAATATGATATTTTATCTAGAAATGCTGCAGTGAGGGAAATAACTCGTATACTAGATACATGTATTCTCTATCCAATCTCGAAACAGTGAATTGGTAAGTCTAATAAAAGTGGCCCCTAATAATCATGAGTAAAGATCATAAAAAATGCAAAAAGATTAAGGTACCAACTAAGTCGACCAAATGATGTAGAGTTTGTATAGATAATCATAAGCTTAACATTATGACACAAAAAGATCAATTCCCATTAATTTATACTGATCAAATAATGGATTGATTAGCTAGAAATCGACTATTTTATATCTTGATAGATATTATAGATATAACTAAGTAGCACAAGTCCCATAAGATCATGACAAAACAACTTTTACATGTTTGTTTGGTACGCTTTCACACATTAGAATGTCTTTTGGACTATATAATGCATCCACTATATTCCAGAGATTCATGGTGTTGTTGTTATCTAGATTTACTAGATTATTATTAAGATGTTTGTATGGATGATTTCTATTTATTTAGAGATACATTCAATAATTGTTTGCATAGTTTAGATAAATTAGTGCACAAGTGTAAGGATATTAAATTGATATTAAGTTGGGAGAAAATCGATTTTATGGTCTAGCCAGGTATTTGTAGTATGTAATGTCTAGTAAATGAGTGAAGGTTTAACAAGATAATACCTGTAATATCTATCCTACCACCACCAATCAAAGTTAAACAACTAAGGTTGTTCCTAGGACATGTAGGGTTCTGAAGATGTTTCATTGTTAACATAAGTAAGATTGATAAACCCTATCATTTATTTTGTTTCTTTATTATAATTTACAACTCAACTTCAATGATATATGTATGGAAGCATACAACACTATAAGACAAGATCTAGAAACATTCTCAAGTCATACATCTACCTAATTATACATTTCAAAATTTCAACATAGTATATTATGGAAAATTGGGACAACCATGAATTATAACACGAGGGAGTGATGATGATGTAGGCATATTATGTCTATACCGGAATTGATGTGTTGATGTAGAGCTTGGAATTACGGTTCAAAGCAGTAATAGAGCCTCGATAAGTGATTTAACCATTGGAACGGGTGGAAGAGATGAAGCAAACGAATGTGGTGGTATGTGTGACATAGGGTTGATCAAATGAGAACAAAATAACCAAACTAAACCAAAAAACGAACCAAAATAACCAAAAACCGAATAGCCAAATGGTTCGGTTTTTGATTTTTCAAAAACCGAATTTTTAGGTTTGGTTCGGTAACCAAAAAAACCGAACAAAAATCGAACTAAAGAAGGAAAAAATAGGGAATGTGTGAACTTCTTTTATAAGAATTATGTGGGAAAAACTTTTGTTAAGAATTTATCATCTACGTGAAATATTAGTTATACTATTCGATGGTAAAATTAGTGAGAATTTTTTTTAATCACTTAAAATTATAAGTATTCATTACTTGATTGATTTTATAAATACAAATTGTATGAAATAGGAAGTAATATTGTAGTATTTTAAATTAAGATAAGTATTTTTAGATTATAAGTTTATATTTAATTGATATATTAATAGCCCACATGGACAAGTAATTGTAGCATAATTGTATTGGAATATTAGTCTCTATTGGACATTGTATTTCAAGAAATCAGGTGAAAATATTATTGACCAAACATCCGAATTCGAAACGAACCAAAATCGAACCGAAACGAACCAATTTAGAACCAAAAACCAAATGTGGAACCAAATGCGAACCACCCGGTTTGGTTATTAAATTGAAGAAAACCAAAATATTCGGTTTGATTCCGGTTTTGGCCAAAACCCGAGTCGAACCGAACCATGCTCACCCCTAGTTTGACCTATAGTTGACTATGTAGAATATGGAAAAAGTAATTAAAGTTTGTTTTGATTAAAGGAGGTAACCCCACAACACTTTAAGCTGCTTTCTCTTGCCCAACTTCATCATCTAATCCCCATAGAGGCATCATCAACTATAATATTAAATTAATTCTCTATACACTACCAATTTGTGTGTTAAAGTATGAAATATACTCATGTACTGTCCTAGACATAATAACATCAATTAATCCAATGCCCATATAAATTTTACATGCATTGTATATGATACGAAGGCATGGAAAAGGTAAATCAAGCCCATCCTCTTAACCAAATGTAAAAACTAACATCGAAGGCTCTCTTAGATTTGAAAAAAAAGTTAATCATTTAACTCCAAAAATAATTCAAATCATACAACAAGTGTTTAGTATGTAAATGGTTTTCATTGATCAACAAGAAATTTAAACAGAATTAAGAATACAACTGAATTTTTTCAACCATCATAGAATCCATGAAAAATTAAAAATTATGGGGAAAGTACGCACAATTAAATAAAGAAAGAACTTGACAATACCACAAGAGATTTTTTATTTCTAGCAAATAATGTTGGCTATAGAAAAATATAATCTCACCTCTGTTATTACATTTATGAGCAAAACAAAAATTAAAGATCACCACAATATATCAGATAAACTCCAAAATCTTTCGAGAACATTCTCAAATATACATTAATTATGTATTAGGTAGAATACAATAACATCAAAACAAATCACAATTAGTAGTGATGATATCAAACATAATGTATGTATATAATATAACTGGATTTTTTTACCTTAAAACCGTGTCTTTTAGAGTATCATCTTTATAATAGATTAGCAATGTTTTAGAGACAGAGTATGATCGTCATGTGGTATGCATGTGGATAACACAATTACTAAAATGTTTGTGTGTGTGCAGAAGATAAGTTTTAGAGTCTTCCTAGAGTTTTAATAAAAAAAAAAAATTTTTTACAAAAATATTAGTGATAGTTGATCGTTATTAATAGAGAATTATATCTATGAGGTTGTGTTTATGATATGAGTGTGGGAGTTTTTTTTTTCAAAATAAGAAGAAACAGAAAAGAAAAAGTGATTTGAAGATATGATATAAGAGCCTAAGAAGATTTAAAAAAAATAAATTGTGGGCTACATAATTTTGAGAGTTTTTGAGAGATATAAAGGGTAAACTAATCTTGATCATATATATAGAGACTTCTAACAGTATGAATATTAGTGTTATGTGAAATATATGATTGAGGGTAAATTTATCGACACCTACTTACTCGCATGACCATGGCATGTACTTTCTTTACATTTAAACTTGTTGATCAATCAATGCATCTGCTAGTTTTTAAAAAAAATCAATTATGAGTGACTTGTTTGATTTTGGTTTATTTAAAGGACATACTATAAGAATGTGACATATTTAATGATGTTTGATCTAGAGATCATTCAACTTTTCTTCCAAAATTTTCAATCACTGGTCACTTAGTGAATTATGGTATATCTGATGAAGGGTGACATATTTGTTACGATTACAGACGAATGAGAGGTCTTTCACTTATTTTAACATGGAGGCCTTAAATTATTTATCGAGCCTAACTAGTATCCAATGATCCATCTAACTACTCTCTATTGGTTCAATTGTTCCTAGATCACATAGTCAAGAATCATAAGGTCTTTAAGGTTGTAATGTTAGGCTTAGGGACGGTATGATCATATATTTGGATAATTTGGAGTGAGCTTTTGGCTCTCTCCTCACTATCCATCAATGAATCGCCCTAAAGATTGATTTACTCTCATAAATATTCTCACTCAACCCAATGATTTGATGCACTAATTAGCATCCCCAATAACCCAATATAAAGCATCAAGATGATCACCTTAAAAATTCCACTTTGCTAGTCCAATTCATATAATATATTTTCATATCTTTTTTTTGTAAGTTAGCTATAACTCTCTTTTGATGTGAGATATCATGCTACTTCTTTTTCAATATTTCTTTTCTTTTCAATTTTTTCTCTTTTACTTTTACCCCGGCAAAGGTTACAATAATAAATATTGAATCCTCATAAAAATAGAGCACATATACATAAGCTCAAAAACCCAACCCAATAATGTTTCCCATAATATGAACCCACCATCCCAAACTCAAGCTCTAAAACGACTGTCTAAACATCACGATTTGAGTGTAGGTCATATGGAAAAGTCTTATAATCCAAGGGGTATGGCATATAATGTGGCTAATAAAAAGGCTTTAGAAGGTTAGAATGGGATGAGAAGGATATAAGTATAATAAATTGACATCAAGCTAAAAGACAACAAATGGCTTATCAAAGAACCACCTTAATGACTTTCTAAACTATGCAATTTCGTTACTTTATCACCTTAAGCTCGTTAATTAAATGGGTTATCAACTAGCTCGGATCTCACGTTCTACACACCCCGCAAGGCGCCCTAAGATCAAACATACATCTACCACATTACTTACTAATCTTTTCTTTACCACCAATGTGCGTTTACATGTAAATACTCCAAGCATATAATATAAATTGCTCATAAACATATTACTTACTATTATTATGTAACTAATTTTTTTCTTTTAAGCTATTAAACACAATATACATCTTATCCATCTATAAAAAAAAAATTAATTTATTCCTAAAACACAAAAAATGGAGATGAGGGACAACGCATCCCCACACCCCAACTAAAAAATGAGACGTGTCCCCACGACCTGAAACAAACTCGATAAATAAATTAAAATTTAACACATATGTTGCAAATACAAAAATGGTAGGGAAGAAAGAAAACACACCCTTCGAGGCTATTGCCTTGCATGATTAATACCCAAGATAGGGTGCAATGCTAATCTTGTATGTAAACTTCTCGTATTACCAATTTCACATTCCCTTACCTCCTAATATGCTCCATCCGAATCAATCACACAACTCTAGAAACCTCTTGTTCTTACCTTCTCTAAATAGTCTCATTCAATACTTTGCTTTGATTCTTCTTCATCTCCCTCACACTAGATATTGTCTCCGTTTTTTTCATCATCTATTTTGACCCCCAACTCAAAGGTTAAACACTCTTGAACTACCTTTTGATTATAGGTAATTAAGGTGTTATTTGTATTAAAGGTGTAAGGACGATGATTTTTTTATGGGTATGATGATTTCTTTATTGGATGATAAGGGTTAAAGAAATTTTTGGAAGAAGATTTGAAGTTTTTGGTTTTGATTTTGGATGCTAGGTGTTATGGAATACTTTGGGTGTTGGAATCTTGTTTGTAGGAGCGTAGAGAAGGATTTGGATATGAATTTATGGTGATTTGGTGGTATTCTGATGTGAGGTATAAGGTTTTGTAAAGTTTTAATGGAGTTTGGGAGGCTTGGGGAAGAAATAAGTATAAGGTTTAGAATTTAAAAAGTGATATATAAGCTAACATATTCTCCCTTCTTTTTCAGCTTCGTGCGGTGCACCACATGGATGGTGCGGTGTACCGCTGCAATGTTTAGTTCCTCAGCATGTCACGCTATGTCGCAATGCTCGACACGGTTTTTAGGTGCGGTGCACCGTGGGGTTGGTTCAGTGTACCGCAGAAATCTTCTGCACTCTCATAATTGGATCTGATTTCTGGATCATGGTGACGGTTTCTTGGCGTGTTGTGTACCACAGAATGGTGCGGTGTACTGCACGCAGGTCTAGTTAGACACCGTGACACGATACATGTGTGAATGACGATACGGTATGTCGATGGGGGCCTCGTACGCACACCTGATTAGCATACCTTCGTGACGGTCTTCAGGGGTGCGGTGAACTGCGGCTAGCGTGCGGTGTACCGCATCTAACGGCTGGTTGACGCGGAAATTATGTCTTTTATTTTAGCTCCAATCAAGTTGTTTTCTACTCCATTGGATAGGTCTTGAAAAAATATGCGATAAACTCGAGAAAATGTGAATTCTAATACCCGAGCGCAAAGATATGTCAGTTCAAAGTTTGGTTAATTTCTACGCCGATAGGTGCAGTGCACCACGAGTAGTTGCGGTGTACTGTAATTTTGCTCTATCCTGCACTCTTTAACTTTGAAAAATTTCTAATGTTTCACCCCAAACTAGAACCTTTGCATACTTACACATCAAAAACATTAATACCTTCCACAACATAATAGTGCGTCTATATATAGTACGTCAAAAGTGTTATAGTGGATTTTGTTTACGTTATACAGACCAAACTATGATTACATCAAAAGTCTAGTTGGGTCACACTACAAAATTATCCAGGTTATTTATCTATAACGGGGTTGCTAAGCCTGGTTCTCCCCCTGAAGATCCTGCCCACCTCACTCTGAAAGCACTTTTGTTTAATGTCTTTTAAAGTTCGACGTGTCACCTCGATAATTTCTTGATTATATAGCCTCCCCAACAATGGGTGAGGCTATGCACATCTACTATCCGAAGTTTGTGACCCTTTTGTGCTTATATTTCAATGCGTTTTGTGAAACAATTCTTGTAATGAAAAACGGACCCATCTACGAATTCTTGAATCCTTGTGGTCTATTCTCCCTCTTGGGGGTTTCCAAGCAACCTCCTCACCAACCCCAAACTCATTCTCGACTCTCTTCTTCACGGGTTTATGATGGACTCTCTTTTTAACCTCTTTGGTCACAACTCGGAGTATTTGGGACCTCACGTGACTCTTCATGCTTCTCATCCACAAAGTGGAATGTTTCAGATTCTTCTTCAGTTCGGCGAGATACGGTTCCCCCATTAACATCAATTATGTTGTGACTTGTCACCAAGAATGGGTGTCAGAGTATCAATGGGAGGTTTTGACATGCAGTGCTATCAAGAATAAAAAAAATTATAGGTATAGCTAAGGTACCTACATGGACAAGCACGTCCGCAATGACTCCCCTTGGCTTTATTGTGGATTTATCTAGAAGCAGTAAATTGATGTCTTTTCTTTTGGCACCTTGATGTCTCCTCATTTGTGATAATAAAATCTATTTCTGAGACATCATTTTAGGCGTATTAATTATTTATAGGTCGATTTTAGCTTGATTTAGTACACTTTTCTATTTTGGGTCTTGAATTAATTAATTATCATTTTTAGAGCATATTGGGTTTAATTATTTATTTAGTATGAAGCTTTAGAGATATATGGTAATTAATTAGAGTCCAAGTTGGTAAAGAGAGCTAAAGGAAAGAAGATAAACATGGGAATTGAAGATAAGGAATTAAAAGCTAAAAACATGGAAAAGGAAAAGCTGCCTTAAATCTGAATTTATGCACCTACGACCACAAATCAGCTTATATCTTAAAACGGTGAGGAATTTGGAGAAACCGTCAAGAGCAAAGTTAAAGATCTTTCCGAGACAATGAATTTGGTATATTCATACGCATCAATTAGACAAATATTGAAGCTGTTAGGACCAAAAGAAAAACGGGGCTGATTGCATGTTTTTGGGCTACGAGTTTGAGTTGGGCTTGGAGCCCATACTTATCTTTTCCTTCAAGAAAACGAATTAGGTCAACCTATACACTATAAATACAGCCTCTTAACACTCTTAAATCATCCTTGGTGAAACCCTAAACCAAGAGGAAGCTTACAACACAAGAAAAGAAGTCTGGAAGGAGCTGTGCATCAACAATGTCTTCTTCTACCTTTAAATTTGTAATTTCTTTCTTTTCTTGCATTAGTATGAACTAAATTTCTTTAGCTTGAGTTTTTAGCATATATGTATGAACCCTAGTTTTGATTGACATCTATCTAATTTGGAAATTCTATGTTTTAAATTGAATTATTGTTTTTATTCTCTGTTTATGTGTTTGGATTTATATTCTGTGTTCTTGTGGAACCTAGGCCATATAGAATTACCATCTAGTAATTAGGTCACCATTGACAACGGTGTTTAATTACATGTTTAGCACATAACGTCTAGTATTCGGTTTAGATCTGACAAATCAACCTAACTAGATAATCACTATGGTTTAGTATGTATTACTATTACCAGTTACAGGAACAGTTTGCTTAGGAAGCCTTATTGACACGGGTAAATCCTATTTAAAACTACCTAGCGTAATTGGAATCGATTATTTAAATACTACATAATTCACCCTTACATGTTTAGAACGTCAAAACTAGTGGGGATTACATGCTATTGACTCAAGCTATATTCTCATACTACTTCTTCCTTCGTATTTATTTTCTGTATTTAAATTCTTAGTTTTAATTTAGTTTAATCGAAAACCAATTAAATATCTATTTGTCTTTATTTTTCTTGCGTTTAGTTGTTCTAGCTTTAATTAATTGCACGTGATTATTGCATAAGATTCCCCTAACTTTCGTAGTCTCTGCGGAACGAATCTTACTTATTTTCTAAAACTTGCATACGATCTGTATACTTGCAGAACCGTGCTAGCTTAGGGTGTTTATCTGCACTTTATTTATATTATATTTATCACACCCTAGGCCGTTCCAAGTTTTTGGCGCCGCTGCCGGAGACTACATCGTTAGTCCTTGTGCATATATCTTGTGTTTTTATTTTCAGTTAGTTCTATTTTACGCTTTTGTCTTTTAGTTTTTGTTTTATAGATAGTTACAGATGGAGAACCCAAGGAGACTTGAGCTACCCATCGAATTCAGAGTGCAACCGCGAGGAATTCTCGCTCCAGAAATCCAAGCCGCTAAATTTAAACCTGATCCAGGGATGTTAACACAGTTTGCAACTCATGGACTATTCAGCGGTGCTGCACATCAAGATTCGATCCGATATATTCAGAAGTTCATGCAAATCTGTGATGCTTATATCGTAAGAGGAGTTACTAGGGAACATGTGTATTACGTGATTTTCCAGTTCTTCTTGACCGGAGGTGCAAGCAATTGGTACGATACCCAATATCCTCATGTCATTCCAGATTGGGACAAGCTTCAAGCAAGATTCCTAGACCAATTCTATCCAGTTAGTAGACGTTTAAAAGATATGTTGGTGCTTGAACAATTTATACAGGAAGACAGAGAAAGTTTGGGTGAAGCATGGTTAAGATTTAATAAAAAGAAAGCGAGATGTCCATACCATAAATCATCGCCGGAATATTATTTAACCTTGTTCTATGGAGGACTTAATGACAAGTCAAGGAAAAAAGCAAATTCGTTAGGAAACGCAGGTTTTGTGTTACTAGATCCTGAAGAAGCCAAATGTGTATGGAGAGAATTCTTGAGAACGGGAGAAGTTGGCCGAGGAAACCAGAAAAAGAAGACACTTCAGTATCTCTGAAGCTTAATGAATTGGCCCAACAACTCGAAGAACTACAAGAACAAGCTCGAACAATTGCTCAGGTAAATGTAGTATGTGTAATCCCTTCGTGTCCTGGTTGTGGATCAAGAAATCATGTGTGGGAAAGGTGTATGAATAATCCAGCATTAGCTTCCGTGACATATCCTCAGGATAACTATTACTCTAATGGTTATGATTATCCTCAAGAAAGCTACGCTAATTATCAACAACCCCCACAACAAAGAAGTTGGGTCAGAAATCAAGAGACTTATTATCAACCCCAACCTCAATCTTATAATCCACCACAACCTACATATCAAAAAGCGCCCATTATTGAAAAAGCTTGTCAAGAAATGAAGAAAGAACCACCAAAACAATCAATGCAACTGGCAAAGAAAGAACAAACACCGAGCTTGAATTCGAGTATGGCTAAATTGATGCAAGCAATTGAAAACAATATGAGTCGTAGCCAACAGAAAATTCAAGCCCAACAGAAGGTAATCAAAAAACTAGAGCATACTTTATCACATATGGCAAGTACATTACAAAATAGGCCGAAAGGGCAGCTTCCAAGTGATAATATTGCTCCTAGAGATGATTCTTGTCATGCACTTGCATTGCGAAGTGGAAAACAACTACCTCCACCAAGACCAGAACCAGAACCAATCCCTATTCCAGAAAAGGGGGGAGAAGAAACAACCGAATATACAGTAGAGGAGGTAGTTAAACCGAAGAGTGTCCAAGCCGAGACACCTGAAAAAACGAAAAAACCAGTGGAACTTAATACACGTCCTCCACCACCATACCCTTCACGTGTCAGAAAGAATGACAATGACCTGGAATTCAAGAAGTTCGTTGACATGGTGAGCAAGCTAGAGATTAAAATTCCGTTTGTAGAAGCTATCAAGAGAATGCCGAAATAACTGAAATTCATGAAGGACATTCTTTCTGACAAACGAAGATTCAAAACTACAGATATGAGGGGATCACCAGAGGAGTGTAATGTTATCAAGTTACCACCAGAAAAGCCCCTTCCCACGAAATCTTGGATGGCACCATCCATAATTATGAAGAATCGAGCTGAAAAGTTCGTGGGGATTAGAGGAAAAGGGTGAAAATTTCGTCATTCTTAATCAAGTTAGTTTTAGTTGAACGAGTTGGAGGAGTTTTGCTATCTTGCCTATGAAAATTCACGTCTCTACAAGGAGAAAACAAAGAGATGGCATGATAAACGACTCCGTCCAAAGCATTTCGAGAGAGGACAAAAGGTTTTATTATACAACTCTCGATTTTCGAACTACCCAGGAAAGCTTAAATCCCGTTGAGGAGGACCTTACATTGTTACGAAAGTCACACCTCATGGAGAAATTGAAATTGAACATCCAACTGAGCAAAGGACATTCATGGTGAATGGCCAGCGTTTGAAGAGATACCATGACAGTGAGGACTTTGGGCGAGAGGAGACAATCCATCTCGTAGAAAGCGCTTAGCCTGAGGTACACGTCTAACTCAAAGACGTTAAACAAAAGTGATCTTGGGAGACACTCCTTGTTTTAATTGCTTTTTAGATTAGTTTATTGCTTTGTAGTGTATAATTTTAAGATAGTGTATATTTTTAATTGTGTTTACAAGCTAATAGGAGAGAAAGGTAGTGTGTTATTGTGCCGGAAATGAGTTTGGGGTCAAAGAAAAAAAAATTGGAAAAATTCGCAGGCCAGTCCGGTGTACCGCGCCTCACGTCCGGTACACCGCGCCTGGAAAAACCCGTACCACGGGTACACTGACTCGGTTTTATTGCCGAGAGTTCAAAAAGTTGGAGCATGTCAGGTCTGGTATACCGCGCCTCACGTCCGGTATACCGTAGCAGCAAAAACCCGTGACACGGGTAAGAAGACTCGGGATTTTTGACGAGGAGTAAAAAAATAAACAACAGAAGCTCCGGTACACCGCGCCAAGAGTCTGGTGCACCGCGCTTTGTCGGTTTTGAGGAATTTTATTCCTATTTAAACTCTTACCTTATCCAACTTAACCCTAACCTCTCCCACACGAAATTTTCAGACCCAAACACTATATATAGACCTTGAAGCTTGTACAAACCTTCACAATTAACACAAAAACTTCAATAATTCTCTCCTCCATCCTCCATAAACACAATTTCTTGATCAAATTCACCACACTACACCATTAAACACCATCAAATTCATCAAGCTTTCAAGAATTCTTCCAAGATTCATCAAGAAACCTTTCTCTTTCATCAATTCCAAGCAACAACCTCAAGCTACACCAATTTCTCTTAAACTTTTAATTCATCCTTGGTATAACTTGAGTTGTGGGTAAATCAAACATGACTAATAGATCTGATGCTATGGAATACAA
The DNA here is from genome assembly GCA_029959085.1 of Nemophila menziesii. NCBI lineage: Eukaryota > Viridiplantae > Streptophyta > Magnoliopsida > Boraginales > Hydrophyllaceae > Nemophila > Nemophila menziesii. The sequence continues at coordinate 144,910,113 of JARWIR010000001.1, forward strand.
GAGAAAGTGCACCATCCTTGGGAAGAATAAGAAATTGCCTGGAGCCACCATTGAAAAGCTTATCACCATTGATGAGGCTACTGAAGAATCAAAAGAAAAGGAACCAACACAACCACTACCATAGAAGTTAACTGCAAGAATGTCTGTATCAGCTAGGCCTTTGAAGAAGATAAAGATTCATGACCAAGGTTCTTCTACTTCTTCCTCAAAAATTGATCATGATCTTCCCCCATGGGCTCTTATATTACAACTTGAAGTTGAAAGATTACGAGAAGATAACAGAGAACTTTGGGTGGAAGTTATACAGATGCAATCACAGCTGGAAGATATAACCTTGGAAAGGGATATTGATAATTATTAAAATCCCTCTTCTTCTTCGGAGGAGGAGGAGGACATGATGGATCTCTATGGCCAGCCAGGTAAGCCATTCTAATCCTCTTTCTTAATAGCTTGTATGTATTAGGTAGTTTAGTTAGTTTTAATTTTAAATTTTATTCCATTCTTGAGTCTTTTTCGAGTCGTGGTGACACGGCTCACTTTTGAGTTGGGGGTGGGGATTCGTTGACCTCATCTTCTTTTCGTTTTTGCATAAAATTTAAAATTTTTAGGTTGAATTAAGGCATAGAATATGTTTTGAATGTACCTGTTGAGCATGATTTAATTAGGTCAATGATAGTAAGTAGTATGTTTTTGAAAGATGTTACAATTTGTTTAGCATGCATGTATGAAAACAGGAAATAAAGGATAGAAAAGTTAATGAGCAATGTTAAGAGATCACGTTGAAACTTAGGGAGAGTTATTTGGTGTGTAGAACGTGAGGTTTGAAATTAGTTGAAAACCCACTTGTCTATGAACTAATAATGAAAAAGTAACGAAATCCGGTAGTTAGAAAAATGAATAAGGCAGTTCTTTCATGTTAAAAACACTTGAAGCCTTTTATACCTTCTCACCCTTTTATTTGATTATTGCTATTATTTATCCGTCTTAGCCCCTCTGAGCCTTTCTAAAGCCTTTTATTGAACCACATTATAATCCTTACCCTTACATTGTAGGACTTATCTATATGACCCGCACTCGAATCGCAAAACCTGAAACAAGTCGTTTTTAGAGTTTGATTTTGGGGTGGTGCGTTTCATCATTAGGGAACATTGGGATTTGGGAATCATAATTGTGATTTTATTGATGATGAAAAAGTAATTATTGTAACCCTTTGTCGGGGTAATAGTGAATGAAAAAGAAGCTACGGGCTAATTTTGCCAACAAGGGCATAAAAAGAATATATATATATGAAAAATAGCGTGATATCTCGAACATCAAAAAGAGAGTCATAGTTATACAAAAGAAAAAAATTAATTTGAAAAGAAAGGAATATATATTCGGACCGGCAAAGTGGAATTTTTATATCATCATAAAAGGTTTTATTTGGGATTTATTGGGGATGCACATCAAAAGCATCAATAAATTGGGTTGAGTGGGAACATCTTTGAGTGAAAACTCAAGCTCTAAGGCGATTCGTTGATGGCTAGTGAGGAGAGAGCCAAAAGCTCACTTTTCATTATCCAAATATACCACACCGTCCCTAAGCCACGTTATAACCAAAGACCTTAGGATTTCTAACTACTTGGTGGAGAAACAATTGAGCTATTAGGTAGTAGGTAAGTGGACCATCGGATGCTATACTAGGACCTATGAACAACCTATAGCCATTAGAACGAACTAAGTTATCAACCTCTCCTTTTGGCATTGCGAAATTAATCTTGACTTGAATTTATGGATTGTTGATTATGTGTATATTAAGCATACTTGTGCATTATTTCTCTAGCATTACTACATGAGACTTTTTAGATACTATGCTCTAGGATCATTCATTATGATCTATTCTTATTCTCCTCCGACTTCTTCTTCTTGTTTATATGATTACCCTACTGTTCTTTACTTTTATTGTATCAGGACGATACAACTTTGAGTTGGGGGTCTTGATGTCTCCTCATTTGGACCTTAGAAATTATTTGAGTCTACTTTGTATAAAAAAGAAATTTTAATTGTGGGTCTTGGTGTTACATATTTCTTGATCACTTTTAAGACTCACGCGACATAAATTGGAGAGTTCAGAGTTAATGTGGGATTTATACATTAAAATTTTAGATAACCTTGATAATATTGAGTTTTTGGATCAATATCATTTGTGCTTTAAGTGTGCAAATCTTATGAACATAAATGATAATTTACCCCAAGGCAAAGCTAAGAAGACAAAAATTCAAGTTAACCCAAGTAAAGTCATAAAAGAGCCAAAATTTCAGTAGAAGCTCAAACAAAATTGTCGTCAAAACATCATCGTCAACTTAGGAAATTCACTCTAATTTATTCATGAGGATTCTGATCAAATCCTTCAAGCTATAAATATCTCTCGGATTTTGGATCACTTGATAAGAAACTATGCATAAACTCGTACAGAATTAAGAAATTTACGTGAGTTTTTCCATGAAGACTTAGGATATCCAAATTTGCCGAAAAGGCCTTTGGGCCACATTTGACCCACCTAAGTGGCCAGATTGATGGAAAAAAATTTAGCTTTAACATATTCGATTTTGTAATTTTGAAAAGTTACACTTCACTTGGAACATGATAGAAAACTACTAGAGCTAAGTAGATAAGACAAGGAGCAAGTTCAACACCTCAATCATCAATATTTTGACCATCCAGTAATATTTCTTAGTGTAACTCTTATTCATTTTCAGTTATTAGATTAATTATGAAACTTTTATCAATGAATTTCAGTTTTGTATATGGATGTTTGAGTTAACTTAGAATTGAGAGATCATAGTTAGTCGGATAATCAATATAGGGTATACAACTTAATCACTAGAAGACTTTGTAGAATACTCAAGAGAGGTTCCTAGAGTCAGATAATAGCCCATACTTACTCGAGAGAGACTTGGGTGGATCTTTAAACCTCGGTTAACCCTAAATTATCAATTTACCCTTACATCATACATAGTCCTAAGTCATAACTAGTGGTGATTACACGTGTTTATCGAACTACATCATATCCTTATTTCTCCATGATCCATCTTATTGCATTTTAGTCCTTTTTAATGTATATTCTTGTTATCTATAACTTACAAAATTACACTTTAGACCTTTCCAAATAATTTCAATATTTCAATAGGATCCCCCATATATTTTAATTTTTGTTTTCACTCGACTAATGTGTTAAGTATATTCTGAAAATACAAATCTAACTTCATATTCCTTGTGGAGAATGATATAAAACTAACTACTATATTACTTGTATCAACTCGTACACTTGCGTGATGTATTCTCCAAGATTTAGTTTATACCCCACCTCAGGGGGGAAACCAACACACTCTATGAAACTATTGACATGTGAATTTCACACATTATGCTGCCACATATTTTTTTCATAAGTACTATTCTATTTTTTGCATACAGGAAATTTGATGTAGAGCCTACCAAAAAATTGGGCATATTCACAGTTGGGGTCGCACGATGAAACTAAGAAATGTAACCAAGCCTCTTCAAAGTAATCCCACATAACTCAAGAGGGTTTGCGTCCATTTGTATTTGTTGGCACATTACTATTTTAAGTTTTTTCAGATGCACTAAACATGAGTCAAGCTCACGTGTTACTAATTAATGATTGTAGATTGAAAATAAACTCTCATATTTGTTTGTGATCTCATCTTTTTGCATAATGGTGGGACATTTATAATTTATGTTTTACAAATAACAGTATATAGATGGATACTTTAGGTCTTTGACCAATGAGGGTATTCATGAATTTTAGTTGGATTTTTTTCAATATGACTGTATATATGTATAAAATTGTATGTCGATAATTCATATTAGGGGAATTTACAACCAATTTCCTAGCGATTTTATATTTTAAGAAAATATATATTCTGTCTGATCATATATTTCTCCCCCTGAATTTGACTTTTGACTTCGAATAGTACAAAAAAAGGAGATAGCCTAGTAATATTTATTATAAGATTTAAAAAGTATTGATCAATATTGTATTAGTGGTTGTGGTTATTATCATGATTATATTCATGACAATGAATTTATATTAACAAAAGTGAGCAAAAATCCTAACCTAGCAAAATATTAGGGTCATCTAACTTATATCACTTCATCTGATGGTTTTCACTGATTGGTCATGTAAAAGAGTTTTTATTAGTATATAATATCAAATTTTTTGTGCATATCGAGCATATTAAACATCTCAATACAAGATATTTTGTCACTCTATTTTAAAATTTAGTCGAGTTGGACACGCTCATATATTATTAGTGACACTAGTATGTGAATTTATTCAAACCTATATTGAATAAAAATTATGATTGATCACATATATCGATTATATCACCATATGATATAAATATCATTTTTTATCTGATGATTCTTTATATATCACACATAGAACATCTATAAAAATCATGTTATATATATATATATATATATATATATATATATATATATATATATATATATATATCCCAATAATTCAAGATTTTGCATTTTTTTTCAGATTCGTAGAATGGTTTTGAAAATATAAAAGTTAAGGCCTTGGACCGTTGAGAAGATATGATAAAGATTTAATATCCTTCATAGAAGTATAAGTTTATCCTCTCGTAATTGATTTAATATTTGGATTTAACCGAATGACATTCATCATAAAATAATTATGTAAAATAAATTTTTGAGTCAATTTTTTTAATTATTACACGATGATCGATTGGTCTAGAACAACATATTAAAGTAACCGCTTTGTAAGAGGGTGAGAGTTTAAATATCCCTTGTAACATTTGATTATCTTGTTAGTAAAAGATGCACATTTTGACATTCAATATTTAATATAAATGATAATAGAATATTTTTTCTCATGTCAACATTGCATGATTCAACAATTTGTTTATTTTCATAAAATACTGAGACTTTAAAATTTTAATTAACGAGATTATGATAAATGAATTTCATACTCTTTCATAGATGCTTTTGCAATATCAATCCATATTTTTTCTTATTGTGGTGTATTTGGATTACATGTCTTTTTTTTAATATAAGCCTTATTTTCTCACTTGATCTCGAAGTCAAGATATATTACAATAATATTGCACAATATATAAATTAAAAATTATTTCGTTAGACTCATTTTCATTAATATCATACTTTTGTAACAAGTAGGCTTGAATAATTCTTAAAGTTGTAATTTTTTTCATATACAAGACGATTTTATTATTGCTTTTAAATAATCATAATTTATAAATTGAAGCAAACATTCAGTTGCTTACTCTCGTCATATTTTTAAATGATTGTAATTGCTTTTCTTGAAGCAAACTTGTACAATATCAAGTTGAATCTTCTCTTTTAAAATTTTGGATTTGAAGAGGTAAATAAATGTTGACGAATCTTTACTCTTTTGGAATATATTTTGTAAATAGAGTTGAAGTAATAAATTATATTATAATATAACATAAACAATTAAAAAAATAGATCTTACCTCTATATAACAATAAAATAAAAATTACGAAGAGTCTAAAATCACATTAGCTCGGTTAGTAAAGTCGTGTTGATAATGTGTTGTAAAAGAAGAAGAAAACGTATAAAGATAATGGAGGAGTTTTATTCATCTTATGCAACCAAAAGTGTGTAGTAGGGAACGACGATCAACTAGACTTTATATAGGTAATTATAGACCCTTGGACTAGTCTACTAACTACACCATTATATAAGATTAAATATGAGAGTTAAAAAGAATAAAGGAAAAAAAGTTACAAAGGCTTTCCACTACTCTAGAATAATAAACACTAATTATAATATTTCATAACACTCCATTTATATTTTAGTAAAATAAAGTAGGTTATACCATTTTATTTTACTCAGCTGGTAAAAAATATTGAAAGAAAAATAAAAGCGTAAAGGTTGGATCAGATAAGGTTTGTGTGCATAATTTTGTATGATCTTTAGACATCTTATTATCATGTAATAAGATTTTTTATCTTAAATGATAATGTCTAATATAAACATGTATACTTATGAGGGTTATTCATAACTTGTTAAAGCTCCTAGACAAAATTAAAGTTTAGCGCTTTTATTATATATTTTTCTACAGATCTCATATGAGACTAAGAAAACAATAACAAATTTAATTCTGTATTTTAACAAATATCATATGAAACTTAGATCAAAACAACAAATATCATATAAAACTAAGATCAATCTAACAATTTTATTTTTATACTTTAATAAATCTCATATAAAACTAAGTTGAAAGTAACGAATCATATATAGTCATACGTCATAAATCTAATACGAGATTGAAGAAACACAACTTACACGGATAATGATTTACCTGCTAACATTAATTTGTGTATTTTTGTCTATTTTGGATATCACACAGTTTATTGTTGTGATTTTTAAAATTGTATTTTTATATATTATTAATATAGTGACTAAAGTTATTTTACCCCTCAACTAATGAATTTATTTATCATAATTTTATTTTTTATTAATTAGCTCTCTACTCACGTGTATGATTATACATGTTCTCATGAAAAATTCCACGGATACCATGAGAGTAACAAAGGTTCAGGAGATTTCAAATATAGTAAATAATATACATGAAAATTCAAAAAATCTATCACTCAGGAGCAATTATTATGCGAGCTTCACTAAGTTGTTTTTCATTTATTTCCTAATTTGCAATTTTTTATAACTTTCAAAATTATAAATTAAATTAAATTTAGTATACAAAGTATTATACCTTACATTATCTTATATTTATGTTTTAACTCTTCCTTAATTTTAATTTGGAATATATATTGTTTTAATTTTTTTATAATTAATGTGATACAATGTTAAATATCAATCTTTAGTTTTGGTTTCTTTGATGGAATTTATACCGGAAACATATTACCATAAATTAAAAATAACTTTTGTTCCAATGACTTAATAACATTCTAAGAAAAGAATACTGTCTTTTTAAAAGGACCAAGATAACGAAAGACACTGATGACTCGTGTTTTAGCAATGTTTAATCTCTAATCGAACTTTAAAAATAATATGAAAAAAATCACAAGTTATAGAACATAATTTACAATATACATACATATACACATAGACACGGATCGTCTCCAACACCGCAACACCACCTCCAATCACCGAACAACTAGACAAACACGATATCTACGTAGAACATACAGACCCACTCTAATAATATCTTACAATCGACAATCTAGTATATATAAAACACCTTGTATATATAAAATACCTAATTAATTACCATAATCGATGGACAATTCATTTTTCAAAAAAAACAGAAAGGTGAAGTACATGCTAAAATTTAAGACAGTTTATAAAGATGCTTGTAAATATACTTTTTCTGTACAATTTAGTTCAAGTACATGCTGTGGATTGTTATTGTCTATAAAAAAATTTAAATAATTAAAAATTAATATAATAAATAAGGACCTATAGTGCAATTAACTTTAAGGAGTTTTCAAATCTTCAATGTAAGTTCTAGATCATCTCGATTATATCTTTTACCAAGTATTATAATAGGTGAATGCTCTCTCCATTTCTTCATCGTATTTGCATTCTTCACAAATCCAATATCCTTGTGGAAATTCTTTGAATGGATTTTGATACAATAGCTAACAAATAAATCATAAGCGTTAACGATTAATATATTACATATATCATAACCATTAATAATACAAGACTTACATGTGTCCATCACTGCATTTACAACATACAGCTAATGAGTCTTCTCTCCTTGCATCCTCTCTCCTTGCATCTTCTCGAACTTTTATAAATAAACTACAAATATTAAACTCATGAGTGAGTCAGTTACATGTATTCTTGTTTGTATATGTTCGATACTCCATTGTTTATAAAAATAATGCCCACAAAAGAGTATCCACTTAAAAAATAATAAATATTTTTCATGATTCATATCATTTTATCCCTATTTAAAATATAAAATCAACATTTTGACTACAGACAAATCGAAAAATGGTCTTTAGATCGCTTAGTTACCTAAATGGTCCCTATATTACATCTTGTGCCTATGCCAATCCCTAGGTGAAATTCCATAGGGTTTCTTTAATAATAAAATAATTACAAGATAACCGTATGGGACAGAATAATTGCAAAAGAAACGCATAGACGCACGCCTTCTTCAGCGCATTAAGCAATCAACCCATGTAATATATATATATATATATATATATATACTAGGGATAACCCGTGCCCGAGGGCACTAAATTTTTTTTAACAATATGAAAGAGATAGGTAATTAATGCTAACTTGATTAAAATAGTTTTAGGTGGATTATTTCAGAAGCATAAAGTTGATTAGTAATGATAAAATAACCTATTTGAATCATTTATTCAAATTAAAGTTCCCAAGGAACCACACTCCATATTGGAGGAACTACCGAGAATAAATGATGATAGAAAAATTTGAGTATAAAATTTTGCTATTTTATTTCTTGAAAAAAACTGTACATTTAACATTGAAAATAACATAATTAGGGCAATCTTTATTCTTAACTTATCAATCACAATATTTACTAAATTGCTAATTTATTTGTTAAGTGTTTAATTAAATTATATTAAAATGATACACACTACTATCTTTATCATAGTATCTAGATAAATATGAGAAAATTATGCAAAATGTTGATTTACTATTATGCAAAAAGAGTTATAATTTTTCGTCCACTCCTTATTAGCCTTATTAAGAAAATTGCCATGTCAATTGTATGTCGTATCTCTATAATCGTGTTGCTTATATGCACACACATCAAAGAAAAATGAATGATATTTTTTCTGGAATGGGATGTGTAGAGCTCTCAACTTAACCAAACATTACAAAAATAGTATGTCCTCTATTTTAGTAAAATATTTCACAATCTTCTAATGCAGCTAGAAGTTCACCAAAACACTTACATGGATATAAGGATAAATTTAAGATGTTAATTAATAATTAAATTTTATAATGGTATACTCAGTTTTACTATTAAGCATTAGTTACAAAAAATAACTTTTCAGACTTGGTTTATTACTCTGTGTTGTTTTATTTATTCTCAAATGGTCGCATAGACTTGTGAAAATACATACAAAGATTTCCAAATTAACCCAAGTAAACCAAATGATAAATTACTTGAAATCATAATTAAATTGCATAAACTGTTAATAATGTAATTTAATCATAAAACAAAATAAATAGTAAGGCAAAAATCCCAATTTTTTAAGTTTCAAAAGACAACTTAATAATACTCATATGGGATCCTTATAAATAAACAAATCATCTTAATCAGCCGCTCCACCAGGGGTTGCACATAGAACAACTTGAGAAGTAGTCATGAATCAACTTCCTAGGCATATCTGCAAATCAAAACTATGTCCAAAGCCTTTAATTGATGTCCAAATCTATGAGACTACTTGCAAATATAATGGTCTCTTTGTGTGTACTTCATTGACTTTATGTTGTAACTCTTGAATATATCATTTATATCAAGAGTGAGCAACTGGAACAGTTAGGGTCTTAAAACTGAATGTCATGGATACGAAAAGGTATTATGCAAAAATAAAAATAGATCAACTATTTTAGAGTAATCATTAATAGAAGAACGCCAATTTATTTGCACAACCAACACATACAAAAAAGTTTTAGTGAAAATTATAAAAAAATATTAAGGATTTGCAGTAACTAAAAAAAATTAAAAAATAGATTAATGATTTTAGAGTAATCATTAATAAAAGAAAACTAATTTACTACTTCAAACAAACACATACATAAAGTTTTAGTGAACGATTACATATTAAGGATTTCCAGTAACAAAAACATAAACAGATGAATAATTTTAAAGTAATCACTAATAATAGAAAGCTAATTTACTACTTAAAACAAACAAATACATTATGTTTTAATGAAGATTACATACAAATGAATTGTTTTTTCACAAAATTGTAAAGATTTGCAGTAAGTAAAAAAATTTAAAAAATAGATCAATAATTTTAGAGTAATCATTAATTAAAGAAAGCTAATTTATTTGTACAACCAACACATACAAAAGGAATTTAGTAAAAATTACATAATATATTAAGGATCTGCAATAACTAAAAAAAATTTAAAAAAATAATTATTATGTAATCAATAATAAATACTTCAAACAAACACATACATAAACTTTTAGTGAAGATTACATACAAGTAAATGGGTTTCATAAAATATTAAGGATTTGCGATATCAACGATTTTAAAGTAATCATTAATAAAAGAAAACTAAGTTATTTGCACATACAGAAAAGTTTTAGTGAAGATTTTCATCAATCTTTAATAATGAGATATTTGGTAGTTAAGAAAGAAATATTTGAATAATGTGTTTCTTCCTAAATTATTCTTCATAATGTAAAATAATTATTTTTAATGAGATATTTGGAAGTTAAGAAGGAAGTAGTGGTGATAGTAGTGGGATGTATTATGGTTAGAATACATGTGGCAAGATCCAGATGATTTAATTATTTTTAATGAGATATTTGGAAGTTAAGAAGGAAGTAGTGGTGATAGTAGTGGGATGTATTATGGTTAGAATACATGTGGCAAGATCCAGATGATTTTAGATGCCATATATTTTTGCTCTAGATAAATCATGGCCACTCTTTGACTTTCGAGTTGTCCCATATAATATATATAATATATATATATATATATATATATATATATATATATATATATATATATATATATATATATATATAATTAGAGAATTAGTAACTTAGATAGTAAATTTCTCTTATTTGTAATTACTATCTAAGGTTGAATTTCCAAAATTAATATTGGATGGTGTGTGAAAAACCGTGAAATTAATAGAAGAACTTGAATGGCCCTTTTGCCAGCATGTAAACCTCCAAAAAAATCCAAATTTCTAAATTTCTCTGTATGCCACTAAAACTTAGAAACTTTCACATATCAACCACCACTGTCAATTTAATTAAAATAATTTCTTCCTATTTGTAAGTGTGTCAATTAATAGAAGATAAGGACTAAACCAACATCAACCTATTTCAAAGCAAAATATAATATAATTTTGAAATCTATGCCATGAATGACATTTAATATGTCTTTCATTTGATAGACTAAATTATTTACATCATTGATGTATTTCTTAGAACTTATAATATTGAATATTGAATATATTTTTTTTTTAATTTATGCTTAGTTCCTAACACATATAATGTTTATAGAATTATGAGTGGATGGTCATGACGAGATGTGTAAAACTACATTATGCATGTCATAGGTCAGCAATTTTCAATTCTCATATCATAAAATTTCTTGGTAAGTAATAATGTTTTTCCTCTTTGATTGTATGGAGATCATAGTAGAGACAAAAATAAATATTAGGTTACATGCCTAGATAACTATATTCGTCCAATCTATAGTCAAACTTTCTACTACTTTGGGATATATATAAAAGTCATGTGTAAGGACATTCTTTGGAATGAGTTACATTAATGAGGATGAATTATACTTAAACTTGAGCACATGTGGAAGCAATGACCAGACCAAATCGGATATACTATGTGTGCATGTGGATCTGGACACTATATTCCATACATGATTTGTATCCTTCTTAAATCAAAGTCACTACATACATTTACCAAAAAGGATATATAATATTTCACCCTTTAATGTTAACTATATTAATTATACTAAGACTATTCAGGTAATGGATCTAATAAACATCATATAATATTTCTTGAGACTCGTTCCCAAAGATCGAAAAAGTACATAACAATGACAAATATTAATCAGATAACACTAGATGATATGAATTCTAGTTTATTAAGTTATACACTTACATGGGTACAAAAGACAGGGAGCTTGATCGTGATTATCAAGAACCTTTACATTATGTGGTGGTTTATAAGATATAGTTTTTTTATAAATGTCTACAATTTTGCAAATTTACCAACCTTTTCTGCAAATGTACCAACTTTTTTTGGGTTATTAATTAACGACTGTTCTATTTTCTCTTAGATTTTATATATTGTATTGATTTATTACTCATTGTATATAAGTGTCTCTAACCTACTTAATCAATTATTTCTTTTTGGTTATTTCAAATTGTTCAACTATCAATTCCATATATATAACATGTTTTGGTTTGGTGTGTCAAATTATATTTATGGTTTAGAATTTGTTTGTCATGTTTTTTTTCATGGACAATTGTTAGATCATAGTTATAATTAGTTTGTTTGTAAATATATAAAATTTATTAGTGGGTTTTTTCTAGATTATTTTTATCATGCCTTTTATGGAGATAAAACTTTTTCATAAAGTTCTTTTTTCTCAAAAATTAAATATAATGTATATTTTTAAAATAATATTTTGTAGTAATTACATAGATTCTTCAATTTGATAACACCGAATTCAAAGCAGCCAAATGCTACAATATCATTATGTTCATAGTAAAAATAATTGATAAAAACTAAATTAATTGTAATATAATATCATCCACCATAGTAAATATAAAAAAACTAGCTCAAGGATATTAAATCCTCTCTATTTCAAACAAATACAACTACAATTTACAAAGGTATTATACTTAAATAATTACAAGAATGGATATGGCATATGTAATTAGGTTATAAAACATATAAGTTTCAAAATATTGGGGTTCTTGAATATTGGGATACATTAAGTTCTACTGATATCAATATATTTATATTATAACATGCTCACATATTGGTTTTTTTCTAATTTATTTTGAAAAAATTATAATTTTGAATGAATAATTATTTATTTGTTGGAAAATTATAACCTAAAATTGGCTTTGAAGTGGATATCTATAAAAATCATATATATATATACCCTATTTATACTACCTTTGTATGATTATGAACTGATTTGGATACTAACCTTGATTTTTAGAAAGGCTGTGGATATTGAAATGCAATGACCATTGATCTGTCATCGTATGACAAAATTAATGATAGGTGAGCAAAGAAGTAAAACAATTCTAAATTATATAACTATCCATAATATTCAAATTATAAATAAAACATGACCACGTTGATGTTTTATGGTTAATTAAATTAAATTAAATCTACATATCTCCAATTTATATTGCATCACATATTATTTTTATTAAAATAGAAATACATCTCATACAAGGGTTCGAATGATTTTTTATATTATAATATAAATGTTAAAAAATCAAAATTAATTACAATACAAAAGAGGTATTATATAAAGACAAATACATATATAACCATCTTTCATATCTCTATAATGTCCCAGATTTAAATAAAAAGAAAATCTATATTGATTTGTTTATATCACACCATTAAGAACATAAGAGTAAAATAATTATAATTAAACCTTTAATTGTGAATCAACTTTGTAAGAATGTAAGTTTCAAAAGAAAAATTAGACAACAAAAACCCTCTTTTTGAAGCAAATTTAAAATTTTGTTCAGTAAGAATAAGAAAAAGAGAGATAAGAGAAACGACATCTTGTTTTATAACAAGAAAACGAAAAATCAAGAAAAGAGAGAGATAAGAGAATGTTTTTTGTCAATATCCAAATTAGAAAAAAAGACTCTTTGTCAATTAGATTTGAAATCCAGTAGAGTATTTCTTTCTAAATCTATTTTAATAAAATTCAGTTCTAAATTAAGTCGTCTTCACTTACCATTTCTTATATTGAGTGGTGATTGTGGTGATTGGCGGTATCTTGTTTTCTAATAAAAAGAAGAAAAATCATGAAAATGAGAGAGAAGAGAACATTGTTTGTCAATATCCAAATTAGACAAAAAAAAAAGACAATTTGATAATCAGATCTGAAAATTAGTAGTTAATTTAGTAAAGTGTTTTTCTCTAAATCTATTTTAATTTAATTCTGGAACAAATCATGTGCACTTACAGTCGACATCTTGTTTTCTAAAAAGAAGAGATAGTCTAGAGAAAAGAAAGAAAAGAGAAAGATGAAGCCGGAGTACTAAACAAATAAAATAGATATTAGGGTTTTATTATCATGTGTATATATATTAGGGAGTGAAGGAAAAATACCTAAATTGACCTTCAGATCCAAAAGGAAGGTAATATTGGCCATATTAGTCGTACCCCACTTTGACTCAAAATATAGAGTGGATGTTTAGTTTTAACTCATTGTCAAAACAAGCATAGTGTAGGGGATTTGGGTTAATAATATTACATTGCCTAATTATCAACTCTTAATCAATTAAAAATAAAAGTTTTGTATATTTATTTGATGAAAATTGATGTGAGATAATGTAATTCTCAAGGACGGAAACTTGGGTTAAATTTAAATGGTATATTAGCCATTTTCGTGAAGCTCCTTACACATATCACTAATTTCTTACACCAATTCCGCGAGAATGGAACTCATTCACAGCAAGGCTATGGTAACGGATTTTTTTATCTATATTCATCCCAAATATTTGTATAAGGTAGGTTTTTAATATTTTCTATTTTAAAATTGTTGACTTTCACTATTTTTGAGTTGTGATGTGTTTCAAACACCTCCCTTAACAAAATTTGAGTTGGGAAAATTAATTACATATGTAATGTAGAGTATCTTTTGAATTATTTTGTTGAAAATGTTGGCTACTTAGTTATTAGTAGATATGTGTTGGGTGATAAGCATCCCAGTTGTGACTAATTTTCATATAAAATGGTAACCAACTTTATGTTTGTTCTCATAGTATTGAGTTAATAATTAAATTTCATATGAAAGGCACCAATGTTTTGAAAGTAGATTATAGCAGAACACTTTGTTGTAATTCGATGGTCTTTGAGGATAAACATCATACAACCGAGTTCAGTCATTTTCATATCCATGACACGATACTCAATCGTCGTGACTGATCGCGAGATCACAGGTTGTTTTAATGCACACCATGAGACGAGTAACCCTTCAATAAATAGATAATCTATTGTGTTTAATTTCCTTTTTATACTAAATTCTACCCAATATACATATGAGAGAGGAACCAAATAGAATGTAGAGTGATAAGAAAAAATTAAGCCTATCTAAGTTCGTTTTACACATGAATATGCATAACCATTTTTATAAGTTATTATAGAGGCATTCATGAATTGAAATGTATAATCAATAGAAAGAAAGGATATGAGTAAATAAGTGTGATTTATTGTAAACCCCCATTAAGCCCTCATAAAACCAGTATCTTCCAATTGAGTTATATTGGAAGAAGATTTTATTATATAAAAGTTGTGTAATCATGGGCTCATTATAACCTTAATAGTATGTTCAAGTATTTGGATTAGAGTTTTGTTACAACGATAAATGAATTTTAGTAGTTGAGGGTGTAATTTTCATTCTAATAAAGTGGTTAATTATCCCCAAATTTTTCATTTCAAACTCATTACTTGAAAGTAGAATGATATCTATAATAATGGTTTGCGTATATGATATTGAAATATATCGTTTACATATAAAGAAACAAAATTAGTGAAATGATAGATTAATGACAATTAAATAGTGATTTTCCAGCGAGGCTACAAAAAAGGTCATATTTAAGCAGAAATTTATCAAATTGGTCAAACCAAACATGTTGTGCTTGTTTTAATCCTTAAATAATTTTTTTTCCGTTACAAACATATGCCATATTTTGTGGATTTACCATTCTTGGGATTTCCTAAACTTTTACTATTGGGAAGAAATCCAAAAGTTCACTCAAATATTATCTATATATATCATACCTCACTCAATCCTTACATTATAGTAGAAAAGACCTTAAGATCCTTGCTATGTGGTTGAGTGACAAATGAGAGAAAGTAAGTGAGAAAGTTTGTCCATAAAACCGTGTAAGGATCAAGGATCATATGATAGTCGTCACTTCAAGCTAAGTATTTTATTCTCCTTTTTTGCACTGTGCAATTAATCTTTCTTACATCATACATAGTCCTAAGTCATAACTAGTGGTGATTACACGTGTTTATCGAACTACATCTTATCCTTATTTCTCCATGATCCATCTTATTGCATTTTAGTCCTTTTTATTTATATTATTGTTATCTATAACTTACAAAATTGCACTTTAGACCTTTCCAAATAATTTGAATAATTCAATAGGATCCCCCATATATTTTAATTTTTGTTTTCACTCGACTAATATGTTAAGTATAATCTGAAAATACAAATCTAACTTCATATTCCTTGTGGAGAATGATATAAAACTTACTACTATATTACTTGTATCAACTCGTACACTTGCGTGATGTATTCTCCAAGATTTAGTTATACCCCACCTCAGGGGGAAACCAACACACTCTATGAAACTATCGACATGTGAATTTCACACATTATGCTGCCACGTATTTTTTTCATAAGTACTATTCTAATGGTGGAACATTTATAATTTATAATGTATTCGTGATCTCATCTTTTTGCATAATGGTGGAACATTTATAATTTATGTTTTACAAATAACAGTATATAGATGGATACTTTAGGTCTTTGACCAATGAGGGTATTCATGAATTTTAGTTGGACTTTTTTCAATATGACTGTATATATGTATAAAATTGTATCTCGATAAGTCATATTAGGTGAATTTAAGACTAATTGCCTAGCGATTTTATATATTAAGAAAACATATATTCTGTCTCTGATCATATATTTCTCCCCTGAATTTGACTATTGACTTCGAATAGTACAAAAAAAAGGAGATTGCCTAGTAAAACATGACCACGTTGATGTTTTATGGTTAATTAAATTAAATTAAATCTACATATCTCCAATTTATATTGCATCACATATTATTTTTATTAAAATAGAAAGACATCTCATACAAGGGTTCCAATGATTTTTTATATTATAATATAAATGTTAAAAAATAAAAATTAATTACAATACAAAAGAGGTATTATATAAAGACAAATACATATATAACCATCTTTCATATCTCTATAATGTCCTAGATTTAAATAAAAAGAAAATCTATATTGATTTGTTTATATCACACCATTAAGAACATAAGAGTAAAATAATTATAATTAAACCTTTAATTGTGAATCAAATTTGTAAGAATGTAAGTTTCAAAAGAAAAATTAGACAACAAAAACCCTCTTTTTGAAGCAAATTTAAAATTTTGTTCAGTAAGAATAAGAAAAAGAGAGATAAGAGAAAGGACATATTGTTTTATAACAAGAAAACAAAAAATCAAGAAAAGAGATAGATAAGAGAATGTTTTTTGTCAATATCGAAATTAGAAAAAAAGACTCTTGGTCAATTATATTTGAAATCCAGTAGAGTATTTATTTCTAAATCTATTTTAATAAAATTCAGATCTAAATTAAGTCGTCTTCACTTACCATTTCTTATATTGAGTGGTGATTGTGGTGATTGGCGGTATCTTGTTTTCTAATAAAAAAAAGAAAAATCATGAAAATGAGAAAGAAGAGAACATTGTTTGTCAATATCCAAATTAGACAAAAAAAAAGACAATTTGTTAATCAGATCTGAAAATTTGTAGTTAATTTAGTAAAGTTTTTTTCTCTAAATCTATTTTAATTGAATTCTGGAACAAATCATGTGCACTTACAGTCTCTTGTTGAGTTGTGATTTTAGTTATAGGCGACATCTTGTTTTCTAAAAAGAAGAGATAGTCTAGAGAAAAGAAAGAGAAGAGAAAGATGAAGCCGGAGTACTAAACAAATAAAATAGATATTAGGGTTTTATTATCATGTGTATATATATTAGGGAGTGAAGGAAAAATACATAAATTGACCTTCAGATCCAAAAGGAAAGTAATATTGGTCATTTTAGTCGTACCCCACTTTGACTCAAAATATAGAGTGGATGTTTAGTTTAAACTCATTGTCAAAACAAGCATAGTGACGGGGATTTGGGTTAATAATATTACATTGCCTAATTATCAACTCTTAATCAATTAAAATGAAAGTTTTGTATATTTATTTGATGAAAATCGATGTGAGATAATGTAATTCTCAAGGACCGAAACTTGGGTTAAATTTAAATGGTATATTAGCCATTTTCGTGAAGCTCCTTACACATATCACTAATTTCTTACACCAATTCCGCGAGAATGGAACTCATTCACAGCAAGGCTATGGTAACGGATTTTTTTATCTATATTCATCCCACAAATTTGTATAAGGTAGGTTTTTAATATTTTCTATTTTAAAATTGTTGACTTTCACTATTGTTGAGTTGTGATGTGTTTCAAACACCTCCCTTAAAAAAATTTGAGTTGGGAAAATTAATTACATATGTAATGTAGAGTATCTTTTGAATTATTTTGTTGAAAATGTTGGCTACTTAGTTATTAGTAGATATGTGTTGGGTGATAAGCATCCCAGTTGTGACTAATTTTCATATAAAATGGTAACCAACGTTATGTTTGTTCTCATAGTATTGAATTAATAATTAAATTTCATATGAAAGGCACCAATGTTTTGAAAGTAGATTATAGCAGAACACTTTGTTGTAATTCGATGGTCTTTGAGGATAAACATCATACAACCGAGTTCAGTCATTTTCATATCCATGACACGATACTCAATCGTCGTGACTGATCGCGAGATCACAGGTTGTTTTAATGCACACCATGAGACGAGTAACCCTTCAATAAATAGATAATCTATTGTGTTTAATTTTCTTTTTATACTAAATTCTACCCAATATACATATGAGAGAGGAACCAAATAGAATGTAGAGTGATAAGAAAAAATTAAGCCTATCTAAGTTCGTTTTACACATGAATATGCATAACCATTTTTATAAGTTATTATACAGGCATTCATGAATTGAAATGTATAATCAATAGAAAGAAAGGATATGAGTAAATAAGTGTGATTTATTGTAAACCCCCATTAAACCCTCATAAAACCAGTATCTTCCAATTGAGTTATATTGGAAGAAGATTTTATTATATAAAAGTTGTGTAATCATGGGCTCATTATAACCTTAATAGTATGTTCAAGTATTTGGATTAGAGTTTTGTTACAACGATAAATGAATTTTAGTAGTTGAGGGTGTAATTTTCATTCTAATAAAGTGGTTAATTATCCCCAAATTTTTCATTTCAAACTCATTAATTGAAAGTAGAATGATATCTATAATAATAGTTTGCGTATATGATATTGAAATATATCGTTTACATATAAAGAAACAAAATTAGTGAAATGATAGATTAATGACAACTAAATAGTGATTTGCCAGCGAGGCTACAAAAAAGGTCATATTTAAGCAGAAATTTATCAAATTGGTCAAACCAAACATGTTGTGCTTGTTTTAATCCTTAAATAATTTTTTTTTCCGTTACAAACATATGCCATATTTTGTGGATTTACCATTCTTGGGATTTCCTAAACTTTTACTATTGGGAAGAAATCCAAAAGTTCACTCAAATATTATCTATATATATCATACCTCACTCAATCCTTACATTATAGTAGAAAAGACCTTAAGATCCTTGCTATGTGGTTGAGTGACAAATGAGAGAAAGTAAGTGAGAAAGTTTGTCCATAAAACCGTGTAAGGATCAAGGATCATATGATAGTCGTCACTTCAAGCTAAGTATTTTATTCTCCTTTTTTGCACTGTGCAATTAATCTTTCTTACATCATACATAGTCCTAAGTCATAACTAGTGGTGATTACACGTGTTTATCGAACTACATCTTATCCTTATTTCTCCATGATCCATCTTATTGCATTTTAGTCCTTTTTATTTATATTATTGTTATCTATAACTTACAAAATTGCACTTTAGACCTTTCCAAATAATTTGAATAATTCAATAGGATCCCCCATATATTTTAATTTTTGTTTTCACTTGACTAATATGTTAAGTATAATCTGAAAATACAAATCTAACTTCATATTCCTTGTGGAGAATGATATAAAACTTACTACTATATTACTTGTATCAACTCGTACACTTGCGTGATATATTCTCCAAGATTAAGTTATACCCCACCTCAGGGGGAAACCAACACACTCTATGAAACTATTGACATGTGAATTTCACACATTATGCTGCCACATATTTTTTTCATAAGTACTATTCTAATGGTGGAACATTTATAATTTATAATTTATTCGTGATCTCATCTTTTTGCATAATGGTGGAACATTTATAATTTATGTTTTACAAATAATAGTATATAGATGGATAATTTAGGTCTTTGACCAATGAGGGTATTCATGAATTTTAGTTGGACTTTTTTCAATATGACTGTATATATGTATAAAATTGTATCTCGATAAGTCATATTAGGGGAATTTACAACCAATGGCCTAGCGATTTTATATTTTAAGAAAACATATATTCTGTCTGATCATATATTTCTCCCCTGAATTTGACTATTGACTTCGAATAGTACAAAAAAAGGAGATAGCCTAGTAATATTTATTTTAAGATTTAAAAAATATTGATCAATATTGTATTAGTGGTTGTGGTTATTATCATGTTTATATTCATGACCATGAATTTATATTAATAAAAGTGACCAAAAATACTAACCTAGCAAAAGATTAGGGTCATCTAACTTATATCACTTCATATGATGCTTTTCACCGATTGGTCATGTTGATGAGTTTTTATTAAAATATAATATCAAATTTTTTGTGCATATCGAGCATATTAAACATCTCAATACAAGATATTTTGTCACTCTATTTTTAAATTTAGTCGAGTTGGGCACGCTCATATAATATTAGTGACACTAGTATGTGAATTTATTCAAAGCTATATTGAATAAAAATTATGATTGATCACATATATCGATTATATCACCATATTATATAAATATCATTTTTTATCTGATGATTCTTTATATATCACACATAGAACATCAATAAAAATCATGTTATATATATATATATATATATATATATATATATATATATATATATATATATATATATATATATATATATCCCAATAATTCAAGATTTTGCATTTTTCTTCAGATTCGTAGAATAGTTTTGAAAATATAAAAGTTTAGGCCCTGGACCGTTGAGAAGATATGATAAAGATTTAATATCCTTCATAGAATTATAAGTTTATCCTCTCGTAATTGATTTAATATTTGGATTTAACAGAATGACATTCATCATAAAATAATTATGTCAAATAAATTTTTGAGTTAAATTTTTTAATTATTACACGATGATCGATTGGTCTAGAACAACATATTAAAGTAACCTCTTTATAAGAGGGTGAGAGTTTAAATATCCCTTGTAACATTTGATTATCTTGTTAGTAAAAGATGCACATTTTGACATTCAATATTTCATATAAATGATAATAGAATATTTTTTCTCATGTCATCAAAATTTATTTGAGAATTTAAGAGAATTCATCTTAATATTAATTTGCATGATTCAACAATTTGTTTATTATCATAAAATACTAAGACTTTAAAATTTTAATTAACGAGATTATGATAAATGAATTTCATACTCTTTCATAGATGCTTTTGCAATTTCAATCCATATTTTTTCTTATTGTGGTGTATTTGGATTACATGTCTTTTTTTTAATATAAGCCTTATTTTCTCACTTGATCTCGAAGTCAAGATATATTAAAATAATATTGCTCAATATATGAATTAAAAATTATTTCTTTAGACTCATTTTCATGAATCATACTTTTGTAACAAGTAGGCTTGAATAATTTTTTTTTTATAAACAACTCGAAAGTTGTAATTTTTTTCATATACAAGATGATTTTCATGTTGCTTTTAAATAATCATAATTTATAAATTGAAGCAAACATTCAGTTGCTTATTCTCGTCATATTTTTGTAATTGCTTTTCTTGAAGCAAACTTGTACAATATCAAGTTGAATCTTCTCTTTTAAAATTTTTGATTTGAAGAGTTAAATAAATGTTGATGAATATTTACTCTTTTGAAATATATTTTGTAAATAGAGTTGAAGTAATAAATTATATTATAATATAACATAAACAATTAAAAAAGTAGATCTTACCTCAAAAATTACTTACATCTATATAACAATAGAATAAAAATTACGAAGAGTCTAAAATCACATTAGCTCGGTTAGTAAAGTCGTGTTGATAATGTGTTGTAAAAGAAGAAGAAAACGTATAAAGATAATGGAGGAGTTTTATTCGTCTTATGCAACCAAAAGTGTGTAGTAGGAACAACGATCAACTAGACTTTATATAGGTAATTAAAGACCCTTGGACTAGTCTACTAACTACACCATTATATAAGATTAAATATGAGAGTTAAAAAGAATAAAGGAAAAAAAGTTACAAAGGCTCTCCACTACTCTAGAATAATACCCACTAATTATAATATTTCATAACACTCCATTTATATTTTAGTAAAATAAAGTAGGTTATACCATTTTATTTTACTCAGCTGGTAAAAAACATTGAAGGAAAAACAAATGGGTAAAGGTTGGATCGGATAAGGTTTGTGTGCATAATTTTGTATTATGTTTAGACTTCTTATTATCATGTAATAAGAATTTTTATCTTAAATGATAATGTCTAATATAAACATGTATACTTAAAGAGGGTTATTCATAACTTGTTAAAGCTCCTAGACAAAATTAAAGTTTAGCGCTTTTATTATGTATGTTTCTACATATTTCATATGAGACTAAGAAAACAATAACAAATTTAATTCTGCATTTTAACAAATATCATATGAAAGTTAGATCAAACCAACAAATATCATATAAAACTAAGATCAATCTAACAATTTTATTTTTATACTTTAATAAATCTCATATGAATCTAAGTTGAAAGTAACGAATCATATATAGTCATACGTCATAAATCTCATACGGGGTTGAAGAAACACAACTTACACGGATAATGATTTACTTGCTAACATCAATTTGTGTATTTTTGTCTATTTTGGATATCACACAGTTTATTGTTGTGATTTTTAACATTGTATATTTATATATTATTAATATAGTGACTAATGTTATTTTACCCCTCAACTAATGAATTTATTTATCATAATTTTATTTTTTTATTAATTAGCTCTCTACTCACATGTATGATTATACAAGTTCTCATGAAAAATTCTACGGATACCATGAGAGTAACAAAGGTTCAGGAGATTTCAAATATAGTAAATAATATACATGGAAATTCAAAAAGTCTATCACTCGGGAGCAATTATTATGCGAGCTTCACTAAGTTGTTTTTCATTTATTTCCTAATTTGCAATTTTTTATAACTTATAGAATTATAAATTAAATTAAATTTAGTATACAAAGTATTATACCTTACATTATCTTATATTTATGTTTTAACTCTTCTTTTAATTTTTATTTGGAATATATATTGTTTTAATTTTTTTATAATTAATGTGATATAGTGTTAAATATCAACCTTTAGTTTTGGTTTCTTTTATGGAATTTATACCGGAAACATCTTACCATAAATTAAAAATACCATTTGTTCCAATGACTTAATAACATTATAAGAAAAGAATATTGTCTTTTTAAAAGGACCAAGATAATGAAAGACACTGATGACTCGTGTTTTAACAATGTTTAATCTCTATTCGAACTTTAAAAATAATATGAAAAAAATCACAAATTATAGAACATAATTTACAATATACATACATATACACATAGACACGGATCGTCTCCAACACCGCAACACCACCTCCAATCACCGAACAACTAGACAAACACGATATCTACGCAGAACATACAGACCCACTCTAATAATATCTTACAATCGACAATCTAGTATATATAAAACACCTTGTATATATAAAACACCTAATTAATTACCATAATCGATCGACAATTCATTTTTCAAAAAAACAGAAAGTTGAAGTACATGCTAAAATTTAAGACTGTTTATAAAGATGCTTGTAAATATGATTTTTCTATACAATTTAGTTCAAGTACAAGCTGTGGATTGTTATTGTCTAAAATTAAAAATTAATATAATAATTAAGGACCTATAGTGCAATTAACTTTAAGGAGTTTTTCAAATCTTCAGTGTAAGTACAAGATCATCTCGATTATATCTTTTACCAAGTACTATAATAGGTGAATGCTCTCTCCATTTCTTCATCGTATTTGCATTCTTCACAAATCCAATATCCTTGTGGAAATTCTTTGAATGGATTTTGATACAATAGCTAACAAATAAATCATAAGCGTTAACGATTAATATATTACACATATCATAAGAATTAATAATACAAGACTTACATGTGTTCAGCTCCATCACTGCATTTACAACATACAGCTAATGAATCTTCTCTCCTTGCATCTTCTCGAACTTTGATAAATAAACTACATATATTAAACTCACGAGTTAGTCAGTTACATGTATTCTTGTTTGTATTTGTTCGATACTCCATTGTTTATAAAAATAATCTATATTTTTAAAAAATGGTTGCCCATAAAAGAGTATCCACTTATAAAATAATAAATATTTTTCATGATTCATATCATTTTATCCCTATTTAAAGTATAAAATAAACATTTTGACTACAGACAAATCCAAAAATGGTCTTAGATCGCTTAGTTACCTAAATGGTCCCTATATTTCATCTTGTGCCTATGTCAATCCCTAGGTGAAATTCCATAGGGTTTCGTTAAAAATAGAATAATTACAAGATAACCGTATGGGACAGAGTAATTGCAAAAGAAACGCATAGACGCACGCCTTCTTCAGCGCATTAAGTAATCAACCCATGTAATTAATATATATATATATATATATATATATATATATAATTGGAGAATTAGTAACTTAGATAGTAAATTTCTCTTATTTGTATTTACTATCTAAGGTTGAATTTCCAAAAATAATTTTGGATGGTGTGTGAAAAACCGTGAGATTAATAGAATAACTTGAATGACCCTTTGCCAGCATGTAAACCTCAAAAAAATTCAAATTTCTAAATTTCTCTCTATACCACTAAAACTTAAAAACTCTCACATATCAACCACCACCGTCAATTTAATTAAAATAATTTCTTCCTATTTGTAAATGTGTCAGTTAATAAAAGATAAGGACTAAACCAACATCAACCTATTTCAAAGAAAAATATAATAAAATTTGAAATCTATGCCATGAATGACATTTAATATGTCTTTCATTTGATAGACTAAATTATTTACGTCATTGATGTATTTATTAGAACTTCGAATATTGAATATTGAATATTAATTTTTTTCAATTTATGCTTAGTTCCTAACACATATAAGGTCTATAGAATTATGAATGGATGGTCATGACGAGATGTGTAAAACTATATTATGCATGTCATAGGTCAGCAATTTTCAGTTCTCGTATCATAAATTTTCTTGGTAAGTAATAATGTTTTTCCCCTTTGATTGTATGGAGATCATAGTAGAGACAAAAACAAATATTAGGCTACATGCCTAGATAACTATATTAGTCCAATCTATAGTCAAATTTCTACTACTTTGGGAAATCTATAAAAGTCACGTGTAAGGAACATTCTTTGGAATGAGTTACATTAATGAGGATGAATTATACTTAAACTTGAGTACATGTGGATGCAATGACCAGACCAAGAACTTTTACAATCCGATATACTATGTGTACATGTGGATATGGACACTATATTCCCTACATGATTGGTATCCTTCTTAAATCAGAGTCACGACATACATTTACCGAAAAGGATATATAATATTTCACCCTTTAATGTTAACTATATTAATTATACTAAGACTATTCAAGTAATGGATCAAATAAACATCATATAATATATCTTGAGACTCGTTCCCAAAGATCGAAAAAGTACATAACAATGACAAATATTAAACAGATAACACTAGATGATATGAATTCTAGTTTATTAAGTTATACACTTACATGGGTACAAAAGACAGAGAGCTTGATCGTGATTATCAAGAACCTTTACATACTGTGGTGGTTTATAAGATATAGTTTTTTTATAAATGTCTACAATTTTGCAAGTTTACCAACCTTTTTTGCAAATGTACCAACTTTTTTGGGGTTATTAATTAACGACTATTCTATTTTATCTTAGATTTTATATATTGTATTGACTTATTAGTCATTGTATATAAGTGTCTCTAACCTACTTAATCAATTATTTCTTTTTGGTTATTTCAAACTATTCAACTAGCAATTCCATATATATAACATGTTTTGGTTTGGTGTGTCAAATTATATGTATGGTTTAGAATATGTTTGTAATGTTTTTTTTTCATGGACAATTGTTAGATCATAGTTATAATTAGTTTGTTTGTAAATATATAAAATTTATTAGTGGGTTTTTTCTAGATTATTTGTATCATGCCTTTTATGGGATAAAACTCTTTCATTAAGTTCTTTTTTCTCAAAAAATAAATATAATGTATATTTTTAAAATAATATTTTTTTAGTAATTACATAGATTCTTCAATTTGATAAGACCAAATTCAAAGTAGCCAAATGCTACAATATCATTATGTCCATAGTAAAAATAATTGATAAAAATTAAATTAATTGTAATATAATATCACCCACCATAGTAAATATAAAAAAACTAGTTCAAGGATATTAAATCCTCCCTATTTCAAACAAATACAACTACAATTTACAAAGGTCTTTTACTTAAATAATTACAAGAATGGATGTATCATATGTAATGAGGTTATAAAACATATAAGTTTCAAAATATTGGGGTTCTTGAATATTGGGATACATTAAGTTCTACTGATATCAAACCAATATATTTATATTATAACATGCTCACATATTGGTTTTTTAGTAGTTTATTTTTAAAAAAATTATAATTTTGAATGTATAATTATTTGTTTGTTGGAAAATTATAACATAAAATTGGCTTTTAAGTGGATATTTATTAAAAAAATCATTGTTAAAAATTATATAAACTGATTTAGATACTAACCTTGATTTTTAAAAAATCTATGGATATTGAAATGCAATGACCATTGATCTGTCATCAGAAAATCTTTCATTATATAATCGTAGGACAAAATTAATGATAGGTGAGAAAAGAAGTAAAACAATTCTAAATTATATAACTATACATAATATTCAAATTATAAATAAAACATGACCACGTTGATGTTTTATGGTTAATTAAATTAAATTAAATCTACATATCTCCAATTTATATTACATCACAAATTATTTTTATTAAAATAGAAAGACATCTCATACGAGGGTTCCAATGATTTTTTATATTATAATATATATGTTAAAAAATAAAAATTAATTACATTACAAATAGGTATTATATAAAGACAAATACATATATAAACCATCTTTAATATCTCTATAATGTTCCAGATTTAAATTTTAAAAAAAAAACTAAATTGATTTGTTTATATCACACCATTAAGCACATAAGAATAAAATAATTATAATGAATACTTTAATTGTGAATCAACTTTGTAAGAATGTAAGTTTCAAAAGAAAAATTAGATAACAAAAACCCTCTTTTTGAAGCAAATCTAAAATTTTGTTGAGTAAGAATAAGAAAAAGAAAGATAAGGGAGACGGCATCTTGTTTTCTAATAAGAAAAAGAAAAATAAAGAAAAAAGAGAGATAAATTAATGCTTTTTGTCAATATCCAAATTAGAAAAAAACACTCTTTGTCAATTAGATTTGAAATCTAGTAGAGTATTTTTTTTTTTCTAAATCTAATTTAATAAAATTCAGATCTAAATTAAGTCATCTGCACTTACCATTTCTTGTATTGAGTGGTGATTGTGGTGATTGGCGGCATCTTGTTTTCTAATAAAAAGAAGAAAAATCAAGAAAATAAGAGAGAAGAGAACATTGTTTGTCAATATCCAAATTAGACAAAAAAAGACACTTTGTTAATCAGATCTGCAAATTAGTAGTTAATTTAGTAAAGTGTTTTTCTCTAAATCTATTTTAATAGAATTCAGATCTGGAACAAATCATGTTCATTTACCGTCTCTTGTTGAGTTATGATTTTGGTGATAGGCGGCATCTTGTTTTCTAAAAAGAAGAGATAGTCTAGAGAAAAGAGAGAGAAGATAGAGAGAAGAGAAAGATGAAGCCTGAGTACTAAACAAATAAAATAGATATTAGGGTTTTATTATCATGTGTATATATATATATATATATATTGGAAAATTCTTCCATCCAATATTGGATGATCCTACACCAATAGTATTAATACACATACACCATTGTTTTAAACTTGCAAAAGTAACTAACATTTAATCTAGTGACATGTGTTTTGTTAAAATAATCCATGGCTGTGATATGAATATTGGACCATCCAATATTGGATGGAAGTATTACCCATATATATTAGGGGGTGAATGAAAAATATCTAAATTGACATTCAGATCCAAATAGAAAGTAATATTGGTCATTTTAGTCTTAACCCACTTTCACTCAAAAAAAAAGTGGATATTTAGTTTTAACTCATTGCCAAAACAAGCATAGTGTCAATGTTAGTACGGAGATTTGGGTTAATAATATTACATTGCCTAATTATCAACATTTTAATCAATTAAAAATGAGAGTTTCATAAATTTATTAAATGAAAATTGATGTGAGATAATGTAATTCTCTAGGACGGAAACGTGGGTGAAATCAAAATGGTATATTAGCCATTTTCATGAAGCTCCTTGCACATATCACTAATTTCTTACACCACTTCCGCTATAATGGAACTCATTCACAGCAAGGCTATGGTAATGGATTTTTTTATCTATATTCATCCCACAAATTTGTATAAGGTAGGTTTTTAATATTTTCTATTTTAAAATTGTTGACTTTCACTAATTGAGTTGTGATGTGTTTCAAACACCTCCCCTTAAAATATTTTGAGTTGGGAAAATTAATTCCATATGTAATGTCGAGTATCTTTTGAATTATTTTGTTGAAAATGTTGGCTACTTAGTTATTAGTAGATATGTGTTGGGTGATAAGCAGCCCACTTGTGACTAATTTTCATATGAAATGGTAACCAACGTTATGTTTGTTCTCATAGTATTGAATAAATAATTAATTTCATATGAAAGGCACCAAGGTTGTGAAAGTAGATTATAGCAGAACACTTTGTTGTGAATGATCGCGAGATCATAGGTTGTTCTCATGCACACCATGAGAATAGTAACCCTTCAATAAATAGATAATCTATTGTGTTTAATTTCCTTTTTATAGTAAATGCTACCCAATATGCATATGATAAAGGAACCAAATAGAATGTAGAGTGATAAGAAAAAATTAAGTTTATCTCAGTTATTCGTATTACACATAAATATGCATAACCATTTTTATATGCCATTATATAGGCATTCATGAATTGAGATGTATAATTAATACAAAGAAAGGGATATGGGTAAATAAGTGTGATTTATTGTAAACCCCCGTTAAACCCTCGTAAAAACCAGTATCTTCCAATTGAGTAATATTGGAAGAAGATTTTATTATATAAAAGTTGTGTAATCATGGGCTCATTATAACCTTAATTGTATGTTCAAGTATTTGGATTAGAGTTTTGTTACAACGATAACTGAATTCTAGTAGTTGGGGGTGTAATTTTAATTCTAATAAAGTGATTAATTATCCCCAAAATTTTTATTTCAAACTCATTACTCGAAAGTAGAATGATATCTATAATAATTGTTTGCGTAGATGATATTGAAATATATCGTTTACATATAAAGAAACAAAATTAGTGAAATAATAGATTAATGACAACTAAATAGTGATTTGCCATCGAGGCTACAAAAAAGGTCATATTTAAGCAGAAATTCATTAAATTGGTCAAAAACCAAGCATGTTGTGCTTGTTTTAATCCATAAATAATTTTTTTCTGTTACAAACATATGTCATATTTTGTGGATTTACCATTCTTGGGATTTCCTAAACTTTTACTATTGAGAAAGTTGGTCCATAAAACCGTGAAAGGATCAAGGATCATATGATAGTCGTCACTTCAAGCTAAGTATTTTATTCTCCTTTTTTGCACTGTGCAATTAATCTTTCTTGAAAATCTAATATTGTAATTATGTGTATGAAGAGTATTGGTGTAAATCATTTCTTAAGTATTGATTTATGAGATCTTGTTTGCACATTTATTTGGGATCATTACATGGTTTTTCCTCTTAAAACTTTTTGGACGTTGGAACTTATTTGATTTTACTTTGTATAAAAAAGAAATTTGAATTGTGGGTCTTGATGTTACATATTTCTTGATCACTTTTAAGACTCACGCGACATAAATTAGAGGGTTGAGAGTTAATGTGGGGTTTATACTTTAAAATTTTAGATAACCTTGATAATATTGAGTTTTTGGATCAATATTAGATCATTTGTACTTTAAGAGTGCAACTCTTATGAACATAAATGATAATATACCCC
Organism: Nemophila menziesii; assembly: GCA_029959085.1. Taxonomy (NCBI): domain Eukaryota; kingdom Viridiplantae; phylum Streptophyta; class Magnoliopsida; order Boraginales; family Hydrophyllaceae; genus Nemophila; species Nemophila menziesii. The sequence goes on from JARWIR010000001.1 coordinate 144,940,531, forward strand.
TAGGCAAACCTAAGAAGACAAAAATTCAAGTTAACCCAAGTAAAGTCATAAAAGAGCAAAAATTTCAGTAGAAGCTCAAACAAAATTGTCGTCAAAACATCATCGTCAACTTAGAAAATCACTCTAATTTATTCATGAGGATTCTGATCAAATCCTTCAAGCTATAAATATCTCTTGGATTTTGGATCACTTGCGAAGAAACTATGCATAAACTCGTGCTGAATTAAGAAATTTACGTGAGTTTTTCCATGAAGACTTAGGATATCCAAATTTGCCGAAAAGGCCTTTGGGGCACATTTGACCCACCTAAGTGGGCCAGATTGATGGAAAAAAATTTAGCTTTAATATATTAGATTTTGTAATTTTGAAAAGTTACACTTCACTTGGAACATGATAGAAACTACTAGAGCTAAGTAGAGAAGACAAGGAACAAGTTCAACACCTCAATCATCAATCTTTTGACCATCCAGTAATATTTTTTAGTGTAATTCTTATTCATTTTCAATTATTAGATTAATTATGAAACTTTTATCAATGAATTTATGTTTTGTATATGGATGTTTGACTTAACTTAGAATCGATAGATCATAGTTAGTCGGATAATCAATATAGGGTATACAACTTAATCACTAGAAGACTTTGTAGAATACTCAAGAGAGGTTCCTAGAGTCAGATAATAGCCCATACTTACTCGAGAGAGACTTGGGTGGATCTCTAAACCTCGGTTAACCCTATATTATCAGTTTACCCTTACATCATACATAGTCCAAAGTCATAATTAGTGTTGATTACACGTATTTATCGAACTACATCTTATCCTTATTTCTCCATATTCCATATTATTGCATTTTAGTCCTTTTTATTTATATTATTGTTATCTATAACTTACAAAATTGAACTTTAGACCGTTCCAAATAATTTGAATATTTCAATAGGATCCCCCATATATTTTAATTTTTGTTTTCACTCGACTAATATGTTAAGTATAATCTGAAAATACAAATCTAACTCATGTTCCTTGTGGAGAATGATATAAAACTTACTACTATATTACTTGTATCGACTCGTACACTTGCGTTATGTATTCTCCAAGATTTAGTTTATACCCCACCTCAGGGGGAAACCAACACACTCTATGAAACTATTGACATGTGAATTTCACACATTATGCTGCCACATATTTTTTTCATAAGTACTATTCTATTTTTTGCATACAGGAAATTTGATGTAGAGACTACCAAAAAATTGGGCATATTCACAGTTGGGGTCGCACGATGAAACTAAGAAATGTAACCAAGCCTCTTCAAATTAATCCCACATAACTCAAGAGGGTTTGCGTCCATTTGTATTTGTTGGCACATTACTATTTTAAGTCCATTGACTGTGTGAGTATGATTATGTCTGACTGCGTCTTTTTATATTTGGCCAATTAATTTTTCTAGACGACATTATAGATTGGATTTCGATTCAAGATCTTTGTTTTCATTTAGTAACTTTACATGATCATTTGCACATATTATTCGATCATGATCAATTTTTTTTTTATTCCGTATATTTCTGTAGTAATATAATTGAATGAGATTCTTTTATCTCAATTTTTCAATATTGAGAAAATATTCAGGTACCTGGTACTATTTTTAGAGTACTATTATTTAGTTATATTTTCTATATTATTTCATGATAATTTTAGAACTTCCAACTTGCTCATACTGCTCAATTTTATGATATTTTTAAATCGACGGGTCGACTACACTTTACGTGTTGCAAAGTATTTGTTTCAAAGAAAATTAATTTGAGCAGGATCTTTTCAAACTGAATACGTGACTTATTCACTTATGAATACATCTTATTTATACACTGAGCTCATAACTTATTTGCGAGGATGAAGATGCAACTTATGAAATATTTTTCAGCTCGGCCTCTTATCATGAGAATCTTGATTTATGCATACTGCTTCAATATACATATATTTCATGTGGCAAACCCAATATACATATCAATGATTGTATATTGAAAACAAATTCTCATATTTGTTCGTGATCTCATCTTTTTGCATAATGGTAGAACATTTATAATTTATGTTTCACAAATAACAGTATATAGATGGATACATTAGGTCTTTGACCAATGAGGGTATTCATGATTTTTAGTTGGACTTTTTTCAATATGACTGTATATATGTATAAAATTGTATTAGGCGAATTTACACCAATTGCCTAATGATTTTATATTTTAAGAAAGTATATATTATGTTAGATCATATATTTCTCCCCCTAAATTTGACTATTGACTTCAAATAGTACAAATAAAAAGGAGATAGCCTAGTAATATTTATTTTAAAGATTTAAAAAATATTGATCAATATTGTATTATTGGTTGTGGTTATAATCATGATTATATTCATGATAATGGATTTATATTAATAAACATGACAGAAAATCCTAACCTAACGAAAGATTAGGGTCATCTAACTTATATCACTTCATCTGATGGTTTTCACCGATTAGTCATGTTGATGAGTTTTTATTAAATTATAATATCAATTTTTTTGTGCATATCGAGCATATGAAACATCTAAATACAAGATATTTTGTCACTCTATTTTTAAAATTTAATCGAGTTGGACACGCTCATATATTATTATGACATTAGTATGTGAATTTATTCAAAACTATATTGAATAAAATTGTGATTGATCATATATATCAATTATTTCACCATATGATATAAATATCATTTTTTATATGACTATTCTTTATATATTGCACATAGAACATCAATAAAAATCTTGTTATATATATATGTCCCGATAATTCAAGATATTGCATTTTCTTCAGATTCGTAGAATAGATTTGAAAATATAAAAGTTTAGGTCTTGGACCTTTGAGAAGATATGATAACTATTTAATATCCTTCATAGAAGTATAAGTTTATCCTGTTATAATTGATTTAATATTTGGATTTATCCAAATGTCATTCATCATAAAATAATTATGTCAAATAAATTTTTCGTGTCAAATTTCACTTATGACACGATGATCGATTGGTCTAAAACAACATATTAAAGTAACCTCTTTGTAAGAGGGTGAGAGTTCAATCTCCCTTGTAATATTTGATTATCTTGTTAGTAAAAGATGCACATTTTAACATTCAATATTTTATAGCAATGATAATAGAATGTTATTTTTTTCATGTCATCAAGATTAATGTGAGAATTTAAGAGAATTCATCCTAATATTTAATTTGCATGATTCAATAATTTATTTATTTTCATAAAATATTGAGACTTTAAAATTATAATTAACAATATTATGATAAATGAATTTCATACTCTTTCATAGATACTTTCGCAATTTTAGTTCACATTTTTTCTTATTGTGGTGTATTTGGATTACATGTCCAATTTTTTCATATAAGTCTTATTTTCTCACTTGATTTCAAAGTCAAGATATATGACAATAATATTTCTCAATATATGAATGGAAAATTACTTCGTTAGACTCGTTTTCATGAATTATACTTTTGTAACAAGTAGGCTTGAATAAAAAAAATTATAAACAACTCGAAAGTTGTAATTATTTCATAAACAAGACGAGTTTCATATTGCTTTTAAACAATCATAATTCATAAACTGAAGCAAACATTCAGTTCCTTATTCTCGTCATTTTTTTTAAATGATTGTAATTTCTTTTCTTGAAGCAAACTTGTACAATATCAAGTTATATCTTCTCTTTTAAAATTCTGGATTTGAAGAGGTAAATAAATGTTGATGAACCTTTGCTCTTTTGGAGTATATTTTGTAAATAGAGTTGAAGTAATCAATTATATTATAATATAACATAAACAATTAAAAATAGATCTTACCTCAAGAATTACTTACCTCTGTATAACAATAAAATAAAAATTTCGAAGAGTCTAAAATCACATTAGCTCGGTTGGTAAAGTCGTGTTGATAATGTGTTGTAAAACAAGAAGAAAAAGTATAAAGATAATGGAGGAGTTTTCTTCATCTTATGCAACCAAAAGTGTGTAGTAGGAACAATGATAAATTAGACTTTATATATGTAATTACAGACCCTTGGACTAGCCAACTTACTACACCATTATATGAGATTAAATATGAGAGTTACAAAGAATAAAGGAAAAAAGTTACAAAGGCTCTTCACTACTCTAGAATAATACTCACTAATTATAATATTTCATAACACACCATTTATATTTTAGTAAAATAAAGTACGTTGTACCATTTTATTTTACTCAGCTGGTCAAAAATATTGAAAGAAAAACAAAAGGGTAAAGGTTGGATCAGATAAGGTTTGTGTGCATAATTTTGTATGATCTTAAGACTTCTTATTATCATGTAATAAGTATTTTTATCTTAAATAATAATGTCTAATATAAACATGTATACTTAACAGGGTTATTCATAACTTGTTAGAGCTCCTAGACAAAATTTAACAAATATCATATGACACTTAGATCAAAACAACAAATATCATATAAAACTAAGATCAATATAAAAAATTTATTTTTATAATTTAATAAATCTCATATGACACTAAGTTGAAAGTAACGAATCATATATAGTTATACGTAATAAATATCATATAGGAATGAAGAAACACAACTTACACGTAGAAAGATTTACTTGCTAACATTAATTTGTGTATTATTGTCTATTTTGGATATCACAAGTTTATTGTTGTAATTTTTAACATTGTATATTTATATAGTGACTAATGTTATTTTACCCCTCAACTAATGAATTTGTTTATCATAATTTTATTTTATTATTAATTAGCTCTTAACTCACATGTATGATTATACAAGTTCTCATGAAAAATTCCATTGATACCATGAGAGTAACGAAGGTTCAGGAGATTTCAAATACATTAAATAATATACATGCAAATTCAAAAAATCTATCACTCATGTGCAATTATTATGTGAGCTTTGCTAAGTTGATTTTCATTTATTCCCTAATTTGCAATTTTTTATAACTTACAAAATTATAAATAAAATTAAATTTAGTATACAAAGTATTATACCTTACATTATCTTATATTTATGTTTTAACTCTTCCTTAATTTTTATTTGGAATATATATTATTTATTTATTTTGTACAATTCGTATTGGGCTCAGCTATAAATAATACTAAATTAAAATTGTTTAAACTTCATATAGTCAAATTCCTTAAATACTCTCTCTCTCTCTCTCTCTCTCTCTCTCTCTCTCTCTCTCTCTCTCTCTCTCTCTCTCTCTCTCTCTCTCTCTCTCTCTCTCTCTCTCTCTCATTTGTGTCCTTACACAATTGTCTAGTCTCCATACCTAACAGGTCAAGCCTATTTATAGCATTGATTCAGGATATAATCAAAATTTATTCATAATCTTTTTATATAGATGGAGTGAAAAACAAATGTGATCCCTATTATGAAAAGAATCAATAAAATTATACATTTAAATTTTAGCCTTCCAAATTTATTCATTTATGAAAAAATATGAATCTTACTTGGTTAATTATTGGTGTTATCTTTTGTTGAAATGACATGATCAACTATCTTATTCTAACAATAATTTTATGTGATTCAATGTGCGAGAAAGGGTGAAAAGGTTAGAGAATAAATTATATCGGCTATAGTGTAACAGAAAAATTATATTTTGAGAAGTCGAAATGGATGTGAGATGTGCAGAAAGGGTGAAATGAGATAGGGGAGACAGGGGTGGCAGTGAGATATATTCAAGTTTAGGTTTTTGTTAAGGAATTTATACTTTATTTCATTTTTATATTAATGTTGGTAGCTTTATTTTAAAGGTAAATGTCTTATACATTCCTTTTTTTTCTCAATTGACAAGTCATGCATTTATCTTTACAGATGAACCGTCTAACCACTAATATTTAATATACAATCAATATTGGCCCTTTTATTATTACTTTTAGACTCGCAGTTAGACAAGACACGTTAACTAACAATTTGTTATTTGTGAAAACAAATCAGGGTAATAAAATCATCTTACCCTTAATTCATGTTTATCTTATTTTTTTTCCTTATTATTTTCTTCTTCTTTCTATCTCATTATCCTCAACAACACCTTTGGTCCCCATCACCTCAACCAAAACAAATTCAAACATCAAACTACAGTAGCAAAATTATAAAAGGATGAATAATGAGATTTCAAAAAAAAAAATTCTTTGACCTTTAATTTGGTGCAAACTAAAGAGTTTTTTAAGAATAGAGTTGTTTGATTGGACTTTATGTGTTATTCATGTTATGTGTCTAGAATTTAAATTATTGTTAATTTAATTTCTTCTTAAGTAAATTTATGTTATCTAGAATGTTTTGATTGACAACCGTATAATTTTTTTTAGAAAACATGATTTTTAGGTTGAAAACTCCACTTCTTAACTAATTATATTATTAAAACAACTAATACCAAGAGTACAATAATTAATTACAAACACCCTATGGTATATTATCCTATCCCGTTTTTTAAAAAAACTATTATATATAAACATAAGACAAAATGCAGCCAACCTCTCGACTTAGGGAACCACAACTACATTCTTAGCAAGATTTCCAGCCCTTAACTTCTAAAATGGTCTTGAATAATTTGAATGTTGTGAAGTTGGTGCCATACAATAATGGGTTGTGGCATGTCTCATATGTGGGAAGAGCACCATTATTGTCAACCAATCTGGTTAAACATATCTTGTCTTTAGACGAGTTACCGTAACCATATTAGTGGTGGTGTGATTTGTGTAACCCACTTTTGTACCATAGTATTGACTAGCAACCCCAATGTATCAAACAAGAAATATAGTGTCTAAGGAGGTTAGTAAATAATTATATGTCCGAGAAGGCGATCATATGAATGATATTATTCATCAAGACAAATTGCTTTATTAATTGCCTCGGTGTTACAATCTCCCTCTTTATAAAAATATATGAACCCAATTTACATACATTTACCTAATACTAATTAAATCCCAATAAAAAATAAATATTATTAGAACTAAAATTCCCACTTGCGCCCGTTTGGAGATGTCTATGATAATTAAATATCACCTGGTTAACTCACAATTAGGTGTAGAGATTTTGACCAAAGGGGACTTGGAACTCACTCCTATAGTCCCAAATCTTACACACATTATTAAAGTTATTTGAATAAGCTCCAACTAATACTAAAAAAATCTCAATAAATCCTTTCCCAAAATACCCCATGTATATCAAAAATACCTATTCTAAACACTAAATCAAAACGCACACACACGAGAAATCTCTCAAAACCCTTATCTCGGGTTAAAAATGGAACTTTGATGAAGTGTTCATCAGAACTTGAAGTTGGCTTGTCAAATCTTAAAAATGCTTGAAACTTCATGGTTGATCAACCTTGTTTTGTCGAAATTGAGAAAGATCTGGAGGTAGCAAAGCTTGAATCTCGTAGGGATTAGTGTTAAAACTTTATGTGTTGTGGTTAGTTATTGAACGACAAGGTGTTTATGGAGATCTGAAGCTCAAAGGGCATGGTAGAGTGGTGGAGGAGCTTTACTGGTGGCGATTGCTAACTAAAATATTGACTAAGATTTGATGTGGTCACTCATCTTGGATCTTATAGTTTTAGAAGTTGGGACGCCTTTGATAGCAGATCTCAAAGGGTAATGGCTTGGACTATTGTGGCATAACGATTTTAGGGTTACATGGCTGCCTAATTCGTGAAAACAAGTTAAAAGGCGATGGATAATGTCAACATGGTGTCAATGTGTTATTTTCATTGTTTTTGTTCACGCTTAATAGCATATATGTTATTTTAATTTTTTTATAATTAATGTGATACAATGTTAAATATCAAACTTTAGTTTTGCTTTCTTTGATGGAATTTATACCAGGATCATCTTACGATAAATTACTAAGTACATTTTGGTCCAATGACTTAATAACATTCTAAGAAAAGAATATTGTCTTTTTAAAAGGACCAAGATAACGTAAGACACTAGTAACTTGTGTTTTAGCAATATTTAATCTTTAATCGAACTTTAAAAGTTAAAGGAAAAAAATCACAAATTATAGAACATAATTGACAATATACATACATAGACACATAGACACGATCATCTTCAGCACCGCAACACCACCTCCAATCACCTGACAACTAGACAAACACAATATCTATGCAGAACATGCAGGCCCACTCTGATGTGATTTGTATGTGTAAGTGTCTTTTATAGAGTATTGGTACTCCATATACAAAGTCACGATGAGGTTATTTACATCCCACCCTTATCTAAAAAGAGATATTAAACTATCCATCAAGTCCACAATTTCGTTGTCAAGTAATGTTTGTTAAGTGAGTATCGTTCTCCTTAACAATTGGTGATAATTTAATGGATATGAGTTACAGTGGTATAGAGAATGATACACCTACCAATAAGATAACCCAAAGTGTTAATTCTTGATGTAGACATCCCAAAGCTAATTGAGTCGATGGTTCTCTGAACTTGTTTTATTCGAGTGTAAAGACCTAAAATCAGTTAAAAGCTTAGGGATTATAAGGAGGGGTGCCTCCTGTTGGAACTCTAACGGTGAAGTCATTATTGGATCGAGGTAATTATATGGAAACGACAGAAGTTCGACTATATTAATGAACTGTAAAATTTACCTCATTTTCCAAGAATATGTCGAGAGTATTTATACATAGAACTAGCCCAATAGATAAGATTGGGCATCGTTGTTTTCCTCTTTTGGAACACTCAGGTGGAATAATACTCGGCCCATTATTACAACTGGAATATTCCTTTGGATAGGTATCCAAATAAACTCCCTCAAGATCGGTTGAGCATCTAGGTTTCCCAGTTAGGTTGGCCAAGGATATGGCTACTCGGCATTCACGATAAATCGTAGTCGAGTCTATCAACACGTCCTTGAAATACAAATATATGTTCCAAATATATTTGGTAACTCGATCTGATAATTCATTTGACTCCTCTTTATGATTTGGCATGTATGTTGATTTTGTTACGCGTGTTTTCACTTTTTGTGGAAGATGTGGTCGTTCGGGATTGGCTAACTGTTCATTATCTCTATATTAGCATGGAAACACGTACACCGACACATGGGATTGAGAGGTGAATTGTCACTCTCTCTCTAGATATATTGTAAATCTTCCATTTGTGATTAACTATTGTTGTTGTTATTTTATCCTCAGATATGTGATGAATTGTTCATGCGATCTTTGAGTAAAACTCAAGACAGTCGTCTTTGCCACGAGAACTATAAATATTATATTCGAGGTACTTCTTTGATCATTTAAATTTTTACTCAGTGTGTCTCGTATTAATAGTTATGTGGAAAGTTATAGAAACTTTGGTGAGGTAGAATCTGCGTACCTTCCTTTGTTGGCGACAAGCATTGTAAACCCTCATAACGTACCCTTGGGAGATGAACACAATGCCTTACGTGATACTTTTTGGTTACTTAGGGGGATATTATTTCCTAGTTTAGGCTTCACCTAATCCTCCTCTTCCCTGAGTGACGGGGAGTACCCTTCTAATGTTTTGTTTAGAAAGGGATCTTATCCAGTGCTTGATGTTACATGAAATAAAGTAGTTGCGTATAATCCTTATCTTGTATAGAAGATGTGTCTCCCCTGGGACTATTGCTTCTTCTAAACTTGGACTCGAGTATAGAGTAAACGAGCTTTAATTTTATTTTATTTTTGAATTCCTTAAAGACTATCAAGAAGGGTGATATTTAATCCCATGTAGAAATAAGGTGCCTGGGTAAAGATGAGTGGGCATGTGGACCTTGAGGAGAATATTGTTATTTATACTTAGACTTTAGATTTACTATGAAGGGTACGTTTTATACTTTCCTCATGACTATACTGGAGTGGTATACTATATATCTGAGTCAGCTTATCCCAAATTATTAGGCAAAAATCGTCATTTTCTATGTGGGGGCATGAAAATTCTATAATTTGTCCCATCACTAGATTTTTTTGGCTACCCTTACCAGCTAAAGGAAATCAAAGCCTAGGCCAGTTCGCGTGGTATTGTCCCCTTATATGATAAAAAAGGGTCCATCGGATGACCGAGAACCTATCCTCTAGTGATTAAGGATGGCATAAATATTGGGTTTGCTTGAATAAGAGTGTTGGCCTAAAGGCCACATTTTGATTTATGTGTATTGAATTTCTTGATCTTATGAGAGTGTCTAGATTTGTGGATAAGTCTTGTGTGCTACAAAAAACATGGAATTGAAGCTAAAACTGTGTCATCATACCCATGAAGAGAAGATGATCATACTGTTGAGGAGAGAGATCGAATATTGTGAAGGAAGAGTTCAAATGACATGCCTCTTAATAAGTCACCGACCGGAATATCGAATACCGTTTGAAAAAGAGACCAAGAAAGCAGATGCATCATACCTCCAAGTTATTGAGATGCCAAAGTAGCAAAATGCATCATCTTGAGAGGGCTCTGAAACTAGATATATCAAACATTCAAACTAAAGAAGACTCGGATTGCCAGAGTGTATCCAGGTGAGACTCAGTATTGCTGAGGACTGGACCACTGAGTGAAGGTGTCGGGTTCCCACTCTATTAATTGTCATATTTTGAAGACTCGTCTCCAGTATATACCCTAAGAGAAGAAGCTAAGCCGAGGATCAAAAATTTAACGACTATAAAGGACAAAATTATAGTCGATGGTGTACAAACATTTATATCATTATAAGAACAGAGATCCACTTTCACTTGGTCATCTAACTAGGGGTGGTGCGGATACCCGAGAAGAAGAAAATTAGCCAATGATGATCTAATAAATGAATAGAGATGTTGTGGTTATTTTTCCTATAAATAAAGACTCCCAATACTGCCAAAATTGGATCCTTTGTACACAAAACTTGAACCTTTTTAAAAAATTATATTAAAAAGAGTTGCAAAGCAATCAATAGTACAACTATCTATATTCTTTTGTATTTAGTACATACTTGTAAGAATCTACTCATAAATGATTGTATAAACTTGGTTGATTAGGCTTAATCGTCATAGGGTTTCTCTTAGTCTAGTGAAGCAGTGTGATATCCATAGACTAAACAAGAGTGAGTAAAAGCTCATTTAGGTGAAGAAACAATTTTGAAGGTTTCAAATGGGTGTCAAGTGGTATATTGTGAGTATATATTATGTATTCGTGTTTGTGTGGTGATACACAAGTGAAAGGTTCACGGGCTAGTGAAGTGACATAGTGAGTGTATATTGCACACTCAGATTACTAGTGTTACTGATAACACTATAGGTTTCCTTTGAAGGTGATTTAAAAGAGGCTGTAAAGGTTTAAGCTCTCACTTTCAATAGAAATGAGAGATTCTAGTGGAAGATCTTGAAAATCCAAATAGAGCATAGACCTTAGGTGGTGGACTATACCTACTGGCGACAAACACTCTAAATTACTTGTTTGTCTTATCTTACCTTATATATTTACTTTTGTGCATTCTAATTGTTTGGTCTATTGCATCAATACTGGATTTTATTCTTAGGCATTTACTTTTCATATTGTGTACTTGTTTCATTGTCTCTAAGATTATTGGGTGGTATTTTCTTTTTAATTAAGTGTATAAACTAAATGTTTGATAGAGTGTTTATTCTCATATCACAACTTTCGTGTACCTCTATCAAATATATCTAAACTCCATAAAAAGTGGATATTTATATGAAACGAAGCTAATTTTATTAGATTCATTTTGATTACGCACTTGTTCCTATTCACCCCCTCCCCCCTAGGACTATTTATTAGGTTTCCATTGGTATCAAAGCCTAGATGTAATATTAATTGTGATTACTCACACCTAGATCATTAGTTTAATTAAGTGTATAAACTAAATGTTTGATAGAGTGTTTATTCTCATATCACAACTTTCGTGTACCTCTATCAAATATATCTAAACTCCATAAAAAGTGGATATTTATTAAAACGAAGCTAATTTTATTAGATTCATTTTGATTACGCACTTGTTCCTATTCACCCCCTCCCCCTAGGACTAGATTATTAGATTTCCATTGGTATCAAAGCTTAGATGTAATATTAATTGTGATTACTCACACCTAGATCATTACGATGTATAATCCAACAAATTAGAAGGAACAAGTACTGCTAGTCCCTCATCATATTTAGGTACACTTGATAATCCTTTATGAAGGACTGTGTAGATGTTTCAAAAAACACATGAAGGAAAGTGTCAAGATGCAAATAAAAGTAAATATATCAATGATAATAAAAAGAGAAGATATACTACTTAATTGAGTTAATGCAACAAGTAGTAAACCCATGAGGAACGAAGATGACTTGAACAAAAAGGAAGCAATGAGTTTGCGTCCAACAAATCTCTTCCCATGGAAAATATCGATCATGTATCTTATATTCTTAATCTCTCTTTAAATAATGGAAATTTCATTTTAAATCTTCAAGATACATTTATTTCTCTCTACAAAGCTTTCTTGATCTCCATCAACGATAAAAAATATTTTTTTCAAATTGTTGAAAAAGGAGAAAGAAAGACACCTTATAATTTTAGGTAATTTGAAAGACTTTGAATGATTTTATAAAATGTGTGGAGTTGTTAAAAATATTGTCTTTTAAGAAATTGAAAGATAAATCTTGATTGAGAATGATTTATGGAAAAAGGAGGTTGAAGATCTCAAAATCATCATCTCCATATTTATATATGCAAAGAATGCCATTTGAAAAAAGTGGAATTTGGGGCTTCTTTCAAACAAAGAGTTTAATAAAAAAAATTGTATAGGCCTCTGATGTAAATTTTGCATCTTTTCCATCTTTTCCTTTGCATGTGAGTACCACCATTTTGAATACTTATTATGAAAATATGGTCATTAGTCGCATTATGTCCTCCCCTAAATTGAAAAAGATCAAAACGGATCATGGAAAAAAGTTTGCTAGATGATCATGACACAAGCATATGATTCAAACAGAGGATTAGGAATGAGCACTCACACAAAAGGAGTCTACTTCGCCGAATTTCCCAAGCCACAAAAGCCAAATATTTCTTACCCTTTTATTTCTCAATATTATTTATTACATTTTTTGGGCTTCCCTTTCTGTAAATAATTTTCTGTTATGATTCGAAAAATATGTTCTTTCCACTTTTAGAACCCCGAATTTGCATTAATATTAGGGTTTCATCAGAATATTTTTGGATTCCCTATCATTTTTATAGGTATCTTGTATATCTTTTCATATAGGACTCCCTATCTAACCTTTAGACCTCTCGTTTGATACATGTCAGGGAGCCGACTATCTTGTTTTTATAAAAGCATCTGAATAAATAAAGTTGGGTCCTTTTATATTCTCAATGCACTGCAAAATTATGGACATCCAAACCAAATTAGTCAGATATCTGCACCTCATAACATCATAAGGAGGTCAAATTGACTAACACGTTTTCCCATAAGGGCCCGCTTGGAACTTCTTTTAATAATCACTTTGAAGTGATTTTAGATCCATTAAAATACTCTACACCCTTAAAATCACTTTTAGAAAAAACACTACATGAGATTCTTAAAATAATCATTTAAAGTGATTTTAGATGTCAAAATATTTTTAAATATTTTTTATAAGTATCTTAAACTTAATCTAAAAGCACTTAAACTCTAAAATGATCAATCCCAAACGAGCTCTAAATACTCATGTCCTTTCACCTACTGTACTATACATCCTAAAAAACTATATAGAGTATCTGAGACACACATTCCTATAGAAATCTGTCACACCTCATCTTTTGATATGTCCTTGCCCGCTCGTGTACCCTTCTGAACATTTGAATATAAAGCCTTGGATACTAAACATATTAACTCAATATAGGAAGATTACGTAAGAGACTTGCCTCCTATTATTTTTCTAGTCTATCATTAACTGGAAAATCCTTTTATCCAAAATCCTTCCATGGCCATAACCAAGGATTCCAACTAATGGAATTTGCCATCTAAGTCTAATTGTAGCTACGGACTCCATGGGAACTTTGATAGCAATGAAGAAGAAGTCATGATATTTCAAGAAGAAATCTTGGATATAAACCTAGAAAACTTGAATAATAAGTTATGGTTGAGAGGTTATGATCCATTTCCTAACCGACATGTTTATGAAAGAAATTTTAGTGGCACAATATTCATCTCTCTTTGATATGCTTACTCAAGAATTGTATCAAGATCCTATAATATAGTCATGGAAATCATTGTCTCAAGTATTTGGTTAAAAGAACAAACACAAAACAAGTTGGGTTAGCTCAACTGGCTAGGGTCTTGCTATTTCTTATGCACTTAAAGGGTCTGAAGTGAGAGGTACATGGTTCATATACCCTCCATTAAAATGGGTAGCCTACATCTAATTTACATGGGGTATTTACTGGAAGGCGTGCATATTCCCACGTGGGATTAGTCGTTGTGCGTGAAAACTGGCTCAGACCACCCACGTACCAAAAATAAAATTAAATTAATTAAATTAAATAGAAAATATTTTTCACAAATGTGATACTCTAGAATGAGCATGGATATGGCTAAACTAAATTGAAGAGGATCTTACAGCCTTGGGTAAACTACAAACTTGTAAACACTACATCTTTAGTAACCATATTGGAGCTTGATTTGGAAATGACATTCACAACACTAAAGGTGCACTTGATTATATTTATTGTGATCTTTGGGGGATCCCTAGAGTGTCTCTCATTGGAGGTTCTTATTACATGTTGACTATAATTGATGACTTCTTCAGAAAAAAAAGTATAGGTGTTCTTATTGAAACAAAACAATGATGCATCGTCAACCTTTAAATAATGGAAAATCATGATCAAGAAACAAACAAGAATGCAAATAAAATTTCATACTAATAATGGCTTGGAGTTATGCTCTAATGAATATAATGTTCTCAGTAAGTCCAAAGGTATTTTTAAACAATCAACCGTTTCAGGTATACCTCAGCAAAATGGTGTAGCAGAGTGTATGACTAGAACGATTATGGAAAAGTATGTTGCATGTTTTGTAACTCTGTTTTATCAAAGATATTTTGAGCCAAATTCTCTTCTACAGTTTCTTATCTTATCAATATCTCTCTATCAACTGCCATTGATAACAAAATTCTGCAAGTGGTATGGTCTGGAACTGCTCCATAATATTTTGATTTTAAAGTTTTTGGGTGTCTATATGCACATATTGAAAATGGTAAATTGGAACCTAAATACTAATGTCTAGAAACCAGAAAAATAGTAATTAGTAGAAATGTTATTTTTAATGAAAGTGATATGCTTACTAATTTACCCTCTACCGACAATTGTGATAAAGATCAGATGAAATTAAACATAGAGGTTGATATGTTGACAAAATCACAACCTAGACCAAAAACTACATCTCAAAATGATCCAAACATTCATGATTTTGGCATATCCCTTCACCATAACCACCAATGTATTATATTGCAACAAATAGACCAAGGATAAATATTAATGCCCCTCTGAGATTTGACGCAACTGATTTGGTTGCTTATGCTCAGATTAGAACTCATAATAATCTGGCTGATATGATGGCTAAGTTGGTTCTGGAATCTAAGTTTGAGCATTTCTTAGACTTAGTACGCATTTATCGATTGAATTGATCCCTTGGTTTTATTGGAAGACGAGAGATATTTTGAGATTGGTGATTTATTTACTAACTCCTTAGTAGATTTTTCTTTATCATCAGGTTTTTTGGAGCTCGATTACCGAATGTGTGTCAAGGTGGAGATTGTTAGACTTATGACCCAATTATTCTATATAAGTCCTGACCCATTAAGTTAATAACTCTAGTTCCCTGACATACCTATACATACACTTATATCATGTATTATTATTTAAACCCATTAGAATATGATTGTCCTTGTAATCTCTCTTCTGTTGTAGTGAAACTCTCTCTTCTTCTGTTTTTTCCTAATTTGGGTTTTCATGTAAATCTTGTGTCAAGACTTACTTGTGTGTTTTATTCATTTGATCTAATCATAACAGTCTTGATGTTGCTTCATGTTTAAACTCGACATATAGAACGCTTGATAGCACTAAAAAGTTCAAATTGGGTTTTATTATGTTCGTTGATGAAGATAACAAGTCCCTCCCCACTTTAGTGGTATGTACAAATGCTCGATTCTATGTTAAGTTCTTAGATGTTCTCTATGAAGCCACTTTATGCTTCCTTAGTACGTTGTACAAGTAATTCAATATTTAAGAGATAATTGATATTTATGCACAAATAATGAAGGTGTGTTCTTTTGATGATTATGTATTGTGCATTATAGCTAAGAGAATGTTCAAAATTTTACTAAATATTGGGGTTTAAATGTATGGTATTCATTGAGTTTGTGTTGGATATCTGAAGTAAATTTGAATATTTAGACTGATATTCACTTCTTTTTATGGTTTAAAGGCTTCTAATTTGTTAGTTAAGGTTAATGCACTCTTTGCACGGTTATTAAATGCCTACGTTGTTGTCCCGAGATGTCTGGTAAGTGGAAGTGATGATGCATCTAATCTACAAGAACTCATTGTTGGTCCACAAACTCAAAAATCCTCTCATGTTAAATGATTCATGGATTGTAAGACTGGTGGCATCAAGAAATTTGAGCTAGAGAGGTATTCGACTGAGGAAATCTAGAGTGAATGCGATAATTTATATGTCTTTGAGTGGTGGAGAGATAATAGTGGTAGGTTTGTCTATTTGTCCAACTTGGTCCGGGATGTTCTACGAATCCCAGTGTCGCCCATTGTTTATATATCTACGTCTAGCATTGGTGGTCGTGTGCTTGACACTTTTCATATCTCATTGAACCCAAAGACTGTTTAATCAATTGTGTTTACATTAATTGCATTCGGTCAGCCACCTCTATTAATCTCATCAAATCCATGGACACGGTTGAAGAGTTAGAAGGTGAATTTGGTAAGAAATAATCAATATTAAAAAAATTATTAGTCTTTAACTTTTATTTGATAATATACTAACTTTGTTTGTTTATTGTTCTTTTGATAGGCGTATTTGACTTGGATAAGGAGGAGATTCCCAATAACAAAGCAACGACTCAGTCAACTGTTAATCTTGATTGATCAACTATGATTTGTTATTCTAACTTTGATGATGAAACGGTTCGGTATCTTATGTTATTAGCTAAGGATTTGGTTGCATCTCCATTTGATGTCGAGTTGGCAACCAAGTACTTAGCTTTGTAAATTTGATTAATTTTAACTTTTTGGACCCTTTCGTGTCCCTATCGAGTCGGCGATGATAAAATCTTTGAGGCATTTATAATATCCGGTGATGATGATACAATATGAGGCTATTGTAATATATGAACTAAAATGTTTATTAAACCTACTTTGTTTTGTAAATCGATATATTCATCTTTCAGTAGGCCCATAGGTTTCCTAATAGCCCGATTCACTTGACTCGACTCAATACATTCTTTTGTTATTTTGTAATTCATGCTCTATATAATATTTATATAGTTGGAATCTTGAATTATTAACAACAATTTTTTTGTAATCTATCTCTCTATATTATTTATAGAGTAAGTACATTATTTGTCTCATGTACTATGACGTGATTGTCAATTCACACCCTACTTTATATAACGTACCATTTTACCCCAAGTACTAAAAAATCTTATCTATTTTCCCCTTGTGGACGGATTTCATCTAATTTTTCTGTTAAGTTATTATTAAAATATTTTTAATCATTTTAATATGATTTAAATATTTTAAATCATCATTTTAACCTATAAATTTGAAAAAAATCAAAATAACCCCAATTTTTGTAATTTTTTCAACTTGTCCCTCTCTCACCCCAAATCATTTATTCTCCATAACTAACCTTATTGATTGATCGAACTACCGATCTTCAATCTCTATTTTAATCTCCTCCCGACTTCAATCTTCTTTAGCATTCAAACCCATTACACTCAAAATCTCTATTTCAATCTTATCCCACCTTCAATCCTCCCCACACCCCATTTCTATAAACCCATTTGATATAGAAGATGGGATCAATCAAACCCAGGAGGTTCAACCCCATTTGATCCACTAAAAACAATTTAGATTTAACAATGCAACGAAATTAGATCTGACCCTTTTGTTTCTGTATAAATATCGCGTTATCGCTTTGATGGAGGAATCATAGATCGAAACTGCTATATGGAAGAGAAACAAGGAATTTAATTTTTTTAAGGAACGAACTAATTTCTTCCATTTTCACAACCAGATTCAAAAGAAAAAGTCACATGTGTTCTCCGCAGAAAATTATCATCTCTATCACTCAAGACTCAAACCATTACTTCTTCTTCAGCATCGGCATTATGTGCTTTCTGTCGATTCAAATATTTGTCATTAAATGGTGAATATGCATGCAGTTTAATAAAAAATTGGCTGGATTTAATTTAGGGTTGATGGATCGAGGAGAGGCCTACAAAGAGTGGTTCATGGTTTTACGAGCAATGTCCCTGGTTTCTAGTGATGAAAAATATTATTTAGCTAGATGTAGAGGCTTTTTTTATCGATAGCTAAACGTAGAGTTGAGGACATTTGTAAAGAGCATCTTGTGATTTGTTTGATTAACAATGGTTCTTCTTTATACGAATGCGTGCTTTAAACTTTATGATTATTTATGTTAGAAATTTTAGTAAGTATTCTTCGTAAAACACCAAGAACACCTACTAAATTTTAGAAAAAATCATATAAAATGTATATAACCGAAAATGAAAACATAAAAATTTTTAATATTACAACTCTATTTGATAAAATTTGTGGGTTTTTTTGAAACTTTTTGAAATGTATAAGGTTAATTTATGTAGGTGGGAGATGATTAAAAAACTTCTAAAAATGGAGGGAAATTTTGATTTTTCCAAACTTATGGGTTAGTTAAAGATAGGTGGTAAGGTGGTTAAAAAAATTGGGGTTAATTTTGATAATTTTCCAAACTTATGATTAAAATAATTATTTAAGATAATTTAAGTTTATTAAAATTAATTAAAATTAATTTAATAATAACTTAACAGACTTTTTGAACGGAATCCTTCAATGGAGGCAACTATTCAAGAATATTTGGTACAGGGGTAAAATGGCACGTTATATAGAATAAGGGTTAAATTGATAAACCTGTCATTTTATAGAGGGTCTGATTGTATTTGCTCCTATTTATATTACTTGTAAACTTGAGTTATTAACAACAAATAAAAAATTTAGTGTACTGTTTAATTTTTTAATTTTTTAATTTCTATTTTAAAATTAATTTTATCATATTTTGTAAAACCAAAAATATACGCTACCCAACTCTAACCACACCCCTATCCCAAACCCGTTTGTCCTGGCTCCAAACCGACTACCCCTTGCCCAAATACCCTAACTTTTATTTAATCGTATTTTTCAAATGTTTGTCCATCCTACCCTCGGTAGGCAACTCGAAACACTCCATGAGATAAAGCTCTATACTCGCCATTAGATAGTAGCATTTGAAATAACAATGATTAAGTTTCCTTTGATACTTAAAGGTTTTATCATACCTATTGTAAGTGATACAGAAGTCTATAGAACACTTTGAAGTGTTAGGAAGGTGGTTAGCTCACCTATTAAAGAGTTAAAGAGGTTTTCATCTCACCTTGGAAAGAATAGTTGTATCCTTCATTTTGATACGAAGACGGACTTTGAGATAGCTCGAACGGTGCAAAGGTGTTTGTCTACCTATTGCTATTGGAAGTGGAAAATATGTTTCTATCACACCTACTAGTGCAAGACGATAGGGAAAGAATTCTAGTTAAGAGAATTTTAGATATTTTCAGGTTGGAAGAGACTTTGGTAGTGGAGTAGGCATAGAGGCTAAACACGATACATCCAGTGTCGATTTCTCTAACCCTTGCTCTTTGTATTTATGTCTTTACATTCATGTATTGTTAATTATATTTGTGTTTGAGAAACTGCTTAACTTAAAAGTGATATTCTCTAGATATCATTTAGCTATGTCTTGTAATGAAACATTCAACTTAGGCTGAAACCGACTTGAAAGGATGGGTAGAAAGTCTAAGTTATAATTTTGCATCATTATCTATATATTATATTTACTCTTCCCCACACCCACACTCTTTTTAAGAAAGGATGTCCCTCTATAGGGGTAGATCCAGAGTTTTCATTTGGGGACGAAAAGTTAGAACAACAAACGAGGTTCGGGACTGTAGTCCAAAAGCCAATTGGGGTAATTTCTAGTTCTGCACGGGTTCGAAAGGAAAATATTTAGACTCGGTGGGTGAAAGTCTATTTTTCATTTCAAAAAAATTGCCCAAAATAAATTTTTCGGATAAATTCTCATTACGTCCTAGGGTTGGGTGGTAATTGTCCACATGCGCCCCCTAGGTTTACCCTTATCACATTTTATAAAGAACTACAAAGTTCACGGAGGAAATTAAGGTTATAAAGACACAAGACATTACAATAGTTAATCTTGATTAATGTCCAAAAATTATGATATTTACATTAACATAAACATGTTACAATAATTGATCTCGATTAGTGCACGAACTTTACAATCTTTGCATTAATATTATTCTATGGAGGGAGGTTATGAAAAATGTCAACACTCGTAACTCTGATAATCAGTTATCCATCACTATCCACTAGTTTAGTGCGAAACATAACCTTATTGAATTGGACATCAGAATTTTTGGCATTCTAATTACGCGTCATCATTAATTGTGCTAAAAGTATATATTCAGTAGCTTAAAATGTTAACTATAAAACAATTTTCTTTGTTGTTCATCTGTTTAGAATGATATACGAGTAAAGTCCCAATGTGCACCACTATCTTATACACTTTCTTCAATTTTTGTCATATCTTTCAATTGTGTCTAATTTCAACAACATCTTTCACTTACCACTAATTTTGTCAATTTTGACTTAATTGAAAGACAAATTATCTAGTTTAATGTGTTACTTTTAAAATGGACTAAAAATGTGAACTAAATTATGAGCATTGCAAATGTAACACAATGAATAGTTAATTCCATTATCAATTTTCACAAATATACAATAAAATTATGAAAAATGTGGCTAACAGAATTGAAAGATGTGGCCAAATTTTTCTATTTTTTTAGACAATGGCAAAAATTTGACAAATGTATATATAATAGTACTCCTTTTGTCCCATAAAATGTGTCTATATTATTATAAATAGGTCTCTCATAATATGTGTCCAGTTCAAAAGGTAGAAAACGTGTCTATATTATTAAAAATAGGTCTCTCATAATATGTGTCCAGTTCGAAAGGTAGAAAAACAAGACATTTTTTACAATTCATACCTACTTTATTCCTAATTAAATGTTAACAAATTATGTTTTTAATAAAAATTTAAGATATAAAAAGATTTTATGAATGGTATATTAATAATCGATGGGTTAATTAATTTTCTTAACTTTAAGTGTAGGGTTGAAATAAATCAAGCCGCTAGCGAACAGATCGAGCTCGGCTCGGGAAACAAATTGTTTGAGCTCAACTCGTTTTTAAACAAGTTCAAACTCCAATTAAACCTCTCATTAAGTAAACAAGTCTGGTCGAACTTGTTTGTAAAAAGCTCGTTTATATAGTGAATTGTAGGTTAATATATTATTTGCATGTAAATATATTATCAAACCTTCAATATCAACTTAGACATTTTAAATTTTCCTAAACTTTAATGTCTTCAATAATATACGCTCAATACTTTCATATTATGCAACTTTATTTACTACCGACCGTTCATGATTCAACCATAAAAAAACTAATTGTTCGTGAGCAACTCAAGTTCGCCTCGAAAAAATATTGTTTGATAAGTTAAACAAATAAGATTTAACATCTCTGGCTTGACTCGTTAATCTCAGCTCGTTTGAAGTAGAGCTCGGCTCGAGAAGTTAAACAAACAAGCATGTACGTCTGGTATTTGGCTCGGCTCGACTCGCTTACATCCCTATTTAAGTGGAAAAGCAAAATAGATACTCCCTCTGACCATTTTTATTTGTTCAACTTTTTATGGCACAAAGATAAAAAAATATTAAATAAACTTTTTCTTACTATATTACTCTTATTCATTAAGTAGAACATCATTTATTACACTATTATTTTAATTAATTAATTAAAGATGATATCGAAAAAATTTTAAAAAAAAAGTATTTTAATATTATTACTAAAGGACAAATAATATTAGATACCCTCCTTTATTAAGTTAAACAAATAAAGTTGGACAAAGAGATTATATTTTATGAGACTAGGCGAATAGTGTTTATTAGGTCATATGGGGCATTCCTTACGATAAAATTGAAACAACTTAAAATGAGAACAAGTTGGAAAAGGAGAGTAGGTGTCAATTTGAGAGTGGGTGTCATCTTGACTCTAATGAGATTTGGTCCCAAAATCTTTTGATCTTTGCGAAATAATCTAATCACTAGACCAACTATCATTCTCACCACGAGGAGTTTCCAAGTAAATAGTGTGGAGGAGAGTGGTTGATTTAATTTTACTGATGTCTCACCTATTTTACCCCTTCCGTACTGATGTAAAAAGAGTGACAAAGTTAACCAATTGGGTTAGCTCAACTGGAAAAGGTTGTTATTTCTTTAAACTTAAAGGGGGTATCGAGTTCGAATCTTCTCCCTAACGGGTGTAAAGTAAGAGGTATAAGGTGCGAACCCCTTCCTGAACATGGGTAACCTAGTTCTGATTTACCTAGAAATATACATGAGGAGGCGTGTATATCCCCGGGAGATTAGTCATGGTGCGCGCAAGCTAAACTTGGATATCTCACGTACCCAAGAAAAAAAAAAGTGGACTAGAACCCGTCCCTCCTATTAGGGTCTGTTAAATTACACAATATTTGCAATGTAAAACTAAGAAATTGAATCTAGATCAAGCTTCCATCAAATGAATCCCAAAAATTATAAATCATAAATATTACTAATTTTAAGAGAAAATAAAGTAGCATAATAGAACCAATCTCAAGAAACTAGTTTACTACATTCATACATCATTGATATTATGGCACATAGTATGAAATCCAGAATTTAAGCATGGCTCAAAAGCTCAAAAAGGTCTGGTGATGTTGAGTTTCAGCTATCTGTAAATTTGCCTTTTCCCCTTTATCCAATAAGGAAGAGAATTATTTAACGGGTGGGTCGCCCATGACAGGTTGACCAGACTCTGTTTAATTGGACTATCATTTGAACTTACCATAGTTCCCATAGGAAACTGGTTAAAAAATTCCCTCATTCACTTTTAACTCATCAGATTTTTGAATTTCTTTACCCTTAAAAAGCAGTCAACACAATGTCTCGTTACTTATATCATTTAATTTTGTTCCTTTCAATCATTATCTGATACTCAATCTCTAAGAAATTGATTAATACCCTTAAATGTATGCTTTCAAAGAGCATAAACACACAAGGGGAAAACATGATATATAAATAACTCATTTGCTGATTATCTAGAAAACCTTATAGAAAGAAAGATCTTATGTAATAAGCTTACTTCAATAGTCTATATTTACTTGGCTCTAATTTTACCTTCTAGTCTTCCTTAGAATCATTAGTATTAATTTCTGCCTTATGAGAAGGAATTGGATCAACAAGGAACGATTTCAAATGTTTGTACATTTCTTTGGGCTTCTCAACATTAATCGCATGCCCTGCGTTTTTTAATAACACCATTTGCGCATTCTCACCAAGATGCCTGTAAATTCAGATTAAACAAGCCATTATATAGCATTTTAACACTTTAATAGCCTAATTTTCCTTGGAAAACTTTTCCATTGAAAGTTTTTCCATACAATTCCATAAAAAGTTCTACCTTTTTAACCGGTGTGCCAATTCTGGTGGAAAGACTTGATCTTTGTCTCCCCAAATAATTAAAGTAGGCTACAAATTGCAATATAAAGCCATTATAAATTATACAAAACAATATTTGGAATTAAAACCAAGGTTTAAGACAATTAACTAAACCTGTTTAATCTGAGGAAGATCTGAGAGTTTCCTATCCTTATACAATTCTAAGATTAACTCTTTCCTCTCTTGGAGATACACATTACACATAACCTACAAGATCAAATATAAGTTAATCTATGAGCTAAAAACATACAAGATCAACTAATATCCACAAATTCAACAACTTGGTAATGAAATAAGAACACTTACATTGATAAAATCAGTAAGAAAACAAGAAGGAACATTCTTAAACGGCTTATAAAACGAAAGCTTGATCAACTCCTTTAATTTTTCAGGAGTTTGAGGCAATAAAATAGCAATAGCTTCATCAACGCTTTTCACTTTAAACATCCCATCAAACATATCTTTCTCCTCTAAACACACACCAGCACAACCTATAACTAATCTCTCAACAGCTTCAGGAAACTGAACAGCCATACTATACCCAACAAAACCACCATAACTTAACCCAACCACATTCATTTTACTCACACCATGAATCTCCATTGTCTTGAAAACACACTGAGCTTGAAACGCCTCGGTTCTTTCTGGTCTAGTCGTGTATGAATCGCCATAGAACAACAAGTCTGGGACATAGATGTTGAATTTTGATGATAAAGGTGAGATAAAATCATTCCATTGCCACATTGCATTTGCTCCAATACCATGAATGAGAATTAAGTTGGGTTTTTTGGGTTTGTGTTTTTTTGGTACCCAACAGTGCATGATTGTGCCATCTCCAAGGTCTGTTGTGGATGATTTGAGGCCTGAATATGTAAAAGAGTATCTGAAACACAAGTCTCTTGATGTTGTGAAGCTAAAACAATTTGACATGTTTGAGAATTAACAAGAATCTTTTGAAATCAAGGTTTACTGAAGATTTCGTGAGAGTTATATATTAATTTAAGAAATTGTGGGATCTTCTAGGATGTATTAAGATTCGGATTACACAAGATTGTGGTGATAGAATAGTGAGATTTAGTCATCGGATAGATGAAATGATTATGGAAATTATATTATAATAGGCAATAGTGTCAGCAGAGAAAATGAATAGTGATTTAGATAACATTGTTTAACGTGGTAAAATGCGTCGTTTGTTTTATGTAGTACTTAGTTGATAAAGCTTTAACGGGGTGGGTGACTTGGTACTCTATACAGAAAATTTCTTGCGTGCGTTAATGTAACACGTCCCAACTATAGTATTTACTAGTCTCACAAATAATTATAATACAACAAGTACAGACGGTGATGCCAACTTTAGTTGTCGGAAGATAGAAGAGGCAAATACTAATGGGGCAATAAGTTATAAAAGCACCGTGACTTCCCAATTGACAAACAAAAGTCTCTCTCACTAAAAGAAAAAAAAAATACCCAAAAAACGCATCCCATCCCTTCTTATTACTCTGAAAATCCAAAACTAAAACAAAAAGGCTATTAAGATTATGGGATTTGTCTCTTCCTCTCTCTTCCCTCATATCTCACCTTCCCCACCGCCACTCTAGATCACAAGAAAACCGCGTCATCGTGGTATGTTCTCTACCGTAATACTATCGGCAATGCGTTCTACCACTCTTTTCTTCATCTTTTTTAACTCAGGTCTCACCTTCCAGTCGTTTTTCCTGAACAAGAAAACCGCCACCATCGTATCAAGCCGGCATCGCCGTGACCATTCTTTACCATCATCACCACCATCTCCCCCACCTACAAGCTCTACTGCACAGGAAAACCGCCGTGCAGGGACAATTAACCACCGAAGAACCCCGTCGTTCGTGGACCATTAACCCCTGAAGAAAATCGTCTTTCGTGGACCATACTCCACCATCATCATACACCGTCGCCGTGGACCAGTCTCTTCCATCTTCAGGTATGTTCAACGTTCAAAGGGTTTCTTATTTTTTTACCTTCCCTAGAACTCCTACAGAAACAGCCGCCGATTGGACAATTAGTCACCATCTGCGAAGAGGGTAGCGAAAAACACAGATTCAGGTAAAAATGGGCATTGTTCTTCAACGTTAGTTTTGTTTCAACCATAGTTATCACTGTTTTTCAATGTTTTACAGCGACTTGGGTACAGACCATCGGGGCTGGCTATTTTATGATGGTTCTTTTTTTTTAATAAATTGAATGGTTCATTGTTTTTTGAGTTTTTTGTTCCTGCGAGTGTGAATGTGAAGGGATTGCTTTTGATTTTTTGTTTATCAAAAAGAGAGTCATAGCTAACGTACAAAAGAAATTTGATATGAACAAGAGTTTATGAACTGGCCCGCAAAATGGAATTTTTATGTGATCATCTTAAAGCTTTATAATTGGGAGTGAGGGTAAAAATGACAAGCTAGGGGTGAGGGTAAAAAATGACAAGCTAGATACCCATGGTAAGGGTCAAACATTGTTTTCCATCCATGCTTCACTCATGGCGATCTTGAACGAGAAGGAGGCTGAGGGGGGTGAAGATGAGATTAAAAATGAATGAATTAACACCGAGCCCGAAAATGAGATCGAGGATAAGCGTTACACACGTATGGAGCAAGGTATTAAACAGATTAAAAATGGTATTGATATTGCTTGTGAGGAGCAACAAGTTGTTCAATCCCACGTGTTCCATTTGCTTGAGGCATAAACTCAGAACATGGGCTTAAAGGTCCCACCACGACCTCAAGGAAGAAACGGGTGCGATGACGCGAGGCCTTGAGCCTCAACAAACATGTTTTATTTTTACCCTTCTTGTCTTGTTTTTTTATTTGTATTAAATATGTTTGTGTAAGACCTAAGTCTTTACTTGCTTTACTGGGTCTTTGTGATTCATGGGGACACGCCTCATCTTTGAGTTAGGGGCGGGGTACTAGTTGTCCTCGTCTCCATTTTATGTGTTTACTTGCTTGATTAAAAATAAATATTAAAAAAATCCAAAAATAGTAAAAATTTAAAAATTAGAATAGATTAGATAAGGAAAGTAGGTGGTGAAATCGTAAGGTCTTTGAAAACATGTACATACGAGTCGATGATTGAAAAAAGTTAGTGCTTTGTGAATATTCCATATTTCTTTTTGAAATGCGTGTATGAAAATGTGTTAGTGTGGAAAGAGTATTAGCGAAAGCGAGAATTGAGTAGGTTTGTAGATTGTGAGAACTAACCTAGTTGAAAAACTACCTTACTTGTGACTTAGATGTAAATAAGTTAATGTGATTACATAGCTAAGAAAATAGACAATGAGGTTCGTTCATAAGACATTTCTTCCCATGAACTTTATGTCCTAATATCATTTATATATCATTTATATATCATTTATATATCATTTATATATCATTTATATTATTTATTAGTCTCACTCACAATTCACAAATAATAATAATACAACAAGTACAATACTGATGCCAACTTTTATTGTCGGAAGTTTTTTTTTAAAGCATAATATATAGATAGATAGATCAAACGGTTACAAAGTTAACCTATCCCTATAGGTTCCTTATCGACACAAAGGATAAATGCTAATTGGGTATAGAAACATTCCAATCACTAAACAATTTGCTTAAAAGCTCCTATTTGGCAACCCAGTCAGCTGCATCATTTCTACTCCTAGGAATCAGAGTAAAAGAAAGACTCGAAAGTTCCGCAAAATAATAATATTACAAATAATGTTTCTAATAGAATGACTAGAGATAAATTGTCTTGAAGAAAGGGGTTTCATGATCGTCTCAGCGTCGTTCTCTATAATTACGCTTCCAAAAGAATAATCTAAAGTCATCACTGTTGCTTTAAGGATCTTTGTGGCCTCTTCTTTTAACACTGAATCTGTCTCGATTTTCCACCTTTTACCTGATACAAATTCACCATTATAATTTCTTACTAAACATGCAATGGCTTATCCTTTATCAGAGAAAGCAACATCACAGATTGTTTTAAATTTATTTGGAGGTGGTTTTTTCCATTTATCTTTGAATTTTATATTATTATTAGTATTTGGACTGTTACTATTGGTTGGGGTTATAATTTTATGAGGTTTATCATTCTCATTGATCTTATCCATGAAATTAATATCATTAGGGTTTGATATTCTATAGTATTTTTTCCATGTTTCTATGGAATTTTTAATTGTGATTAGGGGTTCGCATTTTTTACTCTTAGAGATTCGGTGGTTGATTTGGAAATCGGTTGGAAATGGATGAGTTGAGATAATCAAAATATTTGGAGTTCGGAGTTCAGAGCCTTACGGCTGGGAAGAGAAGATAAAGACCAAAGTTTAAAGGATCGGGAAGAAAAGGACTAAGGTCAATTTCATACTTCATAGTAGAGTAGTTAAATGAGCCGGCAGACTCTAGATTATATCTAAGAAAAAATAAAAAATTAACTCAAAAACTAATACATTGTCGATAAAATTTACATACTTTATGGTATATGGATACTCGCCTTCTCTGCGGCTTTTTTGCCGGTTTGTCTATCGCTTTGTGTTTGGATGGTTGGTTGTAGCTCCTTGATCCTTACTGGATGATCGGAATAGTTTTAGAAGTTGTTTGGTGGGCGATATGGTAAAACGTTGATCTGCTTAGCGTGTGTTTGGTTTGCATTTCATGTTTTTTTGTAGTTTTTGTTTGTATTGTTCTTTTCTGGGATTGCTTGGACAATCTATGTATTTAGGTTTCCTTTTAATCTATGTATCAATTTGAACAAAAAAATGCCAAATTATATATCGTGGAAATTGAAAAGCATACAACTTCAATTTCTAATCAAATTGATTATATAACTAAAACGAATAGAGAGAGGTTCAATAGATGGATTTCTAATTTATGTGTGATTACTCAATAAATCAACATTTATAGAAATAGAACAATTATTTTGAATATTAAACTCCATAATATCTCTTTACAATCTTAGATCACAAATCTCTGTTATCTACTATTACAATTAAACAAGGTAAAACACGGATTAATTAATTTTAGATTCATCAGATCTGTTTTTGAAATATGTTGAGTAGTTTCTCGAGTACACCTAATAAATATCAATGTCTAGGATAAATGATGAAAAACTTATGATGTAAACTTGTTGGCTTCAGGATCTGGATGTCTCGGCCGGCATTCCACATAGACCAAGTCTCATACATGCACACTCTATAAGGGACAAGGATGGTTGTGTTCAGATTGTATGCCCAGTGCAATGATTTTCCACTCAGAGAGTAAAAATATAAATGGTAATATAGTCATTATGATTAAAACCATGAGCACTTGATACAAATGGTGATCATTAATGATAACATAATATAAGGTCAATTGATGTATAAATGTAAGTAAACGACGGGTTGTCAGGATGATGGCGCGTATGTCGTAGATTGGTACCTCGAGATACTCATATCATAAATCTTCGTGATCAAATAATCATTGTTTGACACTTTAAATGCATAGAGGTCGTGGTGGAAGTTAATCATAATAGTAGGTGACATGATTTTGGTCACCAGAGTAGGTTTCTCTAAGGTCAAACATAATTATACATCTAGACATGTGTAGAAGGGAATTACAAGAATCACTTTACTAATTAGAAAGTGTCTTGTAGTTATTGAGGATCAAATACTCTCAATCTTGAGTGTATATTGATGTAGTAATTATGTTAAGTATATATGCTCTGATATACCATGTGTGTTTCAATTGTGACCCTATATCTCTTGTATGTTGTGTATGTTGAGTATGTTGTTTAACCGGTCACAATAGTGTACACACAATAAAGAATCTAGGATACGCTCACTTCATGGAAGGGTTGTATTGAATTTTGAATAAATCTCATATAGAAAAATATTTTCATTTAAGCAACAGATCAAAAAATAAAATTTGAAATAGATAAGGTAAAACGTGATCCTAATTCAGCAAAACGTCATCGAACTTTAGAGTACGGCATCCCGCTTTTAAAAAAACGTTATCGTGGTATAAAAACAGGATCCCTCTTTAAGAGTTATATAACAACTTTTGTATGACTGTTGAGACTTATTTTGGCTCGATAGACCATTGTCTATGTTTAACCCATATCTCACATGTTCTTCTCCATCACTTCTTATATCATTGGAGAACAAATCAAAAGATATTCAAACTCAAAGTAATAAAACTTAAATACCTCACTATATATATGTTCTCAAGAATAAGTTTTAACTTGTATTCATCGTGTTATCCAATCGTTAAGGAGTTCATCTACGAGTTTTATTGTATAAATCAACTCAAGAAGGAAATTAATCATCTCACTTTATCATGTGGCGATCGTGGTGGTATGTGGTGACGCCATCCTTTGATCATATTGAAATTGAGTAAATGAGAAATGGGGATGGTGGGTTAAGTTTGATTTGTTGTTAATAAAATTGATGAATTAACTATAGGGTCTTGGAGATCATCTTAGTGCCACAAAAGGAACATCTGATTCCTCTCTCCTCCAAATGAGCTAAGATCTGTAAAGTCAATATTATCCTTAAAGTACATATAAGACAAAAAATATTTTCTCACTCCTCCATTATCATTTTTCTCTCTCCTCTCTTATCATTGTTCTCTTTCCTCCATTACTATTTTCATTCTCCTCTTTCATTAAGCATCAATACCTTCCAACTCCGACCACAATCATCGACTGTCGCTGATCACCGCCAGTCTCGTTGGAAAAAATACTGAGTACTTAGAAAAGTTACTCAGTACTAAGAAAAAGTATTATTGAGTACTCTGTCGAAAAATGTATTTGAGTATTGAAAAAAGTTACTGAGTCGCCAACAAAAGTTGCTGAGTATTCGTGAATTTTACTGAGTATTTGGAACATTTATTGAGTATCTAGAAAAATTTATTGAGTCCCTGATAAAAGTTTCTGAGTATTCGTGGATTTTACTTAGTATCTGGAAAATTTTATGAGTATGCTCAGTAACTTTGTTGAGTATCCGAAAAAATTTATTGAGTTTTTAGAATTTTATTGACCATTTAGAGAAAAGTTGTTCATTTTTTTCTTAATTTATTATATATAAAAAACGACCCAAATTATTGCAACTCAAATGATTACATAGGATAAGAAAAAGAAAATAAAAGTCAACTAATTTACATCGAGTAAGAAAAAAAGATAGAGTCGACATCTGAGAAAAAGAAAATAAAAATAAAAGTTGCATCAAAGTTACTGAGCACACGACAAAAGAAAAAACAAAACAGCGGGATTATTCTTCGCCTGACGATCGACAAGAAGGGGTCTGAACCATGAAAAGGCGTACAGTGAACCAAGCCTCGAGCAGCTCGGAGAAGACGATCCATGGCCTTCTTCCTCGCAGCTTCGAAGTGCGTTCGTCCAAATGAGAGATCTTCTGAGCGAAGGTTCCGGCCATCTTCTCCGGCGATCTCATGAGCGGTCTTCGAAGCACAGTTCGACGTCAGATCTTCTGCACTCGGCAAGGCATCTCCTTCGTCTACACGAGAAACCGCCATTGTTGTGATGATATTCTCGCTCGAGCTTCACGCAAGAGATGAAGGTGCGAATGGAGTCTTCTTCTCACGCAGCCAAGTTCGAGCTTCGCCATTGTAGATTTGTTCGCCAGCTCTTCGAAGCTCGCACCACCATAGCAACAGCGTTCGAGATCTGGTTTCGAGATCCGGAGACTTGTATGGCGGTCTCATGTAGGAGAAGCTCGAGAAAATTCTTCTCCATCAACAAGCATTTCTCCGGTGGATCTACTCGAACAAATATCTACTCAAGCTACGAAGCTTCCATGACCGACGGTTTCTGCGACTTTCGAGGCTCTTTCACGCCGGATCTTCGCGCTTCGTTTTCAGTGAAAAAACTTCTTCCTGCAAATGCAGTGATATGGCAATGGTTGTGTGTGTGTGTGTGTGTGTGTGTGTGAGAGAGAGAGAGAGAGAGAGAGAGAGAGAGAGAGAGAGAGAGGGGTTTAGATTTATTCGTAAAAAAGTCAATATATATAAAAAATAAAAAAATAAAAAAATAATTAAGATTTTAGTTTATAGTGTTAATATTTGTTTGTGCTTTTTAGTAAGAAGAGAAGGTAAATAAAGTTAGGTTTTAAGAGGTGTATTCAAGACCTTTTTGAAAATTATCTCCAATAAAAATTTAATATAATAAATATTATGGTTAATTGTTATTGGGGATAAAAGTATCAAAAAAATTGAAATGGATGTATTTTTTATTCATACATACGAGGCATAAAGTCGAAACTAGTAAAAACTATCTAACCCTCACGTGGAAAATATTACTAATCTAGGAAGTGCGTCACTGCTCCTATCTCTCATTAAACCACTATTTACATATTCAGGAGGATCCTCATAAACACATGGTTCTCCGATCGACTCCGCACCTCTCTTAGCCAAAATATCCGCGCATATATTCGCTTCCTTATAAATAGAACTTACTTCAAATCCTGGATTATTCCATAGCATCTCACAACAATCTCGTACAATATGACAAGCCCAATTTTTGGAACTTACACTGCCCTTCACTAGCATATGAAGCTCCCTCGAATCGGTCTCACCATATAAATCAGTAATACCACGATTCCTCACACAGCGCAGCCGTAATGAAGCACCAACAGTTCCGAGCGAAAGGGAGATTCCACTACACATGGACCCGCAAAACCAGCAATAAAAGCTCCATCATTATCTCTAATCAATCCACCTATACCAGTTTTTTTCCTTGCCAAATCACAACTACCATCAATATTTAATTTAATTTTACCTTGTGGTTTAACCCATTTGACTAGTGTGCTCCTTGCCGATTTCATAACCCCTCGATCACATTCTTTTCTCCACGCCAAAACGGAATCACTAACCATTTTAATCGTGCTTCAAACCCGCAATGCGCGGAGACGACATGGAGTCATTGAATATGACTTCGTTTCTTCTTATCCAAATAATATTAAGCGCAACTGCAAAAATTAATGGCCAATGAAGACCTCCAAAATTAAAGTTTGTGCTCAAATATGCTACAACCCACTTTTTCATGAAAGTGCACATTAGATTCGCACCATTTGAGTTTAATTCCCCATCAGAACTATGTAACGTGTACCCTGTCCAATTGGTCAACTCATAGTGCACCTGTCTAAGACCATTGGGCAATAACAAAGAATTATTAATTTCCTCATCACCATATGAACTGTAAGGTGCGAGTACAGGTTGTGAAACTCCAAGCTCCTTCCACAGACTCGTTGCCACGTTGCAGCTTACAAATATATGCCGTTATGCACATTTAGAAGGAAAATGACATTTTATGTCTATTTTATGAATTATCCCAAAAAAAAAAAAAAAAATATCATGGTGTGACAAATCTTACAAGCAACTTCATTAGAGGATTCATGTTAGCAGATAATAGAACAAAGAAGTTCTTTGGATATTAATCAATTGTGACATGTCTCTTATCATTTGTTCAACACATTATTTCAATACATAAACATAATCTATATATATCATAGCAACTCCATTAAACAATCTTTCACCTCTCCACTTTTTAGTCAACAAAACAGCCGTAATCTCTCTTAACAGAAGCATATTATCGAAAGGACAATAAGGTAAAATTACACCTTACTCCAACCGACACTCTTTCTCACTTCCCTTTCCTTCATAACCCTTCTAACCTTTTCCACCTCTTCCCACATTCCCAAACTACTATAAAGATCCGAAACCATAACATAATACCCATCATTATCCGGATCAGATTCAATAGCTTTTAAAGCAATCCTTATCCCCATTTCAAACTCATTATGAACTTTACAAGCTGTCACTAAAGCCCCCCACACTTCCCCATCAGGTAAAACCGGCATATTACAAATCAACTCCTCAGCCTCATTCAAATAATCAGATCTACCAAGTAAATCCACCATGCACGCATAATGTTTGATATTTGGTCTCAAACAATAACTTTCCATTTTACTAAACAAAAACTTCCCTTCTTTAACCCACCCTACATGAGCACAAACCGAAAGTAAAGCAAGAAACGTAACTTCATTAGGTGCCACGTCACCTTTCTCCATTAAATTCCACATCTTAATCGCAGATTCAACATCTCCATGCATACCATAACTTGAAATCATAACATTCCATAAAACCACATCTCTTTCTTTAACCTTAATTAATTCAAAAATCTCTCTCGCTTTAACAAGTTTTCCACATTTCGCATACATATCACATAACGCAGTAGCAAGTGTTAAATTACTCTCATACCCTTCTTTTTTAACATATTCATGAATTAACTCTCCTTTTTCCAAACACGCAATATTCGAACAAGCTGAGAGTACTATTATTAAAGTTGTGTTATTAGGTTTAAAATCTTCTTCCACCATTTTATCAAACAAATCTAAAGCGTTAAAATACTCTCCACTTCGAATATAACACGAGATTAATATATTCCATGTTATAACATCCTTTTCTACATTAAAAAATATTTTTCGCGCTACTTCGAAATTTCCGTGTTTTCCGTACATGTCGATTAATGAATTGGAGATTGATATATTTTTATTATTATGATATTTAATCACATGGCAATGAACTGATCTTCCTAGTTTGATTGTATCTAATTTAGAGCATGAAGATATAACAGATATTATACAATTCGAATCAACTTCAATTCCCAAATATTGCATTTCTCGATACAGTTTTATGCTCTGATTAAACAGTCCAAATTTACAATACATTGATAATAATCCATTAAGTACCGTCTCATTAATTTCATAATTTTTCCTTAATATAAAACCATGAAAAGCTTTTCCTTCATTGATTCTTAATGAGTTTGCAAATCCTAAAAGTACACAACTAAGTACAATCCCATCTGGGTATATTCCAGAAGCTTCCATCTCGAAAAAAATACGCAAACATTCATGAATATTCTCCATTTTCGCATAAACACGTATTATTGAAGTCCATGTTAATAAATCCTTTTCAATAACTTCGGAAAATGAAAGATGAGCTTCTTTAAGCGTACCACATTTAGAGTACATGGATAAAATGGAAGATTGAATAGTTTGATGATACAAAATCCCGTATTTTAATGATAAACTATGTAAGCATTTACCTTGTACTAATGCATTTAAATTCCCACAAGCTTGAAATCCACCTTGTAATGTTCGAAAATTCGGTTTTTCGTTATCGCTACCTATTTTATGCATCTGAAAAAGGGTATCTAAAGCTTTCTCATTCTCATTATTTTGTACATATCCAATTATTAATGCAGTCCAAGCTACAACGTCTCTCATGGATATTTCATCAAACATGTTAGAAGCATCGGACATGGAACCGAATTTGGAGTACATATACACGAACGATGATCCAACAGCACTATTCCCGTAAAAAAGATTTAATTTTGAGACTAACCCATGAATTTTCTCTCCATATTTAACCAACCCAAGTTCAGAAGAAGCTGAAACAACCATTGGAATAGTAAATTGATTAGGCAAAGTAGTTGAAAATCGCATAGAATTGAAAAAATCAAGTGCTTGTGAGTAGTTTCCATTTCCGAAATGAGCTTTGATAATTGCATTCCAAAGAAAAGGGTCTTTAAAACTTGTTGAGTTAAAGATTTTGGAGGAATTATTAGGTTGATTTAGTGAAGCGTAAAGAGAGATGAGTTTTGATGCTATGAAAAGGTTGTTTGTATGGTCTGTTGTGATTATGTATGCGTGAGATTTGAGGAGAGTGTTAAGGTTTAAGGATTTGTTAAAAAGAAACGAATCTATTTGGCAGTTAAGGTAGTTGGATATGGTACAAGAGGTTGAAGATGAGTAGAGGCGTCTAGGTAAACGAGTGAGTTTGAATTTAAGCATTGAAAGGTGTCTAACGGTAGTGGAAGCTAGAGTGTGAGATGCTCGAGTATTATGTGCAATATACTAAGAGAAAATCAAACGCTTCATTATTAAAAGAATTGTTTGACCAAAAATATAATAAGAAAAAAATTTAATGTTAAAAGAACAATTACATATCGATAGGCATTTTTAAGGGTCAACACTATGATTAGGTTATATTGTTTGAGGTTATATTGTTTGAGGTTATAATGTATTTTTTGGAGTTCGATTTTTAAAAGTTCTCATCGATTATCTGCTAATTCCGTTATCATCGAGAATGATTCTGAAATTATTATTGAATCTTTAGCTAATCAGATACCTTGGTTAAATGTGATTGTTGTAATATTTTAAAGGTTCTTTATGGTACTGTGGAAACTTATAATCTATTTTCTCTTTTATGCTTCGCAAAGGTAATCGAATATCTGACTGAATCGCCAAACACAAGTTTTTAGACACGTTGTTTGGCGACTGAAACTCTTTTCCTTCAACCCTGTTAGCTCAACTTATTTACCAAGACCGTGTGTCGTACAAAATTAGTTGACTCTTTTGTAATCTTGCTTATTTAGTATTTATATAAACGTTTGACAAAAAAAGATCTAGGGATGAATTTTCGGATTCTGGAGATCAATTTAATCACCAATAAAAAGGTGTGGAAAAATTTGTAGTCTTCAAGATCACACCAAAATTTATAGGTATCCAAATACTTAAAATAATTCAAATAAAACAAAAATCACATAAAGATAAAAAATAAATGGTAATAATCATGGACTACCAATTTATCTAGTCACTAAGTACGAGTCACTGTTCATCTCCGACCACCACAAAAAACGAGTCACTGAGTACGAGTCGATATTCATTTCAGACCATCGATCACCAACCACCTCTAACAGCACCACCCGTGGCTTTCTCAAAGAGTCATTGAGTATAAGTCTCTAAGTACGAAATTACTGAGTGTAAAGCCACTGAGTAGACTCAGCAAAAACTTTGAGTATTGTCAGGGAGTTCTCTGAAAATGATCTAAAATCACTGAGTATAAGTCGTAAATCCTTGAGTATACTCGAAATTAAAAATTTACACAACATTAAAGGAAATAATTGAAAAAAAAATTACTTATGATAGAAAAAATATACAACACTTAATAAAAAAAATCTCATCTACCTAAAAATAAAATAAAAAATCTATTAATAAGTTACAATAACTAAAAAAATTAAAATTATAATAATACACAAAATAAAACCTCATCTCGATGATGGTAGCTAACGACATCATCGTCCTTATATGTAAAACTGTAATTTCTTTTTGAAACTCAAAGATCTACCATGGAAGCTTGTGAAAAGTATCAAAGCTCCATGGTGATCTCAAATAACACATGCTACGCTCAGATTTGTTGCCAGTGCAAGTCACTAATTGTCATTCTAAGCTCATGAGATCTCAAACGCTCATGCCTTGCTCAACCCGTCTTCCATGGTCGTGCTTTTGTGTTGTAGTTGCATAAAAACCATGCTCGCTTTAACATATATATCTATTACAGCTCACAGTTCCATGGCCTTGCAAAAAAAAATTCAAAAGAGTTTGAAACAATTAAGGCTCGGCTGAACAAATCTCCGTTACATCTTTGAGATCTCCAATAAAGCATCTTAGTTCTACCGCCTAGCTTCGAGATCTCAGAATCCATGGTTGTTGTCACCTAGCTCAGATCTGCCATGCTACCTTGCTCCACCGTCTTGAAGCTCCACCGCCATACTGATTTCTGATTGTGGTGGCGGGGAGGATTTTGAAAGTATTTTCTTGGTTTTGTAGGTGAAATATGTGATTTATAGGGGTACATGTATGTAAAGTTCTAGAGAGGGTTGAATAAGATAATTATGAAATCAATGCATAATTAAAATAATAAAGGACTTCTAAACTAAGATTTATCAAACATATAGGCCAAACTCTTAGGATAGGAAACCAATGAGGATCTGAAGAGTTTACTAGTACTAGGAGGGCTAAGAAAAGGTAGCTAGTTATGGATATTAATAATAAATAATCTAATTTGCTCTAAGAGAAGGATGATAATGATAAGGTCAAGGCCCTTAAGACTAAGATATATAAACAACCAAGGGATATGCAGACTAAGTTAGTATATCTAAACTAGATTTATAGGGTCAAGGACTAAGGCACCTAAAGGAGATAAAGATTCACCTAAGCAATTTAAAAGAAACTAAGGGATAGGAAAGTAAAAAAATGAAATGAAAGTGATAAGTAAAAGATAAAGGAAAGAGATCACGCGAGATATTTATAGTGGTCTGGTTTTCCTATATCCACTACCTAGGGTCATCCCCGTAGTTTTTCCAAGCTTTTATGATGTCTCTATTTGTGTGATATATTAATATAGTCACTAGAAATATTTTTATGGTTATTTTGTGCTAATTTGATGGATTGTTTTCTATATATTGCTAGTTTCTCGTTTAGTTTTGGATAATTGTTACTTTTAGAGTTATTTGTGTGTAAAGTGTGGAACTCTTAGGTACTTGTATGATATTAAATCCCAAGACAATGATAAGAAGTCGATAAAGGAAGGTCAAACTCATGTCAAGGCGTTAAGGGTCCAAAAAACCACTTTAAGAAAGCGAGAGTAGTTGTCGGCTAACTTTGGAAATCGACAAGATGGAGACGCCTGACGCCACATGCAATTGATGAAGAATTTGGAGGAACCCTTTGGTGTATGGAAAGTAATTGGAGTCAGGGTCACGTGCAGTTGTCGTGACTCCTTCTTGGAATCGTCTTTGGGTTGACTTGGGTTACTTAAAAGGGCCCACAATACCTAAAAAGTAATATAACCTTTATATACCAGTTTTTATCATTACAAAAGAGTCCTGGTTCAAAATTAGTCATCATTCAGCAAGTTACACGCCTGGAAGAAAAGAAAAAAAGTTTGGAGAAGACTAAAACTCTACTACACCACTTCTACACCATTCCACCTCTAACATTAGGGTAATTACTAATTAGTGTCAGATTCTTGTATTAAACATGATTCTAATATTTTTACCACTTAGTTTTATTGTTTTCATTATGAACTAAATTCCATTAGCTTGATTTGTTTTATGTATGAACCTTGAATGACAATTATTTGATTTTTGATGTTATTTGAGATATTTAATTTAATTGAATTGAGTTTTATTATTTTATTGCATATGAATTGAGTTGAATAGTTTTTTATAACCTCGTCAATTATAGACAACTCTTTAATGCCCTAGATTGTCACCCTGGTGGGAGGTTAGGGAACAAAAAATAATTCATAGTCGTCTGGTGTGTTGTAGTGATCATGACGGGCTTGCCTAGCCGAATAATAATATAGGTTAAGTAATTCTTAGCGGTGAGTTTTTGCATAGAACAATCTAACCTGAGAACTCTAGTAATAGTTAGGCATCTTTCTAAACTACTATGACAGTAGTTAGAAGGAAGTTAGAATCCCGATTAACATTAATTGTCCAAAATTTATCCTTATAACTAGAATCAGTCATTGTATGACAGGAGATTACTTGCAACTTTAGCTATATCTCTCATCTTTTATTATTCATAGCATTTAATTTAGTAGTTTTAATTCATAATTAGTTTAATTCCTGCATCTTAGTTTTAATCAGAGACTCATATAAATGTTCTATTTTACTTATAGTCTATTAGTACTTAGCAACTAAATCCATCTACGCTCCTTAAGGACACAATATCAAGATTAATAATATTAGTCCATGTGGAGACGATAATATTATAATTACTTTATTACTTACCAACGATTTGTACACTTACGGTTGGTTAAGCTTTCTCGAGGTGTTGAATGAGTAGTTTATTTTATCACACATTGGGAGACGATGGTCTCCACTAAACTCTTTGGTATCTCTTGAAGGTGAGATATAAACCTTTACATTTGAGGTTTCTCTGGGCTAAACCACAAACTGAAATCTCCTAAGAGTTTTACCAGTTAAGTCATAACCCGATGAGACTTTTAGCGGTTAAGTCATAACCCATTATATTTTTACAAGGTTCAACATTAACCTATGAAACTACCTCTTCTCTAATGTAAAGAAAGAGTAATACCATAAATGGTTAAATGGATAATATTACAACCATATCAATGTGCTCCTGAATGAACTAATATATATATATATATATATATATATATATATATATATATATATATATATATATATAAAATTGATCTGGATTGTAATGACCGAAAACAACTTTCAAATTTAACCGTAAATAAAAAACATCTTTTGACTTGCATTCAGAAAAAAATAGAGAAGTCATTCAAAATAGGAAAATGCTTTTATTCAATATTTGATGAACCTACACCAATTATATTAATACACATACCCTATGTTTTAAACTTACAAAAGTAAATAACTAATTAATCTAATGACATGTGTTTTGTTATATTAATTAATAAATGTGATGTGAATATTGGACCATCCAGTATTAAATGGAAGTCTTACCCTTCAAAATATAATAGAATTGAGTTTAAATTTTGAGAAAATGACGAGAAAAAGTGAAAAAAACTCAATAACCTTTAGCCTCAATTACAGGGATTTGTTTAAACAAAACATTATTTGGATTAAAAAAAAAAGGATTATTGCCCAAGAAACACCTCAAGTTAGAATTAATTCCCTCTCATCCCAACCATCATTTTTTGCCCATAAATGGCCACGTATATTTTGCTTTTTGCTTTTCTTTCCCATAAAAAGAGAGTAATCCGAAGATTCCCATTACTCAAACTTTGAGTAATGGGAAGCTTCTCATTACTCGTTGTTCTTTAAAAAGACTGTGCCTT
Source organism: Nemophila menziesii (assembly GCA_029959085.1). Classification (NCBI taxonomy): domain Eukaryota; kingdom Viridiplantae; phylum Streptophyta; class Magnoliopsida; order Boraginales; family Hydrophyllaceae; genus Nemophila; species Nemophila menziesii. The sequence goes on from JARWIR010000001.1 coordinate 144,981,125, forward strand.
TTATGAGTAAGAGTGTAAAGTGACAGGTGTCTATTGGGCATTAACCCTAAAAAAATTTGACAAATAAGCAACTATGTGAAAATAGTCTGAAATCTCGCACTCTGGTCGTGGTCACGGCCTTTCCGAAAGGCAAAATCATTTAATGGCCGCCTTTCGAAAAGGCGGTAGTCTAACCGCGGCCAAAGTATTATAGTTCAAATTATTTATATTTAAAGACTTATTTGTCAAATTTTTCTTTTTACCAAATGAAACATTCAATTATTTCCTTACCCATGTTACTTTCGTTGTTAATAGGCCCACGTCTAATGTCTTTCATAGTTGGATTTTGTGGGTTGGCATTATCAACTATGATTTATTTTGTCTTATTTATTTATTTATGATGTTTTAACCATATCTTCGAACTTTGTATTGTCAATGGTATGTTTTTTTTTATAGTTTTTTGTTAAAATACATATGAGAACCATTTCGGATTCAAAATCATTTTAATTTTAATAAAATTCAATCTAAAATCTTTTAGTCTCCATTTCAGATTTAAAATCATTTTAATTTTAATAAAATTCAATCTCAAAACATTTTAGTCTTTGCGGAGTAGTTTAACCACTAGACCAGATCTTAAAAAATCTTAGTAATCAAAGTGATACTCCGTATTTAAAAAAGTTGCACGAGTAAAAATTCTATAAATTTCACCGTATATTAATGTTACAATCAAAAGTTCACAAAAAGAAAAATATATTAATATAAGCTTAAAATTTCAATTTTGTAAATATAAAATAATTTTTAATTAAATATGAATTTTCAAATTCTATTCTAAAAGAAAAAATCTTCCTATTTAATCATAATATTAATTCTAGTTAAACAGTTATATTTACATTCTATTATTACCTCTTATATAGAATAATTCATAATTAATTATAAAGTTATACTTTTCATTCATAAAAAGAAAAAAGATTTGATTTCCAAGTTTTAAAAAATTAGTAATAAAAGACTAATTTTGTACCATAATTATCTTTATTATTATTTTAATTACTTATCTTTATTATATGATATTTATAAGGGATAATATTTATTTCTTTTTTCTCTTTTTTTATTTTAAAGCCCGGCTACTCTACTGTTCATCATCACCACCACATCATGCATTCACATCCGACTACCACCACCATCTCATACATTCTTCATCGACGACGAAGATTGCGACGACCACCACAACCAATATTCATGATATAATATTTATTTATTTTATTTTCTTTATTTTTTAAAGTTCGCCCACCTGTCCACCACTACCACCTTATGCATTCACCACCGACTACCACCACCACATGCATACATTTTCTACCACCACCACCACCACCACCACCACCATTATTCTTCGCCAATCACTACCACCTTCGCTCATAATTACCACCGACTAGTTCCAGCACCGTCGTTACCACCAACGAGTTCCATCACACGCACATGTCTGTGTTTTTATAAAAAAATTCATAACTAATTCTAAAAAAACATAAATATAAAAATTTGCATTTCTGGACGAGTCAAATTAATATTTACGTTTATAATTTTTTTTTGAACTTTTTTAATTTTAAATTTTTGTATTCAGTTTTACGTGTTGCTATAACACACAAAAATAGAATTGCAAATTCAACCACATACGCGTGTCCGTGAATTTTTCTTAAAAAATCATAATTAATTCCAAAAAAAAATCTAAAAAATCAAAAAAATTCATTTTTTACAGGACAAGTTCATATCTACATTTTTGAATATTTTTTATTTTTTTAAATATCGATATTCATTTTTGTGTTCATACAATACACAAAAATATATTTTATTTTATTTATTATTCCGAACATGAATTTTACAATTTCATTTTTTTGATTTACATTATTTATTGATGAACTAAATTAGTCATAACCTGAGAATCGTATGATGTATGAACCCTATACTAATTTTTTACGTTTTGTTGAGTTTTAGAATTGCATAATATAAATAAATTGTTAATTTATTGTTTTGATTATGTATCTGCCTTTAAATTTCAGTCGTTACCCTGTCTAAGCATATGGTTTACCTTAGTAATTAGAACTTTTGACCGGTAGGGGGTCCAGGTTACGAAAAATAGTACATAGGTCTTGACTAATCGGATAGTCATTTGAGTAAGAACTGATAGTCCTAGAGGGGGGGTGAATAGGATTACTAATAAGATAATGCCTAATTAAAATCTTTTGGACAATAATAAGTTTAAGAGAAAAACTTCTAGGTCAACTAATAAAATCAAACACTTATAGGATCATGCAATGTAAAGAGTAAGGTTTGATATAAAAGTATAACTAGTGAAAAGCTAATCCAATATCTTAAACTACTCTAGAAGACTATATGTTAGATAACCTAGATAAACAATTCATGCAAGCATATAATCAAACATATAGAGTGCGGAAAGTAAATAGAGTAGGGATAGAAAGATACACACGATTTATAGTGGTTCGGTTTCCCTACATCCACTACCTAAGGAAGCCTCCTTAGGATTTCAAGCTTTTCACTAAGCTTCCGTGTCTCTCTTAATCGGGTCGAGAACACAATAACCTTTACAAACTCTTCGATAACACGAAGGACACACCACTTGCGTAATCACAACACAAGGACACCAAGTATACTCCCTATACTTGAATTCTCTCTTAATCTATCTATTACAAGACCTAGACTTAAGAGGATAGCAACAAAGTGTTTAAAGGTTTGCTAATTAAAGCTTGTATCCAAAACTCCTAAAGAGTGGATATGACTATAAGCTTGTATACTCCTTCTTGAGTGGATAGAACCTTGTGGCTTAATTGATTAACTCCTTGAAAGGATTTATAAGCTCACTAAGATTGAATTTGACTATGTATAGCTCTTGACACCTTCTTGAATGATAGCAATTAAGCCCCTTAATGTTTGTAATTAGTTGGTGTAGTTGTAGCCTTCAAAGAGCTTCAATTTATAGTAGAAAATGGCTTCCAACGGTCATAAGGCTTGAGTCCAACGGATCTATTAATCTCCCAACGGATATATTTCTTATGACTTGGCTTTAGTGCAGAAAACCCTATCTTGCGGTATACCGCAGCGGTGTACCGCGCTTCAGTGGTTGATTTTCTGGCATACTGACGGGCTAGTCCTCTATACCGCGCCCTGGTCCGCGCCTGGTCCGGTATACCGCACCGGTGTACCGCGCCAAGTATTCTTTGAAGAATAACAACTTGGATCAATAGCTTTTCTTCATGAAAGTTGTTGTAAACATCATTCTATGAATCTTTGAAGTTGAACACTAAAGCTAATTCTCAATAAACATAAAGATAAGGTTAATAGCACTTGTATGAGAATTAGTTTCTTAAGATAAAACTATAAGGTTGATCAACAAGATAAAGAAAGAGCTTTTTGATGAAAATAGAGTGCAAGAAAGAATGTCAATAACAATAGAAATTAGCACACTAATCACAAGAGGATTTGTCACATTAAAACACCTAATTAGGGAGGCTATATGCCAACAATCTCCCCCTTTTTGATGATGACAAATCCTTCACTAAAACACCTTAGGAAAGATATAAAAGTTTAAGCATTTATGAAATAAAGCTCCCCCTCACAATAAGCATAAAATTTGAGATGTATTTGTGAGTTTAAAAACGTGCAAGTTTTGAAAGTTTTAGTGCACATAATATTTCTCCCCCTTTGTCTTCATCAAAAAGACGGGGTAAAAACAACTAAGAGTAGAAGAGCAAAGACAACTCGAGTGAATAAAATTTTAAACAATGATAGAGAGAGTGTGCAAGAGTTTGAAAAAGTAAGAGCTAAGGATAGAGATGTTTACCAACTCCTTGATAGATTTTGATTTCATATGCTTTCTAAAGACACAAACGATTAGTTGCAATATAAAATGAATGATTAGTCTAAGCATTTGAGTAAAAAAAATTTATTTTAGCAAAGACTCCCCCTTACAAAATGCATATAGTTTTGTTTTTAAATTTGTAATTGTTTGATAGACAATTTTCCCTAAAAAGAACATTTGAACTCATTTTGAAAAAGATATAGGGGTAAAACTGAATTTTTTGAAAAACAAGGGGTCAAAGTGTATTTTTCAAAAGTTTGGGGGCCAAACGCAATTTTGAAAGATCTATTTGGGACCACAATGCAATTTTCAATCTATTTAGGAACAAGGCTAGAGAGAACAAACTATAGGGACTAAGAAGCAATATCAAGAAGTACCTATAACATCAAAGAACATGTTAGCAACATAAAGATCAAATCAACAAAGATAAGCAACTAACAATCAAGATAAAAGCAAGTACCATTTATCCAAATAAAACATTTAGCATCCTAACATAGAAAACAAATAAACCAAAAAGGCAATATCCTAGATGTCCAAAACACGGACCCACAAATACTAAAAAGCATAAACATCCATTAAACAAGTTCTAATAAAAACCACATAAGCAATTAAAGACTCATAAAAACCACCAAGAAGGATAATAACAAGATTTTAACCACCAAACACCAAGCACCAAACCAAGATGAATTAACGGTTATCACGAGGAGATCGGCTCCTAGATCTTCTACCATTCCCAATATCATCGCGAATGCACGAAACATCACTTTTCATACACGAAAGCTCATTCGCAAGATTTCCTATCTTTTCTTCCAAAACTCCAAACTTTCTTTCTAACTTATCTTCCAAAGCCACAAATCGACTTCCTATATAATCCATGAAACGAGACATAGCACTTTCGAAACCGGATGGATTAGGAGGGTTAACATTGATGGGTTGGCTAGGAGTGGGCTCATTTGGATTTGGGTTTTCTTGATCCGGGTTATCTACTAAAATAAGAGTCTCAAGCTCCGGACCATCGTTGCGCTTTCTAGCTTCAAGAATACGATTTCGAATAGTGATATCCGAGATGCGATTAATAGTGGAGATCGGAACATATGTGTTGTTATAAATAACAAATTTCATTCTAAGAATTGTGAGATAATCGAAACTCCAAGATTTATTCATAGGTTTCACATTAGTCCCTCCAAACGAAATATCATTAGCTTCAAAGACTTTGGATAGAAAAATACCGTAAGGGACTTTATCCCGAGAGGCACGAGCGTGATTCATCCATTTGAACATTATCGCAATAATGTTTATCGGTTGTTTGGAGAAGATCAAAAACAAAAGATAAGCTTCATACGGGATAAGTTTTGCGTCATGCTTATCTTTCGGAATAACGGCCGAGATAAGAAACTTGTGGGCCACGATAAATTCCGGATCAAAATTACGAATATTCCAACCTCCATCGGGAGTTACCATTCGACTATGAACAAACTCATTAACTTCATTTTGAGCAACAATATCAATGTTCGAATTATCCCAACCACTAGACCAAAAACCGCTAAAACCATCCGAAGGTATATCAAATTTAGTGCACAAAGTATTCGATTTCAAACGTAAAATGTTACCCGAAACAATTGATTTAACCGAAATAGAAGCATGATTAAATTCAAAATTCGTATAAAAATCTTCGATTAAACCGATTGCCAAATGACTACCCGAAAACGCAAATATCTTATGAAATTTTTGAATTGAAAAGAGATTATAGAGAGAGTTTTCACCGGAGGGAAAAGCCGAGGGGCAAATTGTTCTTCCCGGAAGAGCATCGAATGGCCGGAGTGGTGGTGGTGGTGGTGATGGTGACTTCGCCGGAGATGGTTCACGGTGGCGGCTTGAGGAGGCTCCGGTGGAAGCCTTTTTCTTGTTAGCAATCGATTTGGTTCTAACCATGGTGGAAAAAGAAGTGGGTAATGGAGTAGGAAGAAGGAGGAGTGATTTAGGTGGTGAAAGAGGGTGTTTTTGGTGGTGGAGCCGGAGGGTTTTTGGCCGGAAATCGCCAAGGAGGAGGAGTGAAGAAGATGAAATGAAGAAGTGAAGTAAAAGTGCAGAAAAACGGGTCCTTAAACTGATAAAACCCTTACGTGCGGTGTACCGCGGGATTCGTCCGGTGCACCGCACGAGTGTTCGGTTTGGGTAATGAAAATCCAATTTTTGATTCTTTTAAAAACACCCGAAACACAATCGAAACTTCCCCAAAAGACTCGGAATGATATAAAATAATTTTAAGCATCTTTGTTTTGAAAAGAAAAGCCAAGGAGAAGCTAAAAACGCATATAACAGTTAATTTCACAAAAGACCCTAAGTTTTCTAAAAGTGCAAAAAGACCCTATGCAAGAATAAAGCAAAACTAAAGCATGAAAAAGGTCAAGAACTACAAGATAGCATCACAAGTTGATAAAACACATAAAACACAATATAAAAACACAAGAGAGGAAAGAATTTCACCGTAGTTTCCTTTTATGAGGTTTGAACGTCCTTTTGCATAAAATACCATTTTCTTGACGCTCAACACCTTCAATGCATATTACTATGGTAACCGAGGTGGAATGGATCCGGAAATGTTGTTAGCATTTGTCACGATCCATATTGGTTTTTCCCATGAAGGTATCAAAGAACCACTAATAAGTTGTTCATGGTAATGGCACGTAGAAGCATGATGACCGGGTTTACCACAATAGTTGCAATAACTTCCTTTTTGAATAGAGTAACCATGTAGAGGTTTTGAACAAGAAGTTTCCCCATTTTTTCCAATATCCAAATTATCACTAACATACAACTTTTCTTTGAAAAAATCATTTGGATCAAAAGGAGTGACATTTGAGAAAGGATGATTTTTTAAAGCATCAAGAGCAAGGGAAAAAGCTTCATCCAATTTTTTAAAACCTTCTATGTTTTTCTTCAAAGGATGTTTCCATTTATTTAAAATAAAAATGTTTTCAAAACACGGGTTTTTGGTATTGCCAAGAATATCATCCAAAGTGATACAACATTTAAAACACTTCTTTGGCTCAATATTACCCTTTTTTAACATAAGATTATTTAAATGGATTTGAGAATCAAGAATTTTGAGAAGGGATGAAATTTGTCTAATATCACAATAATTATAAGGAAGAGATAAAGAGTTAGGATAAAGTGCTACCTCATGATTAGGTTTAAAATCGTTGTGAGATTCATTATGGATTGAGACTTCTTCTTCTTCATTATTTTCGACAATTCCATATATAAACTCCAAACGATTCCAAAGCTCTTTTGCGGTTTTACAATCTAACATTTGTGAGAAAATTTCTTCGGAAATTCCACGAATGAGAGTGTACATTGGTTTTGCATTTTGAGTGAGCTTAGCCTTTTCCTCAATGGTGAGTTCATCAAACTCTTTTTCTTCTTGATTTAGCTTGAGAACTCCTTCTTCATTTAACTCTTCTTTATAAGGGACAAATGGACCTTCTTTTACAATTCTCCATTGATCGGGATCTTCGGCTTTTATAAATTCCTCCATTTTTGTTCTCCAAGCGAAATAGTAAGTTCCTACAAAAAGTGGAGGTCGTGTAGAAGACGAACTTTCCAAAAGATTAAATTCCATATCGTTTACTCTACTAACGATTAAGCTATTCACGTAGAGTTAGGCTCTGATACCAATTGATAGTCCTAGAGGGGGGGTGAATAGGATTACTAATAAGATAATGCCTAATTAAAATCTTTTGGACAATAATAAGTTTAAGAGAAAAACTTCTAGGTCAACTAATAAAATCAAACACTTATAGGATCATGCAATGTAAAGAGTAAGGTTTGATATAAAAGTATAACTAGTGAAAAGCTAATCCAATATCTTAAACTACTCTAGAAGACTATATGTTAGATAACCTAGATAAACAATTCATGCAAGCATATAATCAAACATATAGAGTGCGGAAAGTAAATAGAGTAGGGATAGAAAGATACACACGATTTATAGTGGTTCGGTTTCCCTACATCCACTACCTAAGGAAGCCTCCTTAGGATTTCAAGCTTTTCACTAAGCTTCCGTGTCTCTCTTAATCGGGTCGAGAACACAATAACCTTTACAAACTCTTCGATAACACGAAGGACACACCACTTGCGTAATCACAACACAAGGACACCAAGTATACTCCCTATACTTGAATTCTCTCTTAATCTATCTATTACAAGACCTAGACTTAAGAGGATAGCAACAAAGTGTTTAAAGGTTTGCTAATTAAAGCTTGTATCCAAAACTCCTAAAGAGTGGATATGACTATAAGCTTGTATACTCCTTCTTGAGTGGATAGAACCTTGTGGCTTAATTGATTAACTCCTTGAAAGGATTTATAAGCTCACTAAGATTGAATTTGACTATGTATAGCTCTTGACACCTTCTTGAATGATAGCAATTAAGCCCCTTAATGTTTGTAATTAGTTGGTGTAGTTGTAGCCTTCAAAGAGCTTCAATTTATAGTAGAAAATGGCTTCCAACGGTCATAAGGCTTGAGTCCAACGGATCTATTAATCTCCCAACGGATATATTTCTTATGACTTGGCTTTAGTGCAGAAAACCCTATCTTGCGGTATACCGCAGCGGTGTACCGCGCTTCAGTGGTTGATTTTCTGGCATACTGACGGGCTAGTCCTCTATACCGCGCCCTGGTCCGCGCCTGGTCCGGTATACCGCACCGGTGTACCGCGCCAAGTATTCTTTGAAGAATAACAACTTGGATCAATAGCTTTTCTTCATGAAAGTTGTTGTAAACATCATTCTATGAATCTTTGAAGTTGAACACTAAAGCTAATTCTCAATAAACATAAAGATAAGGTTAATAGCACTTGTATGAGAATTAGTTTCTTAAGATAAAACTATAAGGTTGATCAACAAGATAAAGAAAGAGCTTTTTGATGAAAATAGAGTGCAAGAAAGAATGTCAATAACAATAGAAATTAGCACACTAATCACAAGAGGATTTGTCACATTAAAACACCTAATTAGGGAGGCTATATGCCAACAAGAACCTTAGGCGTCAATAATCATTATAAGGTACAGTCGGGAGAGGTATCTAGTGGTGTAAGATAGTTTCCTATCTACCCGGGAAGGACTTAGGGAAAGTGTTGAATTTCGGCTATAACATATTTCCCAATACGCCTGAGACAATATATCGTAGAATAAACTAGTATGGGTTATGTGCGAGTTCTTGAGCTACACTTCTCATCTTAATCTTATTATTTGTATTCTTATTCTCTAGTTTAAATATAATTAGTTCAATTTATTTTCACTTTAGTCCTTCTTAGTTGAAACCCCCCAAACTAATTATATACTTTACTTTCTATAATTGAAACTTAAACCTTATTCACTTTATAAAACACAAAGGTATTAACTTCATAGTCCATGTGGAGAACGATAACTCTAATACTTACCTTTTTATGACTTGTCAATGATCCATACACTTTCAGGTAATAACTCTCTCGGGTGTTGATTTATTTATCACACATCTGGGGACGACAGTGGGTCAAAAACACCAAGCTTGGATGGTATTCTGGGTTACCTTTTCCAAAAATGTTGGGATATTCTTAAGAATTACACTTTCACAATAGTGAAAGATTTGATGATTAATGATGCAACCCTTGAATCCTTGAACAATACTTTAATCCCTCTTATAAACGGGAACTTCATACATCTTTTAAACATTACAAACCCATCTCGTGTGCTACTTTTGGTTATAAAGTAATTTCACAGATCTAGATTACTAGACTTTATACATATCAGTGACATCATTGCTCCCACCTAATCTAATTTTTTCAAAGGCACACACCAATCAAGGATAATGTTGTCATTTTTATGAGGTTTCTTATTTTCTCAAGATGAACATAAAATCCTCAAAACATTATGTTGCAATAAAACTTGATATGACAAAAACATATGACAGAGTTAGATGAGATTTTCTAGAAATCGTCACACAAAATCTTTGTCTAATTATAGACAAATAGAAAAATCTTGTATTTTTGTCTCCCGATTTAATCCATCCTTGCCTTGCTCTATTATACTAGTATTACTCCTCTTCCTTGTATGGATTTTTCATCTCTTGTTTTTTTGTTCTTCATATCCATCCTTTGTATTGTCTCTATTTCCAACACCATTAATTTATCAATTAATTCCTTAATCTTATTCGCGTTATTCTTAAAAGTACGTTTACTCCATCTGTTTAAAGATACAACTGTGTTGTCTCTCTTTTCTACGAATACCGGTAATGATTCCACTTCTCCTAGTTCCCCCATGACGTCTTAATAATTTCCTCACATTGTTCATGTTCAATCCATATTGTCTTAAATTTAAACCATCTCTGCCTATATTTATCGCACGATCGTATTGTAATATCAGCGGACAGTAATCTGATCCAATAGTCGGAGGTATAATTACTAGTGCATTTGCGTACCTGTTCAGCCATTCACTGGATGCAAATGTCCGATCAAGATTTACCTTGATGAGCTTATCAGTTCTTCTATTAGTCCACGTAAAATAACATACATGTGATTGTAATCCAATCAAACCATTATTAGCTATAAAGAAATTACACTATTGTATATATATATATTTATTATTCGGAGGTGTATTGCTAAGTTTTTCAGAATTTTTTAATATATCATTGAAATCCCCTAACATTATCCATGGCTTATTAAATTTTTAATCCATATAGTTATCTCTTCCCACAATTTAAGTTGGTGTTCAAATCTATTCGAGGCATGCACACAAACAATATAATAGGGAAAATATGTATCATTAATTAACATAATTACAAAATATTGACTAAACATAATAATTTCTACGTTAATATCCGCCTGCCAGATTACCAAAATACCTCCCGAATGGTACGCAATTCCCACTGGGTCCCTAACAAAATTTTAATCACCCAATCATGCCATATCATATGTTAAACACAAACATACTTACAACAAATTAAGAAAAAAAATTAATTTTGAAAACATACTTAATTTTGGAGAGATTATAAGTAGGCCCCGCAAGTGTAAGATGGTCCGGAAAAAAACAATTGATGAAGTGGAGAACCAATTAGCAAAGCAATAGATCCAATAAGGGTTAAAATTGAAATGAAGGATTTTTTTGGGTATTTTTTTTTTCATTTTTAAGATTCTACCCGACTGCTGTCTTAAATATGGCGGCCTCATCAGCAACGACATAAAGTCGTCGCCAATGAGTGTAAATTAGTCGCTAGAAATAGGCATACACGACGACATAATTTAGTCGTCAGTTGCAATGTTCAACAACAACAACATAATACAACAATAAAAATATTTTTTTAATTTACTATCTTTACAGACAACTTATATAGTATTCTCAATGACAAAATTTATTCGCGAATAATAAATGAGTAAGATGACAAATTGTGTCGTCAATGATACTGTTTAGTCGCTAAAGGGATGTCTAGTGACATCTCGCATATAATCGCTATTACTGTTGTCGCTAATGTCGTCGTTAAAGATAAGAAACGTAATAATGCTAAGTAATTAATTCCTATTTTTGGTATTCGCTATATTATCAAACGGTGTTGCATGCCTTTACTTTTTAAGATATAAAATCCTTTTCAAATTATACTAATCTCACTTTGTCTCAATTATTTAAACTACACGCATTGTTTAAAGTATCACTTTCTAATCACTAATTATTATCTTACTCTACAAGTATGTTTCCATTATTATCCTATACGTATGTTCCATATAATGCAATAACAATATTAGTAAGTTATTAATGTACAAAGCTTAATGTTTTGGATATTAAATAAAAAAATATCAATCTTAATTATATAGCACATACTAATATTACCAAAAGTGTACGACAAACAAAACCCAAAAGGTAAACTAATTAATCAAAATTCAAAACGATATTTCAACAAAGGTACTTTTCTTTTACCTCCATTTCCATTCATTTAATTTTGCTCAAAAAAGGAAAACAAAAGAATTTATCTATTTTTGATTCGAAATTTTTCATAATTTAAAATTCAAATATATTTTAAAAGGTCGAAATGTTTTAAAACTTTTAAACATTATTCCTTTTCCATCTTCGGAACTTTGTTTCAAAATTAAAAAATTTATTCTTTTCACAATATTTCAGTAATCTTATTCGAAATATATATGAATGAATATTATAAATAAATTTACTAATCAAAAAATATTCGAGTTCTCTGTAATTTTAATTCATAACTGAATTTAAAAAAACAGTTAGAAATTAAAAAATTTCAAATACATAATTCAGTTATGAAATTCAGACAAATCCAAATCTGAAATTCCTAATCTACTTTTATTTCTTCCTCTTGTTTTGAACAAACAAGTATTTTCAGGTTAGTACCTTAAATTTTTGATACCTTAACAAATTAAGTCAACTCAAACTAAAATGTTATACAAATGACGATATAATACATCTATTTTTGTTTTAACGAATTTTGTTTTGTCGGTTTTTCTTTAAAAGCGAAAGTGTAGAGATAGAGAGAGAAAGAATAGAAAGTATGCATTTACTCATCATGTATGGTGTTTAATAATATTCTTCTTTTAATTCTCAAGTGTATCACATTTACAGCCCCTTTCTAGTCAATAAAGCATTAAAAAGGAAGAAGAAGAAGAATCATTAGAAGAGAAGAAGCAGGAGCACATAAAAATACTTCTTTCCACGATTTACTACAAAGTGCAAAGTACAAATTTATACTTCACTTTTCTTCAAATCTCACACTTGGTAATTTCTGCTTAATTTCTCTTTTATTTTTTATTTTTTTTATCATTTATGAATTATTTATAGTACAAAACATGTAATAACCGATATTTATTATTGTTTTATATAATACGCTTAATTATAGAAATATTGTGTCTATTATTAAATTTACACTTAACGGTAAACATTTTTTTACTCGATTTATGCTAAAATTCAAGTTGAAGTTAATTAGTAGTAGAATCATTGGTGAAATTTGTACTTAGATTTATGAATTTGAATAATTTGTAGATATTTGATGTGTTTGTATTGAATTAGGCATATATTAGTTTATATATTGAGTATATACATATTTTTCTGTGCTCAATTAAACTACTCATGAATTTGTTTTTTTTCGAATTTTTTCGAATTTTTTTTGTTAGTTGTTAGTTGGATCTGTATAATCGGCGCGGTTTGTACTTATCTATCGGCTCGATTTGTGCTTATTAGTCCATTTATAGAAAATGACGGTATCGAAAAGTAATTTTTGTTATCATATTTTACTATATATATACTTGATGTACTTTAAAATGTTCTTGCAGAGATAAATTTTGTTATGGATTGTACTTTACTCTAAGTATTACACAACAAATATGAAGCTGTTCTTTGCAGTTTTAGTGTTTTCAAGTTTGTTTTGTATTGTCCTGTCTGATTACCAAGGTATACATACACATACACATACACTTTCTCATTTGTGCACACATATATATGTATGTATATTGTATAATTCTAAATATGTGAATCTATTTCAGGAGATGCATTATATTCATTGAAAACTTCATTAAACACTTCTATAAATCAACTTATTGATTGGAATCCAAATCAAGTTAATCCATGTACATGGTCAAAGGTTATTTGTGATACAAATAACTCTGTTACTTCTATGTAAGTAAAATTTCTCTCTAAAATTTCGCAAAAATTAATTTAATTAATCAGTATATGATGTATTTAATTTACTTGCAGATCTTTATCTAATATGGGTTTTTCCGGAACCTTATCACCAAAAATCGGTGTTTTGAAAACTCTTAATTCCCTGTATGTGTTTTTAATTCTAACTTTTTTTTTGAATTGAGTAATTAAATTATAAATTTAATTTTTTCAGTTCACTACAAGGAAACGAAATTCATGGTAAAATACCTGAAGAATTTGGAAATTTAACAAGCTTATCAATGTTAGATCTTGAAGATAATAATTTAAGTGGTGAAATACCTTCTTCAATTGGGAATTTAACAAATCTTCAATTCTTGTAAGTTTTTTTTTTTTTTTTTTACTGTTGTGTAATAAAATATATTAAAGTGTTAAACAGTAAATTTATTTCTTATAAGTTATTTATTTATACAGGATTTTAAGTCATAACAATCTTACTGGGACAATACCTGAATCACTTACTAAAATTCATACCTTAATTAACCTGTAAGTGGTTAAATTTAGAATAAAATGGTAATTTTAAATAACTTTGATTTATATTTTTTTTTTTATAGTCAGCTTGCTTCAAATAATCTTAATGGACAAGTACCTGAGTCTTTATTTACAGTTTCTAAATACAAGTAAGGATTCTCTTTAACTAAGGAGTGAATATATTTGGCTCACAATGTTATTAATTTAACCATGGTTTGGTTACTTGTTTTAGTTTTACAGGGAATCGATTAAATTGTGGAATAAATATTCCTCATAAATGTGAATCTGATAATGGAGGTAAAAATGGTTATACTTTTTCAGGGAGTGTGTGGTTTTTTTTGGACTTAATTACACTATAGGTCCCTATGTTATGCAAAAATTGCATTATAAGTCCCGATATTATGCAAGATTGCACTATTTATTTTTGAAAAATCAGGGGCCCTGTACATTTTACTGTTGCATTAACTGTAATAGAGTAATCATATTTATTAAACGATCTTCTATATGATTTTTTCTTGACAGGTCCTCCAAATAAGCCAAAAACTGGAATGATAGTAGGAATTATCGGGGGTCTTTTGGGAATTATAGTCCTTGCTGGGTTGTTACTTTTATTCCTTTGGAGGGGTAGACATAAAGGGTATCAACGTGAAGTCTACGTAGATGTTGCAGGTTCGTATACATACATACATACACATACTTACGTACATACCTACATACATACCTACATACCTACATACAACATGAAGTTTTCAGGTGAACGACCACAATTCTTTTTCCGAAAATTGCACTATAGGTCCCTATATTTTGGAAAAAATTGCAGTATAGGTCCCTATATCTTATTGCAGTATAGGTCCCTATATTTTTGGACTTAATTGCACGGTTGGTCCCTATATTATGGAAAAATTGCAGTATAGTTCCCTATATTTTTTTAACTTAATTGCACTATTGGTCCCTATATCTTGGAAAAATTGTACTAAAGGTCCATAATTTGTTGGACTTAATTGCACTATAGGCCCTTATATTTTTTTGAAAAAATTGCACTATAGGTCCCTATATTTTGGAAAACTTACACTATCGGTCACTATATTTATTTGGACTTAATTGCACTATAGGTAAATATATATTTTTGGACTTAATTACAGTTTAGGTCCCTATATTTTGGACTTAATTGCACTATAGCTCCCTATATTATAAAAAAATCACACTAGAGGTCCCTATATTTTTTGGACTTAATTGCACTATAGATCCCTGTATTCTCGACTTAACTGCACTATAGCTCCCTGTATTTTTGAACTTATTTGTACTATATGTCCCTATATTTTGGAAAAATAGCACTTAAGGTCCTATATTTTGGACTTAATTACACTATAGGTCTCTATATTTTAAAAAAAAGTGCACAAAAAGTCCCTATATTTTTCGGACTTAATTGCATTATAAGTCCCTAAATTACGGAAATTTTCAGGTGAAGTTGACCGAAGAATAGAATTCGGTCAATTAAAAAGATTCGCATGGAGAGAATTACAACTAGCAACAGAAAATTTCAACGAAAAGAACGTTTTAGGACAAGGAGGTTTTGGAAAAGTTTATAAAGGAATACTTTTAGATAATACAAAAGTTGCTGTTAAAAGATTAACAGATTACGAAAGTCCAGGTGGCGATGCTGCGTTTCATCGTGAAGTTGAGATGATTAGTGTAGCTGTTCATAAGAATCTTTTGAGATTAATCGGGTTTTGTACTACACCTACTGAAAGGCTTTTAGTTTACCCTTTTATGCAGAATTTAAGTGTGGCTTATCGTTTACGAGGTTAGTTTAATTTTTTCTCTTCTTTATTGGTCAAATTTAGAAGTTCTTTATTTTTTTATATATATAGGAAAATGGTACCTTTGCCCCTGAACTATACATGATTTGACAGTTTTCGCCCAATTTTTTAACAGTATACTTACCCCTGAACTATAAAATCTGCCCGCATTTTTTAACTTTTTCGTCTATTTCCGCCAATTTAATTAATTTTTAAATAAAGAAATTCAAAATATTAAACAAAATTTTGAAAAATATATAAAAGCAATTCTAAAAAAATTGGATAACCAATGTTTTTGGATTATTCCGAATTTAAAGGTTATGGAGTTAAATAAATACTTAAAAAAAATTTCTTTTAATTTCTCTTCCATTCTTTTAAAAATATTTTGTTCAACTTTTTGATTTTTTGGGATTATTAAATAGTTTAAAATGATTAAATAACTGCAGAAATTGACGAAAAAGCTAAAAAAAGGTAACGGTGCATAAAAAAATTAAACAAATTTTTTTGAGTAAAATATAAAAAATAATCGGAAAACCATCGTTTTTTAGTTTTTACTATTTGATTTTTTTATATATTTCGTTCAAATTTTTGATTTTTTTGATATTTTTTAGATTTTCTGTGATTATTAGATGATTTAAAAAGATTATATAACTGCCAAAATGGACGGAAAAGCTAAAAAAAGGTAATGGTGCTTAGACTTAAAGTTGGGTATAATAGAAGGGGTAAACTGTCAAAACCTTAATAGTTCAGGGACAAATGTGCTATTTTTCCTAATAGTTCAGGGGCAAAGATGCTATTTTCCCTAATACTACAGGGGCAAAGGTGCAATTTCCCTATATATAGATATCTAATTTTTTATGAAACTACAAATGCAGAGATAAAGCCAGGAGAACCAATATTAGATTGGCCAACAAGAAAAAGAGTAGCATTAGGAACAGCAAGAGGATTAGAATACCTACACGAACATTGTAATCCAAAAATCATACATCGAGATGTTAAAGCAGCAAATGTATTACTAGACGAAGATTTTGAAGCAGTTGTTGGTGATTTTGGTTTAGCTAAATTAGTTGATGTTAGAAAAACTAACGTTACTACTCAAGTACGTGGTACTATGGGTCATATTGCTCCTGAATATTTATCCACTGGTAAATCATCTGAAAGAACTGATGTGTTTGGATATGGGATTATGTTGTTAGAAATTGTCACCGGTCAACGTGCTATTGACTTTTCACGACTTGAAGAAGAAGATGACGTCTTGTTACTTGATCATGTAAGAATTGTTATCTCTCTCTCTTTTTTTTTTTTTTTTGAGTAAATTCCAAAAATAGGGCATTATTTAGCGCAAAAATTAGATTTTTGCCATTTTTTTAAAAGAAAATATCAGTTTTGGTTCTTCCTTGCTTTTTCACTAATTATGTTAAATTTTATTAGATTTTAAGGATTATTTGAATATTTTAAAAATTATGTTTTTTTAATTATAAATTAGGAATGTTATTATATATTTAACAAATTAGTGAAATTTTAGGGATAATTTGAATATTTCAAAATAAATTATATTTTTTTATCACAAATTTAGAGATTTATTATATATTTAACAAATTAGTGAAATAACAGAAAAAGGGAATAATTAAACACGTATGTCCAAAAATGACATGTCACTTTGAAAATGTAGTCTAAAATGAACTAACCTAGTAAAGGCCTATTTTTAGAATCTGATTTTTTTGAATTTTTTTTTTGGTTAGGAAGTACTAGTAGATAATTTCATTTATGATTAAACCCGTCAAACTACATTTTGGACTAAAATAGTCAACAATAGTAGGCCCGAAACTAGAAGCCCAAAACAAAGATTATTACAACCCGTCAATTTGCTTTCTCCATTATTTTTCATTTCAATTTTTAATTTTTTTTAAAACATAAACTATCGATTTGCTTTCTCAATTATGGGTTTGCTTATATGGATTCGATTATAGGTGAAGAAACTACAAAGGGAGAAAAGACTAGATTTAATAGTGGATAGGAATTTAAATGGGAATTTTGATATACAACAAGTGGAGATGATGATACAAGTAGCGTTATTATGTACACAAGGTTCACCAGAAGATAGACCTGCGATGTCTGAGGTTGTTCGAATGTTGGAAGGAGAAGGTTTAGCTGAAAGATGGGAAGAGTGGCAACATGTTGAAGTGACACGTCGGCAAGAATATGAACGATTACAAAGAAGATTTGATTGGGGTGAAGATTCTATTAATAATCAAGATGCTATAGAATTATCTGGTGGAAGATGAAATTACAACTTTGTTTTTTGTTTTTTTTAAAGATGTATATGATGTTTTATTTGGCTTTTATGTTTGTGTTTGTGATTAAAGTTTAGAATATTATTGATATGCTACGAAATTGGAGCTTCTTCTTATATGTATGTATTGTGTTGTTATAAAGTTGTTATATATAGGTAATTTTCATCTGCATTTAGAAAGTTGTATGTTTCTTTGAATAAGTTCGTGGTGGTGGTATCTTTGAACCTAGAATTCACGGCAACCAATTTATTTATGACGTGGCGTGAATTCACTCATGACGTGACGTGAATTGGTTGACTATAAATCGTTAATCTATTTATTTTCTTGTTGTTTAACGATTTATTGCCGACCACAATTCACGGCACGTCATGGGTGGTATGATTTTGGGTAGTATATATATCATTACTCATCAATTTATTATCGACCAATTCACGTCACGTCATAGATAATGATTGGATGGTATATCGTTACTCTCTAAATAAAATGGAGTCAATTCCATGTTATTAAGTCATTAAGCTCACTCAGTGTCGTTTTGTTAAGTGAACTTTGAGCTTGCATGTTTTTAATCAACATTACTTCACTTGTGTTAAGTTAATACCAATTTTATTTTACCAAAGAAATAATAAAACATTATTTTGGATTTCGCAACACTTCTATAATGTGTGAAGGCATATTAATTGTTATGAACGAAAAGTATATATTTGTTATGAATATGAGAGAGGGAAATAGAGTACTATATTGATAGTGAAAAGAACGTGCAATTACATATCATTGGAGTCCTATATATAGAGAATAAGTAACCCTAACCCTAGTCTTCATGGGTTTGACTACAAATCCATGGGCTTGGATTGACTATCCACTTATTGGGTTATAACACTCCCCCTTGGATATTCAATCCTTATAGCTACCTCGTTAAAAACCTTTATCCGGAAAACCTATTAGGACAAAACCGTAATGAAGGAAAAAAGAGTGTAGCGTGTGGTTGTCTCCCCCTCTTGTCAGCATCTCAAAGAAGGTCTTGAAGTCGATGCATACCAATCTTGTGTCGCATTTTCTTAAATGTAGATGTGGGTAATGCCTTTGTGAATAAATCAGCCAAATTGTCACTTGAGCGAACTTGATGAACATCTATTTCACATTTCTTCTAGAGTTCATGTGTAAAGAAAAACTTTGGTGAGATGTGCTTGGTTCGGTCACCTTTGATGAAGCCTCCTTTGACTTGAGCGATAGAAGCTGCATTATCTTCGTATAGTATTGTCGGAATTTGTTTGTTCGTTGAAAGGTTGCATTCGCCTTGAATATGTTGAGTCAATGATCTTAGCCAAACACATTCTCGACTTTCCTCGTGAAGTGCAAGTATCTCAGCATGATTTGAAGATGTAGCGGCAATGGTTTGTTTTGTAGAGCGCCATGAGATAGCAGTGCCCACAAAGGTGAATAGATATCCAGTTTGCGATCTTCCTTTATGTGGGTCAAATAAATATCCAGCATCTGCATAACCAATCAATTTGGATTTATGATGTTTTGAATATAGCAATCCCATATTGTGAGTTCCACGAATATAACGAAGTATGTGTTTAATTCCATTCCAGTGTCTCATTGTTGGTGCTGAACTGTATCTTGATAATAAATTTACACTAAAGGAAATGTCTGGACGAGTGTTGTTAGAAAGATACATCAATGCACCAATTGCACTAAGATATGGTACTTCTGGGACAAGAATTTCTTCGTTATCTTCACGTGGACGAAAAATATCCTTTTGTGGATCGAGTGAACGTACAACCATTGGTGAGCTCAATGGATGAGATTTATCCATATTAAATCGCTTAAGGATTTTTTCAACATATGCTGATTGGTGGACAAAAGTTCCATCTGTCAAATGTTCAATTTGTAAGCCAAGGCAAAATTTTGTTTTACCAAGATCTTTCATCTCAAACTCCTTGCATAAATAAGTTGCTGCTATTGTGAGCTCTTTAAGAGTCCTATTAGATTTAGATCATCAACGTAGACCGCAATAATAACAAATCCAGAATCAGACTTTTTAATGAAAACACATGGACTAATGGGATATTTGATATAACCTTCTTTGAGAAGGTATGTACTAAGACGATTATACCACATTCGTCCAGATTGTTTTAATCCATACAAGGATCTTTGTAATTTGATCGAGTAATTTTCCCGTGGGTATGCGCTATATGCTTCAGGCATTTTTAATCCTTGTGGGATTTTCATAAAAATATCACTATCGAGTGATCCGTAGAGGTATGCAGTTACCACATCCATCAAATGCATATGTAGTCCTTCAGTTACTGCCAAACTAAGCAAAAATCTAAGAGTAATTGCATCCACCACGGGAGAGTATGTTTCTTCATAATCAATCCCAGGTCTCTGTGAAAAACCTTGTGCTACAAGTCGTGCCTTGTATCTTACAATCTCATTGTTTTCATTACGTTTTCGTTTGAATACCCACTTGTAGCCTACAGGCCTTACATTTTCAGGGGTTTGGACTATAGGTCCAAAAACTTTTTGTTTTGCGAGTAAGTCTAATTCGGCTTGAATTGCGTCTTTCCAATTTGGCCAATCAATTCTACGTTGACATTCTTGAACTGATTTTGGTTCAAGATCCTCGCTTTCATGCATTAAATCAATAGCAACTTTATATGAGAATATTTGATCAATATAGATTTTATTTCAGTTCCATCTTATTCCTGTAGCGACATAGTTCATCGAGATCTCTTCATTATCAATATTTAAATTTTCAAGTGTTTGAGTCTCGGCTGAAGTTGCCATTTCAGCTATTTCACAAATCGCGTTATTTACAGGATTGTTAACAATCTCCGAGTTTCCATCTCTCTGATTTTGTTCTTTTTTCTTTCGCGGATTTTTGTTTTTGGAACCGATAGGTCTACCACGCTTTAAGCGTGTATTTGACTCGTTTGCTAATCCGCTATTTAATTGCTCTTCTGGAATAACAATTCGAGCAGGAGCATTTTCAGCTGGTATATGTGACTTAGTCACTCTCTTTGTATCAGTGAATGCATCTGGAAGTTGATTAGCAACATTCTGCAAATGTATAATTTTCTGAACTTCTTGTTCAGATTGCTTTGTACGAGGATCGAAATGATATAGAGATGATACATTCCATGAAATTTGAGATTTTTCCAGCTTTTTCTTTTCTCCTCCTAAGATTGGAAATTGAGTTTCATTAAATTGGCAATCAGCAAAACGTGCTGTAAATAGATCTCCAGTTAAAGGTTCAACATATTTTATAATTGATGGAGATTCAAAGCCGATATAAATTCCCAATCTTCTTTGTGGTCCCATTTTTGTTCGTTGTGGTGGAGCGATAGGTACATCTACCGCGCAACCAAAGATTCTTAAGTGGGACAAACTTGGTTCATGCCCAAGCACAAGTTGAGATAGGGAGTATTTATGATAAGATGTTGGTCTAATTCGAACCAGAGCTGCAGTATGTAATATGGCATGTCCCCAAGCAGAATTAGGCAACTTAGTTCTCATAAGTAATGGTCTAGCAATCAACTGCAGTCTTTTAATAAAAGATTCTGCTAAACCATTTTGTGTATGTACATGTGCCACAGGATGCTCAACTATTATCCCAATAGATACACAATAGTCATTAAAGCTTTGGGATGTAAATTCGCCTGCATTATCAAGACAGGTTTTCTTGATTGTATAATCCGGAAATTGTGCACGTAATCGAATTATCTGTGCAAGAAGTTTTGAAAATGCAGTATTACGAGTTGATAACAAACTCACATGTGACCAACGTGTTGAAGCATCAATTAGAACCATAAAATATCGAAATGGTCCACAAGATAGAAAAATAGGCCCACAAATATCCCCTTGAATTCTCTCCAAGAAAGAAGGAGTTTCATTTATAATTTTAGTAGGGGATGGCCTAATAATTAGTTTTCCTTGAGCACAAGCAGTACACGATAATTCGTTTGGTAGGATAATTTTCTGGTTCTTTAAAGGGTGTCCATAAGAATTTTCAATAATTTTTCTCATCATTGTGGCACCCGGATGACCTAGGCGATCATGCCACAAAATAAAAATCCTTGGGTCCGATACTTTATGGGTGACCATATTATTGGATTCAATTGGATTTATATTTGTGTAATATAATCCCGAAGATAATACTGGTAATTTTTCCAACGTTTTCTTTTTCCCAGAAATAAGCGATGTAATATAGAGATATTCTCTATTATTTCCGTTCATGGTTTCAATGTGATACCCATTTTCTCGAATATTCTTAAAGCTTACTAGGTTTCTGTTTGATCTACTAGAATATAGGGCATTGCTTATTAAAATATTTGTACCACCAGGAAGTACAATACAAGCTTTTCCGAATCCTTCTATTAGGTCGGATGTACCAGATATGGTATTGACATTTGCTTTAGAAGCTTGTAGATCAGAGAAATATATTTTATTTCTTAAAATTGTATGCGTGCTTAAAATTGTATGCGTTGTCGCACTGTCTGCTAGACATATTTCTCCATTATTTTTATCAATTAAATCCATATCTCTGGTAATTGGTGCAGGGTAGAATCGATCGTGCTGATAACGTGTTATGAATATGAGAGAGAGGGAGAATAGAGTACTATATTGATAGTGAAAAGAGCGTACAATTACATATCATTGAAATCCTATATATAGAGAATAAGTAACCCTAACCTTAGTGTTCATGGGTTTGACTACAAGTCCATGGGCTTGGATTGACTATCCACTTATTAGGTTATAACAATATTATATAAATTTATAATATATATTACAATTGCTACGCCAGGCGTTCATAATATATAAATACTTGGAGATCAGGGATAATTTTTGTAATAAACGAAGAATTGGTCTCAATAAAGTTACCTTAAGATATTGTAATAAGCACCCCTTATTTCCAAAACATTGAGAGGTTTCCTATGACTATATATCTTAGCTTGCTTGTTAGCTAAAGATGGCCTCAACTTATACAGAGTATTTTGCCAAATAGGTAAAAATGACATTAGCTTTTAGCTTGTGAAACTAGGATAGTATGCGGTCCCTGATCACCACTTTGCCACACGATTTCATGATGAGTAACCACTGTATCATCCTGTTTTCGTTTCACCATTAATATCTTAGGGGTTCCTCTTTCCCACTCTTCATTGCTAGTCAGGAGGTATTCTGGTACTTTCTCGACATGTGGATGCTCAATATCATCCATTTTGACGTTGCATATTGTATAGTCTTCACCAGCCATGGCCAAAGCTTCAATAGACATGGTTTTGTGTACTTCTCTTTTCAGACAACGGACAAAGATTGAATACAATGGGTTCTATTCTCGAGTACTTATACAAGTGAATTTGGAAATGAGACATGCAACTTTATGTGATAATGCTTGGAGTTTAGATATTTTTTGGTAAATATATCTGTGTAATGTGCTGCATGTGACGACTAGACACTAAAGAGTAAGATCCGTCCTTCTAGCAAGAAAGGTTCGGTTATTATTATGTATCTAACTATATATTTTGTGTTTCACGGATTTACGTGTTCACTTTAACTTAGCCAGCAGCTGTTTCATTGAAAAACAGTGGGTAATTAATGATCGAAGGAAGATATATACATACACATAGATCAAGTAGTTTTGCTCAAAGGGACGGAAAATTGAGCTAGGTGAACTTAATGTACATGAAAATTTGGAGGCAATGTGTTTAATTCATATCTTTAAAATTTTCTTAGGTGGCTCTTTAATTTCATTTTTTTGTCACCGTTAGCTCTTTTTTAAATCTTATGTTAGTTGACCGTTAGTCAACGCCATCTGGCGCCATATCACTGCCACCTCAGCACCACGTCCGATCCACCTAAACGTGACGTCACCATCAATTACATATCATTTTTTTATCCTTCATCTTCTTCTTCGCTTAACAATCGAAGAACCCAAATTAAGGAAGCTTCATTAAACTACTCTTGAGCACATATTTCACCATTATGTATCCGTGAATTGTGTGTTTCAGTTGCATAAATTACTTTATGATGTAATATATACTTCTTGATCAACATCAATTAAATCAAAGAATACAAAGAATGTCTCTCAACCTTACATCATAAAGAACTAACAAATGAATTACAAACACATATATGAGGACTCTATGAAACTACAACCTGACAACTCTCGCCGGAATAGATCCTCAACAACATACAACTCTGAAGAATCTTCCTTTTCGTAACCCCGATACACTGGAAACTTCCACGGTCCATCATCTCTCTCCATTTTCCAAAACTTTCATGCCTTTCAAATCTCACTCTCCCTTCACAAGTTATAACATTTTGTATCTCCGTCCCAAAGATCTCCTCAATCTTAAACCTCACCAAACTATTCTCGTCTCTCGAATTTTTCTTATAACAGGTAATCTAATCTAGAACTAGTTAATTCCATTTCGTATAACCCTATTATTCCTAGTACAAGTGTTACAAGGCCTGCATATGAATCAAATTTTGCTACCAGTATAGGAACCAGTGAAGCAAGCCTGGAGGAGAATATTACAAATAGATCTTACAAAGAAGCGTTCACTAGATAAAAGGGAAATAACTCTCCCAACTACAATATCTTGAATAAAAGTAAGGTGCTGCAGAATGGGGTGGGAACCATAACTGAATCTCTGGCGATAAAGGACCCCTCCATTATGACAGAAGATGTCCCAGTGGAAGATGATACATATCCTCAGTGTCTTCACGAGCATAGCTTCACAGTGTCTCCAGAAGCTTGCGGCGACGATCATAAGTTCACCTACAACTGCGATGGTCACACCTTTAACTACCTTGTCGAGGAAGGCTTTAGTAAGTTATCGATCTGTTCTCTGATTGATTTAATAATCATTTATTCTGATTTGTTCTATGATACATGTTTTAGCTGTTGAATTTCGATTGTACCCTAGAATTTTTTTGACTAGTGGTGTGGCCTAAGGTGTGATAAAATAATAGATAAAATAAGTACAAAATAAACACCCTAGGTTAGCATGGTTCTGCAAGTATATAGGACGTATGCAAGTTTTAATGATAAATAAGATTCGTTCCTCAGAGACTACGGAAGTTAGGATGAACATACGCAAGAAATAAAAGACTAGAGAGATTTTTCTTTGGTTTTTGAATATAAGAATTAAACTAATAAAGTAATAACATAAAATTAAATAAGAGAAGAAGATAGTATGAGAGTTTAACTCGAGAAACTAGCAAGTAATCCCCACTAGCCTTGTTTATTCTAAACATGTAAGGGTGAATTATGTAGAATTGCAATAAGCAAGATTCTAAATTCCTCCCTATCCCCGGAGACAACTAGGACGGCTACCTCACAATCACGAGGGGATTACAAATAGGTTTATCCTGCGCCACTAGGTTCCTAAGTGAGTCTGGCCAACTAATGATGATTGGTGATTAAAATAAACCCTAATGATTATCAAGTTAGACAGGTGTTGTCAGGACCAATTCCGTACACTACACGTTATGTGGTGTTTCAACTTTCAATAATTAGACACCCCTTACGGGTAACCATCTAACTACTATTAAGGTAATCCTATATGTTGCGCACCGCAAGGAAAAACAGACAATTAGTCAAAGCAAATAAAATCAGAGAATAAAACATGAATTCAAATTAAATACGAAGGTACCCCAAATTAGATAGACGTTTAAACAAGTCTAGGGTTCATATATATATATATATATGCTAAATCTCAAGCTAAAAATAATTTAGTTCATACTAAAGAAAGAAAATAAAACAATTACGAATTCGAAGGCTTGTGAAGACATGATATGGTGTTCAGCTCCTTCCAGACTTCTCTTCTCTTATTGTAAGCTTCCTCTTGGCTTAAGGTCTAGCCAAGGATGTATTTATTCTGATAAAAGGGTGTATTTATAGGGTATAGGAAACCCTAAAACGTTTCTTGGAGTAGAAGATAGGTATTGGACTTCTAGCCAAACTTAAATTCGCAACCCTAAAATATAGAAAAAGTAAGATTTTGTTGCTGTTTTGTTTTGGCCGTAAATCCTTCAATACTTATCCGTTTGACGCGTTCTTTGTGTCGAAATTGATCGGCTCGGAAAGCTCTATCACTTTGCTTTAGACATTTCTTCCAAATTCCAAGCCAATTGGAATTCATATTTACTTGGCAACTTTATCTTTTCCTTTATCTCCAATTTCCATGTTTATCTTTTTTCCCTTATCTCTTAGAATTGATTTGACATCTAATTAATTTCTATACATCTTTAAATCTTTACAATTAACAAACAATTAAACCCAATATGCTCTAAAAATAATAAATAATCAAATCAAGACACGAAATAGGAACGTGCACTAAATCATGGGAAAATCGACCTATATCCTAATAAATACACCTAAAATGATGTCTCCAACTAAGATTAAATAATCACAAATAAGGAGACATCAACTAGATTTGACTTTAAGGTGCGCTGATAAAAATTGGATTCGATTATTATTTCTTAGATAACAAGTGTCTTAATTGTCTATTTATGGTTAAAAGGGTAGAAAGTTTGATTGTCAAGTATGAGTAGTGTGTGATTATTTGGTTTACATGTTATAATATAAAATTTCAGTGATATTTGTTTTTTGATTTTTCGATATTACAGTTCGATTGATGATGGTGGAGCGCGACCAAGAAGAAGAAGGTTAAAAAATGACATGTAATTGATGGTGACGTCGTGCCTAGGTGGAGCAGACGTGGCAGTGAGGTGGAACTGACGTGGCGCCTGATGGCATTGACTAACGGTCAACTAACAGAAAATTTAAAAAAGCGAATGAAGTTAAAGGACCACCGGGGGGAATTTTAAAGTTAGGGGACGGCTACTGTATTTTGGGTAAAGATAAAGGGTTTTGCGGGGGCTTTAGCCTTTTCTATATTACGAGTGTTTGTGGAAAAGAGCATAAAAATTTGTAACAGATTAATAAGGCGGCCATAATATCGTTTTTTTGCCACAAAGCACTTGTAACTGACCAATAACAATATGACATTAGAAGTTTCCTAATTATAGAGAGCTTTGGCCCAAAGTTAATTGCTTTCATTTTTTTTATCCAATAGATTTTGACATCTCCCAATAACTCAAACACTTCTACCTAATTCACTTTTTTTTTACTAAAAACTATACGTAATATTTAATATTTTAGCCACTAAATTTTCAATATATTCCCAATACCCATTATACCCTCCACCCATTCACTATACATATACTAAATAACATTATCACAAGAAAAAAAATTCCTAAATTATCTCCCTCTCTCCTTCTCTTCACACCCCAAACCCTAATATCTTTTTCCCCTCAACACCCTAAACTCCCTCCTCATCTCCAACAGGTTCTGATTCCCATTAGCACCCCAAACTCCGATGGATCTCCTTAAGCCGACAGCCTGGTTTCGGGTCCATTAATGGCTTTTCGAAGCTCTGTGTTCAAATAAATAGAGGAGTTTTGTTTTTAAGGAAATGGAGGAGCTTCATTTTCAAGCAGATTCACAGCAAATGGAGGAGATTCGTCTCGAGCTCCGGGTGTGCTTTGTCTGTTCGTGGGAAGCTCCGATCTAGCTTGAGAGGTTCACAGATCTTAAAACATTTCACGTAATAGATAAGTAAAAGCCATCAATTTCGAGATCTATTACTTTCGAGTTTATATGTTTTTGTAGGTCATTTGTGTACTCTGTTTATTTGAGTACCCAGTTCATGAGAAGAAGAAGGTTGTTCATGTACAGACCGGTGGTGGTTCTGTCGGCTCTGAGAAAAAGAAGGCAGTTCATTTGAGTTCTCAGTTTATTGGAAACAAGGGACGTTCATGGATATACGAAGGAGAAGAGATACCATCTTAGGTCTTTTTTGTTCGTCTTCACATCTTCACGCTCACTACTATTTATCCAGGTAAGTTGTTCAAGCTCCGGCGTGAGTATCAGTGGGACTGAGCAGCTCCAGTGTGGCCATGGAAGCTGTAAAATCTTCAATGGTGAAGTTTGAATTGTTCGTCCATTGAGTTGTGAAGGAGAAGGGAGTCATCTTCGTCCGTCCATGGAGTTGAGAAGGAGAAGGGAGGCCAACAACTTTCATTTTTTCTTTATATTTTTCTTTCATTTCCTTTTTCTTTTTCTGTTTGTGCGGACGAGAGGAGTGTGTGTTCATTAGCATTAATAATGTTTACTTCTTCTTGTTTGAATATTGCATTTATCATTCAAATCTAAATTTTGTATTTTTTTTAGTATAAAAATATAAATTATGATTTTTTTTGCCTTTATTTCTTTGTTTAATTTTAATTTTCAAGTCTACTCAGGAGTAATCCACCGAGTAATCAATGTTTTTGGACCATACACAGGGAATTAACTGAGCATACTCAGTGTTTTTCCAAGGTACTAAATACAATTTCCAGATGCTTAATGAATTTTTTCTGGTATTTAGTGAATTTTTTCCCAATTCAGTAAATTTCCCCCAATACTCAGTACACTCTCCGGATACTCAATAAATTTTTTGAGCAATCAGTAAAATTTCTGAACACTTTGTAAATTTTCCGAGCACAGATTAAAATCTCTGACCGCACTGGCAGTGGTCAGAGTTGAAAAGTATCGATACTCAGTGAGTTGATACTCATGACTCACTAATATGTCGATCCATGCTTAATAAGGGTGTGCATCGGGTTAGAAAACCCGCATAACCCGACCAACCCGATTACACTAACCCGAAGTTTTACGGGCTAGTTTTTTATTGGGTGGGTTGCGGTTTACATTTTTGGAAAAGTATACACTTTTCGCGGGTTGTGGATTTTAAACTTGAAACCCGTAAACCCGATTAGTTTGTTGTATAAGAAATTAGAAATATTCGTGTTGTTCATTTTATTTTAATAAAATAGTAGGGGTCATGTGCTTCTCACTCTACATTTTTTTATTCCTTCCCTTTAAATTTTTTGAAATCCCTTAATATTTAAATAATATTTTATCTAATGAATATATTTTTCATTTCAATTATGATTTTACCTCTATTCTTTGTTTAATATATAAATTTATTTTCCTAAAATCTTATTTTATATCTTTTAATCTGAGATGATTTGAATTGCATATGAGTATCCTAAACAATATTATTTTTACAACTTTTGTTTCTAATATAAATTAGACTCGCCGAATGAATATGGAAATAATTTCGGCTTATTTATCGAACTAAATCACCTGCAATGCACTTGCAACCCGCCCAACCCAAAACTCAATGGTTTATATAATGTATTGGGCGGGTGCGAGTCTCATTTTTCAAAATCCGCACAAGAATTGGCGGTTTATAGGTTGGGCATTTTTCATCCAAAACCGACCCGCACACACCCCTAATGCTTAATGTCACTTATTTTTTGTCTTTATGTAATTTTGTTTTGTTTTTTAGAGTATTTTAGTCTTTGGTCACCATTAAGATTGGGTGGTGACCTTTTTGAAGAAAAACCTTGTCACATGTTCTCTATATGCCACTAAGTTTGTCTTTGAGACTCTATAAATAAATCACCCTAATATACTTTGGGTACGTGGGTGATTTGGGCAAACTTGCACGCACCATGACTAATCCCACGGGAAATATGCACACCTTCAAATGTATACCCTAGGTAAATGAGAACCGGTTACCCATTTTTAAGGAGGGTTTTGAACCCTATACATCTCACTTCACACCCTTTAAGTGCAAAAGAAATAGCAAGACCATATCCAGTTGAGCGAACCCAACTTGTTAATCACTTCATACTTAGTTTTATAGTGATATACTATATGCGTCCTAGAAGGGGGGTTGAATAGGACAATAGAAATTAATCGGCTAATTTTATTTCAAGTAAATAAAATTAAAAGCTAATTTGAATCCTATTGTATTAGCAAACTAAATAGTATAAAACTAGATAATCCTAATAGACAATAATATCAAACTATTCAAGTAGGCATTTTATCAAGCATATAGAGTGCGGAAATATAAAGAGTGTAGAGATAGAATACGATACACAACGATGTATAGTGGTTCGGTTTCCCTACATCCACTACCTAAGGAAGCCTCCTTAGGATTTGCAAGATTCTCACTAATCTTCGTAACTCTTAACCGGGTGAGATACAAACCCTTACAACCACTTCAAAAACCCTTTGAAGGAAATACACTTGTGTTATCACCAACACAAGGAACCAAGCATAAACCTATGCTCACACTACTCTCTTAATCTATTACAAGAACTAAGAGGAAAGGGAAAAAGTGTTTAGGGGTGCTTATAAAAGCTTTGTAACTAGACTCCTAAATGAGTAGATAGAACTAATTAGCTTCACAATAAATATGACTTGAATGCTCCTTTGAAACCTCCTTGAATGATAGAATTAATTGCTCTTAAGATTGGTAGATGGAAGGCTTGAGTTGTGTCTTGAATGAACTCCATTTTATAGCTGAAAAGATGATCCAACGGTCATAAGGCTTCTCTCCAACGGATCTATTTTATCTCTAACGGATATAAGCTTTGTCCTCTAGTAATAGTGCTGAAACCCTCTCGTGCGGTGTACCGCGGATATGGTCCGGTGCACCGCATGACTGTTCGACTAACTTTTGAGCTTACTGATCGGACTATGTAGTGTACCGCATCCCTGCTCCGTGTAGTGGTCCGGTGTACCGTGACAAAGGTCCGGTGTACCGTGCAGATTTCTGAGCTTACTGGTCGGGCCATCTAGTGCACCGTGCTTCTGGTCCGTGACCTACGGTGTACCGCGTTACTCGTCCGGTGTACCGCGGGGCTGCTATTTTGAATTTCAAGCTAAGTAACAATGGAGTAAGCACAACTAATCTAATGAGGGGTTTTGGAAAACATTTTAAGTGATACCAAAATGAATTTTAGTTTAAATAATGATTTGTCGAATATTAAAACGGGAATAAAAACAAGGTGAGGCTAACAATCTCCCCCTTTTTGATGTTTGACAAATCATAAACTTTTGAAGATGCCTAAGATTAAGTTTTGATCAAAAACTCCCCCTCAACCTAATCACTAGAGTTTTTATAAAACTCCCCCTCACAAAATGCATTTGAAAAAGTTTAACTAAAATTTCTCCCCCTTTGTCAACAACAAAAAGAACAAATGATATGATTTTGAAAATTTTAAGGGGTCAAAACACATTTTGAGTAAAAACAAGGACCAAAGGAATAAATGGATAACAATTAGAAGCTTCAAGGACCCTAAAACATCAAGAAAATATTAGCCACAAAAATATATACACAAAAAGTACTAAACACTAATGGCATGAAAGAAAAGCTAGAGAATTTGCATGCCAATTTCACACCGAATTTTCTCAAAAAGATCTTGGGGTAGAGGTTTGGTAAAGATATCGGCTAATTGATTTTCGAAGGTAACAAATTCAAGTACAATGTCCCCTTTTTGAGTGTGATCACGGATAAAATGATGGCGGATTTCTATGTGTTTTGTTCTAGAGTGTTGAATGGGATTTTTGGTAAGATTTATAGCACTAGTGTTATCACAACGAATGGGAACACGATCATACTCTAGGCCAAAATCTAGTAAGGTTTGTTTCATCCAAAGAATTTGAGTCACACAATTTCCGGCCGCAACATATTCGGCTTCGGCCGTGGATAAAGCAACACTATTTTGTTTTCTACTAGACCAAGAGACAAGGGATTGACCTAAGAATTGGCAACTACCACTAGTGCTCTTCCTATCAAGTCTACAACCGGCATAATCGGCATCCGAATAACCTATTAGTTCAAAGGAGGTAAATCTTGGGTACCAAAGTCCTAGACTAAGGGTTCCTTTCAAATACCTAAAAATACGCTTAACGGCACTAAGATGGGTTTCTTTGGGAGAAGATTGAAATCTAGCACAAAGACACACGGGGAACATAATATCGGGTCTAGAAGCGGTTAGATAAAGTAAGCTACCAATCATACCTCGATATAGTTTCTCATCAACATCCTTACCATCTTCATCTTTGTCTAATTTTGTGGATGTGCTCATTGGAGTTCCAATTTCCTTTGCATCTTCAAGGCCAAATTTTTTGATCAATTCTCTTGTGTATTTGGCTTGATTGACAAAGATACCATCTTTCATTTGCTTGATTTGAAGTCCAAGAAAGTAATTTAATTCTCCCATCATGCTCATCTCAAATTCCTTATGCATGCTTTTAGAAAAATTCTCACAAAGATTTTCATTAGTAGCACCAAATATAATATCATCCACATAAATTTGAACAAGAAGGATATCTTTTGAAGACCTTTTTATAAATAAAGTGGAGTCAATTTTTCCTCTTTTAAAACCATCATCTAATAAAAATTTGCTTAATCGTTCATACCAAGCACGAGGAGCTTGTTTTAAACCATATAAAGCCTTTGAAAGTTTAAAAACATGATTTGGAAATTTTGGATCTTCAAAACCCGGAGGTTGTTTAACAAAAACTTCCTCGTCTATAAAACCATTTAAAAAAGCACTTTTGACATCCATTTGGTAAAGTTTAAAATTCATATAGCAAGCAAAAGCAAGTAGCATACGAATAGATTCAAGTCTAGCTACGGGAGCAAAAGTTTCATCGAAATCAATACCTTCTTCTTGATTGTACCCTTGAGCAACTAACCTTGCTTTATTTCTAGTAATGATTCCGGTGTCATCTAGCTTGTTGCGAAATATCCACTTAGTGCCAATAATAGTGGGGCCAATTGGTTTCTCCATTAATGTCCAAACTTTGCTACGCTCAAATTGATTTAATTCCTCATGCATAGCATTAATCCAATGATCATCTAACAAAGCTTCTTTAATATTCTTGGGCTCAATTTGAGATAAGAAAGCTTGATGAGCACAAAGAGCAATAATACGGGAGCGAGTGGTAACACCTTCTTTTGGATCACCTAGAATTAATTCACTTGGGTGATCTTTGATATGTTTCCAACACCTTGGTAAATCCGTACTAGCTTCATTTAACACTTGATCATCTTCCTTAAGAGATTCTTCATGAGATTTGACTTCTTGAGTAGGAGATTCTAAGGGTTGATCTAGTGGAGTATCTTCAACAACATCTACCACTTTCTTGATACAAAACGGATTAGTCTCATCAAAGTCAACATGCATAGATTCCTCAATGGTACGAGTACGTTTGTTGAAAATGCGATAGGCTTTTCCTTTAGTGGAATAACCAAGAAAAATGCCTTCATCCGATTTAGCATCAAATTTTCCCAAATAGTCCCTAGTGTTTAGGATAAAACATTTGCACCCAAAAACACGAAAATAAGCAATAGTTGGTGGTCTACCATTCCAAAGCTCATAAGGGGTTTTCTTAATAAGGGGTCTAATAAGAACTCTATTTAACACATAACAAGCCGTATGAACGGCTTCACCCCAAAAGTATGTAGGCAAGCTATGTTCTTTTAGCATTGTTCTAGCCATTTCTTGTAGAGTTCGGTTTTTCCTTTCCACTACCCCATTTTGTTGGGGAGTTCTAGGGGCCGAAAAATTATGCTCAATCCCAAATTCATCACAAAAATGCACAAAAGGAGAATTCACGTATTCACTACCATTATCACTACGAATGCAAGTAATAGAGTAGCCTTTCTCATTTTGCACCTTTCTACAAAGTTTTGCAAATTCATTGAAGGCATCACTTTTCAAAGCAAGGAACATCACCCAAGTGAATCTAGTGTAATCATCAACAACAACAAAGACATACCTAGACCCTCCTAGACTAGTGACATCAACGGGACCAAAAAGGTCCATATGCAATAATTGAAGTGGCCTAACGGTGATGACCTTATTAATGGATTTAAAAGATGAACGATGTTGTTTACCAAGTTGACATGCATCACATAATTTATCTTTATCAAATTTGTAAATAGGCAAACCAACAACAAGATTTTTTCTAGATAATTTTGAGATTAAATCCATGCTAGCATGTCCTAAACGTCTATGCCAAAGCCAACTATCATTAACCACGGATAAGCATTTAATATTTTTGCACATAAGACTCTCAAGATCAACAACAAAAACATTATCCGATCTTTTTGCAATAAACATAGTATCTAATTCATCATTTTTGAAAACAACACATCTAGATGCTTCAAATTTAACACTAAAACCAACATCACAAAGTTGACTAATACTAAGCAAGTTAAAAGAGAGACCCTCAACAAGTAACACATTAGAGATAAGTAAAGAGTCCATATTACCAATGTTACCTTTACCCAAAACGCGTTTCTTAGTGTTGTCGGCAAAAGTAACTTTATCACCTTTAGTTTTATATAAATTTGTAAATAATGATGGATTTCCGGTCATGTGTCTTGAGCATCCACTATCAAGTAGCCATATATTTTGCTTCTTGATGCTCAACCCCTACAAACAAAAAGTAATTTAAGCTTTAGGTACCCAATTTGGATTGGGTCCATGAGGGTTAGTGGATTTTCTTTTTAAGACCCATTTAGGTCTTTTCCAAATTGGCACAAGAGATCCCAAATCTAATAATTTACGATAGTAACAATGAGATGCATCATGACCAAGTTTTTCACAATAGGTGCAAGTGATAGAAGATTTTGAAGAGGATGGAATTGCATTTGAAATTTTTGATTTTACAAAGACATTTTTCAAAGGTTTTTGGTGAGTGAATGGATCATATCCAACACCACTTTTTTCACAAGCCATTCTTTGAGAACCTAAAATCAAATCCAAGTTTTCTTGCCCACTAGTAAATTTTAAAATAATGGCATTTTGATCAACAATCTTTTTCTCTAACAAAGCTTTTTCTTTCAAAAGATTTTTCTCAATAAGATGAAGTTTCTCATTATCATCTATACATTCATCACAAAGATTTTGACAATCTTCCAAAGCTTTCAAAACCTCTTTAGTTCTATTTTTCTCAAATTCTAAATCTTTTGTTAAAACTTTGTTTGTTTCAATAGAATTTAAAAAATCATTATAAAGAGAATCAAATGCCTCATGAATATCTTGTTCACTAGCATCATCATTAGTTAAAGAGAGTTTGGATTTAGGAGTTACCTCATCATGATTTGCCATAAAGGCAAAGTGAGTAGTACCGGTATCATCATCCGAAGAAGCATCTTCATCATTCTCAACTTTTCCCATAAAGGCAACAAGATTGACATTTTCATTATCACTTTCTTCTTCATCCGAATTTTGAGTATCCCAAGTGATATTGGCATGCATAGCTCTTTTCGGTTTCTCCTTTTGAAGAAGAGGACAATAGGTTTTGATGTGACCAACCTTTTTGCAATGATAGCAAGTGGGTTCATCTTGTTTAATAGCTCTATCATTCTTCTTGTAAGGTGAGGAAGAACTTCCTTTCTTGGCAAAGCGTTTGTATCTCATGAATTTTTTCATATCTCTTGCCAACATAGCTACTCCTTCATCTTCACTAGTTTCTTCTTCATGTGAATTTTCTTCTTCACTATCCTTCCTTTCTTTTCGTTCTTTCAACTTTGAACTCATGGCATGAAAAGCAATGGATTTCTTAATCTTTTTCTCCTCATCATCTCTTATCTTTTCTTCTTCAAGCACAAGCTCTTCCGTCATGAGGTTGCAAATGAGTTCATGAACCGTCATTTTTGAAAGATCTTTAGTATCCCTTATAGAGTTGATTTTTGTCTTGTATTTCCTTGGAAGAGCAAATAAGATTTTTCGGCATTGTTCCTTGTTGGTGTACTCTTGACCAAGAGTCTTCAAAGTGTTAACAATGTTAGAAAATCTTTGATGCATAGCATTCAAGGCTTCATCGAGCTCCATACGAAAAAGCCCGTACTTAGTGATAAAGAGACCAATCTTGGTTTCCTTAATATCTTCCGTTCCTTGATATGATAGCTCCAAGAGTTGCCACATTTCATGAGCGGAATTGCATTCACTAACTCTAGCGTATTCCGTGACGCTTAATCCATTGATGAGGATGTTCATAGCTTTGTTGTTTTTGGTAAGTTTAGCTATGTCTTGATCATTGTAATCATCTTCATCTTTTACCTCCGTTGTACTTCCGGCAACGTAAGGAATATAAGGACCCTTTTTTATAGCCATCCATAAAAAGTAATCGATTCCTTTCACATGAATCTCCATCTTCTTTTTCCATCCAAAGTAGTCTTTTCCTACAAAAAGCGGAGGTCTAGTAGAACATGAACCTTCCGGTTGATTAGAGTCCATATCGTATTAACTCTAGAAACGATAAAGTACAATAGAGCTAGGCTCTGATACCAATTGATATACTATATGCGTCCTAGAAGGGGGGTTGAATAGGACAATAGAAATTAATCGGCTAATTTTATTTCAAGTAAATAAAATTAAAAGCTAATTTGAATCCTATTGTATTAGCAAACTAAATAGTATAAAACTAGATAATCCTAATAGACAATAATATCAAACTATTCAAGTAGGCATTTTATCAAGCATATAGAGTGCGGAAATATAAAGAGTGTAGAGATAGAATACGATACACAACGATGTATAGTGGTTCGGTTTCCCTACATCCACTACCTAAGGAAGCCTCCTTAGGATTTGCAAGATTCTCACTAATCTTCGTAACTCTTAACCGGGTGAGATACAAACCCTTACAATCACTTCAAAAACCCTTTGAAGGAAATACACTTGTGTTATCACCAACACAAGGAACCAAGCATAAACCTATGCTCACACTACTCTCTTAATCTATTACAAGAACTAAGAGGAAAGGGAAAAAGTGTTTAGGGGTGCTTATAAAAGCTTTGTAACTAGACTCCTAAATGAGTAGATAGAACTAATTAGCTTCACAATAAATATGACTTGAATGCTCCTTTGAAACCTCCTTGAATGATAGAATTAATTGCTCTTAAGATTGGTAGATGGAAGGCTTGAGTTGTGTCTTGAATGAACTCCATTTTATAGCTGAAAAGATGATCCAACGGTCATAAGGCTTCTCTCCAACGGATCTATTTTATCTCTAACGGATATAAGCTTTGTCCTCTAGTAATAGTGCTGAAACCCTCTCGTGCGGTGTACCGCGGATATGGTCCGGTGCACCGCATGACTGTTCGACTAACTTTTGAGCTTACTGATCGGACTATGTAGTGTACCGCATCCCTGCTCCGTGTAGTGGTCCGGTGTACCGTGACAAAGGTCCGGTGTACCGTGCAGATTTCTGAGCTTACTGGTCGGGCCATCTAGTGCACCGTGCTTCTGGTCCGTGACCTACGGTGTACCGCGTTACTCGTCCGGTGTACCGCGGGGCTGCTATTTTGAATTTCAAGCTAAGTAACAATGGAGTAAGCACAACTAATCTAATGAGGGGTTTTGGAAAACATTTTAAGTGATACCAAAATGAATTTTAGTTTAAATAATGATTTGTCGAATATTAAAACGGGAATAAAAACAAGGTGAGGCTAACATATAGTTAGAGGTTTGTGAAGTTGAGTTGGATCGAAAAAATAAACTTCTCACTATTTGAGCTAGTAAAAGTAAGGTCGGCCCCATTCTTTTTGCTAGCTAATGTTTTGTCCCCTTTGATATCTCATAATGCGATGTTGGGAGGAACATCCGCTAACGCACTGGGTGAGTGGAGGTATGTCGTCTCCAAAGGTATGATAAAATAATGTAACTATTTTAACACCTCGTGAGAGCAAACTAACCGCAAGTATACAAATCGTTTACAAGAAATAAAATTACTCCCCCGTCCATCAATGCTTGTCATAATGATTTCCACAAAAGGTTGTCCATTTAAAATACCAAGGAACTTTTTTACATGTTCTACCAATTCTATCCTTATTTAATATTCAAAAGTTTATCATTATTACATTCATTTACTTAATTGGTTGAGGGTAGTTTGGTAAAAATAGAAGGAAGTAATTGCTTTTCTTAAACTGTGTAAAAAAAGTATGATAAACATTGATGGACTGAGGGAGTAAGTATTAAAAGCATCGCCTCCATATATGGACTAACTTTGTTAATATAGACTCGTGTTCTTAAGATGTGTAGATAATTTCATTTCTACTACTAAAAACAAAATATTTGTTTGGTTTTATTTTAAACCTAAGATGCTGTAAAAGTAAACTAATTAATTAAACTACTACGCAAATAAACTACTATGTAAATAAACTACGAAGAATAGATACGAGACTATATAGCTCAAGTTGCAAGTAATCCCCTATAGTGAGAAATGATTGATTCTAGTGCTAAGGGTGAATTTAGGCAATTCTTGTTAATCGAGATTCTAACTTTTTTCTAATTCCCAACAAAGTAGCTTAGAAGGATGCCTAACTATTACTAAAGTCCTCGAGTGAGATTGTTCTATATAAAAGATCGGCGCTAGAAATTATGAAACCTATATGATTATCCAGCTAGGCAAGCCTGTCAAGATCATCACCGTACACCGGACGAATATGAACTATGTTTGTACCTTAACCCTCGCCATGGTGACAGTCTAGGGCACTACGGGGCTAAATATAATTGATTAGGTTATATACAACTATTAAATTCAACTCATATGCAACAAAATAATAAACCCAATTTAATTAAAAATATCTCAAATAGCATTAAAACACAATTAATCTTCATTCAAGGTTCTTACAATATGCAACTCAAGCTAATAAAATTTAGTTAATAATTAGAGATATAAAACTAGATGGTAAAAATATTAGAATCATGTTTAAAACAAAAAACTAATACTAATCACCCTAATACTGAAGATGGGCGTGTACCTTGACTTCTAACTATTAATGAATTATGTTGGACTACTTTATAATGATAAATGTCGATATATAAAAGTCCAATTACGTTTTATGGGTTGTGGGTCTCTTTTAAGTAACGAAATCCAACAACATAACATTTTCAAGGAAAAGTGGATTGGTTGCTCCAATATCAACGTAGCATTGTTTTGGGATTTCGAATAGTTTGATATCTAAAACCGCACTGCTAGGTTCAAATTATCAATACCATCAAATATCTTAGTCACATATGATTGATCGCTCTTACCTTTTTTTGGTTACCTCGTACTTTCTTATTTTGACAGTCTTTGGCACGATATCCACGCTTTCCGCAGCTATGCAATACCCGTTGAATTTCAACGTCTTGTTGTTGTTACGGTTTGTCCTTTCTTCTTGCTATTATTTTTTGGGTAAAGCCTTCCTCTGGCCCTTTATCTTTCCCCAAAGTGCGCGATCCGCCCTCGATCTTCATTTTTACCCTTTTTGGCCCTCCATCTCAATACTTTGTGACGCCGTTAGCCCTTTTTTCGTTTTTCTGTCAATTGACCGTTAGTCAACGCCACATGGCGCCAGGTCATCGCCACATCACCGCCACGTCATCGTCAACTTCATCTCTAACTTTAAAAAAAAAAAAAAACTCCTTTGAAGGTTTGAATGCTCAAACCTTCAACAATGGAGATCAACTTTTTAATACATAAAAAAACTATCACCGATCTTTGAAGAACTCGATTCTTCCATTAAACCATCACCGATCTTTGAAGAAGACGAAGAAGTTGGTGATACACTCAAAAGATGTGCTCTTTTATGCCCACCAAGTGCTTGACCTATTGCAAAAACTTTACCACAAAATGGACATTCGTGAACACAAAGCCACGTCTTCATCTGAAGTAGCTGCATCAGACACTGTACTCGCCGTTTCCAACTCATTCAACGACTCATTTGAATCGGGTTTTACCAATTGTTCATCTTTTCTAGCTCGCTTGGATCTTTTCCGAGTTGGTTTCCTGGTTGACTCAGATTCAATTTCAGTTTCTTTACCTTGCACAACCGTATTAAGGGTCAAACTCAAGATCCACCTCCATTTTATCTTGTAGCTATTTTTGGGGCTTTTCCCCGGTGTAGTTTCATTTGTGTTGGTCTGTACTAGTGTTTATCTTCTTTTAGGATCTAGTTACTGTCTCGATTTAATTTTGCTCTATTTTGTGTAATTTAATGCATAATTATAATCACTTAATTATCAATCAGAATCTTATTTCCGAAAAAATGGTGTTTCTAGAACCTTATTTAATTCTAATCTAAGCATCACTTTTGTTTTGAATCAGAGAGTATAGCTATGTCTAGGCGTAACGTGCGATATAATCGTCTTGCTGTTGATGATGATGATGATTATAATGTCTCTTTGGGAAGGCGTCCAGACCCACGTTTTGATTGTTCACCAAGTTCAATCGATAGAATTCCTTGGAAATCAGTTGCTTTAGCAGTTTTTTTATGTATTAACAAGTTGATCTCCATTGTTGAAGGTTTGAGCATTCAAACCTTCAAACCTTCAAAGGAATTTTTTTTTTAAGTTAGAGATGAAGCTGACGATGACGTGGTGGTGATGTGGCGATGACCTGGCGCCATGTGGCGTTGACTAACGGTCAATTGACAGAAAAACGAAAAAAGGGCTAACGGCGTCACAAAGTATTGAGATAGAGGGCCAGAAAGGGTAAAAATGAAGATCGAGGGCGGATCGCGCACTTTGGGGAAAGATAAAGGGCCAGAGGAAGGCTTTACCCTTATTTTTTTGGTTTGACCTCCATTTTTAAACACCATTAGACTTGGTTTTATATAATTAAGGGTTGGTTGTCTTCTTATCTATTTGCTTGTTTTTCTTAATTCTTAACTTTACAATTAGATTCTTAAGACTAATCTATTTATGCTTGTATTTGAGGTAGTTCTTGAAGTTTTTGTATTTATTGGAACTTTTCAAATTGTTAATCTGTATTTAATTAGTAGAATATCTTTTGTCAGGCTAATTAACTAATGAATCTATACTTAGAGTATCTGGATCGATTCCAAGTCAAATTGTACCACTCCATTATTATTCTTTTATATCTCAATTTCTTAAGTGTATCATATAAGTTGAATTTTCTTTGTCTATGTAGATTTTATCATTTTTAATTTATTCGACTTCAATTAGTTAATTTCTGTATTTGAAAAAAATCATACAAATTAAAAATATATTGGACTGTATGGCAAATTTAAACTGTTTTGGACTGTATGGCAAGAGAGACAAATGAAGGTTATAGTACCATTGTCCATGTATATAAGATGTTTTAGCCATGATAATGACGGTGTAGTTTCTTACCTATAGGGCACAACATTACAAAGTCAGGAGCATTTTGAACAGAGTATTGGGAATTGATCACTTATAGGACTTCTAACATTATGTGAAGAAAATGGATAAGAATGGAGGAAACTTAGCGTAAGGGTTAACATAGAAATCGCCAAACTTTGCTCTTAGTTGTAAGAGAGCTATCGTCCAAAAATAGAAAAAAATTGTAAGAGAGCTTCACGGGATTATAGTTAAAATATTCACTTGATTTACAAGATAAGTTCAGAAATTCGTTTATTGGAAATATTGAAACTCTTCCTTCCAAGTATTTGGTCGGTATTACTATACAGATTATTTATTTGAAATATTACTTCATCATAAATAAAGCTAAAGGAAAGCAAAAAAGAACATCTCAAAGTATTGTGAGGTACAAGTCAGCCTCTCCGTGGAATCATATTTTTATTTTCTTTCAAATACAAATATACTAATATAGATAATAAAAATACAAGTTTTTTTAGCCTTTGGCACTTGATATCAAAGTAATTGGCAATTTAGCACACGTTTAAAATTATTTACAAGGTTTACTCGTGCCTCATTCCCAGCGAATCCCAAATTAATTCATTTATTATCCCGAGGGTGATTTATACTACATTACATATACCAATATTTCACCACTAACTTCCATCCTCAATGTCTACAAACCCAAATACAATGCTTACAGGCTGTTTTGAGGCAAGTTATTCTCAAGCTATGCTTTACTTTACATGGCTTCTTCCTTGTCTCGTCTTCTTCATTCTCATGTTTATTCTTCTGCATGTGTTGAGAAGATCAAATACCAATCGAACAACATATAAATTGCCACCAAGCCCTCCAAGATTGCCACTTATAGGCAATTTACATCAAATAGGGAACCAGCTTCAACATCAAAGCTTATGTAAATTATCTAAAAAGCATGGTCCAGTCATGTTAATTAGACTTGGTAGTATCCCAACCCTAGTTATCTCTTCAGCTGAAATGGCAAAACAAGTTCTGAAAATTAAAGATTTAGATTTCTGTAGTAGGGCAGATACTCCAGGTGCAAGGAAACTATTCTATAATCAATTAGATGTTGCATTTTCACGTTATAGTAATCAATGGCGAGAGAGGCGCAAAATCTTTGTTTCTCAAATGATAAATTCGAAGAAAAGTGATGTATCGTTTCAGAATGCAAGGGAGGTTGAGATAAATCGATTAAGAGAATTACTATCATCAGTTGCCTCGAAAAGTCCTGTTAATATTGATGAGATAATGGTTGATTTAGTAGGTGGAATAATTAATTCTGTAGCTTTTGGGAAGAACTTTAGAGAAAAACAGTTTTTGGGTCGTCAAAAGCTGAAAGATTTTCTTGATGAGGCCATGAATGTGCTAAATAGCTTTTCGGTTGAAGATTTCTTTCCATCGTTTGGCTTTGGGTGGATTACAGATTATCTATTAGGAACTCAAGCAAGGCTTAATGATTGCTTCTGCAAACTTGATGGCTACTTACAAAGAGAGCTTGATGAACATCTTGGTCGAGGCAGGGTTAATGATTCGGAGGAAGACCTTGTTGACATCT
Organism: Nemophila menziesii; assembly: GCA_029959085.1. Lineage (NCBI taxonomy): Eukaryota > Viridiplantae > Streptophyta > Magnoliopsida > Boraginales > Hydrophyllaceae > Nemophila > Nemophila menziesii. Next base: position 145,023,849 of record JARWIR010000001.1, read on the forward strand.
TGATTGGATTATCAAGTGGAGAAACCGGAGTTTCTCTTACCCAACAACATATCAAAGCCCTCCTTACGGTAAATTTGTACAATTATATTTTCGTTACTTAAATGACTTTACAAGCTTTCACTTTAGCATATTCAAGACACTATCTCCATTCTTTTTTATAAAATGTTTTAGAATTGAAACTCATAAACTATGAAAAAATTAGTTAAAAGTAACTAATATTATTGTTTCAAATAATACTTTATTTATCAGAAGATTTTAGAGAAAAAAATGGAATAAGAAAAAGACAACTTAATTTTGTATTGAAAATTTAAAGGATTAATACGTGAGAAACATCTTTAAGTTAGAATTAATTATTTTTTACCTTAACGATTATTTTTTTCCCATAAAAACCATATACATTTTGTTTTTTTATTTACTTTTCCATAAAATGAATCGTTTGGAGTATGGGAAATTTCTCATAACTCAAATTTTAAGTTATGGAAAGCTTTCTAAAATTTGAATTTTGAGTTTTGGAAAAAATTTCATAACTCATTTTTCTTTAAAAAAAACAGTACATTTTATGGGGTTGGGTGTAAAGTGACAGATGCAGTGGGTATTAACCCAATTTTAAAATAGTATATATTGTGGAATAATCTTTTTTTAGTCAAAGAATCAATTATTATGAAGTAATAATACCATTTGAAATTATATTTACAATTTTGATAATTATTGATTAAAAGTTTTAAATGCATGATTTTTCGGTTTATAGAATATGTTCCTTGGAGGAATAGACACTAGTGCAGTCACCATGGTCTGGACAATGACAGAGCTTATAAGAAAACCTAAAGTGATGAAAAAAGTGCAAGCAGAAATCAGAAACTGTGTTGGAGCAAAATTAAAAGTGAATTTAGATGATCTCTCAAAATTAACATACTTAAAGATGATTGTGAAGGAAACCCTAAGATTACATTCACCTGTACCACTTTTACTCCCACGTGAAAGTATTAATGACTGTAAACTTATTAGTGATGGTAATGATTATGATATTCCTTCTAAAACAAGAGTGTTAATCAATGCTTGGGCAATAGGAAGAGACCCCAATTATTGGGAAAACCCTGATGAATTTGATCCCGATAGATTTGAAGGAAATGATATTGATTTTAAAGGTGCTCATTTTGAACTTATACCATTTGGAAGTGGTCGAAGAATTTGTCCAGCTATGAGTTCGAGTGTTGTGACAATGGAGCTAACATTAGCAAATCTTTTGTGCTTTTTCAATTGGGAACTGCCGAGGGGTATAGATGTTGATGATGTTTGCATGGAAGAAGGAGTTGGTGTTGTTGTCCATAAAAAAACACCACTTTTACTTATACCTATATTATATAATAATAACATGAATTAAGGTTTAACAATATTTTCAGTAGAAATTGTCAGAAATAGGCCTCTGACAGTTTTTGTTAGTGTTGCCCATTATATAATATATCAATCAATATTTGCGTATTTTCATTTCTCAAAAAGTGATATTAAATATTAAATAATATGTTATGTTATACAACTTAAGATCACTAAAAATAAGTTTTTAAGAAATTTAACAAACTAGAGTGACTAGAATGCAAAAAACCAATTTCAAAACATAAAACAAGTTTTAATCACATTATAAAGATATTTTTGAACTTCTAGGAATCAACTATTCATCTTAGTATTTGGAGAGAGGTTTCTGCAGTCATTGAGTATAATAGACAACATAAACTGTATTTTTTTGGGTTGGGTAAACGGTTGTATTAAAAGAAAAACTGTACACTATACAAAGAAGTTACCTACCTAGGCCCGAAAGTTTAAGGTAGCAACAAAGAAGTAAAATACAACTAACTCAAACTAAACTAAGACAAGCTAGTTTCCCACTCTCATCCATAAAGGAATGACGAGGGAACAATGAAAATAATACGGAAAATACACACCATTTGATTTCTTTGGTAACAGTTTCTCGTGTCATCGAATCACCTCTCATAATTATATAATTTCTCAATTTCCAATGCAATAAACGGTTACTCCAAACCCGATTCTCCATGCTTTTCTCCTCCAATTTTCTCTAGCTTTAAGCTTTTTAAGCCATTTCAAAGCACTAAGAATCGTATTCATCTCCTTATTTAATCCTAACCATTATTTAATCTCATCCCAAATTGACCTTGCATAAGAACAATCGAAATAGAGATGCTTATTCGATTCAAAATCTTCCCCACACAACTCACAAAGCGGATCTAGCTCCATATAAGTAATTCTATTCTTCGTTTTAAGTCTTTTCCTCAATGCCATCCAAACAATAATAGCATGCTTAGGAAACACACTTGAGTCCCAAATAATATTAGCCCAAGGCTTCACAAAAGTTTTACGACGAAATAAATCATATGGTATTTTATATATATCGTAAAACTCATTACTAGATACCTCATAAGTTGGTTGACCCACATTTTCAGATGAAAACCACAAAGCCAAGATTTTTTCTCTTCCTTCTTCTCCTAAAGACCCTCATAATTTATTTTTGCTCCCAAACATTTTTCAAAAGAGGTGAATTACTCTTTTTAGGATGCCATTCCCAAAGACCACAAGCATTAAATTACTCTCCATGAATCCACCTAATCCAAAACGAGTCTTTTTTATCAACAATTTTCCAAAGCATTTTTAAAAGTAATGTTTTGTTCCACACTTTTAAATCTTTTAATCCAATAACATCTTCTTTTTTAGGCACACATATATTTTTCCAACTAACTTTGGGTGGTTTATTATCCCAATAAAAATTACGGCAAATGCTAATGATTCGATCTTTAACTCCAACCGGGACTCGAAAAAAAGTAAACCAAAAACATATCACCCCCTGAAGAAACGATCTTATAAGTTCTAACCTTCCCGCAAAAGAGAGTGAGGAAGCTCTCTAACTTCTTACATAACCTTCCAATTTTTTAAAAAGAGGTTTATAGTCTCTTGATAATAAGACAGATGAACCAAGCGGGACTCATAGATAGCGAAAAGGCATGACCCCTTTATCGAATTGTGTTGGCTCTATCACATTTACTAAATAGTCATTTGAGACACCAATATAATAAATATTCGATTTTTTAACATTTAATCGGAGTCCCGGGCAATCTCTAAACACTTTTAATCAATGAACTCGCGCTATGGACTCTTGCATCCTTTAATTAGTATAGACATAAGTTGTGAACCATCAGACATGTATGTCCTTTAGGAAATCACAACTTAATTGAGAAACTAGAAAATTCATGAGATTATCCCAAGTAGATAGATTATGGAAATTTTCACAACTCTTTTTCAACCATTCCATGGGAATTATTTTGGAGAATAAGCAACGTAACTGACAAATAAATAGTCTCTATCATTAGTAGAATTAAAACAATCACACAAAGAAAATTTGATATAGTTTCCCTAGAATCCTAACTTTAGTGACAAGTCTGTTCAAGTTAGCAAGCTATGTTCAAAAGTCCAATGAAGTTCTAGACTATGTTCTCTCACGTTCATCATGGTTTTCTTTAAAAGAGAATTATTTTGTATATGCTCAAACCGTAATATAATATCAACATTATCAACAACATGTGGATTAGAAGGTAAATGACTAGTTGAACATTTAAGAGAAAGAGGAAACTTCCATATACCTTTAATTATACAAGAATAACCAATTTTATTCTCTTATAATTCCATTTTCAACACATTTTTTCGGAAGTATAGAACCACAATTGCTTCCTTTTATCCAATTAATGCATAATACAAATGCATCTTGTCCATTCTTAATCTCATGATTGATAAATTGGCTAACCTCATGTCTAAGCTTGAGAATTTTATTCCAAATCCTGATAGCATCTTGTTAAATATTGAGTCCCCTAATAATTGACTTTGATAAGTTTTGTGCGAGACCAGGAACTCCAAAGATTGTATGATTTCTTATACATTTTCCATAAAACATTCATAAAAATAAAATTTATTTAGCAAGTTCTAATCAAGTGAGACCACCTTCTTTTTTTCTTTCAAATATCATTCATGCTACTTATGCCCATTTCGCCCCAACTATGTTTTCTTTCTAAAGAAACTAGCCATCTTTTGATTTAATTTATAAACAACATTTGTACGTAGCAACAGAACTCCACACCAATAAAGAATTCTACTAATAATCACTAGTCTTGATTAGTTTATCTCTTCAAGCATAAGACAACAAATTATAGCTCCGTTGATAAATACTTTCAGATATTTTGTCAACTAACTTGTTTGGATCTGCCACACTTAACTTCTTAGAACTTAAAAAAACACCAAGGTAGCTGGCATGCAGTACTTGACCCTTCTTGATTAGTAAAAGATTGTGATTTCTTTATTAAGTATAGTAGAAGCACTACCAAAATGTATTTTACCTTTTCTATTTCTAATGTTGAGTCTAAAATGTATTGAAAAAATTTCAAAGCCTTTCTTAACCATAGTAGCGGATGCTTAATTATCATTGAGAATAATTAGTAAATCGTCTGCAAAGATGATATAGTCTAAGGCCATAACTTTACGTATAGGATGAAAAGTATTGTCTATTTTTCTCCAATTATTTGGTTTTTTAGTAAGAAATTGCATACATAGGACAAATAGATAAGGTAAAAGTGGATCAATTTACCTTAGCCCTCTCCTGCCTTGAAAAATGCCAACCATTTATCCATTAACAACAATATAATATGTAGGAGTGGATAGATACATTCTAATCCATCTAATGATCTCCCAAATAATGCTATCATATGCCCTTTTTAAGTCTACATTCGCTATGCATCTATGAGAAATACATTTCTTCTCATCTCTATAAATAATGTCTTAAGCCACAATAATTTTGTCACATATATATCTCCTTTTACATATGAAGACTGGTTGTTTGAGATAAGAGACGTAAGTAACTTTGGAGGATGTTTGCTACAAGTTTTGAAAGCCTTTTATAATTTGTATTTACACGAGAAATTGGCCTGAATCGTCTCACCTTAGAAAAAGTGATCACTTTGGGAATAAGTGTAAGATTAGTAGTATTTTCTTCTCTTAACATACTTCCAGATTCTAAGTTTGCGTGCTTACATTATATAAAAATGTTCTACAATAATATTACATTAAGTTTTACAAGGCTTTGGTTCACCTTTGCTTGATTTTTGTCGTGTATCACGTGGTTTGACATTGTGAGATAGATAAATAATTCTCCTATTATGGAAAACTTGAAGGGTTGTGCAGTTGACCCCAACTTTTCATGAGGTGGTTGCAGAACAACTGTATAATTACCTAGAGGGCGTAAGTGGTGAAGAAGACCTTATCATGTCAAGAAAAGTGCACATCCCTTCATGATTTATTAACAAACAACTATATCTAGAAGTTGAATCGATAGATTTCAAATGTCTGAACAATTGTTACACCTAGGGTTTGTTTTCTATTGTATGCATAGATTTTCGACCAACTCATATTTTCTCTTAATGTGTTATAAAGTGCCAAATATGGCATTCTTATGTAAACCCAATGGTTTGATTGAAAGGTTTAATCGACGGTTGGGTAGGCTTGGGATATTGATATAGTGGCACATGGTTGTCGTGGGTGAGAAAAATAAGGGTGATAAATTATTAAGATTTTGAAAATTTTGATTTGAAAATAGGCGATACACAAAAAAGTTTATTAAAAATTGTATTATGTTCCAAACTGGTATATACTTACTATTTCGTAAAGTACGAATGTATATTTAATTTCTTTTGAACCAGAACGATACATATGTGTATTTTGCATAACAAGTATAATAACAAAACACTATTATATGGTTGTGTGTATGAATTAATTACTTTGTTGATTTCATAATTTTGAATTATATTTTACAAAATTATTTATTTGAATAGATAAACAAGCCACATATTTAGTAAATAACTATTTAAGCATTTTAAAATAGTGTATTTGTAATGATAAGGAATATGTTGTTTGTAAATTTTTTGAACAAGATATTGTTTGTAATTAACAAGGGAAAATGATATACTATTGAAGGGTAGTATGATAACTGAAATTCTCATTAGTAAATTCCAAAAAAGGAAACTTTCTAAAAAGAGAAACTTTCCTAAAAGGGAAACTAGCCAAAAAAGGGAAAGTTTTCAAGGAGTGTACATGTTACATACCTTTTCCAAAAACCATCCATTAAACGTTTGCCGGTGCATCTTCTCTATAGCTTTAGTCGTGCCCGATAGAGTGGATTTGTGTTCACTATATTTTAAGAAAAGAATAAAACACAATGTACAAATAAATTAATAAAAAAGATTACTATTACTTACGTCATATATGGTTCAATCCAGGCCCGGCCTAGGGTATAGGCGACCAGGGCGATCGCCCAGGACCCCGAGTGGAACGAGGGCCCCTAATATGTAGGCATATGTATGTATATATATGTACATGTTTGCATATAAATAATAATAATTTCAAGCATAAGGAACTATAGTCTTTGCCTAGTTGGTAAGGTTGACATACATGGTTTTTGTTGTCTCAGTTTTGAGTCCCTTTGACCAATTTTTTTTTTTTAATAGAAAAAGTGTAACCACCTAGTAGTTTTATCATGGTGCTTTTTGTCTGCAATTTAACATTTTTGTTTTATTTTGTTTCTTTAATAAAACAAAATGTAATCACCTAATAGTTTTATCATGTACATTGTTTGTTTCTTTGATAAAACAAAGTGTAATCACCTAGTAGTTTTATCATGGTGTACATCATTTTTGTTGACCCAGGTATGAGTTTCCATTACGTATTTTCGTTTGCAAAACATTTTGAAATATAAATTATTATTTTTTAGACATAAGATTTTCTAACACTTTTCTTTAATATTTTTGTCGTAATATAAAATATTATTTACGAAAAATAAAACATTTTAAGTTCTTAATTATGTTAAAAACATGGTTAAAAAATAAATAAATTATGTTAATAAAAATAAGTATATGTATCAAAAAAATATTTATAGATTTTAAATTATTATTTAAAGAATATTAAATTTACTTTTTTATTTTATTTTGGTATTAATTAATGTATTTTATATTATATTATGTATATGTTAAATTCATTTGAATCCGTTAGAACATGTAAAAAATTTACAATATTTAAATAATCAATATCAAATTTATATATTTATTATTTACCTGTATAAAGTTATCGTATTGTGATTTATTTGTATTTAATATTTATTTCATAATAATAAGTGTTAAATCTTTATTGGTTTAAGAGTAAGGGTGAATCCAAGGGGATGGGGGGGGGGGGGGGGGGGGGGCGACTGCCACCCTGTCTCATGACATAGTGTAAATTTTAATAGGTGATTTTAGCTGAAAATTTTTACAAAAAATTGAGTTTCGCCCCCAAGACCTTCCCAAACTAGAAACTAGCTTACATATTTATTTTTCGGGAGAAGGGATTTTTAACTTTTCACTCCAATTATAAATCCTGGATCCCTCTCCTGGTTAAGAGAGGAGAAATTGGAACTACGAATAACTATTATCTACACTACAAATTTGTCATATATATGACAATTAATTTTTTTATTGTTGAATGTTTAACATGTAATAAATGAAAAAATAAATTTATATTTAGTTACTTTGCTTATATCTTGTATTCATTATGAAATATGTACTAAATAAATCGAATGTATATGGTTTTTTTGAAAATTAGTATAAATTAATCGTTCTTGGGCCCCAAGGCCTCCAAATTACCAGGTTCAATTGAAGGTACTTTCAATAAAATTCAAACTTTTTAAAATTTGATTTTAATTATTATAATTGTGATTAGATTCTATAAGATTTGATTAAATTAATAAATAATTATTTTATTATTTTACTTTTGATTAGTATGCATGTTCATTTGTTTATATTTATTTCTTATATATATATTTGTATTTGTGTAATTAGTTATATGAAATTGTTTATCTATTTATTGGTTTGTAATTTTTATTCATTCAATGGTTTGTAATTTTATTCTTTTATTCATTTAAGTTGTAATTTTTATTTATTTATTAATTAGGTTGCAATAATTATTTATTTTATTTTAATATTTATGTAGTTGTTAAGTTATAATACATTGTTATTAAAAGATGGTTTCAGGTCTTGATAAAAGTTGGACGAAAGCGATTGATCTTGTTACGTAAGAATATATTTTTGGTGTAGCAGATTTTATCGCTTTTGTTGAAAAACAAGATGATTTTAATGGTTATATGTTTTACTCGTGTATTAAATGTTCGAATAATCGTCGATATCAAACCCAAACGGTTAGGGTACGACACGAATTTTTGTCCACTTATGAGGTTTGGACAAAACACGGTGATAAATTAGTAATTCTTAAAGAACTCGTGCCAACTTTAGAAAATGAAATGTTTAATGCGTATGACGATTTGAGACCCAGTTACGGCGTTGGTGGTCATTCGAGTGATACCGAGATGAGAAACGCACATCAAACAAGCCGTGACAGTTTCGAAGCTTTGTTCGAGGAATTGAGGACCGAATTATATCCTGGATCTACAGTGATGAGTTCCTTGAATTTCATTGCCAAGTTTATGCACATAAAGGTAAAGAACAAGTGGACTAATACATCTTTCACCGATCTCTTGGAATTAGTTGGTCGTGTTTTGCCCAAACCTCACAATTTGCCCGAGTCTTACGAGGAATGTAACAAGAAGTTGAAAAGTATTGGTATGAGTTATACTACTATTGATGTATAATTGTGCAAATTTTTACAAGAAGAATGAATTTCTCGACAAGTGTCCAGTATGTAGTGAGTCTAGATGGGATTCGAAGAAGGGTAAGAAAGTACCCCATAAAAATCTACCCTATTTTTCGATTGCCTCGAGGTTGCAACGACTATACGCTTCGAAGCACACTGTCGAAGACATGATCTGACACCATACCGGAAAGAGTACTGATCCAGATATGTTACGCCATCTTGTTAATGGTGATAGATGGAAAATATTCATAGAGTTACATCCTGAGTTTGCTAGTGAACCTCAAAATGTATTTTTGGGTATGGGTATTGATGGTTTTTATCCGTTTTCTATGCAGAGTAACTCATACAGTATGTGGCCAGTTATATTGACCGTCTACAACTTGTCACCGTGGGTATACATGAAGGAAACCACATTTCAGCTTTGTTTGTTGATTTCGGGTCCTTATTCACCCGGTAAGGACATGGATGTCTATCTCTGTCCTGTTGTAGATGGGTCAACATGGCCGGTCCTAGTAATTTGGAGGCCTTGGGTGAAACTTTAAATTGGGCCCAAGAACGACTAATTTAAACTAAATTTCAATAAAACCATATACTTTCAATTTATTTAGTACATATTTCATAATGAATATAAGATATAAGCAAAATAACTAAATATAAATTTATTTTTTCATTTACTACATGTTAAACATTCAACAATAAAAAAAATTAATTGTCATATATATCACAAATTCATAGTGTACTTCGCAGATAATAGTTGATAGTAGTTCCAATTTCTCCTCTCTTAACTAGGAGAAGGATCCAGGATTTATGATTGGAGTGAAAAGTTAAAAACCCCTTCTCCCGAAAAAATACGTAAGCTAGTTTCTAGTTTGGAAAGGTCTTGAGTGCGAAACTCATTTTTTTGTAAAAATTTTCAGCTAAAAAGACCTATTAAAATTTACACTATGTCACGAGACGGATTGACAATCGCCCCCCATCCCCTTGGGTCCACCCTTACTCTTAAACCAATCAAGATTTAATGCTTATTTTTATGAAATAAATATTAAATAAAAATAAATCACAATACAATAACTTTATACAGGTAAATAATGAAAATATAAATTTTATATTAATTATTCAAATATTGTAAAATTTTTACATGTTCTAATTCAAATGAATTTAACATATACATAATATATTATAAAATATATTAATTAATACTAAAATAAAATAAAAATAAAAAAATAAATTTAATATTCTTTAAATAATAATTTAAAAATCTATAAATATTTTTTTGATACATATACTTCACTACGCCGCACAAGGCTTCTCGCGGCTACATGAGTAGTCGCTAATGTATCAGCAAGTAGTCGCTAAAGCCACGAACTGGGATCTAACGACGACTTGTAGTCGTTAATAATTAGTCGCTAGAAACTAGTCGTTCGAAGTCAAACCTAACGACTACGTATCAAAAAGTAGTTGTTAGACGTGATGGTGCTATTAGCGACTACTTAGTAGTGGTTAGAAGTTAAGGTACTATTTACGACTACAACGTAGTCGTTATTAATCTTATTAATTGCGACAACAATGTAGTCGTTATTAACTGTTCAATTTACGACTACATTGTAGTGTTTGGGGTATTTAGTCAACATTGAGAGTCAAACTTGAGTGTTTGGGGTATTCAGTCAACATTTAGAGTCAAACTTGAGTCTTTGGGGTATTCAGACAACATTTAGAGTCAAACTTGAGTCTTTGGGGTATTCAGTCAACATTTAGAGTCAAACATGAGTGTTTGGGGGTATTCAGTCAATATTTAGAGTCAAATGTTAGTGTTTGGGGTATTCAGTAAACATTTAGAGTTAAACTTGAGTGTTTGGGGTATTTAGTCAACATTTAGAGTCAAATGTTAGTGTTTAGTGTATTTAGTCAACATTTAGAGTCAAACTTGAGTGTTTGGGGGAATTTAGTCAACATTGAGAGTCAAACTTGAGTGTTTGGGGTATTCAGTCAACATTTAGAGTCAAACTTGAGTGTTTGGGGGTATTCAGTCAACTATTTGAGTCAAATGTTAGTGTATTTAGTCAACTATTTGAGTCAAACTTGAGTGTTTGGGGTATTTAATAACAATGTTGTCTATAATTGAATCTTAATTTGGTATTTGAATGGATCTATACCTTATGCATAAACCAATCTCAGAAATTTTGCTGGTGTTTCCTAACTTTATCAGCTACAGGACCCGATATCGTGGCTTTGTGTTCTCTGCACATTTGACGAGCAAATTGAATACATTTTTCATAATGAATAAACATATAATAAATAAATTAAATAACTTACGTCATCAAATGTTGGATTTCGTCGTAATTAAGTAGGATATACCAGTCGGTTTGCTCCTTCTCTATGTATTGCAAATTACCATACTCTTTTTTACCTAAAGGAGTACAATGGCTCTTAAATACGGACAAATCTTTAGGTTGAGCTTCGGTCTCGGTATATCTACCCGGTTCACTGAACTTTGTTTTTTTCTTCTTGAAGATAACGCGATATGAAAGTCAAAGTCTCCTCTACGACGTACCCCTCGGCGATTGGACCCTCCGGCCTAGCTGGGTTTCGTATGTACTCCTTTAACTTCTTTAGATGTTGCTCAAACAGGCACATCCAACGCATCTGAACTGGACCCCCTAACAAAGCTTCGTCGTATAAGTGTATAACCAGGTGGATCGTTATATCGAAAAACGCGGGAGGCAAAATCATTTCCAGTCTACACATAACTTCAACCACTTTCGCCTTACCCGATTCTAACTCTTTCCTACTGAGATTTTTATTACAAACGACTCTAAACACGTTAGCTAGCCCAATAATTGCATCACTAATCGCTTTGTCTTCGATATGCCCTAGGATACTAGCCACGAAAAGATACTGCATCATAACGTGACAGTCGTGAGATTTCATTCCGATAATCTTACCCAATTCACTTTGAACGTTATTTCTCAAACTGGATGCGAAACCATCGGGAAACTTCTGTGCCTTCAACCAGTCAAGAAATATTTTCCTCTTTTCCGTTGACAAAGTATACGTTGCTCGATTCAGTATTTGTTTACCGTTTCTCGATGTCAACCACAAATCTTTCCTGATTTTCATAACCTTCAAGATCCATTCTCGCTTTCACGTTATCTTTGTTAACTTTCCCATCAAGACCTATAACTGTACTGGGAGGAGCATCACACACATTTTTCTCGCAATGCATGACGTCAATGTTATGTTTCAAAAAAAAATCGGACCAATAAGATGAATGATAGAAAGTACTCTTTTTCTTCCAATTGAATCGTCGTGGAACAGTTTGCTTCTCGATCTTGCCCCCAAAATCCTTATGTTTACCGAGAAAGACAATGGGAATCCCATTCAACTGTGTCTGAATATCGGCTAAGAAAATATTTCTTCGGTGGGCCCCTATGATCGGAAGCGGGGTACGAAACCTTGTCTTTTCTAAATCGATGGGTGGAAGGTAACCAACGTCTATGGTCAAAGTAAACAACCCATTTCTTCACCCTCAATGACGGAGTAGAACCCATGCATTCTGGACAAGCTAATTAACCTTGACCCGACCATCCCGAAGTGTATGACCTAGCGGGGTAATCATTAGTCGTGGACAACAAACAAACCTTCATCGTAAACTCTTCCTTCTTGTGGGAATCATACGTAACGATCCATTTATCCCACAACTCGTCTAACTCATCTATAACAGGTCGAAGAAAGACATCCATGTCCTTGCCGGGTGAACGGGGTCCAGGAATCAACAAACAAAGCTGGAATGTCGTCTCCTTTATACACTCCCACGGTGGTAAGTTGTAGACGGTCAATATAACCGGCCACATGCTGTACGAGTTGTTCTGCATAGAGAAAGAACAAAAACCATCGATACCCAAACCCAAGAACACATTCCGAGGTTCACTAGCAAACTCGGGATGTAACTGAACCAATCTCTTCCAACTATCTCCATCAACTGGATGACGCAACAAATCAGGATCTGTACTCTTCCCTGTGCGGTGCCAAATCATATTTTCGGCAGTGTGTCTCGAAGCATAAAGTCGATGCAACCTAAGGGCAATTGGGAAATATCGGAGTTTCTTATGCGCTACTTTCTGACCCTTCTTCGGGTCCCATCTGGATTCACTACATTTTGGACACTTATCGAGGGAGTCATTCTCCTTGTAAAATAAAGCACAATCGTTTACGCAAACATCGATGGTGTTGTACCCCATACCTAAACTTTTTAGCTTTTTGTTGCACTCCTCGTATGACTCGGGCAAGGTATGAGGTTTGGGCAACACATGGCACAGAAGATCAAGCAACTCGGTGAAATACGTGTTAGTCCACTTGTTATTCACCTTCACGTGCATTAGCTTCGCAATGAAATTTAATGATCTCTTTACTGTAAACCAGGGTATAACTCGGTCTCTAATTCGGAAAACATCGTTTTGAATTTGCCACGTGCTGAACTGTTCGAGTCTATCATCTCAGTCTCACCCGAATGAACACCACCCTCATAATCAGGTCTCAAATCTTCGTAGACATCCAACATTTCATTTTCTTCATATCGAGTCTCGGGAATATCCTCGTCCTCACAATGCTTTGTCCAAATCTCATACGTGGACAAAAACCCAAATTTTAAAAGATGTGCCCTAACTTTGACCACGTCAAACCGACGATAATTTGAACAATCATTACACGGACGAAACAAAAATTCTTCAGGATCTTTATTTTTTTGAGCAAAAGCGAGAAATTCTTCTATCCCCTTAATGAATTCACGTGAAACTTTATGAGCGGAAGCAATCCAACTTTTATCAGTACTCGAAGCCATAATCAACTACTCCAATACAAAAGAATACAACATAAATGTCTCATAAATATAATGAAAAAAAATTATTACATCACCGGTTAAATACATAAAAATAAATGAAAAGGAAGACTATTACATCATCAATTAAATACATAAATATAAAATAAAATAAAATTACATCACCAATTAAATACATGAATATAAAATGAAAAAGAATTATTACATCACCAATTAAATAAATAAATATAAAATTAAAAGCATACAAATTATTACATCACCAAATAAATGCATAAATATAAAATTAAAAGCATACAAAATATAACATCACCAAATATATACATAAATATAAAATAAAAAACATACAAAGTATACATCACTAAATAAATATATATCCCATTTATGCATTTATTTCTCATACAATAATATATCATATAAAATTATAAGATGATTAGAGATACATAGCGATACTATATATTCAGCATTAACTATACAATTGTAATCAAATAAAAAAGAGAACAAAAAATACCTACTTTTGGGCAAATTTATAAGGAAAAATTGATAATTGAGGAGGTCCTACGTTGTTGATTGACCCGGAAAAGCTTTTCCACGTGTTGAAATACCTAATAATTAATACTATTTACCATTAACTACACAATTGTATGCAAATAAAAGAAATTTGAAAGAGTTTTATAGAACAAAAGATACCTACTTTTGGGCAAATTTAGAAGGAAAAATTGATAGTTGAGGAGGTCCCACGTTGTTGATTGACCCATGAAAGTTTTTCCACGTGTTGAAATACCTAATAACTAATGCTATTAGCATTAACTATATAATTGTATGCAAATAAAAGAAATTTGAAAGAGTTTTATAGAACAAAAAATACCTACTTTTGGGCAAATTTAGAAGGAAAAATTGATTATTGAGGAGGTCTCATGTTGTTGATTGACCCGAGAAAGCTTTTCCACGTCTTGAAATAATATTTGATGATGAATTGTGGAAAAAAATTGGAAGAGTTTGAGATAATAGTTGAAAAATTGTAAAATAATGGTGTTTGAGGATCCCAATTCACAACTTGCTGTAATAAATACGCCACCACTAATCGCGACTACACGAGTAGTCACCAAAGACTCAAAAGTAGTCGTTAGTAATACCTTCTAACGACTACATGAAGTAGTCGTTAAAAAACCGAACACTAGCGATTACTCAATGGCGGTGGAAAAATAATTTAAAAAATAAAAAAACACTAACGACTACGTACGACGTTTTAACGACTACCTCATATAGTCGTTAAAGACAAAAATTACAAACGACTACAATGTAGTCGAGAAACAAGTCAGGTAGTCGTTAAAGAGTAGTCGCGAATGGTTCTTGTCTTTAGCGACTACATCACGTAATCGCGAGAATTTGGTCGCTAAAGATCTGCGCTGTAGTAGTGCTTATTGTTATTAACATAATTTATTTTATTTTTAACCATGTTTTTAATATAATTAAGAACTTAAAATATTTTATTTTTCGTAAAGAATATTTTATATTACGATGAAAATATTAAAGAAGAGTGTTAGAAAATCTTATGTCTAAAAAATAATAATTTATATTTCAAATTGTTTTGCAAACAAAAATACGATGATGGAAATTTATACCTGAGTCAACAAAAATAATGTACACCATGATAAAACTATTAGGTGATTACATTTTGTTTTATTAAAGAAACAAACAATGTACATGATAAAACTATTAAGTGATTATACTTTGTTTTATTAAAGAAACAAATAAAACAAAAATGTTAAATGGCAGAAAAAAAAACACCATGATAAAACTACTAGGTGATTACACTTTGTTTTATTAAAAAAATAAACAATGTACATGATTTAACTGTTAGGTGATTACATTTTGTTTTATTAAAAAAGTAAAAAAATTAAAAGACTCGAAACTAAGACAATAGAAACCATATATGCCAACCTTACCAACTAGATAAGAACTATAGTTCATTATGCTTGAAATTATTATTATTTATATGCAAACCTGTACACATATATCTACATATTAGGCCTCCCAATCTGCTCGGGCCCTGGGCGATCGTCTGGGTCGCCCATACCCTAGGCCGGGCCTGGTAGTTACCTTATAAGTTAAAAAAATTTACAAAGCTCACTAGTCCTTGTTATTTTTAAAAAAATACATTATTGTTAGATATTTTAACTTAGACTAAAATCTGATACGTGCATATTAGGTTCTAGTTTTGTTGAATTTTAACTTTTGTATGGTAGTCTATTCGATCTTTATCATAACGTACTATTTTCTAATACGTAGACATCCATCTTTAATTTTCTGTAGGAAAAGCTCAGCCATTAGCTATTATAAATAGCAGCACTTTTTTTTTTTTTGTTACAGAAGAGGTCACAAAATGACCGGAAGCTCACGCTTCCAACTTATTGATTATCTAGGATCACTCTCGGCACGGCCCACCCACACCGGTCCTTGGTTAACAAGTTCCAAAGCCCCTCCGGGGGGTCTCTAAGTAGCACCGAGCTTCCCTCGCTATTCGAACCCATCCTTGCTAACCAATCCGCGCATTTATTTGCCTCCCTATAGCACCACACTAGCTCAAAATTCCCCCTCAATAAAAGAATATCTCTACACGCATTTACAATGTCACTTGAGAACCCTCTTGAGTTCGCACCGCCCTTCACTAGCGCGTGCAACTCACACGAGTCGGTCTCAATGACAAGGGACGTAAAGCCGTTACACAAAGCCATATGCAAGCCAAAATGTAACGCAAGAATTTCTGCCTCAAAAGGAGATTTTGCAACGCACTTCCCGGCAAAACCACTCAAAAACTCCCCTTTTCCGTTCCGAAATAAGCCTCCTACCCCGGCTACTCTCCTCTCCATATTAAAAGCCCCATCCACATTAAGCTTTACCCCATTCACCGGTTTGGTCCATCGAACAAGCACACTCTTAGCTGAAACTATTAAACCACCATCTCTTTCCGTACCCCATGCCCTAACATAATCGCTTGCGGCATTTCGAATCATCGCCTTTAACTCAGTATTGCTCTTCCGTCTATCATTTGGGTTAAAAATCCTATCATTCCTATCACACCAAATATGCCACACAAAAGCCGCAACTAAAAGTCTCCTTTCAATACCATTAACACAGTCTTTTTTTGATAACAACGCGGTCCACCAATTCAGCACATCTGCTACAGAATCTGCTGCGTTTTCTACTTCAGTTTCTGCTGCGTTTTCTGCAGCATTTTCTGCTGCATTATCCGCCATCTCCTGCGCTCCAATCCTGTACTGCTGCTGCGGAATTACTGGTTCGCGAGTTTCCGATCTACTGGATAAGCTCTGCTGTTGCCGAGAACCCTCCTGTCGCTGTTCCAAAGCTGCAGCTGCAGCGCCTCTATCTTGAGCTTCTAACCTGTTCTCCCGCGACGCTGCAGGTCCCGCCACAGCACTGCTATTCCCTCGAGACAGCTGCTGATCTGCACCTCCAATTTCAGCCCCTGCAAGACACACATTAGAAATAAACATGGAATTAGTACATTTCCAAAACACATGATAAGCCGTCTCTTCCTCCACACCACACCGCCGGCACATAGCAGTTTCAATAACTCCTCTCGCCTCCAAATTCTTTCCTGTCGGCAACCTTTCCCAAATTGCTCGCCACAAGAGCACCTTGATCTTTTGCGGACACTTTAAAGACCACACAAGCTCCCAATTGAAATCCATACCAACCCCTTCTTGGACTATACTCTTATAAGCGGATTTAACGGAGAACACACCGGAAGCCTCATGGTTCCACCTAAACCGCTTATCCTCACCCTCCATTACCTCACTGATCCCACCTTCAAGAATACTCCTGCCACACTGAATTGCTTTGCAAATTCGCGAGTCAGACGGTTTAGTCACACGATCTAAGAACCCTGTTCTGAAATACTTTTGCTTTAAGGCCCCCACCCAAAGTGCCGAATCATTCACCAACATCCTCCAACCCAACTTAGCAAGAAGTGCTAGGTTGTAATCCCTCGCGCCCCTCAGCCCCAATCCACCTCCTTTCTTAGAAAGGCATAGCTTCGACCAAGACAACCAGTGAATCCTCCGCCCTTCATCTGAAGAACCCCATATGAAATCCCGGATAATTTTGTCAATCTCATTGCACACATAAATAGGAAACCTTATCGTCTGCATTATATAGGTGGGAATTGCCGACAAGACGGATTGCGCAAGTGTAATCCGGCCCGCAATAGACAAATTTTGCCCTTTCCAATTGGGAAGTTTTTGCTGCATCTTTGACGTGACACCCCTGAAAAAACCCCTTGGAAGTCTTCGTGACCGGATAGGTGTACCCAGATACACCCCTAAGGAATCACTACGCGTAAACCCACTCCTCCTCGCAAGTTCGAGCGCTCTATCTTCCGCAACATTTGAGGAGAAATAAATAAGTGACTTCTCCTCACTAACTGTTTGTCCCGCCTCATTACAGAACACCCTCATCACCTCCTTGATAAGATCCACCTGAGACTCCTTTGCTTCCGCGAACAAAAGGAGATCATCTGCAAAGAAAATATGTGATATCGGGGGGCCTTGACGGTGGAGACGAATGGGCAACCATTCCTCCCCCACACAAAGGCCCTGAATTAGCAACGAAAGTCTTTCCATACAAAGAAGAAATATGTAAGGGGATAAAGGGTCTCCCTGTCGGATGCCTCGCTGAGGTGTAAACGCCTCCAGCTGCTCCCCATTCCACAACACACCCATCGAATTCGATCTCATTGCTGACATAATAAGCCTAACCCAAGAGCCCGGAAAGCCAAAAAACGAAATAGTATCCTCTATAAACCTCCAATTCAGCTTGTCATAAGCCTTCGCTAAATCTATCTTGACCGCTATATACCCCACTTTCGACGTAATTTTTTGCATCCTGTGATCGACCTCCTGGACAAGGACCACATTATCAACGGTAGACCTCCCCGGAAGAAAGCTACTTTGATTTGGCCCTATTCGCTCAGCCAAAAGAGGACGAACTCTGTTCACCATCGCTTTCATTACAAATTTAACTGGTACGTTAATAAGACTAATAGGGCGCAAGTTCCCCACTACTTCTGGATCAGCAATCTTAGGAATCAAGTGCACTAAAGTCCCATTCACATTATCCTCTATCTTACCCTCGTTTACCGAATCCCTCACAAACTTGCAAACATCCCCTTTCACAGTTTCCCAACACTTTTGATAGAAGGAGACTGGTATCCCATCCTTCCCAGGTGCTTTATTTGGATTGGATTGAAACACCGCCACCCTAATAGCAGCACTTTCTAACACATATACATATACAAAAATTTCTTGCTTTCCTAGCTAGAAAAAATAATTGTTGAGTACTCAAAGCCAACATGATTTCTCTTAACCAGATGGGATTAGCTCACTGGCCAGGGCCTTGGTCTACCAATCTAGTGGTGCAGGTTCGAACCGAGTCAATGACTCCGAGTCCAAAGTGGCTCTCCTATGTAACAAAAAAAAAACATGATTTCTCTTCTTATAGTCTTAGCTTTTCTTATCGTGTTGCTTCATGTCTTGAAAATATTACGAACAGAAAATACCACAGCTCCACCAAGCCCTCCTAGATTGCCAATCATAGGAAATTTGCATCAACTAGGAAAATTACTTCCACACCAAAGCCTAAGTAATTTATCAAAAAAGTATGGTCCTGTAATGTTACTTCGACTTGGTAATATCCCAACATTAGTCATCTCTTCAGCTGAAATGGCCCGAGAAGTCTTGAAAACTCATGACTTAAACTTCTGTAGCCGGCCCGATTCACCAGGTGCAAGGAAAATATTCTATAATCAATCAGATATCGCTTTTTTCAACTTACAATGATCAGTGGCGAGAGAAGCGCAAAATATTGACTTCTCTGATTAATTATAAGAAAAACCTATTATTTTCTAATGCAAGGGTGATCGAGATAAATCGATTGGTAGAATCTTTGTCAGTTGCTTCCATTAATCCTGTTAATATTGATGAGGTTATTGTTGATCTAGTGAGTAGAATAATCACTTCTGTTGCTTTTGGAAACAGCTACTCTGGAAATTATTTCAAGGATAGTCAAGGGTTGAAATATATTCTTGATGAAGCCATGAGTATGTTAAGTTCTTTTTCAGCTGAAGATTTCTTTTCATCATATGGATGGATTGTAGATTATTTTTTAGGACATCGATCAAGACTAAATGCTTGCTTTGGTAAACTTGATGCTTACTTACAAATTATTCTCGATGAGCATCTTGGTCGATGCAGACAAAATAGTCATGACAAGGAAGATCTAGTTGACGTATTGATTGGACTATCAAGTGAAGAAACTGGATATTATCTCACCAAACACCATATGAAAGCCATCCTTATGGTAAGTTTATTTTTTGGGTTATTTACACCATTTACATGAAGCATGTTTAATTGCAAAATATACAAGTTGGTTTTCTAACTTTTCTTTACGCTATGTAATTATAAATTGAGAATTAATACAATAAAAGTAATACATTGCAAGTTAACGGTGCATGTTCGAACTGAGTCAATGACTCTGGGTCCAAAGTGGCTCTCCTATGTAACAAAAAAAAATTATTCAAGTAATACTCTTGTAACCTAAACTTACTTGTTTTTTTTTTTTTTTTCTACTTTCAGGATATGTTTCTGGGAGGAATTGACACCAGTGCGGTCACTATGGTGTGGACAATGACTGAGCTTATTAAGAATCCGAGTGCTATGAAAAAAGTTCAAGCAGAAATCAGAAGCTTGGTCATAGGAAAATCGCAAGTACGAGCTGATGATCTTCCGAAATTAAAATATTTAAAGATGGTATTGAAAGAAACACTCAGGTTGCATCCTCCA
The DNA here is from genome assembly GCA_029959085.1 of Nemophila menziesii. Lineage (NCBI taxonomy): Eukaryota > Viridiplantae > Streptophyta > Magnoliopsida > Boraginales > Hydrophyllaceae > Nemophila > Nemophila menziesii. The sequence continues at coordinate 145,044,264 of JARWIR010000001.1, forward strand.
GTACCCCTTTTGATTCCTCGTGAGAGTATAAATCATTGTATACTTGGTAGTTATGATATTCCAATCAAAACAAGAGTCTTAGTCAATGTTTGGGCAATTGGAAGAAACTCCAACTATTGGGAAAATCCAAATGAATTTAATCCAGAAAGGTTTGACGGAATCGACATTGATTACAAAGGTGCTAATTTCGAACTATTACCTTTTGGAGCTGGTAGGAGAATTTGTCCAGCCATAGGCACATCTATTGCAACGATAGAGCTTGTCTTAGCGAACCTTTTGTACGCTTTTGATTGGGAACTGCCAAGGGACACGAACATGGGAGATGTTAGTTTGGAAGAAGAAGGTGGAATTGTCATACATAAGAAAACTCCACTTTTTCTTGTGCCTATCAAGCGTGTATAAGAAAAGGTCGAAAGATCCGAAGTGTTAAATCATGTTTGTAGAATTGCACAATAAACTACACAATATATTCAATGTGTACTTTTTAAAACTATTACAAATTATAAATAATGTGAAATCGATATGAAATGAATACTACTACTTTCTCATATAGTGCAAATATACAATCAGTTAATCAAATGTTTTTTTAGCAAGATATAAGTGATATATATATATATATATATATATATATATATATATATATGTATTGTGAACAAGGGATGTCCTCTTATGAATTATTAAAAGTACATAACAAACTTCCAGAGTATATAACAAGTAGTTATTGTATACTAATATAATCAGTATATACTTATCATGGTCTCTGAGTCTATCTTTTAATTTCAAAAACAAGATTTTCTTTATATTAATTAAAATCTGATAATTATTATAAGTTTTTGTGGGAGTTACAAAAACTTGATAAAGAAAAAAACGGACGACTTTAATGAGCATTGACGAGTATTAATGTGACGGTTTTCTTGTCTTACTTTTTCTTCTATAAATAGTGACTTTGTCACTTTCATTTCAAGAGGAGAAGAAAAAAGATTATTCTTGAGAGAATGGAAAAATATAGAGAGAATAGAAAGGAAAAAAAATATTCCAGAAAATATAGAAAGAATAGAAAGGAAAAAAAAATATTCCAGAGAGAATAAAGAATAGAATGTAGAACGAAACTAAGAATTAGAAATACTATTATATTTCTCTCTCAAATATTCTAGTATAATATTTCTTTAGAGTAGAACGTCTGTTAGAGATAACCGGCACGACCGGAATATCTTTTTAACACCATTTTACATTCCATGTAATAGTTCTTTTCTCGTATTTTCCATGTAAGTTTCGTTATTTTCAATCTATTGTAATAGTGTAGTATTACTTTAATTGAATATTATCTTTTGTTTTACTTTTGGAATTCCATTTCTCTACTTTTAAAACCAGTGAGATTTTATTTTTTCCAACAATTTAAAAAGATATTCTTGTAATATCACTGGTTGTTTTTTTAGAAATGGTTTTTCCTATCTCGGCAGTTGCTTCATTATTGAATGCAAAGGCCTATTCCCAACGTGACTATGTTGGAGCCTTTCTATGGTTCAAACTACAAACGTTGGGTACAAAATCCACTGATATGTCTTGAACAACATGAACTAGACCTTGCCGTTTCTTAAGGTACTCCCTGCCATTGAGGCCAATGGGGAATATACCGAAGAACTACATGCTAGGTTTCTGGCTTTAAAAGTTGGTTCAAGAAAGCTAATTCAGTGGTTAGAGGATGGATCTTGTATAATGTGACGAACCCCACCTTTTATTTGTGTACCGTTGAGAAGTCAAGAAAGACTATCTGTGAAACGGTTCAGAAAAGGCATGAGGGTGATGATTCTGATGAGAATAAGTACGTCACCGGGAAATGACCCAACAAGATCCATTAGTCTCATACAAGTCGAAAAGTGAATCGACCCATGAATAAGTCCTTAAGTTTCCACGTTTTTATGAGTTTAAGGATTACTTTGGCCCCTTATATTACCACTTTTTAACTCTTGTTGCCCTAAATTTCATTCACAAACATGAATATATATCAAGTGGATATTAAATATATGTGTGAATGAAGATCTATGTGAAGAGATCTATATGGTGCAACATGAAGGGTTGGTGGTTTTGGATTAAGGGGATAAAGTATGAAAACTAAGGAAATTGTTTTGTGTTTCTTTTAAACGGGCTCCGTGGTAATGAAATAGAATCCTAATAAAAGATGGATTGGTTTGTGCTACACTTTTATCAATATGTGTACGACATGATCCACTTTTGGTACTTTCATTCATGGGACTTACTTCTTTTATTCTTCTATTTGTGAATAAATTATGTGGGGAAAGATGAGCCTAAGGGAAAAATTCGTTAGAGTCAATTATAGAATTTACCTTAGTTAGTCTCACTTTGTTGGAAAGGTTTGACTCCATTGATATAATATCTAGTAAAAAAAAAAATCTTTATAATACTAGTATTCATAAATAAGATAATTGTGGGGGGTGTGTACCCCTTAATGGATATAAAATAATTATAATGATTATGATGCTTTAAATGAATAAAACCCAACTTGGTATTGTCCATATTGTAAAGAGACTCAAGTGGTGACCATTGGGTTATTATTATTTTTATTTAATAAAGTACGAGAGATGTACTATTGATCTATATGATTCACTAACTTCTCATCCATATAATGTAAATTGTGCATACATGAGCAAATTAAAACTTAATGAATTCATAGTCATGTGTGGTGGTCCTATTGAGACGGACTTGATGAATTCACCGTTTAGGTTGTTATATATTCCTCATACTTAATTAATTTATAGCCATGCGTGGTGGTCCTTTTGAGACGGATTTGATGAATTCACCGTTGAGGTTGTTGTATATTGCTCATAATATGATTACAAGGAGACGTCCTTGATGTTCCCAAGGGATGAGTTGTTAGAATCACCACAAATTCATAGACCGTAAGATTGGTCCTAAAGAGAAAGGACTTGATGAATTAGAGAGACACATAATGAGGCTGAGCTTTATTGCTCTTATTGATCTCAAAATCCGATAGGGTCGGCTAATGAGGCTAGACGCTCTTGGAGATCACCTATGTGCATGGAAAGGGTGATGTTTGAGGAATCCGTAACTATTAGCCGGGTAGAGTATGTGCTGTGAGGGTCTCGATCGAAAACTATCAAGTTCAAGAGTACGTTCACTTGATATGTTTTTGGTGGTTGCCTTACTTCACTATGTGTCAATTCAATTCGAAAGATATTGCCACTTAAGTACAATTCACCCAAATGCTAGTATTTATGGAAACCTAATCACCTTCTCTTCCAAATAACATGAGTGGGGGATTGTTGGAATTTTTTAATTAAAGACAATTTATTTTATTAATTCTTTCATGTTTTTGGAAGAAGTGGAAAATACCATTTGTGTATAATAGTCCCACTTTATTATTTGGGGAAAAAAAACATTGGAATTATTTAATTTCAAATAACTATTTATTCTTCATGAAGGATTAATGGTTCTTTATATATTAGTTGTTATGGGAGTTACAAAAACTTGATAAAGAAACAAACGGACGACTTTAATGAGCATTGACGAGCATTAATGTGACAGTTTTCTTGTCTTGCTTTTTCTTCTATAAATAGCGACTTTGTCACTTTCATTTCAAGAGGAGAAGAAAAAAGATTATTCTTGAGAGAATGGAAAAATATAGAGAGAATAGAAAGGAAAAAAAAATATTCCAGAGAGAATAAAGAATATAATGTAGAACGAAACTAAGAATTAGAAATACTATTATATTTCTCTCTCAAATATTCTAGTATAATATTTCTTTAGAGTAGAACGTCTGTTAGAGATAACCGGCACGACCGGAATATCTTTTTAACACCATTTTACATTCCATGTAATAGTTCTTTTCTCGTATTTTCCATGTAAGTTTCGTTATTTTCAATTTATTATAATAGTGTAGTATTATTTTAATTGAATATTATCTTTTGTTTTACTTTTGGAATTCCATTTCTCTACTTTTAAAACCAGTGAGATTTTATTTTTTCCAACACAAACAACCACCAAGTAAGAGGTAACTTCTGTTTCTAGGACTTTCTAAAAGAAAAATATAAATTAACTTTTCCATAGCATGCAGCAATCTTCTTTACCTCGACAGATTGTTCGGTTATCGTTCGGTACTCTCTTCTTTCACTACTTATTGACTCTCATATTGCCTCCATCTTAAGCTTCTTGAATATCCTAACTTTATTTGTCATATACTCATCCTTACTTGAATTCCAAAGCATTGCCACACTTCCTTGTCTCATGTATACTCCCAATTGTTTTTTGTTTTGTTACCACGGCTTTTTTGCTCTCAATATCATCATGTTTATATGTATTTGCAACTAATAACACTAAGCTTTTAGCCATGTCTTCTTTATCTTTGTTGTTGTCTAACATTTTTTGAAGCTTTGACAATGTCTTACTTGATCAAAATTTCACCTCTTCCCTCTTCATACTTTTCTTCCCCTTTCTCTTATTCTTTGGTACATCCTAGATAAAATTTCGCTCCTTTTTTCTAGTATAGTCATCAAAGACTCGATGTATTGGATTTTATCAGCCTCAGTAGGTATTTCCATTGTTGCCATAGACTCCTTTGACATACCTATTCCAGGTAATCTTATCTAGTATAATCTTTTATATGTATATAAACGTTTATCAACGATATTTTTATATTGTTATCCTTAAGCAGGTCCTAGCCGATTCATTTATAAACTAGTTAGACATTTACTTTTTCACAACTAGAAACAATTATTACATTAGTAAATGAAAACTTGTTTTAGTGAAAAATTTATGTTTGTGTTTTGTTATACATGGTCGACGTGTAGGTATTACATTATTTTACATGAACAATAAATATTTATAGGGGATCGGCTCAATACAGCATTACTGGGAAAGCTTTATATAAAATTGGATCATGATGCCTCGTTACTTCGGAATCCACGTACCTATCTCTGTACATTAAAATCTAGAGAGAGTTTATAGAAAGAGGGCCAAGATATCTTGTTTCGGCTGGAAAGAGGAGAATTGATAGATGTCGAAAGACATATGAAAGGATGTTTGTGTGTAAGCATAAGGGAGGTGAGCGTAACTCATTCTCGAGAGATCGGACCAAAAACGACCGAAGCCTCCTCGAACATCTGCGCATTGATCCGTCCGTCTAGTGTAACTTCTCGGCTTTTAAGTTTGTCGGGATTTTCTGTAAGAGTGCAAGTATGAGCGTTGTATTTGGATAATTAGTACCCCTTTGAATTGGTGAGTTCAGTATATATTAAGATTCTATCGAAAGAAATTCATCACCACTGTTCTTTTTAACTGGTACGAGGTTCTTCGGATGTTCTTGAGTCGAGAATTGTGTTGGTCTTTATCGATGAGACCGGTAGCCGAGTTTACCTCGGTTTTACAAGATTTTTTCTTTGAATTGTTGACACTACGTTTAACGTGCACACCTTTAGGAGGGTGTTAGTATATTGCTAAAGATATATCATAATACTTATGATATTTCTCTCTGTAGATTGTCGGGCATATGTTGGAATATCGGGATAATTCAGCTTGTCGAGGCTACATCGGTGTTGCAAATAACTTTGATTTACCAACGTTACGTCAGTCTTTTGGATATCTATGTTTGTCGAGGCTACGTTGATCTTTTCCTATAACTCTTTTACCGAGGCTACGTCAATCTTTTCGGATAACTTTGTTTACCGAGACTATATCGGTCTTTTCAGATTACTTTGTTTTCCGAGGCCACGTCGGTCTTTCTCTCTTTATTAGAGATTCCCAAATATATGTGCAACTTTGTTTTCCAAAGGCCTATATTAACTTCTCTAGATAAACATTTTGTTGTGAATTCCAACTGACTTGCGCATTTCTTTCCTCCAAGCAGTATACATTTCTTGCCAAAAATAACTCATTCCTTCTTGTAGTTAAAATGTGTACACGTGACTCTAGGAAATTGGAGCGTGTATTTCTAAGGAAAATCTTAAGCATTTTCTTATGCCTTCTTATAGGGTCGCTCTCTTTTCATTACCTTCCTTACTTTAGTGCGTGATTTCTTTTTAAAGAGATGTCATCGAAGCAATTTAATCTTGCTTATCTTTCTTCTTTTCAAGTATACCTTGATATCCTTACCTTTCTTATGTCTCTCCCTTTTCCATACAGTAATACATTATATATTTTTTACATTATGTTATTATTATTTTTCTAGGTAAGGTATGTAATCACAAAAGATCGTTCAGAAGTATTAGCAAAGAAAACCATGTCATTTGCAACCCGTGTTAGTAGTGTCTCTCCTTCCACAACCACTCGGGTGGATCCTACGGCTTACATCTCGTCCGTTAGCCAAGGTAAGGAAATAAATGAGAGTTCCCACTCTTCAAAGCACCACCGCTCAAAGAAGATACCTGATAGTGTTGTGCCAAAGTCATTCGACACTGATAATCATAAGTGTCTGAAGCCGATGGGGGATTGTCGGAACCAAAAGGACCCTCTAGTTTAGATATCTTGATGCTCCCTATTTCTTTTGGATGCCAGACAACTATTCTCCCAACAAACAATGCATTACCGGCTTCTTCCACTCTAAATGCTCCGGTTAATCCCCCTTCTCTCACCAAGATTCATCATATCCCATTGATTCGTAGTGTCGAGAAAGCTGGGGTTTGGATGCAAAATTTCTTTAACACTCTAAACTCTGTCTAATATTTCTACAAGTCAACTAGTGACGCAGGGTCTATCGTGCGATGTCAAGTAAAATTCTCAAAGTTTAGCCTGAGTCGACCCAACATTTGTTGACTGACACGACGTTTGAGATTTCCCAAGCTACTAGTAATGCGGAATAGGATCGTCGTGAATCTTTAAGGTGTAAGAATTTATCTCCTTTCTGGCATCAAGATCTTTTTGAGGAGATAAATAAGGCTTATGTGGCATACAAATCCTCGCATCAGTTTATAAAATATATGGGTCAGTGGAGTAAGAGATTGTGGGTATGGGTCGAAATTAGTGTTTTAAATAATGGATGGCACACATTCAAGAGACATATCTTTCCATGGGTTCTTCTGGATTATTTTCCTATTCCTTGAATATTATTTGTAAGTATGACGTAGCCTCGGTAATAAAGTATTACTCATAAGTCTGATGTACTCTCAGAAATCATAAATTACTTGTAAGTCTGACATAGCCTCGGCTATTGCATATTGCTTGTAAGTCTGATATAGACTTGGAAATCATAAATTACTTGAAAGTCCTACGTAGCCTCAAAAACCGAAGATTACTCATAAGACCGATGAAGGCTTGGTAATCATAAGATATTTTTAAATCTTACGAAGCTTTGATAATCCAGCCCTTGCGAATAGCACTAATAGCAATGATAAATTCCACAGAGGTCATCTCTCGATGTTGGCACCCTCCTATAGGTGCACTTCTACAAGATAGTGTCAATATTCTTATATAAAGGACATTGTATGTAAGTCCGATGTAGGCTCGAAAGCTAACAATATTTGAAAAGACCGATGTAGTCTCGACACCTCTAAAATGCTGAAACCAAAAGGATATATACCGAGTGAGTCAAAATAGACCAGACCTCGGATAGGCATGAAATAACAAGAAGGTGATGAATTTATCTTGATCATATCCAAGTAAAGGATATTTATAGCATAAATTCAAAAGGGTATTGATAAGACAAAATAAGTCGCCAATACCAGCTTGGTCCCGAGAAGTACTATTGGGCCAAAACAAAGGTGAGCTTACAATGGTCTGAAGGTAAGGTGTGTATGCAGAAGGAGGAGGTATATCAAACTCTCCCGAGGGTAAATACCAAGGAAGGAAAGGTTATTCGAGATCATGACAAAGGGCTGCTGGTTCACTACTCTTTCAAATCCTATTAACGACCTAAACTACACACTTATTCCTACCTAACTATGCACACCACACCACACCCCTATGCGTATTCACGACGCCTATAAATACCCCATTCCATAGCATAATTTGGTACACACTCTCTACTCTTAAAATGGATGTGGTTATTATGTAGTCAGAAATGAATACATATCCATAGCTCCTTGGTTCATAAGAATACCCGCTAGAAACAATACTCATGTTGAGCATTGAAGTGCCATCGAGAGTCCACCTCTCTTTGTCCTTGACTTAGAGTTTTCTTTTAGGATGCCCCGACAACACAATTAAGTTCTCGGGAAGGTCAAGAGAGGGCTCATTTACGGTGATCGAGAGTAACGTCCACGGTTATTATTGAGACTTACCGTCTTAATCATTACTTCAATTACTTTTCCCCTTCTGTATATACTTCTACCCATCTGATAAAATGCTCGGTACTCAGATAAATCCATCGGGTTGATCGATCGGTTAGTGTTACTTTTTGTGTTTAATGAGTGGGGTGCCCATTGGCGGATCTAAGCATGCAATGGGTGGGCTCAAGCCCACCCTCAAATTTTAAAAAAAAAAATTATTAATTTAAAGTTGTTATAAAAATTTACCAATTAATTACTAATTTTTTAATTATTTCAAATTCCTACCTAATTTTTTATTCTAATTGTTAATATTTATAATTATTTATAGCAAAAAATGTTAAAATTAATGATAATTTAATAATTTTTTCATTCATAGAAATAATATTTTTTATATTTAAATTTTTTTGTTTGATAAATATATATTGATTTTTTTATATATGGAATAAAATTATACAGATAGACAATTTTATTTTTTTGTTAATTTTATTTTTATTTTTATATAATTATTTTTTAATATTTATTGAATCATACAAAAATTAATATAGAGATAGATTCGAATGAATTTTTTTATATAACCTTTTTTATTTAGTTATAATTTATGGTATTCTTGTTTCATGTAATTTTTTATATGATAAAAAAATTAAAATTATTATTCTTTAACTTTCTTTGTATTTGAAGCCTAGTCTTATTTTTATTCCTAGATTCGCCACTGGGGGTGCCCCTATTGGAAATTTTACGCCCAAGTCAGTGGATTGTCAACAAAAAGTAGAATATTCGACGTGTATAAGATGTTTGATATCTTACAAAGGGTTAGTTCACAATATATTGTTCGAACTGTATCAAGAAGACGGTTGTGCTGTAGTAGTTGTATAAATTTTTAATGCTCTTTCCTGTGAGATTAACGGTTTATTTATCGGCAATAAACATGAAGAGTTGTACCATGATTCTTGGTACTTGTAAGTATGGGAATTTTTAACTGATGGGGTAACCTCCCTACCTATTCTAAGAGAGCATGGGCCTAGCGGGTAAACTTATGTTTTAAATGATGAAGAAATTTTCCCCATAACTAATGATGATTTGTTTAAGTAAGGGTATAAGTTCTAAACAACTTTCAAATTGTCTTTAGTTGTGACAGAATAAAGGGACTCGAGCCAAGTTCCTTGCAAGTAGGCTCCTTTATCTATTGAGGCTTCCATGGGGTTGGAAACGTATTGTATCATGGAATAATAATTATTTGACCCCAGGGATGGTTCAAGGGTAATTTTTATATATTGGGGTTTTTTGTGGTGGGTCACCTTGTGAAGCGCAAAATGTAATGTGGATGAGATTTTTGTATATGTTTAGGTTGGGCACATTAGGGTAGAGCATTGACCAAATCAACCCGATAAAAGAAAGCGAACCCGAGTCAACCCGGTCCGAGTTGGATTAACCCGGATAAGGAGATTAAGCTTATGTCGGGTTTAAAAATAAAAATACCGAAACCGACCACTGCGGATCAGGTTAATATTTTTTTTAAATATATTGAGTTGAACCCGGTCAAACCGGCTTATTATTATTATTTTATTTTTCATATATATATATATATAAATAAATTTACTCCTACTATTAAATGACAGTTGCCTCTAATTAAAAGCCATGGCAATTAAGTTCGTAGCTTCTAAAGGTGGGGCAATTATAAATCACGGCCCTTACAACCTCTTCTTTATAAAAAAAGTCCCCACCCCCAACTACCCATTACTATCCAACTAAATACACAAAAAACCCAAAACTACCCTCCCTCTATCCTCTTATATCAGGAAAACAAAAACCCCAATCCCATTTCATTTCCTATTAGGTTTCGAAACCCAAACCCACCCCCACCCCCCTATGCTCTCTCTGTAAACACAACCCACCTCACCATAGCACCACAGCCCTCCCTCTCAGCAGTCTCGTTGCCGCGCTCCACCTTCCCACCAGTGCTGCTGCTGTGCTTCGAGAAGCCGGAGCCACCAAGACCCGCGCTCCACCTCCCACCAGTGCTGCTGCTGTGCTTCAGGAAGCCGGAGCCACCAAGACGCTGCTGCCGGATTTTTGCTGCACGAAGCAGATCTACGGCGTGTTGCAGCGCTTCGTCCTTCCCCTTCCCACCTTGTCAACTCCCCACCACCATTGACGAAGGCGGATCAACCAGATCTCCGAGAGCCAACCGCCGATGCCCCCCACAACCCTTCGCGCGTGGCTCTTCTCTTTCCTCCGTGAAACCTTCGCGCAGAAGAAGAGAAAGGCCGCCACTGTTGCGAACTGAACCGCCGCCGCTGCAACGTCGATCCAGGTTGCGTCTTCGCAGTCTAGTTCGTCTCCTTCTTGCAGATCTGGTTCGTCTCCTTCGTGCAGATCCAGGCCGTGGGTACAGTCCAGCCCGTGGATCCACCTTCGCCATCATACCCTCCTCACTGCTGGGACCAACGAACAGCCACCGTAGCCAACGAACAGCCACTGCTCTTCGCCATCATTTGATTCTTTGTTTTGTTTTATGAATTTCTGTGATTTGTTTTAAAATTTCTTTGTTTTTGCAGGTAAATTAGTATAAGCTTTAATGGAGGTTGGATTTCGGTGGTGGTGCCGCCGTTCGTGATGTTGCTGTTCGTGGTGGGGTGCTGCAGATCTGGACACCCAGAAACCATCTGATCGAGCCCCATCTGGGTCCAGCCCCATTTGGGTCCAGCCCCATCTGGGTCAAAACCCATCTGGGTCCAGCCCCATCTGGGTCAAAACCCATCTGGGTACAGCTTTTGGACTGCAGGGCCTTATTATGCATTAACAAAGGACCTATGATGCAAATGCAATGATAAAAGACCTATTTAAACAGATGAAGACCTATTTTGTAGCTTAACCTTGTTAATACCATTTTGTAGCTTAAAATTACGTGGAATAAATTTTTTCGAGCAATTGTAACCCATTTCGTGCAATTTTAAACCATTTCGAGCAATTTTAACCCATTTCGTCGAGATGGGTCCGTGTCCATGTATACGTTTAACCCATTTAATGACTTGAAAACGAAAAAACATATAAAATGTAAAAAATGTTTCCGAAAACATGTGGGAGCGTAAATGGGTCTGTACCCACTGCGTGCGTACCCGAGTCGGATTTGGAATGTAATATAAAAACACTAATAAAATTAAAAAATAATAAGAAAGGGTATATAGGTAAATGGGCAAACTAGATAATGTAACTAGGGACTTTAATAGAAGAAGTAAGGAACTAGGCCCTAAAAAATAAAGTTTTGGTTAGTTAGGCTCTTTTTTGTGGTTTCCTCTCTAAAGGTATACACATGTATATGTGCAGCTTTGACAACAGTGACCAATCTGCTTCCACAATAATGTTTAGTCTGCTTATAACTTTCTTTAACAACTTAGTAATTCTTTGTTGTACATATTATAATTGGATGGAATTGGACATTCAAACTACTGGAAGAAAATGTTCATGAATCTGCAAAGGCAAGATTAGTTAATAGTTATAATTTGTTTAATTAATTAACATTTTATTATTAATTTAAGATATTATAAATGTGTAACCCGAGTCAACCCGGTGTGTAATCCGGTTGATTTGAACCCGAGCGAGTTGAGTAAAAAAAACCCGGGTTAGATTTTTCAAACCCCAAATCGGGATGTTATAATTCAGGGTTAATAAACACCTAAACCCGGTACTAACCCGGGTTATGCTCTACCCTAGGGCACATAACACTTGGTAGGGCCTAAATTACCAAATTCCTAGAGATAGGGCCCACAGGTGAGCATAATAAGTACAAAAAGTATCATGCAAAGGACAATATGTGCATAATATATCTTAATGAAGTTGAAAGTACAAAACACCTTTTATTCACTTTCACTTGGACTAAAGATACTTGATTTGTAGTTTCACATGCATTTCAATCAAATCTACTTGTGGATCTCACATGTGGTTCTTAATTTTAATTAATTTTTTTTTTGGCTGATACTGATAAGAGAAAGCTAGTTGAGCTTGCAATGCTTGTAGCTTGATATCCGTGGAAGATCATAAACAACCACATTTTTAGAATGATATTCTTGGTTATATGGTGCGCAAATTTATATTATCCAATGATGAGTACAGACTACATGTGCAAAAGTAACCTCTAAGGCTAATGGAAACTATATACTGCAGATACCCCCATAACTCTTCTTTTACTAATAGTTATAATAGATACAATAACAACAAAACTTGGAACAAGAATATAAATCGTCACAGTTTGATTGTACGTCATGATAATATTTTCATAGTAATCATGATTCAGTTGTTGCTTGTATAGTTAGAGATGCACATGGACATTTCATCAATGGTTCAACTTGGACCTTTACTTCTAATTCTACATAAGAGACTAGATTATTGGAGTCTGAAATGTGATACTTACCTGCAAAGCTTTTTCATGGATATCACATCGGGTATATCAATGGCAATAAGAATGCCATGAACCAATTACAAAAGAATGGAACATGTTTAAAATAAATTTACTAAAACTATTTTCAATGACATTAAATCTCTGACTTGTAATAGTAATATTTTGTTCTTTACTATTCCTAAAATAGAAAACATCATAGTAGAATAGGATGCAAAACATATGATATTAGGAAATATTTCTAGCAGTTAGGTTACAAACCACCACCATCACTTCTCTATGGTACTTGCTTTGTTTGCAATATACCAAGTCCTAATAGAAATTGGATAAATATATTTGTATATTTGAGATTATTTTGATGTTATTTATTGCTTGATAAAACAATATTTTAATACAATTTTGAAAGATGTTAATAATAATTATATTTACTTCAACAAAAAATATTCAAACAAATAAAAAATATTAGAAAGTCACATAATTAATTAGATAGTTTTTCCTTTATTATCATCTTAGCATATTGTAATAGGTTCAACTGAAAAGGTAGAAGTCAATGAAAATTTAAAAGCTTATGAGATAGTTAAGAATTTCTAGTTAAGAATTTCCCATCTGAAAGTGTGAGTGTGAAAATAAACGTTCTAATATCATCACACCTTTGGTTAGGAGATTACCTATTTTGGATTGAAATATTTATAATATTATTAAATTGATTTACGGTTTTTTTGAACTTTGTAACATTCATTTCTTCTCTATTCTGAGAGAACAAATTTTCAAATCAATTAAGTTACAAAACAGATACTTAAAGACAATTTGTTTAGTAATTGAGTTTTTTAAATTTCACTTCAATTAGTTTGCTTGTAATGGATAGTTTTCTTAAAGAAATTGGTTAAAATGCTTTGAGGATTTCCTTCCTATTTATCTATTATATATGTCTTATGAAAAACCATATATATTTATCTATTTCCTTCCACGCGCTAGTGAAGGGCGGTGGGAACTTAGGTAGTCATTGTGTTTCAATAGTAAATGAGTGTTGTTCATGGTTGCGGGACTTTCCAATGTTTGACCTGAATCACATACTCCACGAAGCCAATCAATGTGCGGATAAGTTAGCAAAGGAAGGTGCGTTGATGAATGCACAACCTGTGACTCTCACTTATCCTCCCGAGTATTTGTGGAAATTCATTACTAGAGATAGAAGTGAATGTGCAACTCCGAGAGTTGTTCTAGATTAGGGAATACAATTTTATGTTTTTCACTTGTAATCTTGGTTCTTAACGGCTTTTAAAAGCCTCCTATGTATGAAAAAAAAAAAACCATATATATTTTCAAGTAATTAGGATATTTTGCAGCGATTAAGAAATTTTAGAACTAAATTTTGTCCGCAAGAATTTATGGTGTGTTCAAAAGAAAAGAAAATCACATAATAGCATAATAGACATTTTGACACTATTGCATTTCGAATACCATTTCTTTTTTAAACAACTCATACCGATTCAAAGAGTGTCGATTGTCTTTTAAAATCAAGGGGGGAAAAGTCAAACGGTACATGTATACTAGGCATCCAAAAAAAATGAACGAACCAGAAATATTTATAGCTTAATCTATCTTGAAGCAAATAAGTAATCATCTTTTTTAAAATAGTTATTAGTCTCTCTTAAAGAAAAGTATAATCAATCCTCTTTTAAAATAGTAATTAACTTCTCTTGAAGAAACATAATTTTCGTATTCCTAATCTTCAAGAAAAGAAAAAAAAAAACTTTGATTTGCTGGAAAAAAGATCTTGAAGCAAAAAGTGATGTATAATTGTGATAAGCTCTTAGTTTGCTGTCTTAAAAGTCATCAATAGCCTCATCATCACCAACCCTATCAAGCGCAAATATGATGTTATGTCCTTTTTACTCCAAAAAAGGCACCAACTTGTAGCTGCCTTTGTTCTACATCCTAGATTTGCTTCAACAACTTCATCTTCAATATGATCATCATCTGCACTTATTAAGTGAAACTTATTCTTTGGAGAGTTTGATTTTGAATACGTTTGATCCATATTAAACCCAAAAAATTTGTGTATATTTTTAAATTGTACAAATCTCCAGAAATCTCCTTCTCCTTGTCCTTCATTTTGGTCAGCCAATAGATGAGAAGGTACGGTCTCCAATTCCTTGCGCTCCCACTCTTCAATGGTCATACCATAATCATCATTATTGATGCCGGCCATAGCTAAAGCTTCTAATGAAATCGACATTTTGCTATATGAATAGTGTAAAATACAACTGAAATAAAACTAGTACAAAATTTATTATTAGTTTTTTCTTTTTAAGTTTCACAGTTAGATATATATACGGAACTAATGGACAATTTATCCAAATTCAAAGAAACTGAACGCGTGTTCAAAGTAACTAGCGTGTACTAGAAATTGGTCAAGACATTCTTGTGATCATCTTAGTGACATCAGCGATTACAAAATCATGAACGTCACCACGAATTCTTTTTTCTTTTTCCGATAAAACGTTAATAACCGAACATGTTCTGAACACGCTTTTTTTTTTCTTATCCTAAATTATTATGTCAAGAAATAGTTGAGGCTAGGATATCAACATACAAGGGTAAATAATATGAGATTATTCATGGTTACATAATTAAATTAGTTAAAATGAGGGGCATTGTTTTGTTAACAATATCAGACTTTAGGGAACTCGGGGCACTGTCCTAAATTATTTTTTATAGAAAAATGTTAAAGAATAATTCTTTTTAATGTATAACTGATTCTTTAATTTTAAATTGCAAGATATATATATTATCAAGTGGAATCATAGGAAATATTTTCATAATATTAATTTTTAGTAGTGGAAACAAAAAAAGTTGGATTATTCTATTTTAAAGAATAAAGGATTAAAGCAGGTGATTGGAGGTTCAATTAGGGTGATGGTAGAAAGTGTATTTTGGCGTAGTAGTAAATGATCATTTGAT
The DNA here is from genome assembly GCA_029959085.1 of Nemophila menziesii. NCBI lineage: Eukaryota > Viridiplantae > Streptophyta > Magnoliopsida > Boraginales > Hydrophyllaceae > Nemophila > Nemophila menziesii. The sequence continues at coordinate 145,059,858 of JARWIR010000001.1, forward strand.
TATTCATGAGGTATCTAGTGATGATTTTTTGCTTTATATAAGAAACTGTATAACTTGTTTCGTCGACGATCATATGTGAAACTTCGGGCTAATATTATTTAGGAATCTTGTATTACACCAAAATATTTTTGGATGGTTTTGAAGGAGAGACTCATGACGAAAGATCGAATGACTTACTTGGAATTGGATTCACTTCGTGTATTATATGAGTCAAATAAACAAATTTATTTTGAATGTGCTTATGCTAGAGATATTTGATATGAGAATAAGAAGTGGTAGGGAATGGTTAAGGAAATGAATATTGAAAACTCGTAAAAATTGGAGATAAAATTCTTGGAGGATAACTTTTGAAACTACTATTTATTGCATATAAAGGGCAAGAAATAACCTTGCCATGAGAGTCGAGCCATCTTCTAGGGAAGTGGTTGTTAAGGAGAATAAGTAGTGCACTTTATACTAGTTTGTAATAGTGTGAGATAGTTGTTAGTGCATAACATTGTTGCTACCTTAATCTTTCGGACCTAGGTAGGTGACTATTTGTATAGTTTACAGTTTTCTCCTTTTTGTAATATAACCGTCTACCCAGCCCAAAAATATACATATATACTGTCAGAGGCGGATCCAGGATATATTTTTGAGGGGGCGAAAAACTAGCAGGGTAGGGCATCCATCGGGAAAAAATTGGGTGATTAACCTATGGGGTTTTGGAGACAAACATTACGCCATATAAGAAACATGAAACTAGATTCTTCTTTAAATAAGCATCTACTCAACCTTATGGGTGACAAAATACTAAAATACCCTCATATAAAACAAAAAATATTAAAAAAACAAGTGACTCCTGCCACTACCCACCGACCATCGTCGGCGCCGCCACCAGTGGTGTACTCAGAGATTTTACTGAGTACTTAGAGAGAGAAAAACACAGAATATTAAAAAATCACTGAGTGTTGAAATTAAAACAGTGAGTATCGAAATTAAAACACTAATTATCGGAAAAAACACTGATTATCAGGAAAATTGCTCTGAGTATCGTAAAATAAAACATTGAGTACTCAGGGTTGTTTTCTTAGAACTCGGTGAAATCTTGGAGTATTCATTGACAAAGCACTATATTCTAAAAAATATAGAATAACACACAACAAAAGTATACAAAATCATTTCCATTAGCATGCGAAACAAATTACATAAGGAATTCAAATTCAAAAGTACATCCAAACTACATAATTAAAAAAATGAAAAACAAAAGAAAAAAACTCAACTAAAGCTCACAGCATAACACATTTAGACACACAAAAAACTGAGTATCATAGCCATGAAGAAGAAGCTGGTCAGCTTCCTTTGCCTGCGAACAACATCGCCGGAGTAGTCTGAGAATAAGCCGGAAGAGCAGCGAAGGAGAGTGGATCTAGGCTCCACCAGATCTCCTCGCCGGAGTAGCATCAACTTTCTTCACATGAGATTTGTGGAATATCCATACTTACACAAGAAAACTATAGAAGGCTTAAAGAGCGTTGGAGAAGAAGGCATCAAGAATGGCGATCAAAGGCTTCGAGGTGGTTTGATGCTTCGAAGGCTTCATGAATGCCGGCGGTTTTCTAGAATTTCTCGTCGAAGGTCGCAAACGCCATGGCTGCACTAGATCTGTTCATGAGATAGGTGAAAAAAGCCATGAAAAGAAGCCATGGTTTCATGTTCTTGCCTTTTCCTTTGCCATGAAAGAATCCAGAAAGGAGATTTAACTATGCTTCTTTAGCTTTACGCCCGAAAGAAGAATGGGGGCGACCAGCCATGGAAGCATGGTCTGGTGGAGATATCTGCTGAAGGAGAATAATATTTGAACGGGAGAGCTACAACGGTGATGTTAACCAGTGACGGTGGGCAATCTCAAACAGATCCCGAGCTTCGAAAATGAGAAATAGAGAGGAAAGAATCTTTTGCAGGAGAAAAGGGAGAGAGATGAGAATAGTTGTCGAATATAATTTTATGTAGTTTTTAGGGTTTGGTCTGTATTATATTTTTGTATATAGAGTGGGTCATTGGGAAATAAAAAATATAGATATTTTTATTTTTATTTATTTTTGATGTTTTAGGCTCCTTTGGAGAAGACTTAAGACTATAGGGGTGTTTGGGTCTCAGGGGGTGTCTTCAAGACCCATTGGGTAAAAATCTCAAAAATGTTTGGAGTAATTTTAGGTTTTAGGGGTGAATTTCAAATTTGGGGGCGTAAGTCGATTTTTGTTAAAGATTTTTCACCAAAAAAAAAACCAGGCATTTTATCACCAAGGGCTCGAGTTTGAGTTCGTTAAAAGTTTGTTTGAGTTCGGCTCCTTAGTTAAATAATTCAAACTCAAGTTTTAAATTCAGACTCGTTTACTAAACAAGACAAACTCAAACTTGTATAAACTCGACTCATTAAGCTCGTGATCATATTGGTAAGGGTTCTATAAGAGTTTGTTAATAGGCTTGTTCAATATTCAATTAAAAATTATCAATATATTTATATATTTATAAAAAGTCAAAATACTAAAATATTCTATGTCTAATATAGAATTTTTTATATGTGTCAAATTATGCTATGTGATGTATATTATTTTTACTTTATTTTAAATCACCAAAAATTCTCAAGAAAAAAATATATATCACAGGAAAAAAATGAGCCTTAAATGAGTCTTAACGAACCAAGCCGAGCCAAGCTCAAGCTTGGAAAAATTAATGAACCAAGCCCAAGCTTGAATATCGAGACTCGGTCAAACTCAAACCAAGCAAAATATTACCAAACCAAACTCAAGATAACTAAAGTTTGGCTCGACTCGATTCATTTGCCCGAATTTTAGTAAAAATTCTTAATATAAATAAACAATAGTGCCTCTCATCCCTAACCTAAAATTTAAACTTTTAACCCTCCCTAACCGCCACTTGTTATTCTAACCTTATAACTCCCCCAGAGTTGAATTTTGGATCTGCCGTTAACTCAAGTAAATATTATTTATCAATTAACATGTTCGCCATTGAAATAGAAATAATTTGTGACTAGACTTATTTATTAGCTCAAACATGCTATAAGAGTGAAAGTTAAACCAAAACTTCTATAATTGGGTGTATAAATTCACAAGTAATCATTTTAGAATAGAGTTTATTTAGAATCTAAATATAAGATAATGACACTATGTTAAAGGGAATTAAACTACAAAATCAGTTTCAACATATTCTCTCTTTTAGCTGAGAATCGACTAAAACCTTCTTTCTGGGTATCTCTCGTGATACCTCAATCTAAAAAAATATTATGGACATGAGAACTCCCACCAGAACATGTTCTTTCATTTGGAAGTGTTGTAATAAGGTGATTCCTTTAGAGCAACGCTCTACAAAAGAAAGTGTGCATTCACACAAAGATATTTCTTTCGCAATCACCCAGAAAAAAATGATTGAACATATCTTCTGGTCATGTCCACAAAGCAAGGAAATGTGGCAAGACGGAAATACTCAAGCTAGATTGACCTTGGGTGTACATGTAATTTATAATTTTGGATTTTGCATACGATCAAGGATGAGGTAGATAAAGAATGGTGGAGGAGACATTTCATGGCATTCGTCTTCATCACAATCTGGAATATTTCGATTGTCAGAATAAAATGCCTCTTCGAAGGTACAAAATGGAACCACAAATCACTATTTATCTTGATTGATAATCTTATGAACGCACATTGAGGAATACTGAAAAACCCCCATTGGAGTTAGATTGAGTACAATAAGGGAATCTATAATTCAAAGGGACTCTACACATGTTGGTGACCTCTCTTCTACTCTCAATATCTTTTGTGATGTCTCTTATGTTGGGGATCATTCACTAACTAGTATCGCATTCATTGCAACACACTCTGGTGCAATTCAGTTACCTCAAACGAGTCTGTATCGGTCCTTAAAACATGTAAATTTTGAAATCCTTCGAGAATCAGAATGTTACTATATGCACTGACTGCCTTGGGGTTGCCCAAGGCATGAAAGAGCCACCTGACACTAATTGGAAATCTCGACCTCTTATACTAGAAAATCAAAGAATTTATTAGTCGTAAATCTCATATTTTCATTAAACATGTGCACATATCTAGGAATGTAGAGGCAAACATTCTACTTAGAAATTTAGGTGTAATCTTGTGCGTGCAAATTGATTATCGGCAGTGGCGGGTGGAGGGGAAGGTTGGGATAGGCTACAATCCACCTCAACCTACGGGATAATAGTACAATTTGCCTGATTTTTTTAAAAAAAAATAGGTAAAAACATAAATAAAATAAAATTATAGCCGCTCAACTGGAAAATTAGTCCTTCACGCCTTAAAATTTATAGATTATTTTCATTAAAAATTAATAACCCTTACGAATCGAAATCCTAGATTTGTCTCTGGTTATCGGTCTATATTTCTGATCTAATCAAATTTCTGAAAGGACTGTTTAACCGATTTAGGATCGAATAAACTCTTATATTTTTTTCTTTTTATATTCATGCTTTTGATAAAAAAAAAAAAAAACCATAAGGTAGAAAAAAGGAACAACGAAAGTTAGTAAGTCTGCTAATCAACATGTTGAATGGCGTTGAATTAAACTCGACACCGCGGGAATCACGAGTATACCATGAAGAAAAAGTCTATACACATGCACTCAACGTTTATAGTATTGTCCAGAAGACTCTCAATTTGAGTAAAACCAAGAACACAAGAAAAAACCGGTCAACTGTATATATTTTAAGAAGGATCAAGATAATAGAGTGTAACTTATCGCACAATACTTTAATTCAAACTATGAGAATTTGGGTATTACAGATAACACACATATAGAAATATTATAACTTCTCAGGTGAAGCTTTTCGCCTAGCTACTAAAAACATTGTTCATATATATTCCTATTTACACCATCTCTTTCTTTCTTCTGAGTTGCTCCAAGATAATCTTTTCACCAGTGAGATATTCTACCAGCCCTTTTGTAAAAATGAAAAGAAAAGTAATTACCACACAATCTTTCCAATTAAAATCATCATAAAAAGAAGTATTATCGTGATCAAATTTATAAATATTGATTATATAAAATATATTTACCTTTGGTGTAATTTCTACAATCATGGTGACCAATTCTCAAGTCTGTTTCCCATCTTTCATTGAATAGGAGTACATCATTTACATCTATACCCGAATATCCAACAAACCAACTGTGTTTTCTAGGTATTTTCCTTAGCTTTCTCATTAGAACCACCCCTGAGACAGAAAACAAAAGATCAAAAAACTGAAGGCCTATCAATCATCTAAGCACTTGTCAAGTACATAGATACTTGGTTTACATCCAATTTAAGTAATCAAGCTATAATTGGATAGCTCAGGCTCAAATTCTATTTGGTTCGCTTTTATATGATAAACCTTGTAAGAAATACCTGGAACTTTTCTACCAGATAGAGCTGCAATAGCTAGCATTACATTTTCAGGATCTTCAGGTTGAAAATCACAAACTGTAGCCTGAGTATGTGGATGAGAAGAAGATTTGATAATGACCATGTAATGTTGGAGAATATTGGAAAAGTTAAGAGAGTAAGCAGTAGACATAAGCAACTGTGGAGGACCTTTTGGTGCTCTCAATGGCACTGTTGCTACGTAAACTTCATGATCTAATTTCAGGCAATTTGATAATGTTCTTGAACAACTCATCAGCATTGTTTTGCTGCAGATTGAAGAGATTGGGCGTTGTGGGCCATGTGGTGGGAATGTTATCAAATGGAAAACTAGCGGTTGGAGTTGTAAGGTGTCTTGTGTGGACAATATAATAAAGGATGATATTTATGATTCAATATTTTAGGCCCAATCTTGATAGATCATAGAAGTCTATGGACTTTAACAAGAACATATGGCTAGAGCTGAGCAAGAAAATGGGTTTGGGTAATTTAGGTAAAAAAGGGGATAAAAAAATAGGGATTTTGGGTATTTTTAACATTGGCCCAATGTTAACTTGGGCCTAACACTGGGAAAGCTGGACCCGTCAAAATTAACACGGGCCTCTCTTTGGACCCTTAACACTCGGGTTGGACCCGTCCAACCCGACACTGTTCATCAATAAAAAAATATATTATATATATATACATAACGTGTTATCCATCCGATCCATTTCATTTCTTTCCTTTCTCAGCTTGTTTCCTACGCTGCTTTTATCCTTCTCTCTTCTGAAACACGAAAAAGGCGAACCCTAAGCCATCAAATCTCTATCTTCTCTGCCCGATTTCTGTATGCTAGATGTCTATATCTTGTACTATATTATTATTATTCTTCTCTTCTCTGCCGATTTGTACCCAAACCCTGGGTCAACATTTAATGACGCCGCGTTTGGTTGTTGGATTCGAGAGCTTTCATTTAATGTGGCCTGAAAAAACCCTCTTTGAGGTCTGATGTAGCCGTTGTTGATGGATTCAATAACGTGTTGCCTTATTCTCATTCGATTAGCCATGGGTTTTTGGCTATATATTGGGGCTTTTTCAGATCGAGAAAAGCCACACCTTTCTAAGGTATTTCTAATCTCTCCTCTCTATTTATTTCTATTTCATTTTCTGTTAATTGTTTTCCCGTTATTAATTTGTTTCAATTTTTTTTTGTCACAGATACGAATCACTTTAGGTAATAATTTAATTACTTTTATGGTGTTTGTATATTCTATTAGTGTTCTTGTGATGTTAATTAATTTTATGGTTTTGTTTTTGTTCACAGGCTATACGCATATCATTTTCTAAACCCTGCTTAAGTTTCTGAGGTGGGTTAAAACAAATTTCTTTTTGATTTAACTTAGTTCTTTCTTTTTATTGCCTACTGATGTAATTAATTTTGTCACTTTGTATTGCAGATGGTTGAAATAGAACCTGTTATTGACATTGCCATTGATGTGGATGATGTTAATCAACCCACTGAAGGTACTCAACCCCAACCTCTTTCTCAGGAAAATACCATTGTTCCCCCTACCAAAAAAAGAAAAAATGTGACCTCGGCTAATTGTTGGGATCATTTTCATAAAATTTGGGTAAATGGCCTTAGGTATGGTGTTTGTAATTATTGTGACAAAAGATATGCTGCTAGTTCTGATAATCATGGGACTAATAACCTAAACAAACACATGAACCCTTTACGTGCTAATCGTTGTCCAAAATATCCTTTTAATGTTGTTGAAACTGGGCAGTCTACTTTAGGTTTTTCACCCAAAGGGGAGGGGGTTATGGAATTTTATGTTTTTACACAAGAAAATGCTAGAAATGCCCTCGCTGAGATGGTAATATTAGATGAAATGTCATTTCGTGTTGTTGAAGGTGTCGGTTTTAAAAATTTCTGTTATCGTATGCAACCTCTTTTTAAAATCCCATCTAGATGGACTGTTGCACGAGACATTGCAAAAAATTTTACTCAACAAAAAACACTTTTGAAAACTCGTTTGAGGGGAAAAAGAATTAATCTTACCACTGATACTTGGACTTCTATTCAAAATTTAAACTATATGGTTGTTACTGCACATTTTATTGACGATAATTGGGTTTTACGAAAACGTATAATAAGTTTTTCTATGATTGAGGATCATAAGGGGGAAACTGTGGGTTTAAAAATTCAATCAGTTTTACAAGATTGGGGGATTGATAAAATTCTAACTATTACTGCCGATAATGCTAGTTCTAATAATGTAGCCGTTGATTATATAATCAACAAATCATTGCTTCCAAAACCACCAATTATATGCCAAAACAAATACTTGCACATTAGGTGTTGTTGCCATATTCTAAACCTTATAGTCAAATCTGGTTTGAAAACTATTCGAAATGCCATTGTACGAATTCGTGATGTAGTACGTTATGTTAGATCATCCCCTAGCCGGTTTTTATGCTTCAAACGTTATGTATCTCTAGCTAACATCTCTGCTACGAGTATTGTTTGTCTTGATGTTGATACTAGGTGGAACTCAACTTATCTTATGCTAGATGGAGCCGAAAATTATGAGAAAGCCTTCAATGAAATGTTCAAAGAAAATAAAATGTTCACCGAGTATATAGAGGGTTTAGGCCATGGATTACCTACTGATATTGATTGGGATAATGCTCGTTTCTTGGTAACATGTCTTAAACTGTTTTATGACGCTACTTTACGCTTCTCTGGTACAAAGTATGTAACTTCAATCTTGTACTTTGATGAGATCCTAATTTTGTATCGAGGAATGTCTAATCTTGGCCCGGGAGATAACACGATTTTGGATTTAATAGCTTCGAAAATGAAGGAAAAATTTGACAAGTATTGGGGTGTAAATGCTCAGATGAATATCTTACTCTACATGGCTGCTATACTTGACCCGAGAAAGAAGTTTGCTTATGTTAGATATTGGTTAGAATTTATGCATGGTACTATTCAAGTTAGTCCCTTAATTGAGGAAATCAGTAATGGATTAAAATCTGTGTTTGAAAGTTATTTTGCTATAGCAAATCCAATAGTTGTGCGCACTGAACCAGCTGCTGCATCAGAATCATCATCTTCCGCAACTAGCGATTCCCGAAAATTCTTTAGAGATCAATTCAAATTATTTCACGATTCAACTCAAACTAAAAGTGGGAATACTGAGCTTGACAAATACCTTTCTGAAGCTATTGAAGGCGATGATGATGAGCATTTTGATGCCCTGGTCTGGTGGAGGGGAAATTCTCAACGTTTTCCTGTTTTATCTTTAATGGCCCGTAACATATTATCTGTTCCTATTTCTACTGTCGCATCTGAGTCCTCATTTAGTACTGGTGGAAGAGTTCTTGATAGTTTCAGGAGCTCTTTACACCCAAACACTGTGGAGGCACTAATATGTACACAAAACTGGTTGCGCGAGTCTTTATCAGTAGAAGCCGCCATGGATAGAGTAGAAGAACTTGAGGCTGAATTTGGTAAATTCAACACACTTTACTTCATTCAAACTTAGTATATTTCAATTGACTAACAATCTGACTTGTGTATTGTAGGTGCATTTGACATTACACCACCTGAAAATGTTGGATAAAATAGAAATAGCAACTTATTTTGGGTAAGGTAAACCCTTACCTTATTATCATTGTGTTTTAAATAAACTAGTATTGGTAGCCGCCTTTTGTAGTGAGTTGCCTACTTGTTTAAAAACACAATTAGGTGATGAGGTATAGTTGCCTATTTTCCAACTATATCTGAGGCCGATGAAAGTGATTAAAACCCGAGGCCTATGATGATCTACATTGAGTATAAGCTATTACATTGCAGCCTATGATGACACTGTTCTGAGGCTTAAGGTTTAAAGCCTTAATATGTTATGAACAACTAACTTATATTGATTGGGAATTGTTTAAGTAACAGGAAAATGGAATTCAATCAAGGAATTTGGAAGAGTTGAAGCTTTTGATTATGTTGCAATATTTTGGAGGATTAATAGACTGTGTTTTAATATTTTGAATGAAATTGATTTAGTTGTAATATTTTGGAACTCTGGAATTCAGTTGTAACATCTATTTTGTGACTTTGAGTAATTTATGGGAGTAATTTGCAATTTGTAATAGTTAACTTGTGAGTTATGTGTTATTTAAGTAATTTAAGGGAAATACTTGCAATTTGTATTAAACTTTTATCTTTATATTAAAATTATTTGCTAAGTACAGGATTAATTACCATAGGGTAAACCCGGGTAAACCCGAGGGTAACCCGTGTTTGGGTAACCCGAGGGTAGGGTAAAATTTAACTATACCCTTACCCTTGACCAAACAATGACCCGGCTATTCTACCCTACCCTTACCCTAGACCCCAACCCGGGGTAAATCCGGCCCGTGCTCACCCCTACATATGGCCACTACATATATGTTGAGACCAGGAGTGAGCCCGTTCATTCCCACGACCCGCTGATTCGTGAAATCTCATATATATACGATTTGCGTTTACGGTTTTTTCTTTTACATGGGAAAACCATTTTTTGGATTCGGTCACTACAAGATTCGAACCTGTAACGACTAAATATAAATCGATAAACAAGGCTATGGATTTACACCGAACTTTTTTTGTTTTTAGCAAAATTAATAGGTTTGTTGAACCTGTTATATTCATATTGTTATTATTATTTATTATGTATTAGTGTTAATATTAGTTCCCTTATTTATTATGTGTTAGTGTTAATATTAGTTCCCTAAAAGTATTGTTCTAATAGAAAAATCTTGATTCGGGTTTGCTTGCACGCACCACGACTAATCTCATGGGGATATATACGTCTCCCTTGTTCATGGAGGAGTTTAAGCCTTGTATCTCTTACTTTACACCCGTTGGGGAGGGGATTCGAACTCTAGACCTCCCCTTTAAGTGCTGAAAAAATAGCAAGACTATGGCTCGTTGAACTAACTCAAGTGGTAAGTTACCTATAAGATAGTATATAAGAACCCGTTGGGGTTAGCGCAACTTGCCAAGTCTTTGGTTATCCTTATAAACGGTACATGTTCGAACCATGTCAATGACACCGAGTCCAAAGTGGCTCTCCAATGTATTCAAAAAAAAAAGATAATATATACATGTAACTTGTATATAGCTTAAAAGTATTTATTTATTTTCAAAAGATTTCGCCACAAACGAAAAAGCGATTATATATTTTACGAGTACTCACATCTACATACATTAAGCTCTCGATATGCGAACAACCAGTTCAGATATTCACGACCAAGAAGTACTGGATTCTCTTTCGGATAGGCCCTGAAAGCGAGAGCTCGAGGCGGTGGGAAAGGAGAATCAACAAGATAGGATAGGATGCTCTGTCTCATGTTAATTTTAATATATCGTGTAAATTCATTTTTTACAATCTCAATTGTTGTGTTCTTTAATCTTGAAATATGGTGAAAGGAGACGAGACGATCTCCTTTAGCCAACTCATTGATATCTTGAACAGCTTGGTTGGCGTGCCATGACACCTTTGACGATCCATTGATACCTCATATATTTCGAGGTTGTCAGGATAAATAGTCTTACTTACTCCTTATAATCTCAGTGTTTCTTCTGTTGCATTTAACACTGTCATTCCTTCCCCTTGGTACTTTGTATCATTGATTCCCCATGTTTTGTGATTGGTCCTGTGTATAATCTCTCGTAATCACAGTTGTGCTTGTTGATTGATCTTCTGTGATAAATGAAATGTCACAAATAAGAGATATATCCTTATTTGAGATTTCATTTTTTTGACATTCATCCTAAACTAGTCTTATGGTAGGATCTTGATTGTGGTTATTCCCATCTATGTCAAACAAATTTATCATCTAGTGCTCAATACTTGTGATGATTTGGTTAATCTCAAACTTTCTTTCTTCAAAATGTCTTGTCATCTTTGATTTCCATATATTCCATAAGATAAACAAAATATATGAAAAAATAATTCTCTTGTCTCATCCTTCGTTGTCATATGCTTGTATAATTCAAAGGATCAAATATGCAGTAATTAAACATCTCTTACTATTTATCAATTCTTTTTCCATCAACTCATAATTTATATTTTTATGATCTGTCAATTTATTTTCCGTCAATTCATTGTTTTGATATTGTTCAGTTAATTCATTGCCTTTGTTATAAATTTCACTGTCAATTCATCAATTCTGATTTAGGTTGGTGTAGGGACCCTCACCATTTTACGCTCAGGGCACGATAGTATAAGGCGTTCAACTACTTTATTCGTTCTTGTACATATGGAACAATGTGTTATCTTAGAACATTTCCTTTGCGCTAGACGGAGGGCCTGTTCGAAAGTTGGGAGCTCTTTGGAGTCCCGTTTTAATTGGGAATCGGCTAATTTAGCCGGGATTTTTCGTATAATACTTTGTCCCAAAGATAACTATATTTAGTAATAACTGAAATCACAAGCTTGACTAAAAATATATTCAACTGAAATCACGTCATAGAAAATAAAATTTCGATGCTGTTGATGATTTATCCATTTTAAAATAAGAGAAAGCATATTATCTGCATTTCCTTTCACATATGCTAGTCAAATATAAAATGGAATAGAAGAGGGGGGTTTATTTATTAAGGCCCAATGACTATGAAGTTAATAAAATAAAGCCTTGTAGTAACTGAACTAGTTGGAGCGTCAAACTAGTGGGTGCAATGACCAAATACCCCTCTTATGCACTACTAATACACTGAAAAACAAAAAACAAAAACAAAAACCCAATAGGGTTTTGAAACCCTACCTACCCCCTCTCTCTGTTGTTTCACTGTGCAGCTCCCTCCCCTGCGCCTCCCTACCTTCTACCTCCCACAATTACCCCCTCCCTCCCGTCACCCTCCCTCTTCCTTCTTCACCCCACACCACCACGCCACTGAGCAACCACGAGCAGCGAGCCAGTAGTGCAGGACCAACCACCACGGAGCCAGTAGTGCAGGACCAGAAAACTGCTGCAGGACGAGGACCAAGCCAGGCCACCATCTTCATCGATCTCAGCGACACCACAACCCACCATTGCCGCTGCTGTGAAGATCTCGCCGCTGCTGTGAAGATCCAGCCCACCAGAAGGAAGCCGAGATCTCGCCGCTGCTGTGAAGACCACCACCACCAGCAACGCCTTTTCTGGATCTGCAGAAAACCTCCACCTCACACCAAGCAGCAGCGAAGCCAGCAGCAAAGCACCACCTCCACACCGCCTGTGCATCACGAGATCTCCTCCCCCAGATGTCGACACCAACACACAACAGACCTGAACGAGATCTTCTCACCAGCCACCGCCGCTCTTCAGATCGACCTGTAGGTTAGTTTTTTATTTTTTTATTTTGTTGTTCTACCCTAGGGTTTCAATATAACGGTTCTTTGATATTCCTTATTTGCAGGTATTCAGACCCTATGTTACAGACTATTTGGGTACAGCCTTTGGTGGTATCAATTGGTTCGTAAGATGGAATGAATTAGGATGGGCTTCTAGGGTACAGTCCTCTTACGTGTTTGGACAATTTGTTCATTTCCTTGTCGATGGGGAAGGATGCCTTAGCTTTTGCTGTGTAAAATCCATTGGGGGTATGGTTTATTGGGGGTATGGCCTATTGGGGTACGGACCATGTGGTTTGGGCTTGGGTGTGGTTGGGCTTGGGTGTGGTTGGGCTTTGTGTGTTAAATGGTATAAGGTAGTTCCTATGTAATTAAATGGTACAACCCATATGGTATAAGGCTTCATTGGATATACATTTTACATTTGGACATGGACATAAGAAATATTCAAGAAAAATTATTTATACCCTAGGGTACAGCCCCTATTGTATAATGGACACATTTTAACTTATTAAGTATGGATATATACAAAAAATGGAATTTGGTACAGCCCTAAAAACGCAAACCCAATATAGGTCTGTACCAATAGGTACGGACCCATTGGCTAAAATGTAAAGAACTGAAAAATTAAAAAACGAATATCTGAAAAGAAAAAATAAAGGAAAAGGGTAATATAGTAAGATCACACTCTTATCTGGTCCAGTTAGACTGTAAATAGAAGTTTATTACTGTAGGGCCTTATAATATAAGTTTGGAGGTAGTTGGGCTGTAATTTGTATATTCCTCCATAGAAGAAGAATATATTCCGTTCACACTGGGTATCCAAAATATTTGAACTCATTACCCCCGAATTAGTTGTCCTAATTTAGAAAAAGTACTTGGTCCTTAATATCAAGCTCTTATCGTAACATGAAATCAAACATTGTAAAACTTGCTAACTGAAATTGTAAGAATGATACCACAAGCCAAATATAACATCTCCAAATTTCAGTTTTACTATCCAATGGGTTAATACAATTACAGTTTGAAATTGGAGTCCGTAATCTATTTTCACACCTTAATACATAATTTTTTTAAGAATCACAAAAAACATAGACTTTAACATATCAGTTTTTCAAACCAAAAATGAAGTTAATGAGACGGAACTCAATACATACATAGATCCGTTTGAAAAAAAAAAAAAGCATAGATAAGCTCTTTTATCATTACTAGGCCCTTACAAGTTGGCTGTCCATATCTTTCAAGAATTAACTCATACAAAAAGAACACACGTTTTTCAACTCTTAGTTATCTACAACTATAACAATTTTTTTTAGACTACCGAAAAGATAATGGTCAGAAGTAAATTTTTTGATGACTTATTTGACGGTTTTGAGTGATTGAGGTAAATCTCATACTTTTCAATAGTGAATTGGGGTTTGTTTGTATTTTTAAATAAATTTAAGAAAGAAAATTTGTTTCGAGCAAACTATACATATACTTTGACACTGTTACGAGCAAGGAAATTTGTCATTGGGATACTTTGGTAGATTTGAAAGAGGGGAAAAGGAATCCATTCACTTAAATCTTTGTTTATTTGTCAATGAGACAACATTACTCTGGTGGTCAAAATAACCACACTAAACACATTTTTGTTTTCTTGTCGATCACTAAACAGATAAGAACACATTGACACACAAATTCATGTCTCGAACCACCACGTATTTGCTTACATCATATACCCACAATCCTCTCCTATATATAAACAAAGCTTCACCTCACCCAATTTAACATCAATTCAAGCAACACACTCTCACTCAACTAAATATACAATATGGAACTAAACGGAACTATTGTTTTCACCACAATTGGTAGACCATATTACGGCTTCGATCTTTTCTCCGTCAATTTATCTTCTAACGGAACCATCACACCCGCTAATGAGCACCGCCTAACCGATGAAATCTCCGTTAACTTTAACGGTCAATTCGTTGACGATGGTAACACATTCGTTTACATATCAGAAAGAACCGGTTCAGCTCAGGTTTACATAGGCCGAACCGGAATAACAAAAGGTGAACAAATTGTGTTACCACTCGAAAGCCAATTCTTCGACCGGCCTATAATAAAAAACCGCTCACTTTACTTCATCTCAGCTCATGAACAACCAGATAAACCGTTTCAAAGCTGGTCTGCCCTTTACTCAACCCACCTTGACGTTAATAACAAACCACAACGGTTAACACCGTACGGTTCAGTTGATTTTAGTCCGGCGATTTCACAAACCGGAAAGTTCATCGCTGTGGCATCGTATGGGTCTCGTCCTTGGGCAGGAGAGTTCAACGATCTTTTAACAGATATCGTTGTCTTTCCGGTAAACGAGCCGGAGAAGCGTGTAGTGATTGGTCAACACGGTGGTTGGCCTACCTGGTCCGGTGATGACACTGTTTACTTCCACCGTCAATGTGATGACGGCTGGTGGAGCATTTATAAGCTTGATTTCGTACATGAAGGTGAAATAGTTGCTCCTATTCGTGTCACTCCACCTGGTGTCCACTGTTTCACACCATCGGCATTCCACAGCACCTCCAAAATCGCGGTGGCGACACGGCGGCGTGGTGATAACTACCGCCACATCGAGATATTTGATACAAATTCGCAAAAGTTTTACCCGATTACTAAACTAATTAACCCAGAATTTCACCATTACAATCCGTTTGTCTCTCCAGACTCATCTTCGTTAGGTTACCATCGCTTCCGCGGTGAGTCAACTCAGGGAGAGTCGATTGTTCCACACATTGACTCAGTGAGTTCACCAGTCAAAGGCTTAAAAATGCTAAGACTTAACGGAGCATTTCCTACTATCTCTCCTTCACGTGCTTTCATAGCCTTCAACCATGATCTTGCTAACGAAAATGCAGGTGTTAAGATCGTTAGATCCAACGGCTCAAAACGGTGGGTATTACTTAAAAACCGCATTGCATTTTGCAATTCATGGAGTCCAGTTGAAAACGGGGTGATTTTCACATCGATAGGACCGATTTTCCAGTCAAATAAAACAACGGTTCAGATTGCTCGGATTACTTTTGATCCGTTAAAGTTAACGGATGATATCGAGGAAGTTCTGTCAGATGTTAAAATTCTTACTAAAGAAGAAACCGGAAATAACGCGTTTCCGTGTTGCTCCCCTGACGGAAAATTTATAGTGTTTCGTTCCGGCCGTTCTGGACATAAGAATTTATACATTATGGATGCTGTTAAAGGAGAGTTTGAAGGCGGAAGTATCCGTCAATTAACAAACGGGCCATGGATTGATACTATGCCATCTTGGTCACCTAACGGAAAGTTAATAGCATTTTCTTCAAATATGCATAATCCGGATAATGTTGCGGCTTTTAGCATATATGTAATTAACTCGGATGGTACGGGTCTTAGAAGGATCCACGTGGCAAGTGATGGACATGATGAGAATAAGGAGAGATTGAACCACGTGTGTTTTAGTGGGGATAGTGAGTGGTTGTTATTCACGGCTAATTTTAGCGGAGTGACGGTGGATCCAATATCGTTGCCGAACCAGTTTCAGCCGTACGGGGAGTTATACGTGGTGAAGATAGATGGGAGTGGGTTGAGGAGGCTGACGTGGAATGCGTATGAGAATGGAACACCAACATGGCTTCCCAACGGATTTGAACTGGAGTTCGGGAGAATGAGTTTGAAAGAACAAGATGGTGATAAGTTAACGGGTCAATTTGAGGAGCCATTGTGGATTACTTGTGACATTTAAATTTAAAAATTTGGACAATAAACATAATTATTCCGAAATTGTACCACTTGTTATTCATACAAAGTTGTGATAAAGCTCGTCGTATGTAAGTGTGTAATAGTTTCTTGTTTTTTTCATTTTTTGGCAAATTGTTATAGTTTCTTGTTAGTCTTGTGATGTCTTATAATTCAATAATAAAATTAATATAGTTTTGAAAATAAAAAAATAAAAATCAATGTGAGATGCTTATGTTACTAAAATCTTTCGCACATTTATGTGTTTGGAATCACCACAGGCTGATCCAGTTTTTTATTTTAATATTCAGTTATCACAAATATTAAGTGATCAACTCTTCGATTAAAGTATTAAAATTTTGGACTTCTATACTAGATTGATTTTAAAAATTTAAAATTTTTGACCAAAACATTGAATTAGATCTTTAACAAATAAAATTGTTATAGTGGCACAAGAATTTGAGATGAATAACGAAATAAAAATTAAGATAAATAATCAACTAGAAAAGACTAAAAGTTTAAATTAAAAACTTTATTAGAAGGCTTGTTAAAAATATTTTCAGTATTGTCTTTAGTATTTAGAATTTTATTTATAAAGAAATAGAAAAAAACTGAATTTATTTTTAATAGAACATCACATTTCTATTTTAAATAAAAATAAGATTTATTCCAAATTTAAATATATTAATATTTTACATAAAAATAAAATAATATTATAAAATTTAATAATATATTTTAATTATATATTATTATTATCATGAATCACTTCATATAGATGGTATAAAACATAATTATAAATATACTTTATATTTATAACATTATAATTGAGAGACATAGATGGTATAAAACACAAGAGATAATTTCTAATTAAATCCAGAACCCAAAAAATTGTGTCTTAAGAAGTCCAGTCTAAAAGTTTGGATAAATAGGATCCAAATTTTATTTTTAGACTTATGCATATACCCAATATAACCCTGTTCTTCTTTATACACTAAAGTCTTTTTTTTCTAATTCTTATATACTCGCAAGAGAAATAGGGTTCCTTCTATCCCTCCCTCACCATCCATGGCCACGCCAGAAGACTGCCGCCAATCCAAACCCTCTCCCTCACTTTCGACCTCCACATCACATCATCAACCTAACAGAATCGCCACTCCTTCTGTCTGTTCGAGCCCACTAACAAAACCACCACTCTCAGACCAGTTAGATCTTTCCCCACGCACTGTAGCAAACTCTCTCCAACCATGGCCAAACCTCTGCCAACCCAAACCATCTCCCTCACCTCCGACCTCCACATCACAGCAGCAACCTATCACAACTGCCACCCCTTATGTCCGTTCCAGCCCACAACACAGCCACCACTCTCCGACCAGTTAGCAGCCCCCTTCTCCACAAATCCAACCGCCGCCGATCTAATGGAACTACTTGTGATCCAAGGCTGAATGAATATTCGAACACCTCTTTTACTCCGGCGTCTACTAGGTCTTTAACACCAGTTTTGGTTACATCAAATGCTATTAATTCACTATTTCGATCATAGTTCGATTGATTAATTGTAGCCTCATCTTCTTCTTTCCTCTACACTGACATTTCTTGTCAATTGTTAGAAGCAAATATCTCATCAATTTAGAGACTGATATTTATGTCTATCTTGGATTGGGATAAGATATATCAGCTACAATTTATCAGATATGTTGACAATTCAAAAGATAAATTAATTTTAGAGATAATTTTAATAGCGACTTGTACACAACCCTTTCCGATCCAAATTTTATCACTGGACTTGTACAGAGCCCACCAAATATCTGTACAGAGCCCACCAAATGTCCGTACAGAGCCCACCAAATATCTGTACAGAGCCCACCAAATGTCTGTACAGAGCCCACCAAATGTTTGTACAGAGCCCGCCAAATACAGAGCCCAACACGCCATCAATCGGTCTTGTAAATGTTTGTTTCAGTATTCTCCGTCAATGAGCCCACAAGCCCCCCATGATGATGGGGGATGATCTGATTTGATTCTGATGGTGAATCTCTTCCCAACCAAGTCGATCATCTGTATTTTTTGTAACCCAATAGTTGTTTAATAGACCATTTGACAACAACCAACTAAATTGTAACGTAGCCCACTGGGGGTATTTTGGACTTGAGTTATTAGTGAAATGGGTTGAACCTTAGGAAAAAAGTTATTTTGGTCCTAGCTCTTTTGAATTAAAACCCCTAAAATATACTTTATATTTATCATATGATAACATTATAATTGAGAGAGAGAACACTATATCATATCAGCAAACACTATTCCTTCTCAATTCACACATATAAATATATTAAGAATTTGGTATAATATTTATTATACATCAGAGTTACATGATCCAAAGATTTACCCCTTTGCACTCGCTTATACAATAAACTTTCTTATAGTTGAATACTAATAGATAAAGAATTTAATCATGATACCCTCAAATTTCAGTGGATTGATTCTTAATATCATGAAAGTGATAAAAATGAATATAAATTAAAAATTGATAGTGGTATGTAATATATCTCCATTGATAGTGAAAAATTAACAAACTTGTGAAAACACGTAAATTTTGTGTCATTGTTGATCACTGACGACCATCTTAGTATGATCTTTTAATTTTACAATTATATTTTAGTTTTGTATATTTTTTATTATTTAAGTTTAGGAACCTAGGCTATTGTTTTTTTCCAGTACTTTTGCATGAAAAAGAAATAGTTAGGATAATTTAGTAAATGTGCGGTAGAAAAATCCATTAAAAAAATAGTTGACAATAAAATAGTGTTAGATGAATTTTAGCTTGATACCATTATTGTTCATAATTCATCTTTGAGATTACCTCCCTTGACAGAAGAGCCCAACAACAAATAGCCCAATCTACTTAAGATGTTTTCAACCTTTTTAGAAAATAATAAAGAAAATCCTTATCGCTACTTATGAAATTGAGAAAGTATGCCAATCACTAGAGTTATGCCTGATAAAATAAAGACACTTAGAGTACTTTAATTCTCTCTAAGAAAAAAATCCAGGTTTAAAAATTTACCGAGAGATATCTAGTTTCTTGAGGAGATTTGTAAAATAAATTTTACTGATCAAATTCTGCAAGGCTACGAATACAACTCGTAGAATTATTACTGTACGTTTGTCTCTCCAGACTCAACTTTGTTAGGTTACCACCGCTTTCGCGGTGAGTCAACTCAGGGAGAGTCGATTGTTCCACACATTGACTCAGTAAATTCACATGTCAAAGGCTTTTGAATGCTGAGACTTAACAGATCATTTCGAACAATCTCTCCTTCACGTGCTTTCATAGCCTTAGACAATGCTCTTAATAAAGAATATGCAGGTGTTAAATTCATTAAATCAAACGGCTAAAAAACGGTGGATATTACTTAAAAACCGCATTCTGTTTTGTAATTCATGGAGTCCAATGGAAAACGACGTGATTTTCACATCGATAGGACCGATTTTTCAGTCAAACAAAACGAGGGTTCACATTTCTCGGATTACTTTCAATCCTTTAAAGTTAACGGAAGATATCGAGGAAGTTCAGGCAGATGTCAAAATTCTTACTAAAGAAGAAACCGGAAATAATACATTTCTGTGTTGCTCACCTGACGGAAAATTTATGGTGTTTCATTCCGGCCGTTCTAGACATAAGAATTTATACATTATGGATGTTGTTAAAGGAGAGTTTTAAGGTGGTAGTATCCGTCAATTAACAAACGGGCCATGGATTGATACTATGCCATCTTGGTCACCTAACGGAAAGTTAATAGCATTTTCTTCAAATATGCATAATCCGGATAATGTTGCAGCTTTTAGTATATATGTAATTAACTCGGATGGTACGGGTCTTAGAAGGATCCACATGGCAAGTGATGGACATGATGAGAATAAGGAGAGATTGAACCACGTGTGTTTTAGTGGGGATAGTGAGTGGTTGTTATTCACGGCCAACTTTAGCGGAGTGACCGTGGATCCAGTATCGTTGCCGAATCAGTTTCAGCTGTACGGGGAGTTATATGTGGTGAAGATAGATGGGAGTGGGTTGAGGAGGCTGACGTGGAATGCGTATGAGAATGGAACACCAACATGGCTTCCCAACGGTTTTGAACTGGAGTTCGGGAGAATGAGTTTGAAAGAACACGATGGTGATAAGTTAACGGGTCAATTTGAAGAGCCGTTGTGGATCACTTGTGACATTTAAGTCTAGAAATTTGGAAAATAAACATAATTATTCCAATATAGTATGATTTGTTATTCATACAAATTTGTGATAAAGGTTCGTCGGATGTATTGTTTGTTGGATGTATTGTTTGTAATTGATTCTTATTAGGTTTATGTTTTGATGTCTTATGATTGAATATTTCAATAATAAAACTAATATAGTTTGGAAACTATAGGAACAATGTATACTGTTTTTTTTTTTTTACACTTGTAAACTGTTTTTCCATATGCTACTAAAATCTTAATTTCATGTGTTTGAAATCCACCACAAAGTGAACCTTCTCTTAGATTTAATGTTCAACTACCACACAAATTAATTAAATCTCCTAGATTTAAGTTTTCATAGTATTAAAAGTTCTACATTTTTAACCTAAAACATTAAGTGAGTATTTTAATTCTAAAAGTTTTGAATTTAAAAATTTTGAACAAAATATTAAAATTTAGATCATTAATAAAAATAATTACAAAAATGTTAAAGTGGCACAAGAATTTGAGATTAATAAAAAAATCAAGAAAAATGATTAATAGAAGAGACTAGAAAGTTTTACTTAAAAAATTTATTGTTTATAAGCCTTGTTGAAAATATTGAAATATTGTCATTAGTATTTGGAATTTAATTTATAAAGTGATAGAAAAAAACTAAATTTATTTTCAATATAACAACTCATTTCTATTTTAAATAAAAGATTTGTTCTAAATTCTCAAACATATTAGTATTTTATGTAAAATTAAATAATAATACAGAATTTTTTAATATATTTTAATTATATATCATTATCATGAATCATTTTATGTAGATGGTATAAAAATATAAGAGGAAATACCTCTTTTATTCACAGGTTTTTGGCCAGATTGACAGGTTACCCCTCATTGTTTAAAATGTGATTGGATACCACTTAATTTTTGTTTTTGTGACTCGTTGCCCCCTATTAACGTTTTCTGTCCAAAACCACCGTTAAGTGTGACGCGGAAGGCACATGTCAGCAATTTTTTTTAAAATTTTTTTTATTCTTAATCCGTTTTAATTGTTTAATTAACTTAAACCCAGTTTTTTTAAAGGGAAAAACAGATATTTAATAATAGTTTTAATATTATTAATTATAAATAATAAATAATAAAAACCAACCACCCCTAACCCCTTACTACCCCCACCCCCTGTTCTTCTTCCCCGCTCGACGAATATCCCGATTCATAATCATCAAACCAATTCGACCAATAAAACACATTTTCAACCAAAACCCCCCATCCCTTAACGAAATAAGGAGGTACTTTATTGAAGATCTTCCAAGAACAATTATCAACACGACACCCATCACTCCAACGCATAATCTCACATCTCATACTACCATTATCCGAGAAATGAACCAAAACATACTCATTGCTCTCCTTTATATACCTCATACAAGGAAGCAATTCCTCGTTCCTGTACGTAGAATGAATAGGATTGGGCAATTACACCAACTCTTGTGTACTTGGATTACACACATAATACTTACTATTATCACCAACGAATCATATTAAATCCCACTTTGACGACAACATATACACACTATAGCAATCAAATTGGCACACAAAGGTAAAATTCACATCCCTTTCTAAAATACAGACTCAATTTAGTTCTAAAATACAAAATATCACTCATCCCCTTTCATTTCCTTGGATGAATCGCTAATAATTTATTTGTTTTGTGTGTTAGGGGAAAGATTGAAAAGAAACCTTTCGAAATTTGTAGTTAGTATTTGGTTGTATATGGTATTTATATTGGCATCAAGTTATACTGCAACTTTATTTTAGATTTTGACAGTGGAACATATTCAAGGAGAGTCGATTGTTCCACACATTGACTCAGTGAGTTCACCAGTCAAAGGCTTAAAAATGCTAAGACTTAACAGAGCATTTCCTACGATCTCTCCTTCACGTGCTTTCATAGCTTTCAACCATGATCTTGCTAAAGGAAATGCAGGTGTTAAGATCGTTAAATCCGACAGCTCAAAACGGTGGGTATTACTTAAAAACCGCATTACATTTTGCAATTCATGGAGTCTAAACGGGGTGATTTTCACATCAATAGGATCGATTTTCCAGTCAAATAAAACTACTGTTCAAATTTCTCGGATTACTTTTGATCCGTTAAAGTTAACGGAAGAGATCGAGGAAGTTCCGACAGATGTTAAAATTCTTCATAAAGAAGAAAGCGGAAATAACGCGTTTCCGTGTTGCTCACCTGACGGAAAATTTATAGTGTTTCGTTTCGGCCGTTCTGGACATAAGAATTTATACATTATGGATGCTGTTAATGGAGAGTTTGAAGGTGGAAGTATCCGTCAATTAACAAACGGACCATGGATTGATACTATGCCGTCTTGGTCACCTAACGGAAAGTTAATAGCATTTTCTTCAAATATGCATAATCCGGATAATGTTGCAGCTTTTAGTATATATGTAATTAACTCGGATGGTACGGGTCTTAGAAGGATCCACATGGCAAGTGATGGACATGATGAGAATAAGGAGAGATTGAACCACGTGTCTTTTAGTGGGGATAGTGAGTGGTTGTTATTCACGGCCAACTTTAGCGGAGTGACGGTAGATCCAGTATCGTTGCCGAACCAGTTTCAGCCGTACGGGGAGTTGTATGTGGTGAAGATAGATGGGAGTGGGTTGAGGAGGCTGACGTGGAATGCGTATGAGAATGGAACACCAACATGGCTTCCTAAGGGATGTGAATTGGAGTTTGGGAGAATGAGTTTGAAAGAACAAGTTGGTGATAAGCTAACGGGTCAATTTGAAGAACCATTGTGGATTACTTGTGACATTTAAATCTAAAAATTTGGAAAATAAACATAATTATTCTAAGACTGTATCACTTGTTATTCATACAAATTTGTGATAAAGCTCATGTACGTGTGTAATAGTTTCTTGTTTTTTTTTTCTTTTTTTGGCAAATTATTATAGTTTCTTGTTAATCTTGTGTTGTCTTATGATTCAATAATAAAATTAATATAGTTTTGAAAATAAAAAAATAAAAACCAATGTGAGATGCTTTTTCTTATTAAATCTTTCGCTCATTCATGTGTTTGGTATTCACCACAAACTGAATCAATTTTTTATTTTAATATTCAGTTATCATATATATTAAATAATTTTTTTTTCAATTGAGATAAGAGTTAATCAATATTACACATTAAGGTGAGAAAACTAGTAGCCCCTAAGATCGTATAATCTTTCCAATGAGAGAGATTAATATCCGGTCTAGTACATTTTGCAAGTGCATCCGTAGCAGTGTTGGAACAACGCTTGATATGAGTGACCTTCCATTCCGGAAAAATGGTCAACCATTTTCATCTTAGCAATGATTGGATAAATCTGCCATCGAAGACCTGAATTCGTATGAATACCTTGAACTAATTCAGGGTTCTCGGAGTAAAAAAGATGATATCCTTAAATTAAGACGGCCCGCAAGCCTCATGGCAAGAAGTATTAAAACTTTTACATTTTTAACCTGAACTAAAAAACATTTTAGACTTTTAGACTAGGGTGATTTTAAAAATTTAAAAATTTTGACCAAAACATTGAATTAAATCTTTAATAAAAAAATTGTTAAAGTGGCACAAGAATTTGAGATGAACAACGAAATAAAAATTAAGATAAATGAAGAAAAGACTAAAAAGTTTAACTTAAAAACTTTATTGGAAGACTTATTAAAAATATTTTCAATATTATCTTTAGTATTTAGAAATTTATTTATAGAAAAATAGAAAAAAATTGAATTTATTTTTAATTGAACATCTCATTTCTATTTTAAAAAACAAAATTTGTTCCAAATTTAAACATATTAATATTTTACATAAAAATAAAATAATATTATAAAATTTTATAATATATTTTAATTATATATTATTATTATGAATCACTTCACATAGATGGTATAAAACATAAATACAAATATACTTTATATTTATCATAAGATAGCATTATAATTGAGAGAACACTCCATCAGATCAGCAAACACTATTCTTCTCAATTCACACGTATAAATATATTAAGAATGTATTATAATATTAATTATACATCAGAGTTACATGATCCAAAGATTTACGGGAAAAACTTGAGTAAACCCACCCTATTTGTGGGGCCATGGTTTTTATATTTTTTTTTTTTTTTTTTTTTTTTTTTTGGTCGAAAGTTCATTCTTATTAGTTTAAAGTACGATATTACACCGATTATTTAAGGTAACAATATTTACATAAAGGAAACTATTCAGACTAACTGGAACACCTATTATCCAACTATCCCATGTTCCAATTATCCAACTATCCCATTGTAGCTTTCTCAAATTGCAATATGTGCTAATCGTCGAGAGAGAATACCATTTCGTTTGTAAGTCGCAAGTCTTCTCAGCCTTCCAAAGTGAACCAACATGATGCATAAACCCCCTCGCGCCTTTCCGAACCCCCGTGAAAAGAACAACGCCAACATCACACGAACAAAAACCAAGAACCAGAAGAAGGTACTTAATCATGGTAGCGGAGCTAACCATGACTTGACGTAGTGTAGAACACCACAAGTCCTCCCATTTAAATAAAACCCAAATTCGGGTTTGAACCACGGAGGATAAGACAGGCCAGGGGCTTTCTGTGTTAAACAAACATTTCCAAGCCTCTAATCGCATCTTCCTATTCCCTCTGAGCAAATTGGTACCCACGTTCCAATAGAACGTATAAACTCTCTTATACTTACTCCCCATAATTGTAACTAACGCTGGATGACTAAAACACCATTCCCCTTTCGAGATTGTATTCGTAATGCAGTATGGTATAGGCGCAAACAGGCCCAAGAGTTCCATAACACCATATCCATATACGAGTGAATCATACACGATATTAAGTATGACTGTACCTTTCTTGAGAGTAATAAACGAATCAATAGTAAACAAATTCTCAATCGTACTTCTCACATAATATATCATCAGTAGTAGACAAATCACTTCCACAAATAACTCATATTGATCACTGTATAACCAAATATAATCTTTTACCATTAAACCAATAACAACAGTAGAAGAAAAGTTGGGCCCTATCCGACCCCTCCCTGTAATCTCAGAGTTGTCGAAAGCTTGCGTCACAATCAAATATATATCACTATCGCACTCCTGAGTGTCCACCGGGCTCAGCCCATCAGTTATCACGTTCAGCCAGCCCGTCTTCCAAAACCGGTATCCCTGTCCAATTACAAAATCGCCGCCATCGAGACATAGAGAAGTCCGAGCCTTGCCGTTCCTTGTCGAGAATAAACATCTCAAAATAAACATCCCAAAATCAATCGAGAATCGTCCAAGAACAAAGATGGACTCACAGCTGTTTGTTTCACGTATTCGTATCTTCTTCCTCAAAACCTGACCGTGGCACATAACCCAACCTCTGTACTGTCTAATTTCCTTATCATTTGCCTTATAAACTTCCTTACTCAAGTTGCTGCTGTACTGGGTTGAAGATATGTCGGTATGCTGAGCCTGTGTAATCATCTTCTCCATAATCACTTGCTCCGAGAAGTACCAATTATTGTTAATCTTGTTCTTCATATTCCATAGGAGTTCTAAAATTTGATGCTCTGTGTTTCGACCGTTGTTTCTCATATTAATAATCCTCTGCATAAACCTTCTTCTCTCATATATTATTCTTTCTTTATTTTCACGATAACTAACCTTCGTCAAGAGTCTTCTCCCATGAGCACCTAATTTATCCTCACCTTGGTCTGTTGTTCTTATCTTCCCCCTATTTTTATGAATTGAGATGTAACAATAACCGATATTCTTGGAACCCATGTACCTGAGATGTTTTGTTTCGCTTATTATTGTTTCGATCCCCATGAACTGGCCTTGAATTATATTCCAACCTTTTCCGTGTTCTATGTCTTTCTTCGCTTTAAAACCTTTCATATCTGATTTGCTGATATACCATATCGATGGTGAGTCATGTTGCTGAATCTTCATATTCTTCTTCGCCATAGTCTCATGAATCGAGAAAAAGTAATTCCTTTTAAGTCTATTATTGATGGACCATTCGAATAGCAGGTATTCTGTAATATAACCATCAGAGAACTCGCTCATCTTACCCTTCCTTAAATCGCTATGAGCGGTTACTTCCAAAATTGCCTAATTAGCTGTTTGTGTATCTCAATCGTGATTTGTGATTTCTTTTAGTATAAGATTGTGAAGATTTGCAGTAGAAATTTGTTATGATGATGAAGGTGAAGTCGGTGGAACCGATAGACTCCGAGAGAGATAAACTTCGAGAGCCGTCTCGGTTTCCCATGGTTTTTATATTAAAAACAATATTTTTCATTAAAGTGTACGTGCATGTGATGATCCGATTTTAGTTTTTTTTAACCGTTTTTTTCTTTACCTGCTTTTCCATTGTTTATTTCTAAAAATATGAAATAAGAAAAAGTTTGAGTAATTAAAAAAAAGCGTTGACCAGAAACAAAATATATTTAGGGATAATTAGAGATAAATGCCTCCTTAATGATGCCTTTTATTTTTTTAAGCCTCTAATTTTCTTATTTAAAGATAAATGCCTAATAAAACAATTATTTATAGAAAACATCCCCTTTATAATTTTTATACCTATACTATCTTTATTATTAAATATATTATTTTATTTTTAATATAATATTTATTTTTAAATCTTAAACAAATAATAGGGTATTTCCACCACCACCACCACCACCACCACCACCATTACCACCATCACCGCCACCACCATCATAACCACCATCATAACCACCACCACCACCACTACAACCACCACAACCATCACCACCTCCACCACCACCACCACCACCTACTACTAACTTCATCACACGCGCGCGTCCGTGAAATTTTTTTAAAATCGCCATAACTAATTCAAAAAAAATCAAAAAAATCGAAAAAAATCATATTTGGATAAATCAAATTAATATTTACGTCTATGATTTTTTTCGGAATTTTCTGAATTTTTTGATTTTTTTGATTTTTTTTTTAATTTTTTAATTCGCAGAACATGGAATTCCATGTTTTAAACATGGAATTCCATGTTTTAAACAGTGAATTTCGTGTCTGCGGAAAACAAATTCCTTATATCAAAACATGGAATTCCATGTTTCCGTGTTTTAAACATGGAATTCCATGTTTAAAACATGGAATTCCATTTTCTGCGAATTAAAAAATTCAAAAAAATTCAAAAAATCAAAAAATTCAAAAAATTCTGAAAAAAATCATAGACGTAAATATTAATTTGCTTTATCCAAATATATAATTTTTTTATTTTTTTGATTTTTTTAGAATTAGTTATGACGATTTTAAAAAAATTTCACGGACGCGCGCGTGTGATTATTAGTTTTTGTTTTGTTTTTTTTCTACTTTCTTTTTTTTAATTGTTAATTATAAGGGTAGTTTGGGATGAGGCATTTTTCTATAAAAAATCTTATTCTAGGCACCTTTTTTTAAATAAGTTTTTTAATAGGCATTAATCACTAATTGGCTCTATTTTTATATACAAGTTTGATTTAAAGAAGAAAAATTAATAAATCTTTTAAGTTATAATCATTTTTTTATAAGAAAGGATTATTGATTAAAAAAGATAAAAAAATTAAGATTGATCTTTTTGATAAATATGTATTACTTAATTTTTATATATATATTTTAAATAAATAACCCTATTTTTCACATAAAAAATACATAAATAATTTATATTTTTACAAAGATCTTACATTTAATAAATACCTTTGTTTTTTTTTTCCTACTCGTTAATGTTTACTTTTTTTAGGCAAACAATTATTTTAAATTTCAACAATTCTACTACAAAAATTTTAGGTAGGAAAAAATAAATCAATTCCTATTTCTACCATCATAGAGTCCTTCATTACTAAAACTAGAAATAATGACTAGGAAGGTATTTGTTTACATTTACTGAGCTCTTAATCTGGTTTGTTAAGTCACTGGTTCAATAAGACTATTTGTTTTTCTTGACTAATTCGGATCTAAATACCTCTTAAATACCTTTTAACTGGTCATTAAGATTTTAAACCAAGACTGGTTCATTCAGACACTGCCTACACGGCCTCTTAGACACTGTCGGTTAACATAATAAATCATATTCAGTTGTTATTCAGCATTAAATACTTTTTACCTAAAAAAATCAAACGACGCCAATGGCAAGAAACTTATTACATCCAAAAAAGTGAATTACATTATTTAAACACTTTTAAGAATTAAAAACTATTTATGTTCCAGCTGTACATTCCATTAGACGGAAAATTCGAGGGTATGTGCCTAAATAAAAACGATAAATGCCCACGTTCAGGTTTAATCTGCCCCTAAGTACCATCTTTGTAAATTTATATATTATTTATATAGAAAATAGGGTTTTTTTTTCAAAAACAAATATGAAAATTAAGCAATACATATAGGGTCGGGCTGGTCCTGACATATTTAGGGCTCAAAGTGAATTTCATAATAAGGGCCCCTATATATACATTAAAAATAATTATAAAAAAAGCAAGAAATTTTTTTATAAAAAAATATTTTGGGATGAGACTCGAACCTTGAATCTCACATAAGAAAATAAATCATTTTACCAATAAGCGAACTTATAATTCATATTATTTTACTAAATTCAAATATATAACTATATACATATAAATATTTAATTTTCCCGAAAAAAAACCCCTATAAATACTAAATTTTTGGGGGCCCAAGGCGGTTGCTTCCATCACCTATGCCCAGAAACGGCCCTAAATACATATTTATCAGAAAAATTAAACAATCTTTGTTTTTTTATTTATTTTTATCAATATTTCTTTCTTATAAAAAGTTAACTTTAAAAATTTATCAATTTTTCTTCTTTAATCAAATTTATATAAAATATACTTTGTTTTTTTGTCAACGTTTCCTTTTTAATTATATATAACTACAACAAACTTTTATTTAATTTCCTATTATTAAAAATAAAAAATGAAAAAGCATGTGAAAAGAAAACAAAATGAAAGACAAAACAAAACTAAAACCAAATCATCATGCATGCACGTGTTCTTTATAAAAAATATTGTTTTTAATATAAAAACTATGTCCCCACATATGGGGTGGGTTTACCCAAGTATTTCCCAAGATTTACCACTTTGCATTCTCTCATATGATAAACTTTCTTATAGTTGAATACTAGTAGATAAATAATTTAATTATAATACCCTCAAATTTCAATGAATTGATTCTTGATATCATGAAAGTTATAAAGATGAATATAAATTAAAAATTGATAGTGATATGTAATATATCTCCATTGATATTAAAAAACAACGAACTTGTGAAAACATATAAATTTTGTGTCATTGTTGATCACTTACGACCATCTTAGTATGATCTTTTAATTTTATAATTATATTTTAGTTTTGTATATTTTTATTATTTAAGTTTAAGAACCTAGGCTATTGTTTTTTATTTACTTTCAGTAGTTTTGCATGAAAAGAAATAGTTAGGATAATTCAGTAAATGTGTGGTAGAAAAATCCATTAGGAAATGGTTAACGATAGAACGGTGTTAGATGAATTTTAGCTCGATACCATTATTGTTCGTAGTTCATCTTTGAATTTACCTCCCTTGACAGAAGAGCCCAACAACAAATAGCTCAATCTACTTAAGATGTTTTCAACCTTCTTAGAAAATAATAAAGAAAATCCTTATCATTACTTATGAAATTGAGAAAGTATGCCAATCACTAGAGTTATGCCTGTTAAGAAAAGATACTTAGATTACTTCAATTCTCACTAAGAAATAAATCCACATCGGTTTAAATATTTACCGAGAGATATACAGTTTCTTGAGGAGATTTGCAAAATAAATTTTAATGATCAAATTATGCAAGGCTACGAATACAACTCGTAGCATTATTACTATCCGTTTGTCTCTCCAGACTCAACTTCGTTAATTAGGTTACGATCGCTTTCGTGGTAAGTCAACTCAAGGAGAGTCGTTTGTTCCACACATTGACTCAGTAAGTTCACATGTCAAAGGCTTTCGAATGCTAAGACTTAACAGATCATTTCCAACAATCTCTCCTTCGCGTGCTTTCATAGCCTTCGACAATGCTCTTAATAAAGAAGATGCAGGTGTTAAGATCGTCAAATCAGAAGGCTCAAAACGGTGGGTATTGCTTAAAAACCGCATTCTATTTTGCATTTCATGGAGTCCAGTGGAAAACGACGTGATTTTCACATGGATAGGACCGATTTTCCAATCAAACAAAACGACGGTTCAGATTGCCCGGATTACTTTAGATCCTTTAAAGTTACAGAAGATATCGAGGAAGTTCCGACAGATGTCAAAATTCTTACTAAAGAAGAATCTGGAAATAACGCGTTTCCGTGTTGCTCACCTGACGGAAAATTTATAGTGTTTCGTTCCGGCCGTTCTGGACATAAGAATTTATACATTATGGATGCTGTTAAAGGAGAGTTTGAAGGCGGAAGTATCCGTCAATTAACAAACGGGCCATGGATTGATACTATGCCATCTTGGTCACCTAACGGAAAGTTAATAGCATTTTCTTCAAATATGCATAATCCGGATAATGTTGCAGCTTTTAGCATATATGTAATTAACTCGGATGGTACGGGTCTTAGAAGGATCCACATGGAAAGTGATGGACATGAGGTGAATAAGGAGAGACTGAACCACGTGTGTTTTAGTGGGGATAGTGAGTGGTTGTTATTCACGGCTAATTTTAGCGGAGTGACGGTGGATCCAGTATCGTTGCCGAACCAGTTTCAGCCGTACGGGGAGTTGTATGTGGTGAAAATAGATGAGAGCGGGTTGAGGAGGCTGACGTGGAATGCGTATGAGAATGGAACACCAACATGGCTTCCAAACGGATTTGAACTGGAGTTCGCGAGAATGAGTTTGAAAGAACAAGATGGTGATAAGCTAACGGGTCAATTTGAAGAGCCATTGTGGATCACTTGTGACATTTAAGTCTAGAAATTTGGAAAATAAACATAATTATTCCAATATTGTATGACTTGTTATTCATACAAATTTGTGATAAAGGTCGTTGGATGATGTATTGTTTGTAATTGTTTCTTGGTTTTTTGTCAAGGTTTCTTGTTAGGTTTATGTTTTTATGTCTTATGAATATTTCAATAATAAAATTAATATAGTTTATAAAAATGAGTAACGTTATATCACCCAAAATTATATCACTCAAATACCATCCAATGCATGGGGTGAATTGGTTGTTTATAAATAGTTAATTATATCAAGAAAATAAGTAGATTGACGATTTATAACCAACCAATTCACGTCACTGAGTGATATTTGGGTGGTATATATCATTACTCTTATAAAATATAGGAACAATGTAAACTTCTTCTCAACATGCTAGCTTGTTTGGAAGTGCTTATTTTAGAGTAAAGAACGGTTTAGAATAAAATTTTAAATTTTGAAAAATTATTTAAAATAATTTTGAAATCTAGAATCACTTTAAATGCTTTTCTCAAGAAGCACCAAATTGTTGCTTTAACTAAAAGTGTTTTTCAAGGTCTAAGGACCCGTTTGGAAGTGTTTATTTAGAATTAAAAAATGTTTTTAGAATAAAATTTTAAATTTGTAAAAATTGTTAAAAATAATTTTGAAATCTAAAATCACTTTAGGTGTTTTATTATTTTGGAGCTAAAAGTGCTTTTTGATTAAAATTAATTATTTGTAAAAAATATTAAAAAATATTTTGACATCTAAAATCACGCGAATATTTTAATAATCACTAATCTAGTGTTTTTCTAAAAGTGATTTTAAGAGTCTAAAATATTGCTATGGATATAAAATCACTTTAAATGATTATTTTGAAAAGCAATCCCAAACGGGCACTAAGAAGCACCAATTCAGTGCTTTACTTAAAATTTCTTTTAAGGATCTAAAACATTCTTACCATTCTAAAAGCACTTTTAAGTGCTTCTCAAAAAAGCACTTTCAAACGAGTATTAAAACACTTTTAAAATTCTAGAAACACTTTTAAGTACTTCTTAAAAAAATAATTTCAAACGGTCACTTAAATATTTATTTCATGTGTTTAAAATCCACCACAAAGTGACCCGCTTTTACAATTGAATATTCAATTACTAACTCTCCTAGATTTAAGTTTTCATTAAATGTATTAAAAGTTTACATTTTTAACCTGAAATATAAAAAACATACTTCGAATCTAAAGTTTAAAAATTTGAAAATTTTGAACAAAACATTGAAAATTAGATATTTAATAATATTAATAATAATAAATAATAAAATTATAAAGTGGCACAAGAATTTGAGGTGAATAATGAAATAAAAATTAAGAAAAATAATTAATAGAAGAGATTGTGAAGTTTAACTTAAAAACTTTATTATCTACAAGACTTGTTGAAAATAATGTTATCTTTAGTATTTGGAATTTAATTTATAGAGTGATTGAAAAAAATTAAATTTATTTTCAATATAACAAGTTATTTCTATTTTAAATAAAAAATAGGATTTGTTCCAAATTCAAACATATTAATATTTTATGTAATAATAAATAATATAACATAATTTTTTAATATATTTTAATTATATATCATTATCATGAATCTCTCTACATAGATGGTCTAATAATCTAAATACAATTATACATTATATATATATGATAAGGTAACATTACAATAAACTTAAAAGAATAAGGATGAATTCGACGAGACTATCTTAAAAGAGAGAATGATTGGAAACCATTGAACATTCCCTCATAACAACATAAAACATTCTTTCTCGGTTCATGCATTAGATAGATAAAGTATTTATCATAATATTAATTATGCATGAGAGTTACATGATCCAAAGATTTATCCCCTTTGCACTCACCCATACAATAAACTTTCTTATAGTTGAATACTAGTAGATGAAGAAATTAGTTAAGATAGCTCCAAATTTAGTATCACGAAAGTGATAAAGATAAATATAAATTAAATTGATAGTGAGAAATCAGTGAACTTGTGAAAACATATCAATTTGGTGTCATTGTTAAGTACTGCTGACCATCTTAGTAAGTTCTCTTAATTTTACAATTTTACTTTAGTTTTGTATATTTTTATTATTTAAGTTTAGGAACATAGGCTATTTTTCACATTGTGTTTATTTTCAGTAGTTATGCACTTTATTTAGTAGTTATCCATGAAAAAAATAGGCTAATTTAGTGCAGTAGAAGATCTTTAAAATTAGAATTAAAACCTTACGCTCACGAGAAAAAAAGATCCATTAGAAAAGAGTTGATGATAAAACAGCGTTAGATATATATTAGCTCGATAGCACTATTATACGTAATCATCTTTGAATTTGCCTCCCTTGACAGAAGAGACTAAAACAAAGTTAAGCCCAATCTACTTAAGATGTTTCCAATCTTCTTAGAAAATAATAAATAAAATCTTTATCATTACTTTATGAAATTGAGAAAGTATATCAATCAGTAGAGTCATGTCTAATGAAATAAAAGATATTTAGATTATTTCAAATTCTCCCATAGAGATAAAGCCACATTGGTTTGAAATTTTACCGGAAGAGATATATAGTTTTTTGAAGGGATTTGCAAAAATAAATTTTTAATCGGGTACTACGATTTTAGTCATACGGAAGATGTAAGATCCGAATTAAAAGTTTTATCAAGAAAGAGAATGGAGAGTTATAAGAAGTGTGTGATAGATTTCCTGAAATTCAAAGGATTTGTCTTCATCGTATATTAACTCATAGACAACTCGCTCATGCATTTAACAAGATTAAAATTGAGTAGAATCTGGTATATTCTACATGTGCATGTAGCTTAATGAGACATTTCGCAGAAGAAGCTTGGGAATTTCTAAACACATGGGCAGATAATTCGAGACCGAATGATGTATCGTCCCCGGAAGGAACGAATTTGAAATGAAAATTCTAAGAGAAAGGTCTTTGAGGTAATTCAAGAAGATATATTGGCACCCAAATTCAAGATGATCTCAAAAAGATTGAAAGAATTACAACTTTCTCAGGAAGATTCCAACATTGAACAAAAATTCACCACCAAACATTGTGCAGCTTATGGAACACTCGTTGATGTCACCTCGAGTGTGATATGATTTACACACATGAGAAAGTAAATCCTCGCGACTGTACCGATCGCTCCTAGTAGTAAAAATAGTTGTTTTTTTATGTGTTTAGTGTAGTTGTATATATAGATATGAAACAAAACTTAAATATTAGAAGATTGGGTTTTGATTTTAATAACTAATAATTAACAGGAGTAAAAATAAAATATTCAATATATATAGGATTAGAAAGCAAATAAAGATACTAATTTAAGAATTAAAAACTTGTTTGGGATGATCCAATTTACCTAAATTTTACAAATATGACTTAAGTAATATAAGGGCGATGTTAAACTATTAGCATTAACCAGGACTCCAAAATCTATCTAAACCTCTCCCGAGTTATTAGGGGGCTACCCTTTAAATCTTGGAATCTAACCTGAATAATCCTATGAATCTATTAGCGCTCGATAATTTTACCCATTCAATGGCTATGTGAATTCCTACAATCTCCCAATTTTATAGGTTATAAAGGCGACAATCATCTAGTTCCACATATTGATTCCCCTCCTAGGTGTACTAAATTACATGTCCTTTGTAATGAACACAGATTGATCAATCTTCTATGCGCTAAGTAATTTACTTAGAGCATGGAAGATTGGGATGTTGTTTGAGAAATTTGACGCTAAAAGAATTCTGATTTGATCAAGCTGAAGAATATTCTAATGGTGTTATGGACTCATGAATGATTGAGTTATGTTGCTAGTGGTATAGGTAATCCTATACCCATGGATATGATAGCTGAATCTAGAGCGAGATTATGTTATGCTAGAGTGCGTGTCGGAATCAACACTAAGGATCCTTTACCGGATAAAGTTCATGTTGGTATGGGAGAATATTTTTTACAGGATGATTTAGTAACATTGATGTCTCCTCATTTGTGATAGATTTATATTAGGATGAGACATCATTTTTAGTTATTTAGAAGTCATTATAGTCGATTTTCTTGAGAAATGCTACACTTTCCTATTTTGAGTCTTGATTTAGTAAAATAATATTTTTAGAGCATATTGGGTTTAATTATCTATTTAGTGTGAAGCTTTAAAGATAATTATGGAGATTAATTAGATTCCAAGTCAAAGACTACAAGATATGGAAAGAGATAGACATGGTAATTGGAGATAAGGAAATAAAAGCTAAAAACATGGAAAAGGAAAACCTGCCTTAATCCTGAATTTCTGCACCTACGACCACAAATCAGCTTATATCTCAAACACGGTGAGGAATTTGGAGAAACGGTCAAGAGAAAAGTTGAAGAGCTTTCTGAGACGATCAATTTGGTATATTCACACGCGTCAAACGGATGAATATCGAAGCTGTTAGAGCCAAAAGAAGATCGGACCTGATTTCATGTTTTTAGGGTTACGAATTTGAGTTGGGCTTGGAGTCCACCACTTACTTCTCCTTCAAGAAAACGAATTAGGGCTTCCAAGATACCTATAAATACACCCTCTTATCATTGTAAACATGTCCTTGCTCAGTTCTAAACATTAGCTTAAATTATAAACAATAGCTTAGTCCTTTACATTAATATTCATCCTTAGAATCAAGCTATTCATTCAAGAAGCAAGCTGACCTATAGATGAAGACAAGAAGAAGAAGATTGGAGACTGACAAACTCCTCTTCTACATCTCACCTTCTCTATATTTAGAGTAATTAGCTATAGATCTATGCTCAACCATATTTCTAAGCTTTTATTCTATAAGTTTACTTTCAATTGTTGGATTATTATTTTGTCTACATTCATAAATACTATTTGTTATTTTAATTGATTGAGCTTGGCGTATATTGTTATTATGTGTTTTGACTTATTGTTACACCTTAGATTTGGCCAATCTTAGGATTAATCTTAGTTATTGACAACACCACATAATCGTCTAGTTTTGATCCCTTGCCTAACTAGATAGCCATCAAGGTTTGATTTAATCACCAATCATTACTTAGGAATCCCTAGTAGTGGAGAGGTTGCTCCTAAGACTAGAAGGCTAGGTAGAATTTAGAATCCTGGTTAATATATAATGCTTAATCTGTGACAGGTTAGAATAACGATTTAGTAATAGACTCATATTAGTAATCCTAATCTATTAGACTTACATTCATATTTATTTATCTGCATTCATATTTGTTTATTTCATATCAGATATTTATTTCTAGTTTTATATTTTATTCTAAAACATATAAATTCATCTACACTTGTTAAATATAAGTAGATCTAACGGATACAATCCCTGCGAACGAACTTGACTTATCATTAAAACTTGCAAACGATCTGTGATACTTGCAGTGAGTTCTGTGGTTCTCAAGGGTGTGTGACTCTTTATTATTACCTTTATTTATCTATTATTTCATCACACCTTTGCCCCCACCAAGTTTTTGGCGCCGTTGCCGGGGATTTATCTTTAAGTTAAATCTATTTTGTGTTTATTTAGTGTAGAAGTTTTTATTTGTTTTCAGTTTTACGCTTTCTTTTTGTTTTAGTCTTTCTCAGGATTTTAGATGGATAATCAACGGTTAGAGCTAGGTTTACCTAGTAAATTTCGAGTTCAACGCATTGGGATTCGCGTCCCAACTATCCAAGCCGTTAGATTCAAGCCTGATCCTGATTTAATTAATCAATTCGCGAGCTATGGGAAATTTAATGGTGATACAAATCAAGATCCGGTCAGATCTGTTCAAAAATTCATGCAATTTTGTGATGCCTACATTAATGAAGGTGTTACGCAAGAACAGATGTATTATTTAATGTTTCAATTTTTCTTGACCGGGAAAGCAAGCGATTGGTTTGATGATCAACCTCCCGAGCTAATAACCGATTGGGACAAGCTTCAAGAAAGATTCCTTGATAAATTTTATCCTACAAGTATGCGAGTGAAGGAACTCTTGGAGCCTACAAATTTCTTACAAGAAGCCGGAGAGAGTGTTGGTGAAGCATGGACGAGATTTCAAAAGATGTTGGCAAGATGTCCACTACATGGATACACGCCACAATTACAATTATCCATGTTCTATAATGGACTCGATAGAGAGTCAAGGCTGAGAGCAGATAATATGGGTCGTGGAAATTTTGTCTCTATGGATCCAAAAGAAGCAAAAAGTGGTATGGAAACAATCATTGAGAACAACATGAGTTGGCCACAAGGCAACACTCCTACCACTAACGAAGAAGAAGATGCGAGGATTTCAAGGTTGCAAGATCAAATACAACAACTCGCTATAACTGTTAAGGAAAGCATCCCAAAGCCACCTCAACAGTTATACCTACAAGAGCAAGCCTATGAAAATCAAGCTGATCAACCACCGAGCTATACTGTGCATAATGTAAGTCAAGCTCAATCACGTCCTCAAGAAGAGATCACTGAGTTAAAAGAGACTATTAGTCAATTCATCAACTTCTCGAAGGAAAATATGAGCAGACTTGAATCAAAGATCGATGCATCAGTAGTGCAAAGCCTGCAACAACAGAACCAAGATCTTAAACAACATAATCAACTTTTAGAGAAGAATGTGATGCAGCTCACTACAATCATAGAACAGATGCAAAGTCAACTCCTACAATTGACCCAAGATACAACATCTAACATGAAGAAGATCCAGTACGTTGACGACAAGTTTAAGACTATTAGTCTTCAAGCTCAAAAGATAAAAGAACACGGTGAGATAATCACCGAACCAAACAAGTCAAACGTAAAACAGATGAACTTAGATGAGATAATTGTTGAAGATTGGGTTGAAGAAGTTGAACATGATGAGATTAAGAAGCCTAGAGTGGTTGATGGACCAAGAATTGGAGAGAGAAGTAGAGCAAGACAAACACCCATACATTGCCACTATCCCACGGAGCAACATCAGAAGTGTATAGAGGCGTTAAAACAAGTGAAAATTAACGTCCCTCTACTCGAAGCTATGGAAGGAAGGAGAAACTATGATCGATTCTTTTTGGAGGCACTCTCTAATAAGAAAAGATTCACAAGAGCCAAGTCTGTAGCAATCAATGAAGGGGTATCAGCACGAGTTCAACAAAGATTACCACCGAAGCGTAAAGATCCGGGAAGTTTCAATCTCCCAATCAAAATAGGTGGTATATTTCATGGAAAAGCCATGTGTGATTTAGGGGCAAGTGTGAATATCATGCCCAAAAGTGTATTCAAGAAGATTGGTATTAGTGAAGCGAAACCGACATCCGTAGTCTTACAACTTGCGGATCACTCTACAGTTAAGCCGTGGGGAGTAATAGAGGACGTACTCGTTCAAGTAGGTAACCTTGTTATTCCAACGGACTTTATTATTCTTGACTACAAAGCAGATAAGAACGTCCCATTCATTCTTGGGCGTCCATTCCTAGCCACCAGCGATACTATAGTGAATGTGAATGAAGGAACCGTGACCCTTAGTATTGGAGATAACGTTGAAACATTCTATGTTTCGGGAAAGAAGAGGAAAAAGAAGTCAAAGGAACCATATCCAATCAGAACAGTAACCAAGAAGCCAGAACCTGAAAGTCTCCAAGAAACCATAGAGAAAAAGATTGAGTTTGGGGTAGGAGACGAGGTGGCATGGAAACCTCCCAACCCCAAACAGAGCAGTTCTTGGAAGGGACCTTATGTTATCACGCAAATTTTCTCAGAAGGAGTGGTCGAAATCAAGGCTATCAAAGGTTGCAAGCTCGACTTGGTAAGTGTTAATCATCTCACTCACTGCTGGGGAGGCTATAAAAAGAAATAACCGAGGTAACTCGTCTAACTTTGAAAGACGTTAAACAAAAGTGCCCTTTGGGAGACATCCCATATTAATTTTTATGTTTTTATGTTTTAGTTTTAGTTTAGTTTAGTTTAGTTAATTTTAGTTGATATTACATATTTGAGAAAGGTACTAGTGTTTTTGATGATTAGGTATTGGAGAAATCGAGTTAGGGAAGCGAGCAAATTTTTTTTTTTTTTTTGGACAGAAACTTCGGCAAGCCATATCTTTGCGCTCGGATATCGGAATCAGGTGATTTTTGAGCCTAAACTGCATAACTTTTCGAGATCTAGCTGCTGGGGAGGTTTTTTCCACGTGCGGTACACCGGACCTCAGCCGCGGTGCACCGCGTGGTCAAAAACCCGTACTACGGGTTGCTACCGCGGGTTTTATCCAGAAACGAAAAAAAAAATAGCTGATGGGTCCGGTATACCGGACCCTATACCGCGCCATGCACCGCACAAACCCGTACTACGGGGTCCTACCACGGGTTTTTTGACGTAGGAGGCGCGGAGCACCCCCGCGGTACACCGGACCATGGTCCGCAGCTCAAAAACCCGTACCACGGGGTCCTACCACGGGTTTTATCCAGAAGCTAAAAAAATTTTATCATCAGATGTTCCGGTATACCGGAGGATATGCCCGGTATACCGCGCCACGCCGCCAGAGAGAGAAAGTTACGGATTGAGCTTATAAAAGAGATATAGAGCTATTAATTCCGAATTTCATAAACCTCAAGCCTCTTTCTCTTCTCCAAAACTCTCCTAACTCCATTAAAGCTCATAAAAACCTTCACCTAACATCCAAACACTACCAAATCACCATCCAAAGCCTTCCCTACATCGTTACAAAGAAGATTCAAGCACCCGAATCATATCAAAACACCTAGAAACGGAGAATCGAAGCCATGAATTTCAAAATCTTTTCCCAAAATTCCTTAAACCCATATCACCAAAGCTTGGTTCAATCATACCCACATGGAGAATTGTCATCCTAACACCTTTCCTAACCAAAATAAAGCTTGTTCCACCTATGATCATAAAGTACAACTTTCAAGAGTGTTCAAAGCTTTGAGTTGGGGGTCAAAAGAGATGATGAAGAGAATAAAGAAATTATCAAGTGTTACGGGATATGAAGAATCAAAGCAAGGTATTGGGTAAGATCTAGAAGATTTCAATTGAGATGGGTACTAGTTTGGGAATAAATTACAAGGTAAATCGGATCAAGAGAATAGAGGAAAGCTAGCTGTGGTAAATTCAAAGAACAAAAAGGTTTTAACTTTCATAAGGAAGACACCACAACCTCTACAATCAATATCCATCTACCCAAGATGAACAAAAGCTTCTGGGACGCTAGTAGCTATGTTCAAAACATATTCTCGGATGAACAACTGTCACATGAGAGATTATTCAAGAACAAAGTTGGAAGAAGATAAACAAGAGATTTCTAGAGTGTGATTGATTGGGATGGAGCATAAGAAGATGTAAGGGAAAGCGAAATTGGTGATACATAGAGGTTTTCATACATGGAAAGCACTGCACCCTATTCCGGGTATTGATCAGGCGAGGTAAATAGCCTCGAAGAGTATGTTTTCTTTCTTCCTTACCTTTTCTTTATGTGCAATATCTGTGAAATTTTAATTTTCTTTTATTTTATTTTCGAGTCTTTTCGAGTCGTGGGGACACGGCTCATTTTTGAGTTGGGGGTGTGGGGATTCGTTGTCTCTCATCTCCATTTTTCTGTTTTTTAGGTAAAATTAAAATTTTTGAGAAGGTTTAGACGTATGTAGAGTGTGTTTAATAGCTTGAAAGCATAAGCTCAGTGAGTTAATGATAGTAAGTAGTATGTTTATGAGCTATTTTATTTTGTATGCTTTGAGTATTTGCAGGAAAACACACATTGATAGTAAAGAAAAGATTAGTTAGCAATGCGATAGAAAGTATGTTCGATCTCAGGGAACCTTGAGAAGTGTGTAGGCCGTGAGATCCAAGCTAGTGACAAAACCATTTGATGAAAGTGCTAAAGGTAAGAAAATAACGAAATTGCATAGTGTAGAAAGTGATTAAGGCGGTTCTTTCATATTGAAGCCCTTGAAGCCTTTTTATACCTTCTCACCTTGTGATTTTTGATTTTATATGCTATATCCTTCTCAGCCCCTTCTAGCCTTTCTAAAGCCTTTTTATTTAAACACATTATAAGCCATATCCCTTTAGATTATAGGACTTTTCCATATGACCCGCACTCGAATCGCGATGCATAGACAGTTGTTTTAGAGCTTGAGTTTGGGGTGGTGGGTCCACCATTATGGGAATTGTTATTGGGTTGGGATTTTTGAGCTTATTAATTGTGCTCTGTTATTTATATTGATGATGATTCACAAGATTATATTGTAACCCTTTGCCGGGGTAATAGTGAATGAAAAAGAAGCTACGAGCTAAATTTGCCAATAAGGGCATAAAATATATATATGAAAAAATAGCGTGATATCTCATCATTAAAAAGAGTCATAGCTAAAGAAATTGATTTGAAAAGAAAATATATATATTCGGACCGGCAAAGTGGAATTTTTAAGTGAACATCTTATGCTTCAATTGGGTTATTGGGGATGCTAAATTGTGCATCAAAGAAATCATTGGGTTGAGTGAGAAACGTTTTATGAGAGTAACTCAAGCTCTAGGGCGATTCGTTGATGGCTAGTGAGGAGAGAGCCAAAAGCTCACTCTAAATTATCCAAATATACTTATCATACCATCCCTAAGCCTACATTACAACCTTAAAGACCTTTTGATTCTTTGCTATGTAATCGAGAAGTGATTGAGCCAATAGAGAGTAGTTAAGTGGAGCTTTGGATACTAGTAAAGGTCGATGAACAATCTATAGCTTCCTTGGTGAACTGAGTAAAGTTCCTCTCCTTCTTACATTGCGAAACTAATCTGCTCTTGAATTCAAACCGTGTTGACTGTGGATATGAGAAGTGTACAGGTATGTAGTTTTTAAATATTATTACATGAAATTTTCTGAGTAGTTGATTCGAGTCTATTCTCCATATTCTTCTATCTTCTGTCTTCTGTGCTTAATTGACCTAGGTGTGTATTTAGAGACTTCCCTTTGTTTTTATTTTTATTGTATCGGGACGATACAACTTTGAGTTGGGGGTCTTGATGTCTCCTCATTTGTGATAGATTTATATTAGGATGAGACATCATTTTTAGTTATTTAGAAGTCATTATAGTCGATTTTCTTGAGAAATGCTACACTTTCCTATTTTGAGTCTTGATTTAGTAAAATAATATTTTTAGAGCATATTGGGTTTAATTATCTATTTAGTGTGAAGCTTTAAAGATAATTATGGAGATTAATTAGATTCCAAGTCAAAGACTACAAGATATGGAAAGAGATAGACATGGTAATTGGAGATAAGGAAATAATAGCTAAAAACATGGAAAAGGAAAACCTGCCTTAATCCTGAATTTCTGCACCTACGACCACAAATCAGCTTATATCTCAAACACGGTGAGGAATTTGGAGAAACGGTCA
The DNA here is from genome assembly GCA_029959085.1 of Nemophila menziesii. Taxonomy (NCBI): domain Eukaryota; kingdom Viridiplantae; phylum Streptophyta; class Magnoliopsida; order Boraginales; family Hydrophyllaceae; genus Nemophila; species Nemophila menziesii. The sequence continues at coordinate 145,103,083 of JARWIR010000001.1, forward strand.
AGAGAAAAGTTGAAGAGCTTTCTGAGACGATCAATTTGGTATATTCACACGCGTCAAACGGATGAATATCGAAGCTGTTAGAGCCAAAAGAAGATCGGACCTGATTTCATGTTTTTAGGGTTACGAATTTGAGTTGGGCTTGGAGTCCACCACTTACTTCTCCTTCAAGAAAACGAATTAGGGCTTCCAAGATACCTATAAATACACCCTCTTATCATTGTAAACATGTCCTTGCTCAGTTCTAAACATTAGCTTAAATTATAAACAATAGCTTAGTCCTTTACATTAATATTCATCCTTAGAATCAAGCTATTCATTCAAGAAGCAAGCTGACCTATAGATGAAGACAAGAAGAAGAAGATTGGAGACTGACAAACTCCTCTTCTACATCTCACCTTCTCTATATTTAGAGTAATTAGCTATAGATCTATGCTCAACCATATTTCTAAGCTTTTATTCTGTAAGTTTACTTTCAATTGTTGGATTATTATTTTGTCTACATTCATAAATACTATTTGTTATTTTAATTGATTGAGCTTGGCGTATATTGTTATTATGTGTTTTGACTTATTGTTACACCTTAGATTTGGCCAATCTTAGGATTAATCTTAGTTATTGACAACACCACATAATCGTCTAGTTTTGATCCCTTGCCTAACTAGATAGCCATCAAGGTTTGATTTAATCACCAATCATTACTTAGGAATCCCTAGTAGTGGAGAGGTTGCTCCTAAGACTAGAAGGCTAGGTAGAATTTAGAATCCTGGTTAATATATAATGCTTAATCTGTGACAGGTTAGAATAACGATTTAGTAATAGACTCATATTAGTAATCCTAATCTATTAGACTTACATTCATATTTATTTATCTGCATTCATATTTGTTTATTTCATATCAGATATTTATTTCTAGTTTTATATTTTATTCTAAAACATATAAATTCATCTACACTTGTTAAATATAAGTAGATCTAACGGATACAATCCCTGCGAACGAACTTGACTTATCATTAAAACTTGCAAACGATCTGTGATACTTGCAGTGAGTTCTGTGGTTCTCAAGGGTGTGTGACTCTTTATTATTACCTTTATTTATCTATTATTTCATCACACCTTTGCCCCCACCAAACATATGATTGGAATCCTATGATTTGTTCTAAATGCAAAGGAATTGGTCATTTAGAAATAAAATGTCAAGCAATTAAGCAAGTTTGGAAGCCAAAAATATTGCCAAAAATCTTATAGTTGAGGCTGAAAATAATAAGAATGTTCTTGTAGAAGAGAATAAACTTAAGAAGATTAACAAACTATGTCATGGAAGTCTGTTACTAAAGGAATAAATTCAAAAGTCATAAGAATATAGATGAAGGTGGGTGCTTCATTTCAAGTAATAATTCTTCAAGTAGATGGATTCTATAATTAATTTGTACAATGATCTTCTCATTCTCATGAGTTCAGAAAATATGGAGAAAAAAGTTACAATGCCTACTAATCTATGAATCTAGACACATGGAATGTTAGGGGTTTCAGTAAACTCCTAAGGTAAGTAGATTTAAGTAAATTTTTTATATGTGAATAATACAAAATTCATTGGTATTTTGGAAACTAAATTTAGATTTGGAATAGTTCTAAAATCATTCATCCACTGGTTAGTAAATATAATTGGCCTCACAACTACTCTAAAGATTGTTCAGGCAGAATTTGGATTCTATGGGACAACATTATTGTTAATGTCAAAGTAATTGAGATGAATTATCAATTTATTTTGTGTGAAGTGACTAGTATTGTTGATAACGTAAATTTCATATCCTGTATAGTCTATGCTAGCAATGAGGAAGATGAGAGATATGTGTTGGGATAATTAAATTAGCTACAGTTGTAGATGTGACAGAGAGTTATTTTGTTGTTTGGGTGATTTCAATGAGATTCCGAAGATAGAAAAAAATGCTTAATTATGATGAACTTTCTAAGAGTGATTTAAGCTTTATTGATTGCACTGATGATGCAAATTTGTTTGAGGATCAATCTAGTGGTAACAATTATACTTGGAATAATAAAAGTGATGAAGCAAGTCTAAGAGCTAGCAAAATCGACTGAGTATTCATTAAAATTATGTGGATTGATCATTTATACTCAAGTGTGTCAATAACATCATCATCTACATCTGATCACTGTGTCATTCATCTATCGGTGTGTAAAATTCAAATGGGACCTCAATGTTCCTTCAAATTCTTCAACATTTGGACTACTCGTCATGACATTATAGATGTTGTTGAGAATGATTGGAAAATCAAGGTGAATAGTAAGTATATTTACAACTTTGCATGAAGAAAAAAGAAGTTAAGAATGCTACCAAAATTCTTAACAATAAGCATTTCATAAGAGAGCCTCAACAAATGTTTAAGCTGCGGAAAAAGTTGGATACATTTCAATCTTGTATTATGTCTGGAGTACATGATGATGATATTTTAGCAAAATAAAACGCTTTACTAAATAATCTTGAAGATTTTGTTTCTGTTGAACAAGATGTTGTAAAGAAAAAAGCTAGAGCTACTTGGGCTAATCAAATTCATTGAAACTCATCCTAATACTACAAGCTTATTAAAGGTATAATTGCACATAACAAGATAAATTATTTTACCATAAATAATGATGATATTGCCAATTCCACTAATCTTATTAAATAGGATATTATTAGCTTTTATAAAGATTTTGTTAGATCTAAATATTCAAAAGAAGAAACTTGTAACCTGAAATACTTAGTCAATTATTGACAAAGAATTATATTAAGAAGATTATGATTTACTTAGTACTCCAATATCTTATGCAAAATTTAAGTCAACCATGTACTCTATTAGTGAAGATAAAAGTCTTGGACCTAAAAGTTGGACTTTAAACTTCTAATAAAAGGCTTGGAATATTGTTGGAATAGATGTATTTAAAGCTATTAAACAATCATTAACTACATGATATGTTCTCAAACACGTCAATGAAACTAATATTATACTCATTCCAAAAGAGCCCAGTGCTTCAAATTTTAGGAAATTCAAGCTTATATCATGTGTCAACACAACGTACAAATGTTTATCTAAATTTGTTGCAAATAGATTGAAGAAAGTGTTATGTAATCTTGATGATATTAATAAAGCTGCATATGTAGGAAAGAGATTCATCTATGATAACATACTTGTGTCTCTAGACATTTTTTTCCGGTGTGAGAAGAAAAATATCTCTTATATACCCTATTCACATTTATTTTCAAAAAGAATATGAGAATGTCCATTTGAATTTTGTGCTCAATTTTATACAGGCTTTTGGTTTCCCAACATTGTTCATCAAATAGATTAATATGTGCATTACAACTCCTACGTATTCTATTTGTATTAATGGATATATGTGTGGATTTTTGAAGGCAGGAGAGGCTTAACGAAAGTAGATCCTTTATATCCTTACCTTTTTTCTCTTTGTATGCAAGTTATCACAATAATTGTTCATAGGATTAGGGATAAAGAGTTGTTCATATTCCATCCTAAGTGCCACGGTCTGAAACTGAAGCATATAATATTTGTAGATGATCGTCTCTTGTTTCTCAAGTCATGTGTTAATTCAATTTTACTTGTTAAAGAAGTTATGGAGAGACTTTCAAGAGTTTCTGGATTAAGGATTAACAAACATAAAAGTGAGATATATTTTAGAGGCAATTCTAAAGAATTCAAGAAAATATCAAGAATATACTAGAAATCATGATAGATAAAATGCTTGTGAGGTTTCTTATTGTTCCATTGAATTCAAATAAATTAAGTGTCAAAGATGGTAATGTTTTTGTTGAGATAATATGTCAAGATATCTCAAATTGGATTTCAAATACTATCATTTGCAAGTAGAGATGAACTGGTTAAAACTATCCTTGTTAGTAAGGTTTGTATCAGTGTAGAGTTTTCTTGTTTCCTAAACAAGTGATTTACAAAGAGTGACAAAAAATGGCTAGTTTTTTATGGAAAGGTAACATCAATGGAGCTCATAGATCTAAAATCACATGGTTTTTTGTTTGTACAAAGAAAGATGGAGGTGGTCTTATAATTCCTAATCTTGAAGACGTTGACAAAGTATGTTTTCAGTAGAGTGTATAAAAAAAATTCAAACTTATGGACTAATTGGGTGTATTCTAATTATATCAAAGACAGAAGTGTTTAGAGTCTCGTTATTAAACATGAGTCTACTTGGATATGAATGAAACTAATGTAAAACAGAGATAGTGTATATAGATTTATTACTCATAAAGTTAGAAGTGGGAAGGATACTTATGTTGTTTGGGACAATAGATCAGTGGTAAAATTGTTGAAAATGTTTTGCAAAAAGAGGTATATAAGGAAGGATTATGGTGTAACAAAACAATGGATTCTTGTATTATCAATGGAAGATGGCACGTTCACCCTATTATGAAAGGTTTACTTCATCACCTTAATAAGATAAGTTTAGTTTCAAGTCAAGATATCATTAGATGATATGAGAATCAGTAATCAATTTTTTTTTTCAAGAAAACACATGAAAATATTAGTATGAAGCATGACAAAGTCAGCTGGAGTAAGTGTATTTGAATTGATTCAAATATTACCAGATGTAGTTTTTATAGCTCGTAAGCTTGTCTTGATAAACTAGCTACCAATAAAAGAATGTGAAGGCAGGTTCTTAGTAACAATCCCTTATGAAAAAAATTCCATGCTTATATTTAGAATAAAGAACATTTCTTTCTTGACTACTCTTTCACTAAGAAAACTTTGCAAGCCTGAATTGAACATTTGAATAGAAAATATGTTACTCTATCTTGGGATAATCTCATTGTTTATATCATGAAGTTATGTACAAGTAAATTTCTTGTAGATTTACATGGTAGTTGGTTAACCTACTTCTTGTATATCATTTGGAATGAAAGGAATTATAGAATCCATGGTGGAAATATCATGAGTGAGGATCAAGTCATTTCCAAGATTCTATCCTTAGTACCGCTAAGGCTTAAACATGAAAATCTTGGTATTAAATTGTCATAAATGACTATTTCCTGCAATTATGTAATAAAGTAAAGGATTGGTTCTCAATTTACAACAGAAATTTGAAGAACAATTTGAGGAAATTTGATTTGACTAATGTTTCTTTTTCATGATTAGATGCATCTTTTATTTCCAATAGAATCTTAGGAAAAAATTTAGGATTTAGGGTGTTTCTCTAATTGAATTATGCAGTTTGCTATCATTGAATTGTTGGTTTGAAGTTGTGATATTTACCCTCTCCTAATAGAAATCTGAAGAAAGAATTGAAGGTTGGGGATGATATTGCATAATGGTGATGATGTGATCTGTTTATTATGAGGTGTTGTGAGTTACTCTATTTCAATAAGGAAATTTGATTTGACTAATGTTTTGTTCATGATTAACAACAACTCCTATTTTCAATAGAAATCTTAGGAAAGGTTTGAGGAAAATAGGTTAGTTCTCTTATCGAATTATATAGATTGCACTCTGATGTATCCTTTTTTGTGATATATTAATCTATTCAAGAGATATATTTTAGAGGGTTTATGGGACCTAAATAAGGTATTATTCTCTAATATTTGACATATTGTACTTTTCCATCTCTTATTAGACTTATTGTTTTTATAGAGCTTGTGTGTCTTAATTGTGTATTAAGTGTGTAGATTTTAGGTTCATGGTTAACACAAGATGACAAGAGGATAAGGATAAGGCAATAAGTCAAGTCAAACCCTAAGCCAATGCGTAAAGGAGCAAAAAGACACTTTGGAGAATATGAAGTGTTTACCGGCAAAATCTTGACGTCAATTGATTCAGTCACCACAAAGAATTGGTCCAATATTTGAACTTAGATCCTTTTGATTGGATATATCTTGGATTCAGTAAAATGTGGGAAGTAACGGAATTTAATTAGAAGTTGAGATGAAGAAGTTACGCCATTTGTTTCCACCGTGACCCAAACTTGTCTAACACCAGGCTAAAAACGGGTTGAGTTATTTTAACCCATCTAAGTGAGTCAATTAGGCCCCATAACATTTTAGCCTAGTATATAAGTATTTTAGCTGGTCCTAATTCATAACAACTCAATCATCACTTAAACATTTTATCATTCAAGCGTCTGGAGAGAGCACAAGAGAAGAAGGAGAAGGGGGTTTTCGACAAAACCTCATCATTCTTCACCATTTCAACACTGAACCATTCTGCGCCTTAAAGTAATTTCATTCTATTTTGTATATTAAATATGATTATATCATTTGTATTCAGTAATTTTTATTATTTAATTATGAACTAAACTCTCATTTCTTGATCATTGCTTATGTATGAACCTATGTTAGTCACTTAAATGTTATATTGAAATTGGGATTACGTTTAATTAAAGTTAGTTAATATTTCCATTAAATATGTATTTGTGATTATTTCCTATTCATATTTTGGCCAAATATTGGGTAGTGTTAGTAATTATTCTTTTAGGGAGATGGGTCGAATAACGAATATATTACATGGACGCTTAGTCTGCGTTAGTGAACCAGGAGGTCTTGACTAACCAAGTAGTCAATAGATTTTGATCCATTAGCATTTGAAAGCATTTGTAAGGTCACTCTGGAAAGGTCTCTAGTGTCGTAGGTAGCTTCATATCTACCTGGGAGAGATTTGGGAAGATTGTTGAATCTCAACTAGTTTAGAATTACCATTCCGCCCTTGTTTCTAAAAACTTTAAATTAACTACATAGTGGATTACTAGCAAGACTCAAGCACCTTTCTCATCCATTTCTACATCTTATTACTTTAATCTTTCTTTCATTTCAGTTATTATTCAATTCATTGAAATTTTAGTCTCTTTAATCATATAAACCCAATAAGTATCATCACATTAGTCGCTATTTCGTTTACAACTCATCACAACTAACTTATAAACACATTTATTTAACTTTGATAGTCTCTATGGAGATGATAATCCTTTATACTTATCAAATTTTATTACTTCTCAACGCCCTCGTACACTTGTGGGTAAGCAACCCCTTCCATTGTGTTGATTTATTATCACACTTGGGAGGGCGAACTATCATTTTTTGTTTGATGCTACGATATTTCCCCTCTTCTAATAGAAATCTGAAGAAAGATTTGAATGTTTGGGATAGTATGGCATAGTGTTGTTTGTCACATATTTGTCATAAGGTGTTGTGAGTTAATTTGTTTCTTGATTCGTGGTGTGAAGTCAACTAATAATCTCATGTAGAGTAGGTGATGCTTGTTAAATGTTTGATAGTTGTTAGAAGTTTAGTTATTGCATAATAGTCTTTTACTTTGTAATAGTTAATTTTTAGTACTATAAGTTTCCTTGTACAGAGGAAACTTCTCAATTATAATGTTTAAGGTGTCAGAGTCAATATGATATAAATGTTTTTCAATGATTATAAAAAAACAAAGTAATACAAGACAATACACAAAGGAATATGTATATGTCCAGACAAATAATCCTAAAATTCCTTAAAAAGCCTCAAATTATAATTATAGGGTTCATAAGTAATTATCCCAAACTAATGAAAAGATTAATTCATGCATAAAATAAAGTTAAGTATAGTCATTATTTAAATATATTAAAAAGGAAATAAAGGTAAACGACTTACCATAATTAAAAGATGATAATCTGTTACTCCCTACTTATCATCTTACCTTCTCTTAAGTTGAGTAATAATAAAAATGAGTTCAAAGGAGTGCAAAATCTGATCTATAGTAATAAATATGTATTCCTTTCTCCTTGTGACCCACAAGAAAATTCACAGATTCAGGACCACATTACTGTAAATTGGTTCTTTAGCGACTAAACTATTCGCGACTACATTTTTTTTAGTCGTTAATGATCCATCTTCCGTGACTACAAGTCATTTACGACTACATTCAATCATTTCCGACTACACAAGTCATTGCGAATATATTTTCTAATTTGCTACTAAACCATGTAGTTGCTAATGATGTCGTAGTAGTTGCGGGCATGTTTTTTAATGTTTAATTTTTTTTACACGAATAAAAGTAGTCGCAAAAGATGTATTGTTTTTTGCGAATATTTATGTAGTCTCTATTAATGCATATTAGCAACTACCTCTCCATTTATAGCGACTACATGATGTAGTCGCGAATGCTCTTAGAGTATTTATTGCAATAAGTTTGCGATTTGAAATCATAAATACCCCAAAATTTCTATCTTTCCCACAATTCTCTCAAAACCCTACAATTTTTTTGACTAATCATCATCAAATATTATTCCAACACGTGTAAAAGCTTTCCGGGGTCAACCAACAAAGTGGAACCTACTCAATTCTCACTTTCTCCAACCAAATTTGCCCAAAATTAGGTATTTTTTCTTCATTAAAACTTTTAAAAAATTATTTTATTTGATTATAATTGTGTATTTAATGTGATTTAGTATGATTAGGTTATTAGTAATATGTTTTATTTTTTTGATATACATGTTATTAATTTGTATGAGAATAAAATGCACAAATATTTATTTTGTATTCTTTATATTGTTGTAGTTGATTATATTGTTAATATACGATGGCTTCGGGTATGGATAAGAGCTGGATTAATTCCGCTCTTCATGTTTTGCATGAATTTGTTAATGAGATAGAAGAATTTCTCGCATTTGTTCAAAAATAAGAGTATATTAACGGTACTTTGTTTTGTCCGTGTAATGAATATTCGAATAATCGTCGTTATAATGTCCAAAAGGTTTGGGCACGTCTTTTAAAATTTTGTTTTTTGTCCATGTATGAGATTTGATCAAAGCAGGGTGAGCTTTTAGAAATTCCCGAGACTCGGTATGCAGAAAATAAAATGTTGGATGTCAATGACGATTTGAGACCTACTTACGAGGGTGGTGTTTACTCGGGTGATACTGAGATGAGAGACTTGAACAATTCAACACGCAGCAGTTTCGAAACTTTGTTTGAGGAATTGGAGACTGAATTATACCTTGGATGCATAGTAATGAGTTCATCAAATTTTATTGTGAAAATAATGCACGTAAAGGTGAAGAACAAGTGGACTAACACATCATTCACCGAGCTTCTGGAATTGTTGTGTCACGTGTTGCCCAAACCTCATACCTTGTCCGAGTCTTACGAGGAGTGCAACAAAAAGTAAAAAATTTAGGTATGGGGTATACTAATATCGATGTTTGCTTGAACGATTGTGCTTTATTTTAAAAGGAGAATGAATACCTCGACAAGTGTCCAGTATGTAGTGAATCTAGATGGGACCCAAAGAATGGTTAAAAAGTAGCGCATAAGAAACTCTGACATTTTCTGATAGCGCCGAGGCTTCAGCGGCTTTATGCTTCGAGACACACTACCAAAGATATGATTTGGCATTGTACAGGGAAGAGTACCGACCAAGATGTGTTGCATCATCCGGTTGATTGGTGATAGTTGGAAGAGATTTTTAGAGCTACATCCTGAGTTTGCAATTGAACCTCAGAATGTATTCTTGGGTCTGGGTATCTATGGTTTTTGTCCGTTGTCTATGCAGAACAACTCATATAGCATGTGGTCAGTTCTATTGACTGTCTACATCTTGCCACTGTGGTATGCATGAAGGAAACCACATTTCAGCTTTGTTTGTTGATTCCGGGTCCCCGTTTACCCGGTAAGGACATGGATGTCTTTCTCCCCCCCTGTTAAAGATGGGTTAGAAGAGTTGTGGGAAACAGGGATCCTTACGTATGATGCTCACACAAAGCATGAGTTTACAATGAAGGTTTGTTTGTTGTCCACGACTAATGATTACCCCGCTAGGCCATACACGTCAGGGTGGCAGGGTCAAGGTTACTTAGCTTGCCTAGAATGCATGGATTCAACTCCGTCGAAAAAGGTGAAGATAGGGGTAGTTTATTTTGATCATAGACGTTGGTTACCTATGAGACATCGATTTAGAAACGACAAATTTTAATACCTGAGTACTGATTATAGCCCCCCCCCCCCCCCCCCCGAGGAAACATAGTTCTGTTGATATTCAGACACAGTTAGATGGGTTGCCCATTGTGTTTTCTGGTACACACAACGATTTTGGGGGAAAGACGACGAAGATAACTGGTCCTCGTCAGCTCAATTGGAAGAAAAAGAGTATTTTTATCGTTTACCTTATTGGTCTAAGAATTTGTTAAAACATAACATTGATGTTATGCAATGCAAGAAGAATGTGTGTGATAGTTTGCTCGGTACAGTTGTAGGTCTTGATGGGAAAATAAACATAGATAACGTGAAAGCGAGAATAGATCTTAACGACATGGGCATCAGGAAAGAAATGTGGTTGATATCAAGAGGAGGTAAAGTGATATTAAAGCGAGCAACGTATACGTTGTCAATGGGTAAGCGGAAAATATTTCTTGACTGGTTAAAGGCACAGAAGCTTCCCGATTGTTTTGCATCTAGTTTGAGAAATAATGTTCAAAGTGATACGGAAAAGATTATTGGAATGAAATCTCGTGACTGACACGTGATAATGCAGTATCTTTTCATGGCTGGTATCCCCAAGCTTATTGAAGATAAATCGATTAGTAATGCGATTATACAGGAAAGAATCTGATGAAGGAAGTGATCCTGGAGATGATGATGAAGGAGATGAAGTAACTCGTTTATATAGCCATTAGTTTGGGTTAGGGGTGAAAATCAGATCCAAAATTTTCCGATTTCTAACTTTTCCAACCCGAAAATTCTAATTTCGGAACAGATTTTTAATGTTACGAAATTTTAAATTTCGATTTCTGATTTTCTCGGAAAAATAGGATCAGAATTGGAACTACATATAAATTTCTGAAATTTCCAGAATTTCCCATTCGATTTTATTCCGAATTATATTTTTGATTTTATATTATGTATATTAAATAAATAATAAATCTTAGATAAAGAAAAAAATATACCACCAAAACGTTGAAAAATTTCTGAAAAAGGAAAAGAAAAGGTATACGCTGAAAAACAATGTAATATTTTTCTTTATGTTTGAAAAGAAAAAATGCAAGCGGATAAAGTTGCGAATGAGGCTAGAAACATGACAATAAAGAATAAGCTTATGACTATTAGTCATTTTGAACAAGCTTTTGAATTTTCAAAACTTAATATTGGCTGAGTTTCGGTTTTTATTTTACTTGGTGCCTAGGCACCTTCTACTATCAAAAAAAGAAAAAGAAAAAAGACAATAAGACATGATAAAACCTAAAACCCATCTCCTCACAGTCACATCGGAAAAAAAAAAGCAAAAATATATCTTCACACTCATGTCTCACCTTCTTGGCTTGGAATAAAAAGAAAATCTTCCTAGCTTCTCGCCAAGCCGCTCTCCTGCACAAGAAATACGCACCTATTTGTGGACCATCCTCCACCATCATCAATCTAGTTTGACTATACTATCAATAAAAGTTTTAAAGTTTAGAACCAAAATTTTCACAATTTCTAAACAAAAATTTCGAAATTCCGAACAAAAAGTTCCGAAATTTTCGAACCAAAAATTCTAAAATTTCCGTGCCGAAATTTTTGACTTTTCGCTAAATTCCGAAATTCTAAATTCAGAATTTTTTTTCAGTTCCGGAAAATAGGAACAGAATTGGAATAGAAAAAAATCTATTCAGGAAAAAATTAGAAATTTTCTAAAAACTCCTTTTTTCGATCTGTTCCTTTCGATTTTCACCCCTGGCTTGGGCTATTTTAGTTATTTGATTGTTATTTTGTTTGTTTATCTTATTTTGACTATGTTTGACTTTTGGTTTGACTTTTATTGAATTTGGTTTGACTTTGACTATCAATGCATTAATATATTATTGGTATTTTAATTAATTATTTATATTTTATTGATATTTTTAATTATTAATTCTTTTTATTAATTAATGCAAATAAATTTAATTCAAAAACACAATTTTAATTTTTTTTAAAGTCATTCGCGACTACATGTAATCGCTAATGTCAATCTAATAGTCGCTAGTTTGCCATCTCTAGCTACAACAGTAGTAGTCTCTAATGATGACTTATTAACGACTACATATTTAGTCGCCAATGAGGTAACTGTAGACAGTAATGACATTAATTAACGACTACCCTGTAATCGGCAATGATACTAAATAATGACAACATCATGTAGTCGTAACTCTTTCGACAAAGGTTCAAGCCATTAAACCAGAAAATCCTGAATACATCCTTTTAGCCAAGATAGTTGCCGATAGAATAGTTCCACTCTCATCATTCCGTAAAGTTGTCTTTGATGCCTGGGGTATACTCGGAAGAGTTATATTCGAGGAAATGGAACCTAACATTTTCAAAGTCACACTATTTCAACCTGAGGAAGCTGAAAGAATATTTTTCGTGAGGCCACTTACAGTCCAAGGCCTACACGTCAGTATTACAAAATGGGAAGGAGGAATAGCTTTCAAAGACATCGATCTGAAGTACACATGTGTGTGGGTAAGAATCTATGGTCTGGCGGGAATACAAAATACGCTTGAAGCAATTATGATTTTTGGTGACTTTATAGGCGAGGTGATTGAGGTTGATCACCCAATGATTGACCTTGATAACCTTAGCTTCATAAGGTTTAGAGTGAAGATCAAAGCAGCTGAACCATTGAAGACGGGTGTATTCCTTGAACAACTAGACGGCAAAGCATGGGTATCTTTTATTTACGAAAACATAGGGTTGTTTTGCTTCAACTGTTGCGTAATTGGACATAATAAAAGTGTGTGTCCAACTTCAATGGTGCGACCTAAATGGTCTGATGGCGCGGTGCGATACTGTAATTGGCACAAGGATATGAATATAAGGTGTGAAGATAAGGTGTTCCATATTATTAGGAAAAAAGATCGATGGGGGCATTTTGACGAAGTGATACGCTTCTACCTTTTTTGTAGGTTCGAAGGTGATGGCGAAGATAGCTCTAGTAACCCTAGCCAAGGAGGTATTGCTGCAACAACTAGAGTCTTTCAACAAGGGGCTGGTCAGATTGGTCAAAATACTCGAGTTAGGAACGATGAGAAGCAAGACAGTGTGAATTCGGGTAGTGAATCAAACAAAAGGAAGAGGGAAAACTCAGAACTGTTGGAAGATATGTTCAAAAACCTGCACAACATTGATGGACCAATAAAAATCTCTGAGAAACGGTTTCCTGGTCTGTACAAAATATTTCGCAAGGAGCTTGGTGATATAGGTATGAGCATTGTATATTGACGAAATGTATAACAATTTCAAATCAAGTGCGGACGATGGTGTTGGTTATTGGAAAGATGTCACGGTTAAACCATTGGAGGTGGGCAAATCAGTCTATGATTTGAATGTTAATGTGGGTAACACTGTGTCAAAGGTAGCTGGTGATCAGTTTTGGAACACTAGGTACGAAGCTTGAGGTCCTTCAAATTTAAAGAATATGCAGGGGATTGAAGTTAGTGAAGGTAAAGGGAAAGGGGTCATAGAGGGAGGAGACTCTTATGAACCTGATGAAGAGTCTCCGAACTCACAATCTATACACATCAGTCAACACCCAAGAGAGGTAGAGGAGAATAAGGAAGTGTCGAAGGGAGATGGTTACGAAGTTTTTAAACCTAAAACTAAGTTCACATGGCCAAAAACTCTTAAAATAAAAGGTGCTCCTAGTGGTTGCCCAGGGAACTCTAAAGTGAGAAAATTTACAAAGGGAGACTTTGATGATCTGGAGAGGAGAATTAACGATATACAAGGCTTTATCAGTGAGATAAGTGATAGCTTCTATGAGGTTAGAGGACAGATAAAGAAGGAGGAGAACTTTTGTGATGGGATTCGAGTCAAGAACGTGGATGATGGGTATGAGGAGGGAGGTGAAAGGCTTTTCTTCTGTAAGGGCGATGATTGTGATGGTCACATTGAATACGGATCGAGTAGCAGCGAGGATACGGGAGACTTTGGTGGTGCCCAGGCTAGTACCGCGATGACGAACAAAGTTCAAAATTTCATCGAGGATAGCGGCCGGTCCCGAAACCAGGCCGGAGTTGATGGATAACTATTGCATTTGGAATTATCAAGGTGTAAGGGCGCCCTTGACAAGGAAGTCTTTTAAGTATTTAGTTAATAAATTTAATCTTTCTTTTGTATGCTTGTGTGAGTCAAAACTGAGACGGAAGGACATACGTTCTTGTTCTCAGATTAGTAGTTTTAATAATTTTCACGCTGTTGACCCCGGAGGAAGAGCATATATGACCGGGGGTATGGTTTTGATGTGGAAAAATGATATTTCGATTTATATCATTTTTCTAGTTTGAATGTGGTTGTTTGTAAAATGAATGAAAAGGATGGTTCAAGTTGGTTTTTGTATTGTGTTCATGCTCCTTGTGATATGCATAGTAGATATGAAACCTTCAAATCTATAACAAAATGGCTTAAAAAGTTAAAAGGACCTTCAATCATTCTAGGGGAATTTAATGAAATAAGAAAATTCTGAGAGAAGATCGCGAAAGTGCAACCTAATTTAGATAGGATTATAAGGTTTAACGAGTTTATAAATGAGAACCACCTCGTTGATATTCCGAGCAAAGGATGCTATTTTACTTGGACTAATAGGAGAGAAGGTGACGAGAACGTGAAAGAAAAGTTAGATAGAGGATTAGCAAGTCTTGAATGGTGCTCGAAGTTTATAAACACTAATATCATTGTACCCCCGGCGGTTGGGTCCGATCACTCACCTCTTATACTAAACCTAGACATAGAAAGTGAAAATAATGAGAGATATTTTAGTTTCAAATCAAGATGGTTAGAGCACGTTTAGCGTAAAGAAGTTGTGGAAAGGAATTGGGGCAAGAATGAAATGGTTAGCAATATAAGGAAATTTTGTGACAAAAGGGACGCTATGTGTTTAGCATTAAGTGGATGGAGTAAAGCAACCTTCTTTAATAATAGGAAAAAATTTGTCACTCTTTATAAAAAACTTGAGGATTTACAAGACAGTAATATGAATAAAAGGAATCAAACGATGGAAATTGAAGTGAAAATGAGATCGAAAAATGTTGGGATGAGGAGGAATTATACTGGATGGATAGAGCGAGGGACCTTAATATGAAAGAAGGTGATAAGAACTCAAAATATTTTTTCGCTAAAACAATGCAAAGGAGAAAGATAAATAAAATAAAAGTTCTAAAGTGTGAAGGAGAGGAATGGTGCGAAAATAAGAAGAGAATCAAGGAAACGATTAGAAAATTTTGTATTGAACTCTTCAAGAAAAAAGAGGTTAGTAATATACAAGAGGTTACGAAGCATATCCCATGTAAATTGAGTTACCAAATGAACGAAATACTAACGAAAGTACCTGATATAAGAGAGATCGAAGAAGCAATTTTTAAAATGGATGGATCAAAAGCTCCGGGCCCGGATGGACTCCTAGGAAAGATTTATCATGAGTTTTGGGATATAATTAAAAATGATGTTATACGAATTGTGATTGATTTCTTTTCAAATAATACGCCACTCAACATGCTAAATGATACTATTATAACCCTTGTTCCTAAAAGGGAGAAACAAGAGACGATTAAAGATTTTAGACCAATTTCTTGTGTTAACTTTTGCTACAAGATTATTTCGAAAAAAATGGCATTAGATTGCAACCTTTTATGTATGAAATAATCTCACAAACACAATCTGCTTTTATTAAAGGAAGAAGTATCCAAGATAATATTTTAATAGCACAAGAGGTCTCATATTTCCTAAATACTAAGAGGAAATCGAAAAATAATTATACGGCGGTCAAAATCGACATGGGAAAAGCTTACGACCAAATCAATTGGGAATTCTTATTTGAGACTATGAAGGCACTTGGATTCACGGAGAAATTGGTAGATTGGGTAAAAAACTGCGTCACAACTGTATCTATGCAGATAAAAGTCAATGGTCAAAGACACAGGAAGTTTAGACCAGAACAAGGACTTAGGCAAGGAGACCCACTTTCCCCCCTCTTATTCTCACTTTTCACTGAAAGCCTAATTGGAATTATCAACAACCAATGTAGAGAAGGAAATATTGAAGGAATATCGATTACGAAGAAATGTCCTAAATTAACACACCTCTTTTTTGCGGATGATGCATTATTCTTTATCAAAATCAGTGATAGGGAAGTAGAAGCGTTTACAGAAACACTAAAACTATATTTCCAAGCATCTGGTCAAAAGGTCAACTTAACAAAGTCATCAATCTTCTTCAGTAAAGACACGCCAAACCATATAAAAGAAAAAGTTACTTCTTCTTTGAATATAAAGTGCACGAGTTCATTGGGTAAATACTTGGGTTTGCCACTCACGTTAAAAAGGTCAAAAGTTGAGAACTTAAACTATATAAAAGATAGATTACTCAGAAAATCAGCTAGCTGGACGGCATCCCTTTTATCTGAAGGGGAAAAGAAACCTTGATCAAAGCTGTTTTACAAGCAATCCCGAACTATGCAATGTCAATTTTTGAATTCCCCAAAACACTCTGTAAAAAACTTACAGCCTTAGTGGCAAATTTTTGGTGGGATACAAAAGACAAGAAGAAGATACGTTGGTGTAACTGGAATAAAATGGCGACGGCTAAGAAAATTGGAGGAGTTGGTTTCAGGGATTTCCAGAAAATGAACCTCCCTATGTTAGCTGGCCAAGGATGGAGAATTATTAACAATAAAGATTCGCTAGTTCATAAAGTGCTGAAAGGAATATACTCACCTAACGAGAACTTGTGGGACACGAAACTAAAAAATAAAAGGTCATGGAGCTGGGCGAGTGGTGGTCCTTTGTGTGTTCTAAATAAATGCAAATAATAATCGAACCACAACCGCAAGTGTACGGTTGTCCCAAGTAGTATAACTGATAAATCAGATTCGTTCCAAGGACGGATGGTTGATCACAATGTTTAGCAAGTAGTGATTGATGCACTTATGAAAGTAAAAGACAATAAAATGTTTGTTTTGTTTTGTTTATTAAAATTACTAAATGAAAGACAAATTATAAATGCAAGTAAAAGATAAGACGCAAGTAAAATGAGTGAAAACGCAATATGAGAAGTAGTACTTGAGAACGCAAGGATCCTCCTAATCTTATTTCCTAACTTATGTTGTTTAAGGGCTAAATTGGTCAATTACAATGGTCGGGATTCTAATTTCCTTATACCCCCGTCAGGGTGGACTATAAGGCGATCCTAAAGTGTCACTAGTCCCGTCAGGGTAAATATGATCCACTGTTGGATGATTAAGTGTTATTACCTCATTGGCCCTAGGATTAGCTAAGCTCGTCAGAATCATTAACTTCTATCCTAGATTCAATCAATATTTCCGTACCTAAACCCTCTGTCAGGATGATCCAATCGCCACTAATTGGAATAGCCTAGATACTAATACCTAATCTTAGTTCGCGACTCTAAAATCAGTAAATAATCACAAATTATTGAAAAGAGTAATGAACCCAATCTAATTTAATTTAATCTAAACCCAAATTCAACATTCGTTATTTCATAAAATTAAGATTCACCCATTGTTTGTTCTCAAGCACTATGGAAAGCTTAGATCATATTAAAATTAAAAACTAAATTAAAAATAAAGGAATTCATATTTGTTTACAAAATTAAAGATAAGAAAAACCTAATTTCCGGAATAGGAATGACTACGAACGGAGATATAGACCCTCTCCAGCTCTTGTAGCTTCTTCTTCTTCCTTCCGTTGACTTCTCTCTGGTGTTTTTAATCTTGCAGAATGTGAATTGTGTGAAAAATAGGAGTCCAGACCTCTTTTTATAAGCATAAATTCGTTCTAGGGCTTGGACCAGAAAATAGAAAATTAATTAAATGTCCAAGCCCACTTTCTAAGCCCAAAATCCCGTAACTGCTGATACACCTTCACTAAAACGGCTTTTCCCGATGCGTTACAACTCCGATTGACCTCATTCCAGTTGCTAAAGTTCCGTAACTCGATAAGGAATGATTTCTCTTCAAAGGTTAGCGGCTAAATCATCGCTTAAGCACCTCGAAATCAGCAATCTATGGCCTGGAAAATGGATTTTCAGCTCTAAATATAATATCTTCGGGATTTCTTTTCAAGTCTTGACTCTATCTTTTGATCTTTGACTTTCTCCTTGGGTTCCTCTTCTAGCTAACATCTAAAACCTGTAAAATTTACACTAAAAATACCAATATTACGCGCAAAAGCTTAATAAATAAAAAATGGTAGAAATAAAAGAGGAAAATCATATTATTACATATTTAGTCCAAAAGTCTATCAAATTGATTAAATAAACACCAAAAATGATGTCTCCTAAGGGTCGAAAATAAGAACATGTAAGGAGACATCAGCGAGCATCTATAAAGGTTTACAAATGCTGAAAAAACACGCAATTTGGCAAATTGGAGATGGTAAAAAAGTGGACATTTAGAAACATAAATGGTTGACTGGCAATTACCAACTTGAAAATTCACAATCTCTAAATCTTAAATGGGTTAATGAATTAATGGACGGAGAAGTTAGAGGGTGGAACATCAACCTTATAAAAAGAATCTTTGACCCAATTATGGCCAATGAGATCTTTAAAATACCCATAACACGAGTATCTAATGAGGATAAACTGATATGGCCGTTTACAAAGGATGGTGTGTACTCAACTAAGTCGTGGTATCATGCACTATTTAATCAAGAAAACGTAATCAAAGCGCAACCATCAATTAAAGGAGAAAAAGAGAATGACACATCCCTCTGGAATCAAATATGGAAGGCCAATGTACCATCAAAAATAAGAAATTTTGCGTGGAGAATATGTAATGATCTACTCCTGTCAAAGCTTAATTTGAAGAAGAGAAAATGCAAGGAGGAAGCGATTTGTGAATGGTGTGAAAAGGAAACTGAAACTACGGAGCATATAGTTTTGAGGTGTCCCTTTAGTATGCAAGCATGGGCTGATTCATCTCTTCAAATTACAATTAATAAAGAGGATAAGGACACTTTCGAAATTTGGTTCCAAAACATCGTCACTAATTACTCAAATAATGGTTGGGATAAGCGGAAAGTGATCGCAATTGTACTCACAACAACATGGAACATATGGAAAGAAAGAATGAAAGGCTTCTTTGAGAAAGAAAGGTGGGCGGTTAAAAATATTACAACAAACACAAATGGAATTATTGACAAACTTTTTGAAGAAAAAAGAAGGAGTAAACAAGGACTAAAGAAAGAAGAAGATAGCAAAAGGAATCCAAACGAAGGAAACCCAATGACGGAGGACACAGCAGAAATGATTTGGTGCAGTGATGCATCCTTTACAAAAGAATGGGAACCGGCAGACATAGCAGCTATTGGTATAAATAATCAAGGGATCAGCACTCGTAGAAAAGGTACAAGATGTAGGATCAAATCTTGTATTAAAGGAGAAGCCCGGGCTCTTCTTTTATCCCTTAGAACAACAGGAGTTAATAAAAACCAGAGTAGCTCGTTCTACTATGATAACCTTGAACTAGTTCAAGGTATTAACAAACAGGGAGGACTTCACTGGAGTCTTAACCCGATCATTGAAGAAATTAAGGGATGGATGAATGAATTTCCACTCTGGAAAATATCTTATACTAGGAGAGAGCATAACGTCATAGCCGACGCGCTTGCAAAATGCGTAAGAAGAAATATCAACCTCGTGGGATGGAAGGACTCTTCGATCAATGGATCAACTAATTACTTATTGAATCTTTTGCCTTCTATGTAACTTTTCTTTTGTTTTTATGTCAAAAAAATGTGATAGTTTCTCGTTAATCTTATGTTTGTATGTCTTAAAATATAAAGATTCTTAATATGTATGGGATTGTGAACAATGTGAAACTTTTTCCACCTTTTATTAATTGGATTTATTTCTAAATTTTTGCACTCCACCACAAAGATAGAGTTAGGGGCAATTATATATTAGAGCCAAATCAAATGAAGCTTCACAAACAAAAGCCCACCACTAAACACTAGTTATATCCTAACTAAAAGCTACTAAAAAGATCCAAAATCCCCTTCCTCCTCCTTTCTTATACCACTACAAACCAACAAAAATCAAAAACAAAATACCCATTAGGGTTTTTTTCTGAAAACCCATCCCTCTCTCTACCCTCCCCCTCTCTCTATCCTCTCTCTCCCACCATTACCACCTTCATCGAGCCACTCCCACGAGCCACCCCCACCCCTACCCCTCCCCCTTCCATCGAGCCACCCCCACCCCTCCCCCTCCTCCCTCTTCCCACCATTAACACCACCTTCCATCGAGCTCCTCCACCTATGACTGGGGCCAGCAGATCTCGACGAGGACAACCCAACCACTATCACGGAGCTGTGACGAGGGCCAGAACCACCACCATCAGATCCGGTCGTGAACCATGCCACCAGCGCGAGCCAGGCCACCCTCCCACTGCCGATCCTGCACAAGCAAAACGCTGCTCAGATCTGCGCCTCCACTACCTGTGACTGGGACCAGCAGATCTCGACGAGGACAACCACCATCACCGTCGTGAAGGAGTCCACCCTCCCACTGCCGCTCCTGCGTGTGAAAACCGCTGCTACAGATTCAAAACTCACCACCACCACCTCCGGCAGATTCAAGGCGCCGCAGCACCACCTCGAGCGAACCACGAACCAGATCTCGAGCTTCCCTTCCCTTCCCGTCGCCTCTGCGCGCAGCACCATCAACAAAGCTCCGCTGCTGCAGATCTCGAGCTTCCCTTCCCTTCCCTTCCCTTCCCTTCCCGTTGCCTCTGCGTGCAGTACCACCAACATGAACCACTGCTGCAGATCTCGAGCTTCTTCATCAAAGCACCACTATGTTCTGCAGCACCACGAATGGTGAGATCTCGACACCAACTGCGCTGGGTGAGGCCACGCTCCAGCGACACCCACATTCTCCGATTTGGGTTTTTTTTTTTTAAAACACGTATTGGGTCCAGACCAGCCCATTCTGGGTTGTTTGGGTCCAGCCCATAATTCCTCTTTTTTTTTTTTAAACGTGTATTGTGTCCAAACCAGCTCTTTTTTTTTAAAATGTGTATGGTACTGTTTGGGTCCAGCCCATAACTCCTTTTTTTGTCTTTTTTTAAACGTGATTTTGTTGGAAAAAAAAAACATGGGACTTTAATCAAAGTTAATTTAAAGTTTTCCATATCCACCACTACTTTTGTCTCAGATGCAAATGTGTAATATAGTCCTAAGATTTTAAACTCATGTTGATCAGTCATTTCCCTTTTTTTAGTGTAAAGTTTGATGTCAAGAATTGCATATTTTATTTGTCATTGACCAATCCATGGTTCGTGCAGCTATATGCTCTCTACTTGTGTGGTCATAGAAGAACAAATTGTATTACGGGAAATTTAGAAATGTACTATATTACTGCTACCACAAGCTTCTTTTTTTACTGTTATCTTAATTTCTTGCTGCTTTTTATCTATCTATATCGACTTATCGAAATTCATTGGATGAGCTTCTGCATCTATATCATAACACATATGACCCAAAACCTTTGCTTGAGATCAATAGTCAAATCCATGGAACCCATTCTTGCAAGTGTGAAATTTTTTTATTATAGGATATATCCTATAGGAGCTAGCGAGTAATCAAAAAATAATAAAATGGAGATACCAGATATATTAAATCCCCTAAACTGAGAAACAAAATCCAATTTAAATGCAAGATGGTTTCTTAGTGACTTAATAATAAAAGCCCAGCTCTCTGGGTTGCAATTCATATAATATCCTTTCGATAACTTATTACTCAAAGATCATAATTAAAATTACTAAGGAATGTAAAAGAAAAAAAGGGTTGCTTTCTCAGCAGCCAAGAGAGAGGGCAAACAATCATATTACTACAACAAGTGGGTATGCACTCAAAAGCTTAGTAAGTGAAGCCTTTAAGAAACATTCCTTTCTTAGCTTCATCACTCTCTCCTTGAGCAGAGTATCTCCCAAGTTGAGCCAAAGAGTTAGCTTTTGCACGTATCAAAAGCGCCTTTTGTGCAGCTTCCACATTCTCAGGACACCCTTGCCATGTTTTAAGAACAGTGTTTTGAAATGCTCTTGCATATGAGAATGACACGTGCCATGGGCAGGGGCGGATGTAGGGGTGGGCTGAGGTGGGCTGCAGCCCACCCCAACTTATCCAGCCCACTATAATATATAACCTGTTTTTTTCTAAAAAATAGATAAAATATAACTAAAAAAATTATATTATAAAATTAGCCCTTTCTAATTTAAAATTTAGAAATTAATTCTATCAAATAATAAAATTTAATAATAAAATTGGAACATAAATACTATTAAATATTCAATTTCTTGGTTTTTTTAATAAAAAAATTCATAATTTTTTTTGTAATTAACTCTTAAATGTTTAAAAAAAAATTCATTTGACCCCCTAAATTTCAAAATTTATTTTATTAGACTTTAAATTATTTTATTTATAGGATTTTTTGTTTTTTTACAACAAAATGTATGTTATTTTGTATTAAAATAGGAAATTTATTACATGATTAATTTTAAAAAATAATATCCGGACTTATATTGCAATCTTTACACAATATAGGGATTTATAGTGCAATTTAGCATTATATAAGGATCTATCTAGCAATTTTTGCATAATATGTAGACTTATCGTGCAAATACGGTAAAATAATTTTTTTTCGGGGGCGTTACCCCCGAACCCCCTTAGCCTCCCCTAACTTAAAATCCTGGATCCGCCCCTGGCCATGGGTTTGGACTTTGATTCATATAGTTCAGATTCAATGTTGCTTCAACTTCAGATTGTCCTCCTGATAAAAACTGCAAAACAAAGTTTAATGAGGAATAAAATTACAAAAAAAAGTGGTTTAAATGTAATTACCATAATTGCGGGAACTGAAGAAAGGACTCTTTGTTTGAGCATGGTGAGAGTATATTTATCAATAGACTCTGGGGAAGACTTTTCTTTGTGTTCAGCACGCGGAGTTACAATACTAGGCTTCAATAAAATACCTTCAAATGTTACGTTGTTTTGGGCCAAGTAATAGAACACCTCTGCCCAAACTATGGCCCTCGTCCCTGTAGAAACATAAGTTGTATAAGAATTTCAGAAATTGTGTTAGATCTTCTTCTTCATTTTCAGGTTGGGTAATGGTGGCGCCGCCGTGGTAGGTGGTGATGATTGGGTATGGTTTCTTAGTGTAGTTTTTAGCACAATTTTTTTTTTTGGAAGAAACAGAAGTCACGGGGAAGAAGAAAAAGAAGATGGGGAAGAGTGACGAAGCAGAGGGGTTCCGGGGGGTGGGAGTGGGGGTGGGGGTGTTTTTTTTTTTATATTAATAATATTAAAACAATTATTAAAAACCTATTTTGTCCTTTAATTAATTGATTAATTAGGATAGAAATAAAAAAATAATTAAAATGTTGACATGGATGCTCCACGTCACACTTAACGGCATAAATTGGACGGAAAACGTTAGTAGGGGCAACGGGTCACGGGAACAAAAATTAGGGGGTATATAGACACATTTAAACAATAGACGACAATTGTCAATTGCGTGTAAAACTAGAAGACAAAAGTGGTATTTTTTTTTTTCATAAAAGTGATATTTACTCTCATATCATATTAATTTACATAATTTGTTATTAGTTACTTAATGAAACAAAAAAAAGTATATTAATGATCTCTTACTAATAAAACTTTCTACCGACTTAGATTAATTAGATTACAAACCCATATTAAAACTATTTAGATTGGAAAGCATGTTCTACAACAATCATTGAGTATTTGAAAATCCTAAATAAAACTTTAAGTTGAGTTTTTATACAAAAAATTAATAGTATCGAATTAACTGTGGGAAAAGTTTCTTTATGGTAGTATTGGAATAAAAATTATATTAAGATAATCAATTGATAGCTTATAAAGTTGAATTAAATGAAATTGATTTTTCATTAATAATGCTTCTTATATTTAGTTTAACATTTGGATTTTTATAGAGCGATAAAAATTAACTTTATTATTAGCATTACATCTCATTTTTATTTCAAAAAAAAATTAAATCTTTCCCAAATTTACAAATACTAAAATTCAAATAAAACAATATAGATTTCCGTAAGGGGTTATTGTTGAAAACATCCCTATTAAACTACTTAATTGTTCTTTTATGCCTTCAATAAAATATTTTATAAAAAAATGCCTAATGAAATAAATATTTATAGAAAACATCCCCTTTATATTTTCTATACCTTTACTACCCTTATTATTAAATATATTATTTTATTTTAATACAATATTAATTTTTAAATATCAAACAAATAATAGGGTACTTCTTTCTCCACCACCACCACCACCACCACCACCACAACCACCACCACCACCACAACCACCACCACAACCACCATGTATGTAACCACCACTACATCCACCACAACCATCACCACCTCCACCACCACAACCACCACCACTACCACCACCACCTACTACTACTACTAATTCCATCGTACGCGCGCGTCCGTGAAATTTTTTTTAAAATCGTCATAACTAATTCAAAAAAAATCAGAAAATTAAAAAAATTGTATTTTTGAATAAAGCAAATTAATATTTACGTTTATGAATTTTTTTGATTTTTTTTTGAATTTTTTGATTTTTTTGAGTTTTTTTGATTTTTTTTTCGCAGACACGGATTTTCATGTTTTAAACATGGAATTCCATGTTTTAAACATGAAATTCCATGTTTTAAAACGTGAAATAAACATGAAATTCCATGTTTAATACATGAAATTCCATGTTTGAAACATGAAATTCCATGTTTAAAACATGTAATTTCGTGTCTGCGAAAAAAAAATTAAAAAAAAATCAAAAAAATCAAAAAATTCAGAAAATTCCGAAAAAAATCATAGACGTAAATATTAATTTGATTTTTCCAAATATAATTTTTTTTTTTTTTTGATTTTTTTTGAATTAGTTATGACGATTTTAAAAAAATTTCACAGACACGCGCGTGTGATAATTAGTTTTTTTCTTATTTTTTAATTGTTAATCATAAGGGTAAATTTGGGATGAGGCTGTTTTTAATAAATATTTTTTTCTAGGCACTTTTTTCTAAATAAGTTTTTTAATAGGCTTTAATCAACAATTGGCTCTTTCCGTAAGAGCCAATTGTTGATTGATGCCTATTAAAAAACTTATTTAGAAAAAGGTGCCTAGAATAAAATATTTTTTGAAAACAGCCCAATCCCAAATTACCCTTATAATTAACAATTAAAAAATTAAAAAAAAACTAATAAACACACGCGCGCGTCCGTGAATTTTTTTTAAAATCGTCATAACTAATTCAAAAAAAATCAAAATATATATATATATATATATATATATATATATATATATTTGGATAAATCAAATTAATATTTACGTCTATGATTTTTTTCGAAATTTTCTAAATTTTTTGATTTTTCTTGATTTTTTTAATATTTTTTCGCAGACACGGAATTTCATGTTTATTTCACGGTTTAAAACATGGAATTCCATGTTTAAAACATAGAATTCCGTGTCTGCGAAAACAAAAATCAAAAAAATTCAAAAAAATACAAAAAATTCAAAAAAAAATCAAAAAAAATTCATAGACGTAAATATTAATTTGCTTTATTCAAAAATACCATTTTTGTAATTTTTTGATTTTTTTGAATTAGTTGTGACGATTTTAAAAAAATTCACGGACGCGCGCGTGCGATGACATTAGTAGTAGTAGGTGGTGGTGGTGGAGGTGGTGATCGTTGTGGTGGATGTAGTGGTGGTTACATACATGGTGGTGGTGGTGGTGGTGGTGGTGGTGGTGGTGGCGGTGGTGGTGGTGGTGGAGAAAGAAGTACACTATTATTTGTTTAATATTTAAAAATTAATATTGTATTAAAATAAAATAATATATTTAATAATAAGGGTAGTAAAAGTATGGAAAATATAAAGGGATGTTTTTTATAAATATTTATTTCATTAGGCAATTTTTTTATAAAATAAATTATTGAAGGCATAAAAGAACAATTAGATAATTAAATGAGGATGTTATCAACAATAACCTTTTAAATAAATAATATTATTTATTTAAATAGAAACAACTTCTAACATTATTTGAATTCATCTAGAATATTTTTATCCACTTATGCAAAAATTAGTGATTATAAAAAGATTGTTGGAAAAAAGAAAACAAGATAAAATTGTCGAAAATGGAAAAAGATAAATTATTTCTAAAAATCGTTATTGGAAAGATAAATTTTAAGAATTCATACATTGGTGGGTACAAGAGTAATTGAAGAAACTTTTTCCAGTATATGGTGATATACTTTTTTTTTTTTTTGTTCAAAACATAATATATAAATGGTGATATACATTCATTTATGTTGAAACATATGAGTTGTAAAAGTAGACACATAGTTTGAATTTAGTCAATCTTTTTTGTTAATTTTTTTTTAAAAATAATTTCCCATCAATTACGAAATTTTCAAATTTCATTCTGAAAAATAAGTAGGAAAAAAAAAATCTACTTACTTATAGTTTAAAGTATTAATTTCTAATTAAACACTTTGTCATATTTACCTTTCATTATTACTTTTAATGTCATTTTAATTTTTTGTTTTTATTATTATTATATAATATTCATAATATATTATTTATTTATTATTTTCTTTTTATTATAAAATTCAGTCACCACCACTGACCACCACCACCTTATGCATTTACCACCGACTATCACTACCACCTCATACATTCTCCATCCACCACCACCACCACCACCACAACCACCACCACCCGCCACCATAACTACCCAACACCCTTACCACCATTCCCACCACCACCCCCACCTATAACCATCACCGTCATTATTTTCCGTCGACCACCACCTTCGCCTATAACCACCACCGACTAGTTCTGTCACCACCAATCACCACCAACTAATCCCATCACGCACGCACGTCCGTGAATTATTTTAAAAAAATCATAACTAATTCTAAAAAGGTCGTTGGTGTCGCCTAGGGTGTGATAAAATAAGATAAATAATAAGTCAGAAAACAACGCACTCTCACCCTAGACAGACACAGTACTACAAGTATTACAGGACGAATGCAAGTTTTAATGATAAGTTGAGTTTGTTCTCAGGGACTTAGTGTGTTAATCGAATGGGTTGCAATAACGAGTAAGAAGTAATTAATAAAGAGACAGGAAAATAAAGAGAGAATAATTCAAAATTACTAAATTAAACTAAGGAAAATAAAGACAGTAAATTAAATACGAAGAAGTATTAGATGAGAAGTATAGCTTAGGTTTGCTAGTACGCACTAATCCTTCTAATTCTTTCTATCAAATCTATTTAATAAGGGAGATAATTAACTCTTAGATACTTAGTCAGGATTCTAAATTCCCATACCTTAGACCTTGAGAGCGACTAAGGGGGCTACGGACACATCATGAGGCAGCCTAAACTTAGGATTATCAAACGCTACTAAGGTCCTAAGCAATTCAATTCCAAACACGGTGAAAGTGATTCAATTATACCCTAATGACTATCTAGCTAGAATTAGTGTTGTCAAGACCAATATCGACACTAGACGTTATGTGGTGTTTCAATAATTAGACACCCGGTTAAGACGATCATCTAACTACTATTAAGGTAATCCTATAATCGTGCATTGGCAAGGAAAACAGTCATTAAATCAAAACACATAAACAAATATAAAGGTAAGAAGCTAATATCAGACTAAAACATGTAATTTCCAAAGAAACTTAGATAGAAAGAAATTAGAATTCATAGTTTATACATGATGCAAAACCCAAGCTATGGGAAGTTTAGTTCATACCTGAAGGAAATAAACTAAAAGAATAAATAAAAGACATCATCTTGCTCTCTACAATAACTTTGATAAATAAAACCTTAAGAACTAATTACTATGAGGCAAGGATGATTTACAAGTGATATAAGGGTGTATTTATAGGTGTTTAGAAGACCTAATTCCTTATCTTGAAGGAGAAGGTAAGTAGTGGACTCCAAGCCCAACTCAAATTCGTAACCCTAAAACATGAAATCAGGCCCGTTTTTGTTTTGGCCCTAGAAGCTTCAATACTCATCCGTTTGACGCGTATGAGTAGTCGAAATTCATCGTCTCGGAAAGATCTCCAACTTTGCTCGTGACCGTTTCTCCAAATTCCACACCGATTTTGAGATATAAGCTGATTTGTGGTCGTAGGTGCTGAAATTCAAATTTAAAACAACTTTTCCTTTTCCATGATTTTAGCTTTTCTTTCCTTATCTCCAATTACCATGCTTATCTCTTTCCACATCTCTTAGTCTTTGACTTGGAATCTAATTAATCTCCATAATTATCTTTAAAGTTTCACACTAAATAAATAATTAATCCTAATATGCTCTAAAAATAATAATTTACTAAATTAAGACTCAAAATAGGAAAGTGTAGCATTTCTCAAGAAAAACGATTAGAAAGACTTTTAAACACTAAAAATGATTTCTCATCTTAACATAAATCTATCACAAATGAGGAGACATCAATCGTAAAAAAGAAAATTATTTTTGGACGAGACAAATTAATATTTACGTCTACGAATTTTTTTGATTTTTTTTTAAATTTTGATAATACGTTTTATGTGTTGCTATAACACATAATAAAAGATTTTCCAAATTCCACAACACACGCACGTCCGTGATTTTTTTTTATAAAATATCATAATTAAATCCAAAAAAATCAGAAAAATTTAAAAAAATTGCATTTTTTGACGGGGCAAGTTCATATCTATATCAACGATTTTTTTTTTTTACTTTTGATATTCAGTTTTATGTGTTCCTACAATACACAAAAATATATTTATGTATTCCTGTAACACACAAAATCATAAAAGCAATCTAAAACATTTCCTTCTTTAACAAAATCATTTTTTCTCTTTATTAATTGCATATATCCTATTTTAACTCGTTTTTTATTATCTTGATGTATTATCTTTTTGTCCAACCTCTTTTTGTTATTTTGTGTGTTGACCTAATATACAAAACAGTCATTTGTGTATTACAGCCACACAAAATCATGTATTAATTTTAGTCATGCCCTTTTTAGTCTATGATTTTGTGTATCACATGAACGCACAAACCGATCGATTTGACTGGAAGAGAAAAAATGAATTTGTGTGTTACTGTAATACACAAATGATTGTTTTGTGTATTACAACAACACACAAAATAAAAAAAAGGGTTGGACAAAAATTTAATACATCAAGGTAGCTAAAAACGAGTAAAAATAGTGTATATGTGACTAATAAAGAGAAAAAATTATTTTGTTAAAGTAGGAAATGTTTTAGATTGATTATGATTTTGTGTGTTACAAGAATACATAAATATATGGGACAATTACCCAAGAGGTCTTGAGGAGCATCATAGTGCTGAGGAACCAAGTGATTCCTCTCTCCTACTTAGAGGCCTCAAAACTGACAAATGTCATTACTATCCTTCTAGTGCATATAAGACAAAAAATAGTTTTTTTCTCTCCTCCATTACATTAATCTCTCTCAAACTTCATCATTTTTTTTCTCTCCTCCTTCATTAACTATCAATAATTTCTAACTCCGACCACCGCCGGAAAAAGTTCTGAGCATAAAGTACTGAGTATAAAGTACTGAGCATGGAAAAAGTTCTGAGCATAAAGTACTGAGTATAAAGTACTGAGCATGGAAAAAGTTCTGAGCATAAAGTACTAAGCATGGAAAAAGTTCAGAGCATGGAAAAAGTTCTGAGCATCAAAACAACGTGCTGAGTATTCAAATTTTTTGGTTGAGTCGCTTTACTGAGCATGCTCGTTTGCTCAGTAATTATATTAGCATGCTCGTATGCTCAGTAGCTTTACATAGACAAAATTAATTACACCAATTACATACAAAAAAAATCTGAGCATTTCACAAAACTTCTGAGCACAAAATTAAAACTTCTGAGCATTTCACAAAACTTTTGAACATTTAACAGAAGTTCTGAGCAAAACACAAATCCGGCATTTCACAAATTTTCTGGTAAAAAAGTAATCTAATCTAACACAATTCTATTACATTTCTGGAAAAAAAAGTAATCTAATCTAGCTTTACGATGTGGAAACTTCTGAACACGAAACTTCTGAGCGCAAAATTTCTGAGCGTAAAACTTCTGAGCGCAAAACTTCTAAGCTCAGCCTTCTAGAACTTCTGAGTGCAAAACTTCTGAGCATAAAACTTCTGAGCGCAAAACTTCTGAGCGCTAAATTTCTGAGTGTAAAATTGCTAAGCGTAAAACTTCTGAGCAGAAAAACTTCAAAGCGCAAAATTTCTGAGCGCAAAACCGGCAGACCTGAGCATCTTCATGGCCGAGTCCAACAACTCCATTGACGCCGGATTTAAGATCTCGAACGCTCATCTTCTTCACACCTTCAAATCTTCATGAAGCTATTTTCTTCACGAATTTTCTACGATGGCCATGGCTTCTTCACAGATCTGATGCGGTGACAACAACTTCTTCACGGATCTGCCTCAAGTATGGACGCTTGAGCTTTGCGAACGGAAAACTATGCTTGGTTCCGACGGTGGTCTTCATCTTCTTCACCATGTCCGCCGCGCAAGAGAAAGAGAGAAAGAGATATTTGTTACGCGAGGGAGAAAGAGAGAGCAGGCAAGAGAGGGGAAAGAGAAGAGAGGAGAGAGAATGTAATTTAGGGTTTTAAAAAAAATCTGAATAAATCTAGTATATATAGAAAATTAAAAAAATGGGTAAAAAGATAATTGGATTTTTGGCCCATAGTGTTAATTCTGGTTTGTGGCCTTTAGTAAGAACAGTTAATTCACCCGGTCTTGTTGGGTCTTAGGGTAGTGTCTTCAAGACCTCTTGGGTGATATTCTCTAAATATATTTTTGTGTATTGCAGGAACACATAAAACTAAATATCAAAAGTAAAAAAAAAATCGTTGATAGATATGAACTTGCCTCGTCAAAAAATGCAATTTTTTTAATTTTTCTGATTTTTTTGGATTTAATTATGATTTTTATAAAAAAAATTCATGGATGCACGCGTGTTGTGGAATTTAGAAAATATTTTATCCATCTGTTGAAGCAAATAGTACACATGTCATTTATCTTATTCTATTTAGTGGGCATCTGATAACTGAATCTGGATTTCATAATGAACACACAAGGAGAGAGAGCCTTGTGCCAGCTTGTCTAATATATACAAGGCTTCTCTCTTGAAAAACTCAACTCTCATATAATATCATTTTCAAAACCTATCAAGAACCATCAAGAAAAACATATAGAGAGAGTCCATTAATCAACCAACCATTATTGTAGTCAACTATAGGTTGATTTTGTATATGTCACGTACTTTTTACATTTCATCTAGAAGTATAGATCTAGTAGATTGGATTATAATCTACAACCCTAAGTTGTGGGTTACTCTTTTATCTCTAGAAACGTAATAGGTTTTTCTAGTAGTAGAGGAAAATAGAGATCTTGAGTAGAGATTGTCCACGTGGTTTACTTTTGTTGGTGATAACACAAGGGGTTTCTTCGGAAAGGGTGTAAAGATTTGTGAGCTCTCCTTCAAGAGAAAAAAGGAGTTCTAGTATTATATGTTTGTTTCAAATTCTTCTTTAACATGACATCTCATTTTTGTTTCAAATAAAAATTGTTTACTTACTAAAATATTATACGAAACTAAGGGTGGTGTATTCAATTGAGAGTCTATAGGATTTTTTTGGACTTTAAAAGTTGAGAGGTATTCAATTAAGAGTCTAAAGAGTCTTTTAAAATCTTGGTGTATTCAATTACGACTCTAAAGAATCTTTTAAAATCTTGGTGTATTCAATCTGGATTTTAAACAATCATTTAAAATCTTATGGTATTCAAAAGTCTATGGATTTTTTTGGATTTCATTACTTATTGGATTTCATAGGATTTTAAAATAATATTACAAAGTTTCCTTATATTTTTAATTATATATTATTATCTTAAATTTATGTGTAAAGGTTATATCAAAAAATATAAATATGAATATAATTTTATATTTATGATTAGAAAGTTATTATTATTACCGTATTTTATCAATAATGGTTTTAATGTATATGGGAAAAAAACTTGAAAGGTATATAGCATATTTCTAGATACTTGCTAAATTTTTAGTGATAATGATAATATTTTAGACTGAGAAAATATCGAAAAATTTGAGAATTTTGTAAATTTTGTAAAAGATCAATGTCATATAAATGAATTTTGAGAACTTGGTCTTTTGCTGTAATGAGATAATTGAAGAAATTTTTTTAATTCTACGGTGATAGACATTAATTTGAAATAAATGAATTGTGAATATAAATTTGTAGTCTGAGTTTAGTTAATTGTTTTTATTTCTTTTTTAATATTAATTATAGTTCAATAAAAACATATGTGACTAAACTAGGCACCTTATATTTTGGACATATGTGGTCGCCCAATATGCCCTTACTTAGGGTCACCATTGACTTGTACTCTACAATAGTCATCAAAAATCTTTATTTTTTTTAGCAAAAGTTTAAGATTCCTATACCCAACATGAGTTATGTTCTCTAGTATCTTCCAACATGCAAGGTCACGTGAACTTTCCCAACCAAAATTTAGTTAAGCAACACTCTCCACTCACCATATTATTTTTTTTTTTTTTTTTTTTTGTTCAAATGCATAATAATATAGATAGTAGAAAAACGGTTACAAGGTTTAGCCTACTCCCGAAGGCTCGGCTTCATTACAAATTAAAGTAGCTAACTGGGGAGGGATACAAATATCCCAATTACCAAACAAAGTGCTAAGAAGCTCTTGTTTGGCAATCCAGTCAGCTGTCCCGTTTCTACTTCTAGATACAAAAGAAAAAGAAGGAGATGATAATTCAGCAAAATAGTAAATATTACAAATAATATTCTTAATAGAATGACTCAGGACTGGAAAACCGGAAGAAAGAGACTTCATAATAGTTGCTGAGTCATTCTCAATAATCACGCTCCCAAAAGGCAAGTCTGAAGCCATCTCCGTAGCTTTCAGAATTCCCGTGGCCTCTGCCTCTAACACCGAATCTGCCTCAATTTTCCAACTTTTACCTGATACAAATTCACCATTAGAGTTTCTAGTAATACAAGCAATTGCAGCTCCTTTATCGGAGAAAGCTGCATCACAATTTATTTTAAATTTGTTAGGAGGAGGTTTTTTCCATTTATCTTTAAATTTGTGGTTTTGTTTAGTGTTTTCATTAACAAATTTTTCAATACTGTTAATGTTATTAATTTCATTTAATTTATCTAAGAAGTTTAAATCGTTAGGGTTTGAAATTTTATAATATTCTTTCCAACTATTAGTTGCCTTCTTTATTGTATTCAAAGGCTCACATTTTTTACCATTATAGATAAAGTTATTTCTATCGTTCCATATATGCCACATTATAATACATATAAGTTCAAATATCCTATCATGATTATCAAATTTTTTAACAATGTTTTGTAAATGGTTTGAAATCCAAAGTTCTAGACTGTTAGTGTTATCATTATCCGTTTTTAAATTCAAGGGGCTAGTAAACCATACACTTTTAGCCCAAGGACATTTGAAAAGCATATGTTCTACTGTTTCAATGTTACTATCACAAATTTTACAAATATTACTTTTAGCACATTTCCTTTTAAAGAGGTTTTCTTCTGTAGATAAGAGGTTTCTAATTGCTCTCCACATAAAGTTTCTAATTGCTCTCCACAAATATTATTTTTTTAATGTATGCATTATCATAGTCTCCGAGATTAAAACACGTGAACTTGTAAAATTGCTAGTATCATCCAAGAAGCAAGGTCGTTGAACTTTCTCAACCAATATTGTATCAAGCAACACTGATCCCTTACCATATTTCCGTTGTTGCAAGCATTCACATAGGCGCCAAGATCAAAATAATTGGACTTATATCTTATGTCTTATGTTTATAGATAATAACCCACCCCCCATCCAAACTCCTACCAAACAATCATGGTTGGTCCTAACTCTTATGTATCTACACAAAATTACTGTAAACTTGATTTGTCGTCGACCATCCAACTCATCATGGAACCTATTCTCCAAACACGTATATCACTCTATCATCCCAGCAACTAATCGTAAGTTCTCAAATTTATATAAACTCATAGGGTCCTTATTTCCATGTACATCCTTAATTTATATTCGTCTTTGTAAGCCAAGCCCTCTGTATAGAACATTTTACTAAGGGGCCATTTCTCATAGGTGTCAAACTAATAAAAGTATGTGACAATAGGTTCCAGGTATTTTCTAATGGTTCAATTAGGGATTGTTTGTATTTAGGACGGAAAAATAATAAAAGAAAAGCTGGGAAAATTATAAAATAAAGTGAGTGGAAGGATAAACCTTGTTTGTATTAATATTTTTTGTGAATGAAAAGTTCATAAGTGTTGTAAACAGGAGAGAAAGAAAGAGAAGAGTTCTGTTTATTATCAGAGAGTGTATAGATTACATAGTGGGAGCTCCTATTTATAGGTGATAGGAGACCCTAAACCCTAGTGTTCATGGGCTTGACTACTGGCCCATGGGTTGGACTGACTATCCACATATGGGTTTATAACACTCCCCCTTGGATATTCAGTCCTTAAGAATATGCCTCATTAAAACCTTCCTAGAAACCCCTAGTAGGAAAAAATCTAGTGAAGGAAAAAGAGTACATTTCTTTATACGCTAACTAAAACTACCTCATTAAAAACCTTTATCAGGAAAACCTATTAGGACAAAAACTTGATGAAAGAAAAGAGTGTAGTGCGTATTTGTCTCCCCCTCTTGTCAGCTTCTTAAGAAAGATCTTGAAGTTGCTGCATGCTAATCTTGTGTATTAATTTCTTGAACATAGATGTAGGGAATGCCTTTGTAAATAAATCGTCTGAATTGTCACTTGAGCGAATTGGTTGAACATCTACTTCATATTTCTTCAAGAGTTCATGTCTAAAGGATAGCTTTGGAGATATGTTTGGTTCGATCATCTTTGATGTAGCCTCCTGATGTCTCCCTAATTTTTCTTATTTTCGACCCTTGGGAGACATCATTTTTGGTGTTTATTTAATAAATTTGATAGACTTTTGGACTAAATATGCAATAATACGATTTTCCTCTTTTATTTTTAGCATTTTTAAATTATTAAGCTTTTGCGCGTAATATTGGTATTTTTGGTGAAAAGTTTACAGGTTTTAGATGTTAGCTAGAAGAGGAATCCAAGGAGAAAGTCAAAGATCGTGATATAGAGTCAAGACTTGAAGATAAACCCCGAAGATATTATTTTTAGAGCTGAAAATCTGTTTTCCAAGCCTTAGATTGCTGATTTCGAGGTGCTTAAGAGCTGATTTAGCCGCTGACCTTTGAAGAGAAAACAATCCTTGTCGAGTTACGGAAATTTAGCAACTGATTTCAGGTCAATCGGAGTTTTAACGAAGCGGGAAAAGCCGTTTTAGTGAAGGTGTATCAGTAGTTACGGGATTTTGGGCTTGGACATTTAATTAGTGTTTTATTATTAGGTCCAAGCCCTAATTCGCTTTTACACTTATAAAAGGAGCCTTTGACTTCTATTTTTCACACAATTCACATTCCACAAGATTAAACATCAGAGAGAAGCAACAGAAGGAAGAAAGAAGAAGCTGCAAGAACTGGAGAGGGTCTATATCTCCGTTCTCAGTCATTCCAACTCCGGAAATTAGGTTTCTTTCAATTTTAATTTTGTAATCAAATATGAATTCCATTTCAATTAATTTAGTTTTTCCATTTAGTATGAGCTAAACATTTATTAGTGCTTGAGAACAATTAATGGGTGAATCCCAATCTTATTGAATTTTGAATGTTGAATTTGGGTTTCTGTTAAATTAAATTAGATTGGGGCTTTTACTCTTTTCGATAAATTAAGAATATTTACTGTTTTTAGCGTCATGAACTAGGAACAGGTGTTAGTATTTAGGCTATTCCAATTAGTGGCAATTGGATCATCCTGACGGAGGGTTTAAATACAGAACCATTTATTCAATCTAGGATAGAAGCTATTGATTCTGACAAACTTAGCTAATTCTAGGGCCAATGAGGTAATAAAACTTAAACATCCAAAAGTGGATCATATTTACCCTGACGGGACTAGTGACACTCTAGGATCGCCTTATAGTCCACCCTGACGGGGGTATAAGGAATTTAGAACCCCGACCATTGTAATTGACCAATTTAGCCCTTAAACAACATAAGTTAGGAAATAGGTTTGGGAGGATCCTTGCGTTCTCAAGTGCTACCTTCTCATACTGCGTTTTACATCATTTTACTTGCGTCTTAGCTTTTAATTGCAATTATAATTTGTCTTTCATTTAGTAGCTCTAATATCAAAAACCAATCAAACATATTTTCTTTACTTGTTTTCATAAGTGCAAACATTCATTACTTGTTAAACATTGTAGTCAACCATCCCGTCCTTGGAACGAATCTGTTTTATCATCTATATTACTTGGGACAACCGTACACTTGCGGTTGTGGTTCGATTATTTATTGCATTTATTTAGAACACACGAAGGACCACCTCCTCCTATGTCTTGAGTGATACAAGTAGCATATTGTTCAACTTTGTTTACTTGTCGAACCGCTTAAATATTTAATTTTGAGAATATACCTCATTAAAACCTTTCTAAGAAAAACCCAATGGGACAAAATCATAGTAAAGGAAAAAGAGTATAGTATTCTTCAACACGCTTATATAAATTGCCTCACTAAAAACCTTGCAAGAAAAAACTAGTGGGAAAAAATCTATGCTAATGGAAAAAGAGTGCATTGCGTAAATGTCTCCCCCTGATGTAAGTATAACACAATGGTGCATAACATAACTTGAGACATTTAATAAGAATAATAAACAATACGACATAAATTGGATCGACACTTCATCTATATGTAATGATTTAAAGTGTTCGACATATGACTTATATGAAGTCTTTCATAAGAAATAATAGAAAATAAAAGTGCATCCACCACCGGAGACTATATCTCTTTAATAATTATATTACGTGTGCTACAACATACTATCTTATATAGCGACTCCCCCTTGTAGCACATTCGTTTCAAAATTGTGAAAATTTCACGTTGTACAAGTGAAATTAAAAAATATTTGCTTTATTTATGTCTTTCTACTGATGGCCAGTCAGTTTATTTAGACATTTTAATTAAAATAATCCTCGATTTCATTCATAGATTAATAGTTATTACGCGTATATATAAATATTCGATCATGATCAATTTTTAGTTAGGTTCCAATAATTTAAAATAGTAAAATAACGGATTGAGATCTCAATATATAATCAGATACCTGATACTCAGTA
This sequence comes from Nemophila menziesii, assembly GCA_029959085.1. Classification (NCBI taxonomy): domain Eukaryota; kingdom Viridiplantae; phylum Streptophyta; class Magnoliopsida; order Boraginales; family Hydrophyllaceae; genus Nemophila; species Nemophila menziesii. The sequence continues at coordinate 145,140,477 of JARWIR010000001.1, forward strand.
GGAGTATTTCATGTTGTTACTCCTTTCTGCTATCTTTGGAACCGAATAGATCTATTGCGCTTTAAGCGTACAATAGTCTAATTTTATAAGATAGCTCTTTTGAGACATAATTTTAAATAGGAGCACTAATAACTGGTTATTGTGACTTAGTCACTACACCTTTACAATATTTTCAATCATTTGAATGAGTATACGAGGATCAGTATAATGGTGTGTTCTTAATTCCAGTTATATTTATATTTCTTCCCTTACTCTTGAGAATATCATGTATAACATGTTCTCATAATCCATCTTTGTGCACGGTGGTGGAGCAATTGTAATAGAAATTACACAATTAAAATATCTTTATGGATATAATTTTTTGGTCTTTTACCAATAGGGAGTATATAATGAGCAACAGTCATAATTCGTCATAGACGAGTCAATAAATAAATGTGCTAGACTCGTATTTAACCCTTGATTTTGTCTTAGAAAAATAGACGATTCAATATCAAAATTATTTAGGATAAAGATCTTTGTTTGTGCATAGCCAATTTACTAATATTTAATAATCTCGATCTTTAATATTATCACTCGATAATATTTTAGTAGAATTTACAGCCAAATATACATATGATCATGTTGGCAAAAAATAACCTATATCGATATTTTCCAAATATAAGTGATAGGGTCACAAAATAATCCACTCTTCAAATTTAGTAGATTTATTTTGTTAGAGTCAAAACATCTCTTATTGAACTCAATGTTTCTAAAAAATGTAATTTTGATTTCTCGAGAATTTCATATATAATTCACATCATCATACATTTATTCATAGAATATCATTTTCGATGAATAGATCTATCACCAATTAGGTGAGAAATATCATAAAATACAGAATCAATAAAACATTTCAGTTTCATCGTATATCTGATATTGATTAGTTTATCAAAGTTACCAAAAAAAATTATCTTGTATCATAACCTCATGTGATATCAGTCCATTAATTCGCAGAAAATTGATCTTTTCCAGTATAAGTTATGCTATATCTGCGGATATGCATAAGATATATATATACAACTTGTGTATCTCTTTTACCTTATATGTTATGTTATATTAGGAGATATAACTATATAGCGTATATTCCATATAAAATATACCATTAAAATTGGTATATTTTTCTATTAATAAAATTACATATGCATTATACTTATATACTCCTATAACATAAGTTAAATAAATTAGTAAAATTACTTGAAAATAGAGTAAATAAAATATAAATAAAAGATTTATATATATAAATAAAAGAATACACTTAAAATAAAACAAAAAGAATATAAACAATTGTCATTTTTTTTTGAACGATACAGCTGTCATTTTATTAAAGATCCATAATATCATCATATCATGAATGGTGAAATTTATGAATGAATTGCAAAAGAGATTTGATAAAAAGAGTTTTCTTCTCTTTTGTTTCTTTTGTTCCGAATAGATCAAAGGATCTTAATTATAATCTTTTATAAGATGTAAAATAATATAATGTAATATATTATAAGATTTTAAAAAAATACCTGAATATTATATGGCAGAGACTATCGTGCTGATAACGTGTTGTAAACAGGAGAGAAAGAAAGAGAAGAGTTCTGTTTATTATCAGAGAGTGTATAGATTACATAGTGGGAGCTCCTATTTATAAGTGATAGGAGACCCTAAACCCTAGTGCTCATGGGCTTGACTACTGGCCCATGGGCTGGACTGACTATCCACATATGGGTTTATAACAATAAGGGATTTTGGGTATTATTTGTTTGAATTGAGACCAAAAAACAAAAAAGGAGACCAAAGTTTATAAAATTATTTTTATTTCTACCCTTGAGGATATAAGAGGTAAAGATACATCAATTCGAATTATTTTCCAAGAATAATTTCCATTAAAAATACATAAGTAACATGATGAAAGAAAACAACCTTATGTTAACTTCATAATATTTACTATGTTATTGATATATACTTTTCTTACTTCTCCAGATAAGTGAATAATTTAATATATATATAACATACTTTCTGAGTCAATAAGTTCCAAGTTAGTTTCGAGCACTTGTTATAAAATTTAAGGGGAAATTTGCTTGATAATATCTCTAATCTTGGGATTCTGGTGGTGCTCTCTTTGTATTTTTATTATCTTCATGAAGTATATATGTAAGAATGTGTAACCCTTGGGATAAAAGAGTAAGAGATTATGTAATGTATGGAGGTGTATAGAAGCTTTATGTAGTGTCTCTGGGAGCTAATGCTTTAGAAACCGTTGAAGGCGTTATGAAGGGCAAGACAATAGTCAAGAAATAAATACCTAGGAGGAAATCATGGGGAGACTTCTACAGTTGGCCATTTTATAATAGGTATTGTGCCTCATTAAATTCCCTCCCATTTAAATGTTGAGTTACCGCCAGTTAAGTTTAGGATGAGGGGTCAACATCGGGATAATAATACCAATGATGAGTGATGAAGACTTGCTAGGCGTTACACATCCGTTCGGAATGAATTTCAAAATAATAGAGTTGGCGTTATCAAGTGGGGAGCGAGCTATCAAGCTTCGGATGCAAGGTGGCGTAATTATGGGATACCCTAGTCCTGTCGTGGAAATTTATGACCTACTAGTCACCTTGTCAAATTCTACACCTACATATATGTCATACTCATCAAGAAGCTGGGGAAAATCTACCGTAATTATTTGGAGGAGTGTGTTCATGTCACATGCTATTATAAAAGAATGGTTAAAGAGTCTCATATTTATAACTTTGAATTGAAGGTAAGGATAAATATAAAACTATTTTTAATTTCTCCAAACCTGAATTTTCCTCCTTTTAAATTTGTGAAAAGAATCCATGATGCTTCTTGGTTCAACTAAGACATCTCGTCTATAATTGCTTGTATTGCTAAAATTATAACATGTCATTTATTTAATAGTTCAAATTATACTCTTGTAACAAACTCAACCAAATATACTAAAACTTTCTTTTGAAACAAACTTACATCGTGATTGGGTGAATTAATCATCCACGTATTGATCTAGAACTAAAGGGGAAAATCCATGAAATGCCTACTCACCTACGACCGATATCTTGCGATAACTTCTGCTACAAGATCATATAAAAATATTAGTTTTACGGTTGCATCCTCACATGGATTATATCGTCTCCCCAACACAATCTGATTTTATCAATGGTTACTTCATTCTGGATAATAGTGTCATTGCTAAATAAGTCTCTTATTTTTTGTCAAACGCATAATTCTAGTAAACACTATATGGATGTCAAGCTGGATATGGCTAAATCTTTCAATAGAGTTCAATAGGATTTCTTGTGTCTTGTCCTTGAGATAATGGGATCCACGAGAAATGGATTACATGGGCCATGCATTATGTAACCTTGGCATCCTTCCAAACTGTTTAAGGGTGAACACATGGATACATTTCCCCCAGCATATTATATGTCAGTGAATCTCACTATCTCCATTATTGTTTATCTAAACTACGAAGCTTTAGTTGGGCTCATCAACAAAAAAATTTGTGTTGGCTCTATTGAATGGATCAAGATGTCTTAGGCATGTCCACAGCCTACACACTTGTTGATCATCGTTGGCTCTCTAGTTTAATTAACAACACTCTGTTGAGCTACATGCCTTTTAAGAGGGCTATTATTCTTACTACTGATGTTCTAGACAACAAGTGAACTTGGACAAGTCTAATGTGTGCTTTAGCAAGGGAACTCCCGCTGACAAGATTAACTTTGACCTAACATTTCCCAAGTGAAAAATGAGTCTTCTCAAGGTAAATACCTTTGTATTCCCATGAAATGGTATTGTTAAAAACAACAATTCTTCTTTGGCTTAAAGATACATTTGGTGGAAAACATGGCTTCTGTCTGAGGGAGTAGGTAGATTTTAGTCAAATATGTCATTTAGGCCTTACGAACTACACAATATCCATTATTTAGGTACCAAAAACTTTTTGAAGTCTCTCTCTAGTTTATTAGCCTAATTTTGGTGGGGTAATAAAGGCAAAGAGCACAACATATGGGATGAAATTTCAAAATATAAGAAGTTGAGTGTTCTTAAATTCATTGACTTCTTCATAATAAACAAAGACCTTTAGAAATGCAAGATTAGTGTATTCGCCACAACCTTGACCTCTTTTAGTAGCCAAGGTTCTTCAATGTAAATATCAAGCCAACTCTGGAATGCTAAGGTTACCACCAAACGTTTTTGGTCCTGTACTAGTCTCCTGGTGGGATGGAATGTCCTCAAATGGGGTTGTTTCTCCAAAATTAGGGATGGTGAATCTACATCTATTTGGTTTGTCAATTAGATCCCGTCTTATAAAAACTCGTGTGGCCTCTAGATTGTCATCGACAGACAATCAAATTCTTTATCATTAAGGCTGGAATATGCCACTTATCAACAGTTTCTTTGACCTAGTTACCGCAAATCTTATTTCTATCATTCAACTATGTGGTTTTCTAAACAAGACAGGTTAACCTGGACTTATTACCTCCCAATGTACGCAGGGGACCCTTCTTATCACTTTCACACATGGCACGTTGTGGAAGTCAATTTAGCATGTTAAGTTTTCAACCAAGATTCGTGTCTTCGTCTAGAAGAGAGACCGGAAATCTTTAGCCACTAAGCCCTACCTTTTCAAGCATAAGTGCTCCACATCCCCCCCCCCTTTGCCCAATTTACTACACAAAACAAATCCATCAAAGAGAAACAAGGACGAACCTTTAGAGTTACAAAGAAGCAAAATGCCTAAGAAGATCAGCTGGAAGTGGAGAAAAGACGTACATGGATGGACTACCAAAGATACAAAGAATCGGATTGCCTTATAAGATCAGCTGGAGATTAAGACTAGAGAACAAGAGGACGGGCCTTTGAGGAGAAGAAATGGTGAAATGCTTAATTTATAGATTGAAGTTTGAAGATCAGACAAAGGAAAAATAGAAGAATATGTCCATACCCCATTCAGATATGAATCGGACCTACGGTATGAACATTTTGGAAGATTCTAGCATTAAGGACATCAGATACACAAGAATAAAGCGGACATCCAAGGAGTCGGAATAGAGTCGTTCTATAATCATTATATGTTTGTTGGAACATATATCAAATATATCGAGCATCTGGTCCAAGTTAGTAAGGCATCCACCTTGAAAATTTGGGATCCATACAAGGAGAATGAGTCTTGAGCCATATTGTCCTATAAATACGAAGTCACTAGAGAGAGAGAGAGAGAGAGAGAGAGAGAGAGAGAGAGAGAGAGAGAGAGAGAGAGAGAGAGAGAGAGAGAGAGAGAGAGAGAGAGAGAGAGAGAGAGAGAGAGAGAGTTGGTTCATTAAGCGACCAACCTTCATTTTGGTCATTCAAATGTTGCTTTTTTAGTAGGTCATACACCTAAAAAATCTACTCATCAAGGAGTATAGATCTAATAGGTTAGATGGTAATCTACAAACCCTAAGGATTGTGTTCTTTCTTTGTCTCTAGAAAAGGATATATGTTTCTTGGTGGTAGATAAAAGGAGAAATCCTGAGATGAGATTGTCCACTTAGTTTCCTAGTGTTGGTGATAACACTAATGTAATCTTTCAGAGGGATATTTTGAAGAGGTTGTAAAGGGTTTTGCTCTCATCTTCAAGAGATAAAAGGAGTTCAAGTGGAGGATCTTGAAATTCTAACGGTGCATACCTTAAATAATGGAGGCAGGCACTTCTCTAAATCTTGTGTTTGTCATCTTTACTTAACTCTTTACATACATGTTTGCCTGCTATATTTGTGATCCATTGTCTATTATAATTGCTTAATCTATATATTTATCATTGCATACATAATGTTGATCTATTTCCCATAAGAATCAATGTGTAGATAAGCTTGCATCTAAGTATAAAATATTTTTTTTTTAAAATCTGTTAATATTGCATTGCCTTATATGATGTTTAGAGTAACATAGTCCAATTCATCCCTACGCTCACACCCACACCCTATAGGGCATATCACGGTTTTTAAAATATGAATCTCTTGAGAACATCCTACTCACTTGCCTGGTTAGTTTTATATAATATAGTTAATCTCTGCTGCAGGTTTGGATTGATTCTTTCTTAATTTCTTCCATGGGTGATTGGTTTCTCCATTTCACGAAAAAGTTTGAGAATGGAGGGAGAATAAATATTTGGACATTGCTTTCATTTTTATATCATGATGGAACATTTAGAAGGCCAAGATGATGCACTGTATTGAGAAAACTCCTTGAGATATTCGGAAGATTACCAATCAGACCAATATGCTTAACTCTGGACTGTTTGGGGGGCTACCTTGGTTATTCCTCTAATTATCCCGATGGACTTGGAAAATCCTCCTCATGGTCATTTGAGCATAACGATCCAATGTAATGTCTCTTCTATTGAAGCGGGCTCTTCCTCGAGTATTGTATTCGTTTTTATTAAGCCAAACCGGACCATCCTTAGTCATTTGGTTATAAATTTATGGCGTTGTTTGACAATCAAATGAAAGTTGAGATTTTTCTTATAAATTGCATACTATCTAGAGATTAGGATATGGAAGTCAAGATTATTAAATCTTGCTACCTTGTATCACTCAAGACTTCCTCTATAATGTCCAAGATTAGGTAAAATATTAAAACACTTGCAAGGTTATATGATCATGTCCACATCTATGTCCGATATAGTTATCGCTCGATGAATTAAATGATAGATGTGTATAGTGAAAGTTCTTCCCAAACTAATGAAACAAAACTTTTACTATCAATATGATTCTTCTTGACTGGCTGTTTACTCAACCTTTAAATTTCTTCTTCATTTTTTTTTTTGGTCTAGTTCTCAATATATACTTCCCTATGTTTATTTTATCTTTATTGGAAAAAAAAAACCTATTATTACAATCTTCAGTTAATCAGACTTCTATTCTAAATTGGATCGCCTAGTCAAATAGAGTATATCCTTGTATATAACAAAAATAACAATAATTCCCTTAATATCCTCTCATCCTACCTCCGAAAGTAGTTACTCAAAAAATAAAGAAATAAGAATACGTCATAAAATTGAATTATTTACCCAATAATATATAAAACTACACACATACATACTCATTTTCGCTAGGAAAGAGATAGATAGATTCTAAGATGGGCATAACTGGCTCAAAACTCGAAAAGGCATTAGGTGATCAATTCCCCGAAGGTGAACGTTACTTCGGTCTCGAGAATTTTGGCAATACTTGCTATTGCAATAGTGTTCTTCAGGTATTATCAATTCATATATCTATATATGCATCAACAATTAAATCCTTGTTGTTTTGATTCTCTATCGATGTAATATCTTTATGAATTTGTTATACGATAACTGTTCGATCATATGTCTATGTAAGGGTAAAATATACCGATTTATAAATGATATCATAAATTAGCACAAATTAACAATCTTCTTGTTATATTCTATAGGCGCTTTATTTCTGTGTTCCGTTTCGTGAACATTTACTTGAATACTGTTCAAAATCCAAAACTGATGTTGAAGAGAATTTGTTGACATTACTAGCAGATTTATTTATGCAGGTATAGATCAAAATTAATTGTTAATTAATACTTTCAGTAATTTAATTTTAATTTTATTTTCTAGATAAGCTCAGCAAAGACCAAAACAGGTGTAATTGCTCCAAAACGCTTTGTTCAAAAACTAAAAAAACAAAACGAAATTTTCCGTAGCCAAATGCATCAGGTATAAATAATTAACAATTATTAATAATTAAAATTTCTAAATATTTCTTTTTTTAGGATGCACATGAATTTCTAAACTATTTACTAAACGTAGTAGTCGATATATTAGAAAAAGAGTTACGTGTACTAAAAAATACATCTGATCAAATTTCAAACGAGCCTATAGTAACATGGGTACACACAAATTTCCAGGTAATAATTTTAAATATATAATTTAGTTTCATAATATTTTTCTAAATATAATTTTTACAGGGTATACTCACAAACGAAACAAAGTGTTTAGGTTGTGAAACTGTAACAGCTCGAGATGAACCTTTTCTAGATTTAAGTCTCGATATTGAACAAAACAGTTCAATTACAAGTTGTTTAAAGAATTTTAGCTCAACCGAAACATTAATTGCTAATGATAAATTCTTCTGTGATAAATGTTACTGGTAAATTAATTAAAACTATTTATTAACATTTTATTAATAATTTTAGTGGTTGATTAATTTTTTATATACAGTTTACAAGAGGCGCAAAAAAGAATGAAGATAAAAAAGGCGCCACATATATTAGTAATTCATTTAAAAAGATTTAAATTTATCGAACACTTAAACAGACATAAAAAGTTATGTTATAGAGTTGTGTTTCCTTTGGAGTTGAAAGTGAGTAATACAGTTGAAGATTTTGATGCGGAATATTCTTTAGTAGCGGTTGTAGTACATATTGGAAGTGGGCCCAATCATGGACATTATGTTAGTCTTGTGAAAAGTCATAATCATTGGTTGTTTTTTGATGATGAAACTGTTGATATGATTGATGAATCTGCTGTTCAAACGTTTTTTGGATCGGCTCAGGAATATTCTGCTAATACGGATCATGGATATATTTTGTTTTATCAGAGAACTAATTAGTAGTAGTTTGAGATTATATGATAATAAATAGTTGGGGAGTTTTATGTATAGTGAGAGCTAGTTATCGCACTATTAAGGGAACTATTTGTTTTTGTAATGGTTTGAATTTTGTTTTATTTATTACACGGAAATGTTATTTTGATATGTTTGGTAAGGTGTGAAAGGATAGTTTATTGTTTAAGTTTGAAATTTGTTGTTTTTTATTTTGATATTGGTAGGTGATAAGTCTACTACTTTGTCATGCTTTTTATAGAAGGGTGGCTTTTTTTGACGTGTGAAAAAGGCAACTTGGTTAGCTAAAGAAAGATTTATGTAGAATTTCATGTCCCCACGAAATAACTAATGAAATAGAAGGTTTAGAAGGGATAATGATGAATTGTTTTTATTCTTATCTGTTGTTTTATTTGATTGAGGTGAGACCCATAAACGATCAATTGTAGCACACCTCGGACATAAGGACCTTGTGAAGTTCTATTTATTCTTTAGGATTAGGTTTACCCCACTAAGCAATGTGAAGGTGAAGAAGGTTTTTCAAAATGAAACTAAACTAATTGCAAAAGAGCGAAAACGGACTATGTAAAAGTTAGCTTCACTAGTTAAGCTGCGTAATGGAACTGTATACTTCCTGTCCCGCCACCCGCCATGCCCGTAGGGTAATTCCCACATTTTCAGTAACAGTTTCGTCCCAAAACAGTTCACATATACGAATAAAATATTTCTTGTGTCAATTAAATATTATATTAGTATAAAGTGTCTAGTCAATTCGTCTTTAAGAATAATTTGGAAAAGAGAAATTAAATTTTACTTGGAGTACTTGGGTTTAAAAGCATTTATTTATTCTGAATATAATTATCAATTTCAAAATTAAATAATAGAAACATTAATTCTTTTTGGTATATAGATGCGCATACTTCTAATTTCATGGAGAATATGTACACCTCTCCATACAACATTATTCATGTTTAGGAAAAAATTCAAATCTTATACTACTTCTTACTTTACACCTTTTAGTGCAGAACAAGTTAAACTAAATTGTTAAAACATTAATTTTTACAAATTTATTTGGGATATTTTTGTTTCTAGAGATGGCCAACGGGACAAGTCGACGGGCGGCCCGTATCAACCCGTCTCATCTTGGACCATGGTTCGGCTCACTCGTCCTTTGAACCATATCCATCTCGCTCAGTGGGTGAGCCAAACTTGAGAGGTAACTCTCTAAGCCATGGGCCATCTCATCAACTTAGGCCAGCCCTTCCCCCTATTATACCGTCGTGTCTCATCTCATTAAAGCCCTATACCTAGACCATACTTTCAAGGTTTTCATGCTACTACTAATTTGACTAACTTTCTATTGTTCCTCCTTTCCAGCAACACCTTCTAAAATAAATTCAACAGTTTGTTGTCTATATTGTAACCTTAAACGTAACCGTCTCTCTGGGACCATGGGCTCACCACTCCAGACTTCACAATTCAAATTCAAGAATTTGATATTTATTTTTACTCAAATAAATCTTTTTTTGAATACATGAGAGAGCCACTTTGGACTCGGAGTAAATGACTCCAATGAGATTCGATCCCAGGATCTCTTGATCTCTGCGGAGTAACCTAACCACTAGGCCAACTATCGATCTCAAATAAATCTTTCAAGAATATATCAAAGCCAAAACAAGGAAATAATTAACAATGACAAAAAATAAAAAATAAAAAAATTGGTTTAATAACCACTAACACAAATTCTGAAATCCATCCATCAAAAGTCACCAATTTAATCAAAAGCCTAACAACGGCACATCACCTAAACTACCACTTACCCCTTTACCATCACACATTACATCATATAAAGGAATATAAGTCTCTCATAAAATCATCAACAAATAAAATCTAAATAACACCTAAAAAAAAAACATCTAACATTCTTCCGACATAAACATATCATCAGCATCAAACAACGCTTGTAAGTCAACCAAATCCTCAAACTCATTCACTTCCTCCTCACCAATCACCACCTCATCCTATAACAAACAAATAAACCACAAATCAACAAAACAGTAAAAAATCAAATAATTACCAATTTACCCCCATTTACCTTTGGTTCCTGCATTTCAGACACAACATTAAGTAATCTTCTATATTGATCTCTTGCTTCAGGATACTGAACCATAGATTTGACTCTAGCGAGAGCTTTATGTAATCTTTCTTCTGTTTGTTTTCTTCCTTCTATAAGGAAATCATACTCGTCTTCTTTTGTAACTTCATTTTGAACGGTGGGACCCACGTTGTTATTTGTTTCTGGTTTAAATCCGCGTAATCCACTGCCTTTACGTCTCCACCTCAAAATTATCTTCTCGAGTATTCCAACAGACCATGTGATTTTCTTATAATTCTTTCTCACTTGGTGCCCTCTAAAATGTGCCTATTCATGAAAAATAAACATTAATTTTAAACTCTAGATAGAAAAATTCATACCAAAAATATAATAATATATAAAAATTCATAACACAGTTTGATCTTTAAAACACACACAAACCTGTATTTACCCAATTTCATATGCAAAAAATGCAATATGGGTCCCTATAATATGCAAACATTTTACTATAGGTCCCTATAATATGCACTATAGGTCCGTAAAATATGCAAAATTTTCCCTATACGTCCATATAATATGCAAAATTTTCACTATAGGTCTCTCTAATATGCTAAAAGTATCACTATAGGCCCCTACAATATGCATACTTTTCAATATAGGTCCTGTAATATGCTAAAAAATGAATGGTAGATCCCTATAATATGCAGAAAATTGAACTATAGGTCCCTGTAATATGCAAAAAATTGAGCTATAGGTCCTTATTATATGCAAAAAATTGAACTATAGGTCCCTATTATATGCAAAAATTGAACTAAGTCCCTTAAATATGCAAAAAGTGCATAAGTCCCTATAATATGCAAAACATTGCAGGTCCCTATATATGCTATTGCAGGTCCCTATATTTGCCATTGCAGGTCCCTATATTTGCCATTGCACTGTATGTTTGTATAATATACTAAAAGTTGCACTATAAGTCCGTATAATATGCTAAAAGTTGCACTATAGGTCCCTATAATATAGAAACATTGCAGGTCCCTATAAAACGTTAAATATTGCACTATATGTCCCTACAATATACTAAAAATTGCACTATAGGTCCCTATAATATGCAAACATTCCACTATAAGTCCCTATAATATGTCAAAATTGCACTATAGGTCCCTATAATATGCAAACGTTCCACTATAAGTCCCTATAATATGCAAACGTTCCACTATAAGTCCCTATAATATGTCAAATTTGCACTATAGGACCCTATATCAGTTTTCTTGAGTTAACTGCACTATAAGTCCTATAACTAAATATTAAAAAAAATTAAAAAAACATATCAACGAGTAATTGATCTTTACACACATACCTGTATCTTTATAATTCTTTGACGGATGAGCAAAAAGTCTTTTCTTCCCTTATAACTCCTAAACTTATTCTGTATCCTTCTCGCAGCAGCATGAACAGGTTCATCATGCTGACGAGTCCTATTACCTTTCCTCGTAACTATCGAAAGCGCTCTTTCATCAACATCTCCAAACTCCCCTTTAAACCTCTTCCTTTCAAACGACTCCAATCTAAACAGTTCATGTATCGTCGCAGCATCTTGCGTCGCATTTCTAACCGCTGCTAAGGTATCCTTTAACGGCAGATCCTCGTCACTAACTAAACTTACATTCCTTTCACGAATAGTTTGTATAGGAAAATCTTCATTCTCGCCTTCTTTTTTCTCCTTTAGTTTTAGCGACGATAAATGAGAACTTAACGCAGACTCGGCTAAATAACCTGCGATTCCTTTGTGACCGTTAGTTGACGCTAAATCTGCAGGTGTTTTTCCTGCTTTGTGCTTTAGACTTGGATCTGTCAATGCTCCCGGATTTGCCCCTAGCGAGATCAATAAAACCACTGTTCGTTCCCTACAATTCAAAATGTTCGATACTTTATTTAACACCTTTAAAAAAAAGCGTATGAAAATATATATATATATATATATATATATATATATATATGTATATATCGCTCCGTAGTATTGGAAGAACAGAGCGGAAAAAACTTTTTAAAATATATACATAATATGTATGTATATATCGCTCCGTAGTATTCAAATATTCGATAATATATATCGCTCTTATCGACCACATTTGAGAGAAGAGAGCGTATAAAAACTTTTTTAAAAAATTAAAAAAATATATATATAATTTGAACAATTAATAAAAAAAAGTTTAAGAAAAAGTTTTTAAAAAAAGAAAATAAAAAAGAAAAAGAAAAGAAGAGAGAGAATTAGGATTTAAGGGTACGTACCTGCCATATAAAGCGGCCCAATGAAGGGCAGTCCAACCATTAACGTCACGGAAATTAATACTAACACCTGAAGCAATAATTGGTCTTATAGCCCAATCATAACCTAAGGCAGCAGCTAAATGCAGGACGCCTTGCCCTTTACTATCCAACACGCTAGGGCCTTTTCCGTCAATTTCCCCTTCAATAACCTTATGTAACAACCACTTCTGTAACTTCTCTTTCAAAAGCCTTTGTAGTAACACATCTTTTATCTTCTCGTCACTATTGAGATTCACCATTTGTCTCCACTCATTTTCGTCTTCTTTAAATAACGAACTAACTTTATCACATATTGTTGAAATTTTACCCTCTTTTCTCGGAACATGTGTAACAGATTCGAATGATAGGATTTTCGCAAATGTGACAAGTATATGACCTTCGGTATATGAGGTAGGGGTATTTTCGTCTAGGGTGCGAAATTCAAACTCTCGAACTTCACTACAGGCTAATCGATTCGAGCATGTAATGTAAAATGGGACACGATCGGGTTTATGGATAGGTGTCACACATTGGAGTACCCCTTCTGATATAACTTCCGCGGGTACTTCCACTTCACCGAACATACACGCCCATTTAGTCTCAGGTAGCGTTGACTCTTGTTGACTTCTCAAAAATCTCCCCGTAATTAAAATCTGTAAATAAAGTCATAAACAAAATATTAAATTAATTTTTCAGTATTTAAATATATAAAGAAATATTAAAATATACCTTGATTTGAGATCCAGAGTAAACCCAATTTGGTGAAAAATCAAGGATGGTGAAGTACTGATCGTGAGAGAGAGAAGGACCGAGTAAAAAGGACTCTAACTGCACGTGGGTCCCACCTATAACTGAATCATCAACAACTCCTTGATTTCCTACTGTTTCCCAATCTGCCCCTGAGTTGTTAGATGGTTGTGTATTTAAATCATCTACATCTTCTAATAATTCAATTCTCATCCAACGATCGAAGCTATCAAGTTTCTTTAAACCTTCTTTGATATGTGAAAATGGATCTTTCGCTTCTAATTTTGAAGAAGTTCCTTCTTCTTGATGAGTCATTTCTATAGAAGGTGGTGCAGTGAAAAGCTCTAAATGATTCCATTCTCCACGTGGCATATCACTCTCATTACCACGTGTCATTTCATTCTCATGACCAAATCCATGCGTCATATTCATTGTACTGGATTTTGGAGAGGGAAATGACGGTTGAAAATTGACCGTCTGAAAACTCGGAGGTGGAGTATTTTCCATCATATTAATATTATCCCACGGTGCAAAATCCAGGGACCTGTTTGCAATATTTGCTAAACTAGTCCCTGGAATGCTTTTCACTCCATTTCCTTGAGTTGTAGATGTCAAATTTGGAGCAAAGGTAGATGGAAATTGTGCTTCGAAATTATCTGCAACATTTTCAAATTTTTAGTAAATTGAAATAATAAAAAGATATAAAATAAAAAGAAATATTACTTGAAATAGGATCAGGATAATAAGGCCTTTGTGTAGTATCAAGAAAAGAGTGAAATCCAGAGCTTGTTTGATGAGTATAAGCTGTAAAAATTGAAACAATGTTAGAATAAAATATTACTGTGGGTAAAAAAAAAAAAATTACTGTACCTGATTGAGCATCTTCATATTCTGAAGCATGTGTATTGTTATTCAAGCTAGTTGTGTCTGTATTTAATGAAGGCCCAACATGATCATATGACTGCAATCTTGAAGAAACTGAACTGTTTATATCTTCATTGTTTTGAATAGGATTATTAGTGTCTAAAACCTCTCTCATACGATTATAATTAGTTCTGTTTCCCTATAAAAGAAATTAAATATGTATTAGTATAACGTTTAAAAAAAATTTAAATGTGTAAATAAATACTTACATTAACTTCACGATAGTGGACAAGTACTATACGTGATAGTTCCCTGCGAAAAATAAATTTGCATAAGTAGTCCTTATAAAATTGAACTAATTAAAAAAAGACTTACTCTTCAAGTAACCAATAGCTTCGTCTTTGAAAGTTTTCGTTCTCTTCTCCATGTGCGTAGTAGCAATGGAGTACATCGACACTTCCAACCTTAAAACACGGACAAAAGTTTTAAGGTTATGTTTAAAAGTGTTTGATGAAATGATTAAGAGAATAGTTTTAACTAACCTTGAGTCTTTCATGAGCTTCTTTCACGGTTTTACCGTCTTTCTTCTTTCTCCAGTTATGGCCGTCTTTTCGGAAATATCTTAGCTTTTTTCTATCGAAAAGAAAGAGTGAACCACCTATAAAAGTTTAACATGTTAAGGTTTAAGATTGTATAAAATAGACACGTGTTTTTAAGGATTTATTTAATAGATGATGATCATACTTGGAGGTAATTGAGGTGCCTCTGGAGCAATTCGAAAATGTTGATGATTTTCGAGTATTTCGCATATTTCAGCTGGCCTTAACCATCGATTTTTCGCTTCTACTAGTATCTGCTCAATATCTGCAAATAAACATGAAAGTTAGGGACCGGGTGTGAAATTAAATTTTTATATAATATAGGGACCAACGATGAAATAAACTCTATTAGCACTAATTATCTTTGAGCTCCAGTTTCACTCAAATTGGTATATATATAAAACAATTGTACATAATTTTAACATACACGTTTTTATTATAATTAACATAATCTAAAGAACACTAAAGAAACGGCTAAATACGATCAATTAAAGTGCTTAATAAGAATTAAACAAGTGATTAAACTCTAATTAACCTGAAACGGCTAAAATACACCGAAACTCAATTTTATATTTCGATTATAAACAATAGACACAAACTAAATATGAAAATTCATATTGAATATAACATACACAAAACAAGGAAGAAAATTTAGCTGAGGTAAAAAATAATTGCAAAGAGAAATTAAACAAACAAATTATGAAAATTCGTAATGAATTAAACATTCACACACAACAAGGAAGAAAGTTTAGCTGAAAAATTACCTAATTTAGCATGAAGGCTAAAACGCCCACTATCCGACGCCATTAAAGAAGAACTCAAGCACTGAATAATATGTCGGGCATATATGTGTGTGTCAGTGACAGTGTATTATGAAGATCGGCTTAGCTAGAGAGGTTGAGTAGGCTATATGATGTGATAAAAGTGCGTTAAAGAAATATGTTTGAGAGTTAAAAAGGAATGATTCTATTTATTAATGAAGGTAAGAAAAAGGAAGAGATTGATAAGAAGAAGAAGAGGAGGAAAGTGAGTAGGAAGGTGAATATATTATATGGGTTACAGACTTATAGTTGATTGCTAGTACACGCTTTGACAGGGACATTTGACTATATATTACATGATCACCTTTGTATTTTTTCATATCATTTTCACGTGATCCCTCTGTAAAATCTCCTCTTTGTTTTATTTAGAAAAAAAAAAAACTTTCATAAATGTGTAAAAAGTATTCACCAAAAGAATAATAATACTAATTAATGGGGAAAAGTTATAATTACATTAATATTTGGTCAAATATCGGGACCACTTTCAGTAAAGAGTAACTGTAATCGGACAATATTTTGTTCCCGTTCACACCCTAAACCAGATATAAACAGCTGGAAGAAGGAAATGACAGATATTATTAGAGTTAGGTGGGAATGTTGAAGCGTGTCAAGAAAGCGTGTGTCTTGAGTTTGTCAGTCGATTAGGGTTTTGTAATGGGCTATTGTTTATGGGCTTCTTGGTTTGGGCTCATGTCGTGTGGACTATTTTATCTTAATAGTTCATGTATGTTTGGCAGATAATTTTAAATGAAATACACGCTAGTACTTGCTTACCAAAAAAAGAAAATGATGGATTTTACAACACATATCATTCTCTTCGCAAATGGTTAAAACCCTTCTTAGCCCTTTCCAAATTACTCCTGAAATCAACTAGGTGGTTTTTGGGACTGTAGTTCGTAACCAAAAATTTGACAAAAACACTATTGTCGCCACGAGTAGTCTCTTAGGAAGTAAAAAAGGTCTCTGGTAGAAGCTACATGAACTTACACACCCATTTATTATTGATAAAGACTAGACTAACAAGCCAAATAAAGATATACTTAACCAAAGCAAGTCAAGAATACTAAGAAATGTACTGAACTCTGGGACATCAAGGAAAGAGACCCACCACCATTTAATCCAACTAAGAGAATAATCGTCTATCTATCACGAGATATTGTGCCAATAGGCCCATCATCTTGGGAACTTCTTAGCTAGTGGAGTAGATTTCCAAAGTAATTCCCGTGAGATGGTAAGGACAATAACCGATGTCACCCCACCCTTTTGTAGCATCTTTGTGCCTATAAGGTCTCAGATCCTTGCTAGCTTAGCTTCCAATTTTGTTTTGTCTCTTAGTGAAATCTCGTCTTCTTGGAAAATGCCTAAAAGTATTCAAGCATGGGCCCAAATTAGTTTCCACATTATTATTTAGCAGGTAAACCAAAAAAATCATTTGGTATATCTTTCTAATCCAAGTAATCTCTCTCTAGAGTAATTCCCAAAAGGTGGTAAAGACAAAAATTGAAGGCCTCATTCCTTCTTATAGCAACTTTGTCCCCCTAAATTCTTAGAGCCATGAATGTTTTAGATTCTATTTTTATTATTCCTCTTGGTGAGATCTTGGCTTCTCAAAGGTTGCATCAACATCTAGAGCTAAGACTAGATTAAATTCCCCATTATATGTAAACCGAGTAACTAACAACCATCGTTTGGAATATTTCCCCTCCATATGTATGTAACATTCCTTCAATACCATTGACATTTTAAATGGAGTATGATTATATAACCGAGCTAAACTGTAATGTGTCATTGTCTTCTCAATGGTCTCCCATCCACTTAAAGATAGAGGATCGATCACGTACGATGGGGCTAACTAGAAAAAAAATAAACCAGAACCGAGACCCAACGTTTAATATTTCACATGCCCAATTTATTCCCAAAGCCCGAACACCTCATCTCAGGAACGGTTTAATTCATTTCCCATCCCAATACGACTGACCCAACATAAAAGTCAAAACCCCTAATCTACTCATTTCATATTGTTCACTCATCTTACTCTTATCCCTCATCTCTCTTGTTGAGTCCATTCATCTTAACCTCTATATTCTTGTTGATGGAGGTGTATGTTGAGGTTGTGCAAGTATTGAAATGTGTATCTTACACTTCTCCTTATCTCTCTTGTTAAGTCCACTCATCTTAACCTCTAATCTCTTGTCGATTGTGGTGTATGTTGAGGTTGTGCAAGTACTGAAATGGGTTATGCATGTATTGATATGCTTATGTTACAACCTTGATATACACATTTCTAATTTAGCTTCGAAATTTAAGAAATTGATTGTTGAATATGAAGTCCTTTTTTAATACATTGAAGAGCCATTTGGATTTGGGACCATTTTGACGTTAGTAAGATTCAATCCCAGTACCTCTTGGTCACTGGAGAGTACTCTAACCACCAGAGCAACTATAGATCTTGTTAAATATGAGGTCTTGCAACTAGAAAATGAAAAGTCCACACCATTGATGCTCAAATCACCTGATTCCACCATGATTCTCCATTGAGGGTTTCCAAAATTTAAGTCATCTTTCTTTTCGGTGAGGAGGTATTGCAATCTTCTCATTATTTGTCCTTCGCCCAAATCACGAAACTTTAACATTGTTGACTTCCGTTGTCTTTCACCGTTGAGTGGAGAAAGCATTGTGAAAACGAAATCAATAGATAGTGATTTTCCACAACTACAGCAAATCTAGATTAGTTTTCAATTTTTTTTTACTCATAATTCTAAGAGCACGCCTTTTCTCTGGGAAAAATCTCTGAAAAACCTAATTGCCCAATTTCCATAGTAGATAGACCTCTGACTGGCCATGTACCTACCGAGGAAGGAAACTTTGAAATTGAGATAAGTTGATGAGAGATATGACGGAGAGGGTGAATATAAAGATAAGAAAACAGTTTTGGAGATTATTTAAAATATGGCGACGAAAGTTAAAGGGAAAATAAGTCCAAATATTACAATATTTATTGTGTCTTTTAGCGTTAATATGTAATTAGGATGATGGTATAAGCTATCAATATAAGAATTGGGGGTTATTAGTATTAATATGTTCTTTAAAGTATTAAATTGTTTTTTCTAATTTTAAATCTCCTCTTTGTTCTTTTTAGAAAAAAAACTTTCATAAATTGAAAAAGAAAATCACCATAATAATAATAATAATAAATGGAAAAAAAATTAAAATTACATTAATTTATGGTCAAATATCGGGACCACCTCCCGTAAAAAGTAACCATATCCGGATAACATTTTGTCCCAGTTCACACCCTTAACCAGATATAAACACCTGGAATAAGGAAATGACAGATACTATTAGTGTTAGGTGGAAAGTTGAAGTGTGTCAGGAAAGTGTGTGTCTTGCTTTTGTCACTCGATTAGGGTTTGTAATTGGCTATTGTTATTGGGCTTCTTGTTTTGGGCTCAAGTGGTGTGGACTGTTTTATCTTAATAGTCTGTGTATATTGACAGATAGTTTTAAATGAAATACATGCTAGTACTTGCTTACCAAAAAAAGCAATGATGAATTTTACAACACATATCATTCTCTATTCGCGATTGATTAAAACCCTTCTTGCCACCTTCCAAATTGATCCTGAAATCAATCAGGTCGTTTGCGGGATTGTAGTTTGTAACTAAAAATTTGGCAGAAACACTATTGTTGCTACGGGTAGTTTCTTAGGTAGTCGAAAAATGTCCTTGGTAGAAGCTACATGAACTTACATACCCATCCATTATTAATATGGACTATACTAACAAGACAAAGAAAGATATATTTAACCAAAGCAAGTCGAGAATACTAAGACATGTATTAAACTCTGGGACACCAAGGGAGGAGATCCACCACCATTTAATCCAACTAAGAGAATAATCGTCTATCTATCTCAAAATATTGTGCCAATGGGCCCATTATCTTGGGAACTTCTTAGCTCGTGTAGCAGATTTCCAACGTAATTCCCTGAGATGGTAAGGATAATAACAGATGTCGCCCAACCTTTTTGTAGCATCTTGTGCCCCTAAGTTCTCAAATCCTTCGTAGCTTAACTTCCAATTTTTTTTCGTCTCGTGGTGAGATCTTGTCTTCTCGGAAAATGCCTAAAACATTTAAGTTTGGGCCCAGGTTAGTTTCCACATTATTATTTAGCAGGTAAACTAAAAAAATCATTCGGTATTTCTTTCAAATCCAAGTATTCGTTCTCTAGAGTAATTCCCAAGAGGTGGTAAAGACAAATATTGAAGGCCTTCTTCCGTCTTATAACAACTTTGTCCCCCTAAATTCAAAGATCCATGAATGCTTAGATTCTATTTTTATTTTTCCTCTTGGTGAGATTTTGGCTTCTGAAATGTTGCATCAACACCTAAAGCTAAGACTAGATTAAATACCCCATTATTTGTAATCCAGGTAACTAAGCAACCATCGTTTGGAATATTTCCCATCCAAATGTATGTAACATTCTTTCTCAATACTATTGACATTTTAAATGGAATATGAGAATAAAAATAAGCTAAATTGTAACGTGTCATTGTCTACTCAAGGGTCTCCCCTCCATTTAGAGATAAAGGATCGATGACGTACGACAGGGTTAACTAGAAAAACCCTTCAACCTGAACCGAGACCCAACCTTTTTTATTTCCCATGCCCAATTCATTTCCAAATCCCAAACCGCTCATCCTAGGATAAGTTTAATTCATTTTCCAGCCCAACACTCTCCCTACCTCATCCGACTTACCTAGTATAAATGTCAAAAACCCTCAATCTACTTATTTCATATTGTTCACTCATCTTACTCTTCTCCATCCTCTCTCTGTTTGAGTCCATTCATCTGAACCTTTGGTTTCTTGTCGATGTTGGTGTATGTTGAGGTTGTGCAAGTATTGAACTGTATTATCTAAGTATAAAGTGTGGAGTGTGATATCAATGAAGAATTAAACAATGTTCAAGTAAATTTTTAAACTTTAAAAATATATTTACATGTATAAAAATTAATAATTTACAGTTTAAGAATATAAGCAAACCATTAATGAACGAATTTGAATAATTTTCTTCTCGAGCCAAATTCAAACTACTTGGTTCATTAACAACCCTACCACTAACCCATCCCACCCACACAAGCATAAGTCGACCAATAATGACGATTATAAGTTTTGGCAAAGCGTTGCACATTGTTTTATTGTTGGTACTCTATTCTTAAAGTTATGTTTAGAGTTTTAACGACAAAGCTTTATAACTATGTGTAGAGTACACCAAGATTGAGTTGTGCTTGAAATAAATCGAGAAAACTCTACACGTAGTGGTTGCCCAAGAAATATAGTCCTAGAGGGGAGAGGAGGGGGTGAATATAGACAATGGTTTATTAAAAGATTCAACTAACTATCTCAAGTCAATATGGGGTAGATCTAAGTTAAAATCTTTGGCAGTCTGACGCTTTGCTGGCTCGGGGGGTCTGATCTCTTGAGATGTTCTTGTCTATTTCTCGAAACTCTTTGGTTGTTTGACGCTTTAGTAGTTCAATGGTTTGGACTCTAGTTATTCATTTGGACATTCTTCATGCGTCTTTTGGTAGTTTGACTCTTGGTGTTTCTAGATGTTCGGTCATGTTGTTTTACTCAAAACTTAACACCAATATGTTCTTGACCTACTTACTTGCTAAGAATCGTTCAGCGCACATGATTATACCAATATAATAGTGCACCATTGATGTCTCCTCATTTGTGATAATATAATATACTTCAGAGACATCATTTTAGGCTTATTTATTAGTTTATAGGTCGATCTTAGCTTAATTTAGTGCACTTTCCTATTTTGAGTCTTGATTTGTAGAATTATTATTTTTAGAGCATATTGGGTTTAATTGTTTATTTAGTGTGAATCTTTAAAGATAATTATGGAGATTAATTAGAGTCCAAGTCAAAGATTACAACTTATGGAAAGAGATTTGCATGGAAATTGGAGATAAGGAAACAAAGGCTAAAAAGATGGAAAAGGAAAAGCTGTCTAAATCTGGGATTCTGCATACACGTCCAAAGATATGCGTTTTTACCTAAGAAATAGGCCGAATTTGGTAATTTCCTTCTTAGGGGTCAAGATAATTCTGTTGCGAATCTTTTGGTATCTTATGGAGCTCAAACCAACCAATAACGAAGAAGATATGCTCAAAACGGTCCAGCAGTGTTTATCTTTATTTCCATACGAATTTGAGTTGGACTAGGAGTCCATTACTTTCCTTCTCCTTCAAGAAAACGAATTAGGTCTTCCTATAACCTATAAATACAGCCTCTTAACACTCTAAAATCATCCTTGGCCAGACCCTAAGGCCAAGAAGAAGCTACAACACAAGAGAAGAAGTCTGGAAGGAGTTGTGCAACAACTATGTCTCCTTCAACCTCTTATTTTGTAATTCTTTTCTTTTCTCTTCTTAGTATGAATTAATTCCTTTTAGTTTGAGTGTTTAGCATATATGTATGAACCCTAGTTTTGATTGACATCTATCTAATTTGGGAACTTAATGTTTTAAATTGAATTATAGTTTTTATTCTCTGTTTATGTGTTTGGATTTATATTCTGTGTTCTTGTGGATGCGCGCCCATATAGAATTACCATCTAGTAATTAGGTCACCATTGACAACGGTGTTTAATTGCATGTTTAGCACATAACGTCTAGTATTAGGTCTGATCTGACAACCCAACCTAGCTAGATAATCACTATGGTTTAGTTCTTGTGACTATTTACCAATTACAGGAAAAGTTTGCTTAGGAAGCCTTATTGACACAGGTAAATCCTATTTGAAACTACCGATAGCATATTGGGACCGATTAGGGAAATACTACATAATTTACCCTTACATGTTTAGAACGGCAAAACTAGTGGGGAGTGCATGCTAATTACTCAAGCTAGACTTTCATACTATCTTCTTTTCTTTCTTTTATTTATTTTCTGTCTTTAGTTTATTAGTTTAGTTTATTTATTAGAAAACCAAATAAATATTTGTCTATCTCTTCTTTCTACTTGCGTATTATCTTTTCTATCTTTAATATCTGCACTTGATAATTTGCATAAGTTCTCTCTAACTTTCGTCAGTCCCTGAGAAACGAATCTTCTTATCATTAAAACTTGCATACGTCCTGTAATACTTGCAGTACAGTGTTAGTTTAGGGTGTGTATTTGCACTTATTTATATCATTATTTTATCACACCTTAGGCCACACCAACCATCTAACAAAGAAGGATTAACATAATGGTATCATTCCAAACAAACTCTATCCCAGTACTTAGATTTATAGCTACTTGTAAAGTTCGTAAAAATGATTCTTTCATAATTCGACGAGGCCTGGCATCTATTGTATTTATTCTTATTTTTATACCAAAATAAATTAGTGATAAATGTTCAGTTTAGGTTTAATATCGACCAACAATAAAATAAAATTATTCTCTAGCGTGCTCCCCCTTTTTAAAGGTTCTATCTTATTCCAACATGAGTACACAACACAATTACCCCTTTTCCATTGAAGCTCTAAACTAACAGTTCACCCCAACTAAATCTTAGTCCTTTATTCCATAACTAGAAAAATTGCATTACCTTAGATTCTTTTGGTGACCATCAACCAATTCCAATTAAAGATTCTAGATGGAAAGGGAAGATAGATAGTCTCCCTTATTTCTAGAATTGCTTTCTTCTTCTCTGAGCTACGAATAAAAGAAATAAAGGGGGAAATTCATCAAAACTTTATTACAATCCATCAAAAAATTCTCAACTTTCTAATAAATTATTGTTGTAACATCTTTGTTACTTGCCTCTTTTAAGCCTCAAGCTGTTTTTCATTGAATTTCTCCTAACCTTGGTTTCTCCATTTCAATTTGTTTGTCGCAATGGGTGCATGTGAAAATCGAGATTGCTTGAGTGTTTTTGGATTCTTCTATGGGGAGTAAAAACCGTATGTGTTGTAATCTATTTTCTTTTATTTTCAATATCTTTTTTAAATTGTCTAAGAATAGATTGTATGCGAATTGCAATTTTGAGGGTTAGATTATGCAAGAGGAAGACTTTTAGGATATCTCCCAACTTTCCCTTTTTACTGTAACTAAACTTTGATATGCATTTGGGTATTTAGTAAATGCCTAAAGTGTTTCGTGTCATTAAAAGAAAAATAAATTGAAAGAGTGTTGTGACGATCCTTAATCTATAAGCCATCATAGAGATTTATTAGTTTGATCCTTTTGGACATGGCTGGTCATGTGTTGTAATCTTGTCGTTGAACAACATGCATAATTTTAGGATAAAATAAAGCAAATGTATTCTAAAATTTATAGCTCTCTCGCCTCAATATTTGAAATTTTTACTTTTACAATGTGTGGTGCTGTTTACTTATGCTATGATGTCTTCCTAACTCTGACAAAGCATTATTTGTCAAAGATGAAACTCTGGTGGTCACCTATGTACCATACACCTTTCTTGCAACTAATACAAATTAGAGTTCACTTGAATACCTATCAGATTTGTATCATATGCCTTGTGTCATATTGATATAGTGTGAGTTTATACCTTCTTGGACACGTGGCACATGCTTACGTGTCTCCCTCTTGTCAGCTTATTGACAGTACTATAATGACCATGGCTATGTTTAGATACAAAGGAAGGGGTGGGGCTCAACATATCCTTGAGAATATGAAATTTTTTATTGAGGGACAATCTTCACTGAATTATGCTAAATTGAGTCCTTCTGGATGACAATTATTTTTATTGGTCTCATATTAGGGAGACAAATCAAGGAAGGGAAAATATCGAGAGAATGTACTTTTCTCGTATGATAGTTTGTTGGCAAGTTTTAAGGGGGATTGCTGGTGAGTCCTGGGGTGTTATAAAATTAATGCGAAAATAAAAGGAACCACAATACCGCAAGTGTACGGTTTTCCAAGTAATACTCCGATAAGTCGGATTCGTTCTCAGGGATTGGACTGGTATAACCCAAGTGTTCAATAAACAAGTAGTAGTAATTGCAAATACAGAAAAGTAAAAGATAAAATATATTTGTTTGGTTTTTTATATTAATCCTAAGAATGCAAGAAAATAAATAACTGAAAATAAATACTAAAGGAATAGATGCATATATGAGCTATACTTGAGTCTCGCAAGGAATCCACTTAATCAATATAATCTATGATATGTTTAAGGGTAGAATTGGAATTATAATATTAGTCGGGACTCTGATATCTCCTAGCCCCCTGCCGGGTGGACCTAGAAGCTATCCTAAAGTATCATAAACACCTGTATGGTCGAATATGCCTCTTCGGATGATAAGATTTTACCTCTTTGGCTATGTAACTAGTTAAGCCTGTCGGTCAATAACGGACATTACACGGGTATTACCTAGATCTGTATTCAAACCCCCCTGTCAGATGATCACTTCGCCACTAAAGTGAATAGCCCAAATACTAAAATCTATTTCTAGTTGTACGGAAAAGAAATAGTGATTAAAACAAAATAATATCCAATATCTAAGACCTAATTCAATTTAAATCATAACAATCCCAAATTCAAAACATAAATTAAATTAATTAGGGTTCATCCCTTTATTGCGATTCTCAATTAATTAAGGTTTAGCTCATATTGAAAGTAAAAACAATAAAGAAATTAATACTATACATGTCCTAATAACAAAAATAAAATAAGAACCTAGATAGAGGAATTGGCTTGAACTGTTGTTGGAGATATAGACAGTCTCCAGCTTCTGCTCTTGCTTCCGCCTCTTGAGCTCTCTCTAAGGATGTATATATTGAATGAATTATGAGAGGTGCTGAATAATGAGGTCTAAGGGGTGTATTTATAGGTGTTGGAAGACCCTAGGTCGAATTTGCTTGGAGTGGAAGACAAGTCAAGGACTCTCAAATCCGTAGCTCTAAAAGATAAGATTCTGCTGATTTGATTTGGTCATATCTTTTTCAATACTTATCCGTTTGAGAAGTTCCAATATATGAAACTGCTTGTCTTGGAAAGCTCTTTCTATTAGTGCAGACCATTCGTCCAGAATCCATGCCAATCTTTTATTATGATTTTATCTCTAAAACGTGGCTGGATTTTCAGATGTCAAAAGGCAGCTTTATCTTTTCCTCCTTTGAATAAATCTTTCCTAAATCTTCTTATTTCCATGTAATTCTTCTTTCCTTTCATCTTTATCTTGACTTGGTCTCTAAGTAATTACCATTTATCTTTAAAAGCTTCACATTAAATAAATAATTAAACCGCATATGCTTAAAAAGAATAAATCAATAAATCAAAAAATCGAAATAGGAAAGTGTGCTCTAAAAATAGAAACTCGACTAGAAATCACTTCCTAACACTCTAAATTACACTAAGACTTTATTCTCACTTTTTCTCCTTGGATTGGTCTTTTATGAGATTCATGAACCAATTAACTTTGCATTAAAAATAGTCAAATTTAAGCACAAAAGCTCAGATTCTGCAAATAGTTAATTTCCAAGGGGAGAAAGTGCAATATGATCAAATAAGCCTAAAAGTCTATCAAATAAGTCATTTATTCACCTAAAAGGATGTCTCCAAAGGGCTAAGAATTAGAACAAATAGGGAGACATCAATTGCTCCTTTCATTCCTTGATTTCCTAAGATTTGGTCCCAATCGATTAAAAACTTGAGAAAATTAGTAGAGTCTGGTGTTATCCCTTGAACCCTTCCTTTTTTGGCCATAAGGGTGATTCTCATTGTTTGACATAGTAACCGAAATTTGTATCCTACAACATGGGCCTTCTACAATGACCATTATTTTGATGATCGGGTCTTGTATTACAGTGGATTAGTGAAAACTTCATTTATTCCTATCTCCTTGGGAAGTAGTCTGTATTCTCATAAATTAAGATCGATGATGTTGTTTTAAAAAAAAAATCAAAATATATTCTCGACCTCAACTTTATGTCATGAGAATTATCATATGTGGGGTAACAGATTGTGCAAGATGGTGGAATATGACTACTGATCATTAAAATAATAGTTAATTATGTTTAAGTATTGTCTTTTTGTAATGAATTAGGTGTTTTCAATTTTTATCCTTATCTCTGATCTTAAAATTGGTTTAGGTGTCTACGTAGACATTAGAAGGTAGTATGTCTTTAAAAAATGGCCCACGCGGCCTCCAGACGATCTTACGTCCGCCTAGGAGACCTAGAGGCTAATACAAATCTAGTTTTTAACACAAAAATTTTCAAAATTCCATTTTTAACACAAATTATAGAAATATGAAAAAAAATTTTTGAATATAATTGATCATCATTTACCTAAATTACACAAATTATGTTATTAAGAAATAATATGTAATTTTGTAAATTTTTTTGAATATGTTTTTTATTCAATCTAATATACTGTATGGAATAAAAATAAATAAACTTATAATGTTCTTGTAATCTTTAAACTTCTTTGTTTTAATAAAGAGAAAAAGACTTTGTGGGTAACTATGGAATTCGAAAAGGGATTTTTGAGTACCTATACTATAAATAGGACTTTTAGGTACCCAACGTGTCTTTTTGTCCAACCGTCAGTGTTTTCCGTTATCTGACTCATTAAGTATGATGTGGAGCCTATGTGGACTTGGTTTCCTTTTATTTTGAAAGGTATACTTAATGTGTGAGATAACGAAAAACACTAACGGTTGGACAAAAAAAAAGTTAGGTATCTAAAATTTCTATTTTATAGTATAAATACTCGGAAGTCCTTTTTCGATTTCCATAAGTACCAACGTAGTCTTTTTCTCTTTAATAAAACGGACCTCAACAAAGAAAAAAACAAAAAAACCTGATTTCTCTTTTTCATTCATTTTGTTTACTTTACGTACTTCTAGAAACCATTATGTGATAGTAATTCACTATAGATTGTATATTTTTTGTCGTTATTTGAAAGTTAATCGATCAACCTTAGCATTCTAATGCCGCATTTTTGCAACTTGTTGACTTCAATCCATTACCTTCTTTATCTTCCATTAACTACTTTAACAAACGCAAGTATAGCCGATGTGATTTAAGTTTCTAGAATGATTTATGGTTTAGAGCGGTTTACTATAACACCTTTTTCGGTCATAGTCTATTAGTACTGGTTTATCTGTACTTAGTGAGATCTTAGTTTAGTTAATGACAACTACTAATAAATGTAGAAACTTGGTAATTTAACTTCTTTAACGAATTTTTTCAACCTAAGTTAAAGTTGTTTATGAATAAATTATTTCTTTTATTGCCAAAGAAAAATTTCATGAAAAGCTACATAAGTATAAAGAATGAGGTATAATAATAGTAAAGAAATAATTTTTAGTTATTATTTAAGTTTTAATAATATATTATAGATAAATAAATTATTAATCTACATTTTAAAAATATAAACGAGAAATTAACAAATATAATCGATCTTAAATTATAATTCGAGTTTAAACTTGTTATTCGAACGAGTTTTTCTCGAGTCGACTTCTAACTATTTGTGAACGACTTAATCCATTTATAGGCTACTCCTTATTCATCCTACCCACACAAGCATTATAAATTCAAACAAATCGCTACATATTATTTCATTGTTGGAGCTCTATTTTCAAAAATTCTATTTAGAATTTCAACCACAAACTTTACTTACGTGTAAAGTTCACCAAAATAGGGATTTACGTAATATTAATGCGAAAAACGATAACCGTAAATTTATAGCCACATATAAAGTTCGTCAAAAGGACTATTTAGTAATTTAACGCTGTCACACGGTTTAGACGTGATTCAGACGCGGTTCATTAACCTAGTGTATTTATTTTTATTTTTATTTTTTTACCAAAACTTTTCAATTTAGGTTTAATATCCACCAAAAAGATAAAATAAAATAGGTTTCAAGTGTACTCTCCTCTTTGTTTTTAGGTTCCATTCCCAACACAACACAAACACAACTTCCCCTTTTCCATTGAAGCTCCAAACCCTCCTCTCTCTCGAGTCACCATATAACCTGCAAACTAAACTTTACATACACTATATAACCACATCTTTCAGAGATACAAGGCTGAAAAATGGCTATGGCGGCTCCAGGTCAGCTCAATGTTGAGGAATCTCCATCGTGTGGTTCACGAAGCGTTGAGTGCTTCGACAAATTGGAGCAGATTGGTGAAGGAACTTATGGGTACGCTTCTCTTACTTTTTTTTCCTTCAATTTTATTGATTAATTGTTTCAATTCGTTTGTTTAATTTCTTCATCATATAAATTTCATCTTTTTTGCTTTGTTATCGCAATGGATTTGTTTCCTTTTGCATCAATTTCTGATACGTAATGCTTAAAACCTAATTTTTTTTAACAAAATCATAATTTTGTAAACCTAAGCTAGGGATTATAATCAATTTCCTGTGAATTGTATGCTTCTTCTTCCTGAT
The DNA here is from genome assembly GCA_029959085.1 of Nemophila menziesii. Taxonomy (NCBI): domain Eukaryota; kingdom Viridiplantae; phylum Streptophyta; class Magnoliopsida; order Boraginales; family Hydrophyllaceae; genus Nemophila; species Nemophila menziesii. The sequence goes on from JARWIR010000001.1 coordinate 145,169,972, forward strand.
TTAATTTTTCTTTGAATTAATCACAGTCAAGTATACATGGCGAAAGAAAAGGAAACTGGAGAAATAGTTGCGTTGAAGAAGATACGCATGGATAACGAAAAGGAAGGGGTAAGTTAATATTTCATAACCTTAATAACACATTTCACTAAATTAACCATTAAAATCCTCGAGTTTTTACAGTTTCCCATAACTGCAATTCGAGAAATCAAAATCCTAAAGAAGCTTCAACATGAAAACGTCATCAAATTGAAAGAAATCGTAACTTCTCCAGGTAATTATTAAATATTAATTAATAATTAACCTTTTTCTAATCTCTTTCGTAACTTTATTACTAATATTTGGACTTTATTCTAGGTCGTGAAGTTGATGAGCATGGGAAAGTAGGTAATTATACTAAACCGAATTAAAATTAATACGCATATATATATATATATATATATATACATATTAATTATTATACTTACATATACAATATATACAGATGGTAATAGATACAAAGGAAGCATATACATGGTTTTCGAGTACATGGATCATGATTTAACAGGCTTAGCAGATCGTCCAGGACAAAGATTCACTATCCCACAAATCAAAGTATTATAAATATAAATAAAATATAATTTTTCTTTTTTTTATTAACTTAATTATTTTTACAGTGCTACATGAAGCAGTTACTTACTGGTCTTCATTACTGTCATGTTAATCAAGTACTTCATCGAGATATCAAAGGTTTGATTCCTTTTCTTTACTTTATACATTTTTTTTTTAATTTAAATAATTTATAATTAATTTTACAGGTTCAAATCTTCTTATCGATAATGAGGGAAATTTAAAACTTGCGGATTTTGGGTTAGCTAGATCATTTTCTAATGATCATAATGCAAATCTAACTAACCGTGTTATTACATTATGGTATAGGTATGTTTTTACTTTTTTGAACATTTAATATATTTTTTTTTGTTCTTATTTTGTTTATTATTTAAATAGACCTCCAGAATTGCTTCTTGGTGCAACAAAATATGGTCCAGCTGTTGATATGTGGTCCGTTGGATGTATTTTTGCTGAGCTGTTAAATGGAAAACCTATTTTACCCGGGAAAAATGAGGTTTGTCTGAATTTATTTTGTCCGTACAGTATTAATTATTTCCTAGTACTATACAGTTATTCAAATTTAAAACCAAATAACCGTTAAAAAATACAGTTATTCCGTGTTAAAATACCGTTATTTTAGTTATATGTAATAAATACACTTTTCATGTTTCATTAATTCTCGTTTACTTGTACTATGTTGTTTAATTGGACACACAGTACGTAAACTCGGTTTATTAACGTTACTCTGTAGTCTCTGTAACACCATTAAAAGGGTAAATTTGTCTTTTTGTTGTTTTTATTTTATAGCCTGAACAATTGAATAAGATCTTGAATTAGTATGTGCCGTTAAACCTCGTTTACTTGTACCATGTTGTTTAATTGTGCTCACAGTACGTAAACTCGGTTTATTAACGTTACTATGTAACACAATTAAAAGGGTAAATTTGTCTTTTTGTTGTTATAGCCTGAACAATTGAATAAGATCTTTGAATTAGCTGGAACACCTGATGAGATAATATGGCCTGGTGTATCGAAAATTCCATGGTATAACAAATTTAAGCCTTCAAGACCATTGAAGAGACGTATCAGAGAAGTTTTCAGACAGTAAGTTTGGAGAAATTAAGGTTGACTTTTTGTAATTATGTTTGACCATTTTGTTGAATAATGTGTGTTTTTATTGTGTGTTAGCTTTGATCGACATGCTTTGGATTTACTTGATAAGATGCTTACTCTCGATCCATCTCAGGTAAATTCTTTGCTTATTATTATTTTACTAAATGGTCCTTGAATTATAAGCTAGTTGTTTAAATAGTCCTTGAAGTTTTGAAATTACTTTAATAGTCCTCGAACTTCATTTTTGTTCCCTCCTTAGTTCCCTCTGTCAGATTTTCACCATTTTATACCCAAAACGGTAAAAGGGGATACTTCAAGGACCATTTTGCAAAATTTTATAAGTTTGAGGATTATTTGTGAAATGAAATTAAGACTTAACGGTAAAAAACAAAGTTCGAGGACTATTTTGAGAAGTTTAGAAGTTTGAGGACCATTAAAGTAACTACTCTATACTTTGGCAACCATTTACCAAATGGTCCCTGAATTTTAAGCTTGTTGTATAAATAGTCCTCGAACCCTTGAAATTACTTTAATAGTCCTCAAACTTCATTTTTGTCCCCTCGATAATCCCCATTTGTAACTCTATCAGATTTTCACCATTTTAAATCAAACCTGTATTATAGGGAAGTTCAGGGACCATTTTGCAAAATTTTATAAGTTTGAGGACTGTTAAGTCTTAACTGTATTGCTAAAAGAAAACAATGTTCAAGGACTATTTAGATAAGTTTAGAAATTCGAGGACCATTACAGTAAATAGCCTATAATTTAGAGACCATTTCGAAAATTTTCCAAAATAAAAATTGATTTTCAAAATTTGAAATATTTTCTTGAGTATTAAGTACTAAAAGTACACCTTAAATATTTTTTTTTTTTTACAATCTTTAATTTATATTGATTATTTAAAATAAACAGAGAATATCTGCTAAAGATGCACTAGATGCTGAATATTTCTGGACTGATCCATTACCTTGTGATCCAAAAAGGTGAATTTTTAATTAATTTTTATTTAATTTTATGACATCATGGTACTAATGTGAATATTATGACAACCTAGTTTACCGAAATACGAAGCATCTCACGAGTTTCAGACAAAAAAGAAGCGTCAACAGCAAAGACAAAACGAAGAGTTAGCTAAAAGACAAAAGTTACAACATCCACAGCAAAACAGTCGTTTACCACCTATACAACAAACAGGTGGTGGTGGTCAACATTGGGGTGGTGGGGCCCACAATTCTTCTCAACCTCCTATTACTACTGGTGGTCCTAGTCATCATCAATACGGTAATAAGCCTCGTGGTGGTGGACCGACTGGTGGTGGTGGTAGGTATCCCACTGGTGGTGGTGGTGGAAACTACCAAGACCGTCAAGGTGGCGGCGGTGGTGGTGGGGGTGGTGGGTATAATAGTGGACCGTATCCGCCACATGGACAACCGTATCCTGGTGGTTCGAATGGGCCGAGAGGTGGAGCGAGTGGTGGTTATGGTGGGAGGAATTATCCGCAAAGTGGTGGTGGTGGTGGACAGTATGGTGGTGGTGGTTCGAGTGGTGGTGGGAGAGGTGCTAATCCGACGGGAGGGAATAGGAATCAGCAATATGGGTGGCAACAGTGATAAGATAAGATAAGATAATTTGCAGACCTTTCGCGAAAAAAAAATATTTAAAAAGATTTTTTTTTTGTTTTATTATTAATCGTTAGTAATGTTAAACTTTGTTGTGTTTGGGGGGAAAAAGGATGATGGTTTGGGTGATGCGGATTTATGGTACAATAGTTAAAGTTTTACTATGTGGTTTTATTATATCCCCCTTTTTATACTAATGATGTGATAAATGTATCTGTGTAATAATTCAGGATTTGATTTTGAAATTCTTGAGATTTATTTATTTATGTATCTAACCCGGGGGGTTTAAAGTTAGTTAGAACAACTAAGTGGAATTTGGATGCGTTACCCTTGATTTCTTTTGGTTAATTTTTAGGCTAAGGAGGGGTAAAATATTTAAGTGGGTGGCTAATGCATATTTTAAATAAAGGAATTTCTCTAAATTTTTTCTTTTTGGCAAAATTTTAAATGTATCCCGAGGAAGGGGATGAATCACTGCCCTTGTTTTTGGGTAATATGGAACAAGTGTTGTATATGAAATTTTGGAAACAAGCAAAAATTATTGAGGACCATATAAGATATGGACATAAGAAAGGTACTTGGTTATGGGTTTGAATAGATATTGACTCCTGATATTTTAAGCAACATATGGTGTGTTATTTGCTGAAGCTTGATGATAGTTTGTGAATGCTTGGAGGCTAATGATAGAAATCTGGAGGCTTATAGTTTTTGATGCTCTTGGATGTTAATGACAGAAATTTGGAGGCATTTTAGGATATATTGAATAAACACGGATGTGTGCTAAAGAATTAATTTGATAAAAATGGGGTTTTGTTTGGCAAAAAATACTCTTTTGAAGAAATAGTTGGCTTCTTTGGTATGAATGAGGAAATTGGAAGGAAATTGGAAGGAAATTCTAATTAAATTCATTATCAACTCCATAGCAAAAAATTCTCTTTCTAAGAACTAGTTGGCTCCTTTGGTGAGAATGAGGAGATATGGAAGGAAATTCTAATTAAATCCATTATTAACGCCATATTTTAATGTCATATTTGTGTTTTTAGTGCCTAAAGAATTTGCCAATCACTTAACTAGCCTTACGTTTTGTGTTTTTAGTGTTGAAGAAATATACCAATCACTGAATTAGCCTTGCATCTAGGGATGTAACGAGTGCAAAAGCCTTGCCTTGCGTTTAGGGATGTAGACGAGCCGAATGAGTGGAAACTTGTTTGTTAAAATTTTTGACCCGAGCTCAAATTTCAAGGAGTCGAGCCAGATTTTCTTTGGTTTGTTTGTTTAACTTCTCGAACGCGTTTATTCGAGTCGAATTCGAGTTGTTCATGAACAATCTGATTTTATTATGGTTGAAGCAAAATTTTCATAAATGATTAGAATTAGATAAAGTGTGTGTTAATATATAAATTAAAATTTAAACAAATAAAAAAAATTAAATTAATATATCAGGTTTAATAATTTATTTATTAATAAATAAAATATTAATATAATATCACATATAAAACGAGCTTTTAATAAATCAAACGAACTAGTTCGAACAACTTTTTGTTCGTTTGTATAAATAAACGAGTTCGAACGAGTTTTTTTTTAAATTCTCGAATGATTTGTGAACGATTTAGTTCATTTATAATCCTATTTATATCTAATTTGTATTTAATATACGAAAGTGAAAGAAAGACTCATCTTGTCCAAAAAAAAAAAAAGACTCACTCGATAGACACCTATCTCATCAGATTCTAATGGTGGATTAAGACTTAAAGATTTTCATTAGATGAACTTAGACTAATTAGCTTTAAATATTTGGAAACTTCTATAAAAACCCAACTTTTGATATACAAATTTCATAAAGGCAAATACTTTTATATGAGTTTTCAGTTTAATACATTAAAAACAGAAGTTTAATTCGGATGACAAATAAAAGATACAAATTAACTATTTGTCAACCAAAATCATTATGCTTATACAAATTTATAAGAAACTAGAAACTCACTATGCTTATACAAATTTATAAAAAATTTGAAACTGTTCGTCATATATTTATTTATTGGATAAATCAATGTCTTATTTTTTTTTTTTTGGACGTAATCAATGTCTTATTTAATGCTCGCGAGAATACTCACGACACCATTATTCGATTTCTTGACGTGGATAATTTTCAAACAAAAAATTTATACAACTATCTATGAATTTTACGTAGAAATGAATTCTCCAGTTAACACGAGACATATCCACAATATCATGAATTGTTTTCTTGGTAATCAGAGTAAAAGAAAATACTTAAAAGACTTGTATTAACCGACTTTTAATGGCTCTAAAAAGAGCACAGGCTTTACCTCAACCATCGATTTGACGTGATTTTTTTATAATTTCCTTGATGATCGTACCATGACTGTTAACCGCAATGGCTGTATTTTCACAAGGTTTCACAAACGACGCATCACTAAATCATTGTATCAGTTATTGTTCGGATAAAACATGTCCGGAGGATGACTAACCAAGACTCCGATAAATCGTGCCCTATCCCAATTTGTTTTGTACCTTTTTTTTTTTTAAGACAAAGGGACTAATATATTAAAAATATGGTGAGGGGAGTTAACCAACTCCCGTCACCGCAAATCCAGGAAAGTCATTACACAAAAAGAAAATTAAATCACTAGGAATATTACAAATCCATGAAGGACAAAGATTAGAAACAGAAAAAGCCTTAGCGAGCCAATCAGCGACTTTGTTGGCTGTTCTTCTAACACCACAAATGCGAAAGTTCGTGTGGTCCTTGGCCAAATTTTTGATATCCTCAAGGATAGCCCTGTCCTTCCATGGACAATTCGTGCTTGAGGAGTAAATGGCCTTCAAAACAGTTTCAGCATCAGATTCAACTCTGTTGCAAAGGGGAGCATGATCTAGAGCAAATTGAACGCCACTTCGAATTGCTTTAGCTTCTGCTTCAAAACTAGAGGATGCAGTAATGTCCATGGCAAAACCATTAACTACTTCACCTTTCCAGTTGCGGATCACTGCTGCTGCTGTGGCTTTTCCGTTCTTAAATGTAGCATCCACATTCATCTTAAGGGATTGCTGGGGAGGAGGAGACCAAACAGGGATAATAGAGAGCCATTCATCAATATGATTACCGGTACTAGAAGAGGGATAAGTCATGCTAGAATCATCAACATAAAAAACTTGCCTGCGAAAAATATCAATAAGATTATTACAAGAATCATAGTTAATAGGGGTAGCATTAAACACGTAATTATTCCTAGTCAACCAGATAACCCAAAGACAAAGGATCACGGTACATAGTAAATTCATTTTATCTTTTAAGTTACTCCCAGATTGTACAGTGTTTCCTATCCAAGTGTTAATGCCAAAGTCAAAGAAAGGAGGAATGTGACAATGAAGAGGGGATAAAACCCAAAATTTCCTGGTCCAATCACATCTAAGAAACAAATGCTCAAGGGATTTTTCTTCTTTAAGACAGATATGACAAAGGTCAGTAGAAGAACATCTTCTATTAAATCTATTCTGTTCAGTAGAAAGAGCATTCATGAAAATGCGCCAGAAGAAGAATTTAAACTTGGGAGGGGCATTCGAGTTCCAATTAAGTCTAAGAAGATCAGAATTGGGAAACAGGGAAGGGCTAGGGTGGTGAGAAGGGACTAACAACCCCAATACAGCTGAAGAATACCCAGATTTACAAGTAAAGATACCATCTTTAGTGAAGGGCCAAATCAGTTTAAGATTCGAAGATGTCCAAGGAATATTGAGCTTAGAAATGATAGCGACATTCTCAGGGCTAAAGAGGGAATTCAACATATCTATCTTCCATGTTTTGGAAGACGAATAAAACAGACCAGCCACGTATTTAGGAAAAGAGGGGTCTTCAGAGTAAAAGTTAGGCCTACCAATAATGGTACCAGTCCAGTTATCATCCCATATGAGAGTAGAGTGCCCATCTCCAATGGGTTTAATCAACTTAGGCTTAAGAAAAAGACACCCCTTGCGAATACTGTTCCAAATCCAGGAACTACCCCGTACATCCTTAGTATCCAGCATATCATTATCAGGAAAATCGATTCCTTTGAGAACACGGTGGACTAAAGAAGAGGGGCGATTCAGGATTGACCAAGCTTGTTTAGTAAGGAGAGATAGATTAAAAGCTTCAAGATTCTTAATGCCTAACCCCCCAGCCTCCTTAGGAGAGGCAACACGATTCTAGTTAATCCAATGGATTCCTTGATCATCTTCATTGCCCCAGAGGAAGTGACAGGTCAAAGAGTTTATTTTACTAATAACTCCTTTAGGGATGGCTAAGAGGGACATGGAATATGTGGGAAAGGCATGGATGATAGACGAAATTAGAACAGCTTTCCCAGCCATAGAAAGGAGAGATTTTTTCCACCCACTTAATTTAGAAGCAGTTTTTGCATTTAACGAGTCCATGGCTTTAGTCTTAGAGTTTCCCCATTCAGTATGTAACCCCAGATATAAGCCAAGGTCCTCAGTAAGAGGCATACGAAAGGATTCAGATATTAACAATCTCATAGTAGGGGAGCAATTAGGACTAACAAAGATAGAAGATTTATTGAGGTTAATAGATAGACCAGAAGCAAAGCAGAATCTATACAAGGTTTCCTTAAACGCACGAATCTCCAAATTTGAGTTCCTAAGGAAAAAGATAGAGTCATCAGCGAAAAGAAGATGATGTATATGGGGACCCTGTTTACTAAGTTGGATTCCTTTAATATCTCCCTCCAAGAAATCTTTCTCAATAAGAATAGAAAGGACATTAGAGGCAATGGTAAAAAGATAGGGTGAAAGGGGGTCTCCTTGACGAAGACCACGGGAGGGGAAAAAGCTTCCAACCTTGTTAACATTAATAAGGACATTAAACCTAACCGAAGTGACACATTCCTTGATGAGGGTTATCCAATTTTCATGAAATCCAAGCTTTCGAAGGATAGAGAACAAGAAGGGCCATCTCACTCTATCATAGGCTTTATGAAGATCAGCCTTGATAATGGAGAAGCTATCTTTAGAGTTCTTACGAAGGTGTTTCAGTTTATGGATAACTTCATGAACAATAACAATGTTATCTTGGATAAGTCTCCCTTTAATAAAAGCGGATTGACTCGGGGAAATGATGTGGGGTATAATGCCCGTGAGTCTAAGTACAATGACTTCGGAAAGGATTTTGTATAGGAAATTTGTACAAGAAATTGGTCTATATTGCCCTATTTTTTGAGGATTTTTACATTTAGGGATGAGGACAATATTAGTTTCGCTAATGTGACCCAGAGGAATGGATCCCAATAAGACAGCATTGCAAATAGAAAGGATATCATCTTTCAGAATCTCCCAGTATTTACAAAAGAAGGAGCCAGGAAAGCCATCTGGTCCAGGTGCTTTAGAAGCACCTAGTAACCAGGTAGCGTTCTTAAGTTCTTCAAGGGTAATAGGGGACAACAACATGTCATTTTGGGATTGGGAAATGATGGGGGAAATATTACTAATAATGGGATCAATCTGTCTAGACCCAGTGTCAGCATAAAGATCTTGAAAGAAACCAACAACATGGTTATTCAGTTCAGCCCTTCCTGAAGTCCATGTCTCATCATCTCTAAGTAAGGAAGTCATCTTATTCGAAACTCTACGAAGACGGGTGGAAAGGTGGAAAAACTTAGAATTACGGTCACCAAGTCTAAGCCAAAGAACCCTAGATCTCGTAGCCCAGTATTTTTCTTCAAGGGACCAATAATGTTCAATCTCTTTCGAGATTGAAGAGAATTGCTCCTTCAAAGAGCCATCTAGACCATTAGGGTTAGCTTGCATAAGAGCTTCGAGTCTCTTGGAAAGAATATTGATGATGGTTGCATTATTCCTAAGATTGGTTTTCTTCCAACGAAGTATAGTTTTTTTACATCTTAACAATCTTTTAGGAAAACGAGAAGAGGGGGGGGGGCAGCAAACAACCGAGAAGAGCTAAGGCAGTTCTCAATTGCAGCTGAACATGTATCAATATTAAGCCAAGATGGATCAAGTTTAAATGCAGGTCTAGAAGTAAAGATAGGAGGATCATCCCAATGCAGGACTAAAGGCGAATGATCAGAACCAATAGGGGGATAGTTGTGAATCCAAGCATCAGGGAAAAGAGAGAACCAGGAGGCAGAGCCTAACCCTCTATCCAATTTCTGAAGGATGAGGCTATCATCACTTCGATTATTTCTCCATGTAAAGGAGCAGCCTTTAGAAGGGATTTCATTAAGTTCATTGAGGGTAATATTGTTATTAAACAGTCTAATTTACGAAGGGTTCTTCCCCAGTCCCCCTACTTTTTCCTGGGCATTACGAATATCATTAAAGTCCCCAATGAACAAGTTAGGGGATAGGGGGTCATCTTTAGAGATTTTTCCAATAAGGTCCCATAAATCTTTTTTACTATCAGCATTAGGGAGAGTATAGATAAAATGAAGATACCAGACAGAATTTAAGCTAGCAGGGATAGAAAGTGAAATATGGTTAAGAGAAGAAGATATTACCTCTGCATGCCAATCATCCACTACGAAAATAGCGAGGCCTCCAGATATACCCACCGGGTCAACACTCCAAAGCAATCTTATTTTTAATTTCTTCGCAAAAACCAGTAACTTCTTCTTGTTGGTCTTAGTCTCTGAAAGACCAATAACCCGGGGATTCTCCTTAGAAATCAAATCTCTAAGGTTTTGGACTGTCAAGGGTGACCCCGAACCTTGACAGTTCCAGAAAATACCGATCATGGATTAGGTGGGGGTTGCTCAATGCAACCACCCACTGGAGCAGGCTCGATCATCACCAAAGGAACATCATCTACTGCCATATCAAGAAGAGGGACCTCAACCAAACCGTCCTCACATTCCTTAAAACCAACCAACTCAGTATGTGCCAGTTTACGCTTCTTAGCGCTAGGACCACCTTTATCTTTCTCAGGACGTTCTATCGAAACAGGGATATCAGTAAGGGCCAAAGAGTTATCATGAACAGGGGTATCTGGTACCAAATAGGAGCTAGGAGACACCATTGGAGTTGACGAATTAGAATCAGGAGATTTAGGGTTATCAACTAGCTCAGGGATATAGCCTCAACAGAATCAACCATAGTAGTATCCACCAATTGGGTGGACGCTGTTTCCTCATTACCAACAGAAGGGGAAGATGAAATTTGGATAGGGATAGGTTTAGTAGGGGAGGGAGATGGGGTAGGAGTACATGGTAAAGGGGTATTGAAGGGGGTCGGAGGAGATGTGGGTATTATGGGAGGAGGAGAGGGTAGGGGGGTTTGTTTAGTAATAGAGTTGAACTCCGGGTTGACCCATTGACGACTAGTCTTACCATGGGTGGGGTTGGATCTGGACCAGGTGCGAATGGACCACCGATTACCAAACGCGGGCTTACCACTATCTGAACCTTCCTTCGTAATGGGCCAAGCTGGCCACTTATCATTGGACGAATCACCACTAACTTTCCTCTTAGATCCAGACCAATAAGAAGAGGATTTATGTTTGTATTGATGGGGGGTGGGCCTAGAATCTTTAGTATTAAACACCGGGGACCTTTGACTAGAGGATTGAGCTGAATCTTGTTATTTAACAGATTTAAAGATGTGGTCAACCCCTGTTGGATCCGAGGAGACATCTTTTAATAACTCCTTAACGACCAAAGCATATGCCTGTTCTGGATCTGAGGAACAACCTTGTAAAAAAGGGGGAATATTCTCATCTTTAATGACACTGACATTCTTAGTTTCCTTAGTATTAACTGATGGGGGACCAGCAATTTGTCTCGGTTTAGAAGTAACATCATCAGAAGAGGGGAAATAAGAGTCATCACTCCCACTTATAATATGTGATGGGTCATCAAGATCATCCACAACATGGATAAATTTACCTCTCCCTTTGACCGAAACAATGCTCATCCAATCTCCAAAGACAAACGGAACTCGACCACGAAGTCTCTTTTCTTCGTCTTTATAGAGACCACAATCACCAGCAGTGTGGGAAAGCATACCACAAAAGAAGCAGAATCTACTAAGCTTTTCAAATCTAACATCCACTTCCAAAGAAGGAAGAGAGGGTCTTTCGATGTTAAAAGAACGGACGAGGGGATTATCAACCTTCCAAAGAACACGAACACGGAGCAATTTACTGGTATCATTCACCACATTAATGTCATAAGCAAGGAGAGTACAATCAAGGTTTTTGCATATGTCCTTAGCATTATCGGGAGTAACAAACGCCAGAGGAAGATTTTGGAAGTGTACCCAGAAGGTAGCAGTAGAGAAATCGGCTTCACTCATCGACATTTCTGGGTGCCAAGCTTGAAGACGGAGGAGGTGGCCATTAATAGACCATGGTCTAAAGTTCCAAATGTTAAGAAGGTCATCTCGAGATTCAAAGCTAAGGAAGAAGGTGTTGAACCCAGCAGAAGTAACATGCATTCGAGCTCTAAGACCCCAAGATCTGTTAGCAGCAGATTCCACCATAGAGGAAGAAACTTCAGTTTTAGACATAATCTTGGATAGGAGCATGAACCGTCGTGAAAGGATTTCATCTTGTTTGAAGGAGGGTGTAAGTTTCATGGATATAGTCGGATTTTTAGCCATAGCAGAAGAAGGTTTAGAGAGAGCAGGATGGAGAGAGAATGAAAGTTGGGCGTAGAAAGAGAGTGAATAGAAACTGAAAAGGTATAAGGGATAAGAAGAATAGGGAAGCGTATGGAATACGCATAGGGATTTAGCAGAAATTAATATAAAACAAGAATCACAGTAAACAAGACCAAATGCACTTCTCAAGAAGGAAGAATGATTACCGCGTGAAGAAGAAAGGTTAGGTGTTAATGTAAACGGGATAATCAAGGGAGGGAGAGAGAACGAACTAGGGAATGAAGATAACCAAGAGACAAGATTCAACCGAGGAGTCATGAAAAGAGAGAAAGGATTTTCTAGAGAGAGGGGAGAGCATCATGAATAGGGATTTTTGTACCTTAAGTGTTGTCCAACATTGTCCGAAATCAATTTGTTTCTTTTCATATTAATAATTTTCAGATTCCAATTTTTTCGTCGAACATACTCTGCATTTTGGCTTTCCAAATATTCCAAACCGTACATAATAGTATGCTATTCTCACTTTCTTATCCCACCCATTTTTTGAATATCAATCATTCACATTGACGATCCAATAATCAAATTTCTCGCATTGATTTGACTCAATTTTTATTTGCATCGCAGAGGACACCTAAACCGCACAACTTACAACGAATTAAAGTAACATGTGTTCCACTATTTCTGTATGATGGCTGCACCATTCACAAGCTTTGTTTTTTGTATATTTCCTAGTGAATAAGTTTTTCTTTATAGGGATAGTACATTAGTAAATCTTCCAACCAATGATTCTTATTTTCGTAGGTATGGTTGATTTCTACACAATATTCCAAATCATCCGGTAAGAGTTAATTAGCATTGGAATTCTGGCCTTTGGTTTGAGTATCATTGATAATTATGGCATGATACCCAAACTTAGTAGAAAAATCTCTGTTCTTTGTAAACTACCATGTAACATTGTCGTTCCGATCCAATTGAAGTAGAGGAATCCGTAGAAATTGGAAGTAGTCTGGGATTAGGAAAAATTGTCCCTATCAGCTCCAAATTCCATCTAGTCATATCACTATTAATCAGCTGATCCATGATAGATATATTACATCCTTCAAATTTTTCCAATTTTTTATTGTTTCTAATCCAATTATTCTCCCAAAAGTTTGCGTTGGTGTCATTCCTAATCTGGAAGACACATTCCTCTTTAAGAAACTGGAGTCCACGGTATAAACTTACCCGATTGCAAGATCTTTTCTTATTAAGCTTAGATTCCTAGAGTGATGTCCACCAATGATAGATCTTTTTAAGGACTTTTATGACCAAAGAGTCAGGATTGTTGATTATTCTCCACGCTTGATTGGATAATGGCGCCATGTTCATTTTTTGGAAGTCCTTGAAACAAATACTTCTCATACCCTTTGACACTACAATTTTTTCCCATGCGATCTAGTGGATTATTTTTTTATACTTGGCGTCCCACCATAAATCTTCAACAAGGCTTATCAACTTTATACAAAATATTTTCTAAATTCAAAAATTGACATTGAATGATTCCTATAATACTGCTTTGATAAGAACTTCTTTCCCTATAATAGAAAAATGAGTGAAAATCCAAGTAGAAGTCTTAGAAATAAGGCGCTCCTTAATGTAGTTGAGGTTTTACATTCTTGATCTTTTCAGGTCCAATGGTATACTTAAGTATTCGGAAAGAGACGACGATATTCTGATTGGTGACTTCATCGCAGATGTTCTCCATTATTCCTTTAGTAAAGTAGATAGATAATTTCTAAAAATTAATTTTCTATCCGGACACCTCGCACCATCTCGTAATTTTATCTTTGAAGGCATTAATCTCTTTTTCGTTAATGGAGATAAAGAACATGTCATCATCCGCGAAAAGGATATGAGTCAAATTAGGGCAAGCTATAGCCAACATAATACCTTTAATGTTTCCTAATATGCATTGGTGATTCAACAAAGTGATTAGGCCCTCCGTCACGGTAAAAAAAAGAACGGTGAAAGAGGGTTGTTTTATGATACCTTGTTACATACATAATATCTCTAATCTTTCTTCATTAAATTTGATTTGTAAAAAAACCTATGAAATACAATTCATAATCCAATCCGTCTATTTTACACAAAAACCAAGCTTTGATAAAACAACAATGAGTAAATCCCATTTTATTGGATCATATGCCTTATCCATATCAATTTTGACTGCTGCATAGTGTTTCTTTTTTTTTTTCCTTTTATATTTCAAGAAACAAGACATTTCTTGTGCGATGATAAGTTTACCTTAAATTCATATTCATTTTATAAAATCCGATTGAGTTGGAGAATTGAGATCCTCTAGCAAAGGTTGAAGCCTGAGCGCAAGCATCTTTGAAATGAATTTATAAATAAAATTGAAGCAGGAGATTAGTTAGAAATCCTAGACATCCTCATGAAACTCTCCTTTTGGAATAAGAGTAATGAGGGTATCATTAATATTGTGTGGTGAAATATTGTTCAAAAATAAAATAGAGACCACATAAAAAGTACCGTCTTTCAGAATAGCCACGATAAAATTTTCTAGGAAGGCCATCAGGTCCTGGTGCCTTTGACCGAGATATACATAAGACTGCATTCCTAACTTCCTCGATCATAGGATCTCTAGTAATCTCATCATTCATTTTGATCGTAATATTGCACATAATAAAATTACCAACATCACGGTCTTCCGACCTAATCACGACATTAAATAATTCTCTATAGTAATTACTAAAGATATCTTTGAGATTCTTAAATTTTTCAGTTTAATTGTCATGACCATCTTTAAGACTACAATTACAATTAATACCTCCTCATTTGAGTCATAGTAAAGAAGCTAGTATTCTTATCCCTTTTTTTATCCACAAGTTCATGGCTCTGTTCGCCTAAAATGCTCTCTCTTTTCCCAAAAGCACATCCAAATCCTGAGAAATATACCTAATTCTCTTATTGTGCCTAAAGGTCTGGGCGAGATTGCAAGAATCTGACTCTGTTTTGAAGGTTCACTATTAAGAATTTCAATTAGATTTATTTTGATATTTGTAAATGAGTTTTCTATTTTTACAGAACACGGTCTTACTCCACCTTGTTAATGAAAGCCAAGTAAACCAGGTGGAATTAGCTCACTGGGTAGGGCCTTGGTCATCCAATTTAGTGGTGCAAGTTTGAACCGAGACAATGACTCCAAGTCCAAAGTGGCTCTCCTATGTAACAAAAAAAAGCCAATTAATATCTCTTTTGATATATAAATCTTGCATAAAAGATATATGTGATATATCATACCAAACATTGAACACCATGTACTGACATTTTAAGTTTTTGATCTGTCTAGATTAAAAAGATAAAGAATTTCGTCATATTCGTGTTACCCAATGTTATCAGAATGATGAGATGATAATGGCGTGATCCAATTGCTGGTGGGATTTTAACAATAGCTTTTGGAAAAAGGTCCATTCAATTAATAGAGGCGAGTGCTCGATCATGTCTTTACGTAATATAGTTCCCGTCTTTCCTCTTATTCGACCAAGTGAAAAAACATCCTTAGGAGGTAAATCAACCAGTTCCTTACGGTCAATAAAATCATTGAAATTAGGAATTCTATCCAGATTATTATCATTTTCCTATATTTCTCGATTTTTTTTTGCGATATCATTAAAATTTACCGCACATATAATAGGTTCGACAATATTTGATTTTCAAGGAGAAAGTTGATCACAATGTTTAGTACAAGCATTATAATTAGTTGAAGAATTAACAAACAAACGTACCATGAAAACAATCCTTGATTCATCAATTTATCCTATTACAAAATGAGTACTATTTGACACGCCCTTAAGATTAATATGATTTTTTCATAACATAGATGACTTCAATGTTTTGTGGGATTGGAAGAGCAGGAAAAATACCCTCACATGAATATAATTTTTTGTTAATATTTTTAAGTGGGTGAATGGGAATAGAAACTCTATAAGAATCTAGGAACATTGGAACACTAAATCCAATGGCAATGTTTCCATCTATCTTAATGATGTATTTCACGAGAATGGGGCATCTTTGAATATAGTTCTACTGAATAATTTATTTCCTACTGTAATACAATTACTCTCTTTAGTTACAATGCGAGTCATCACTAAAGGGTATGACTTTGGTCACTAAAGATCTGCTTTAAACTTTAGCGAAAACAAGTTGTGTTTAGCGATTTGTCGTTGAAAACACCATATAGCGACAAAATAACTTTTGTTGTATAGACAAGTTGTGTTTAGCGACGACATTTCTTTGTCACTAAAGATGATATTTAAAACGTCATTAGTGAAGAAGGCATGTCATTATGGATGATATTCAAAAGACATTAGTGATAAATTCTCACATCTGAAGAGGAGTGAATTGCGACGATATTCAACACTTTTTAGCAACGACATGTGATGTCTCCTCATTTGTGATAGATTTATGTTAGGATGAGACATCATTTTTAGTGTTTTAGAAGTCATAAATGTCGATTTTCTTGAGTTTTAGTGCACTTTCCTATTTTGAGTCTTGATTTAGTAGAATTATTATTTTTAGAGCATATTGGGTTTAATTGTTTATTTAGTGTGTAGCTTTAAAGATAATTATGGAGCTTAATTAGAGTCCAAGTCAAAGACTACAAGATATGGTAAAGAGATATGCATGGTAATTGGAGATAGAAGGAAACTGAGTTTAATTAGGAAAAGGAAAAGCTGCCTAAATCTGGGATTCTGCATACACGTCCAAAGATAGGCGTTTTTACCTAAGAAATAGGCCGAATTTGAGGATTTCCTTCTAATGGGTCTAGATAATTCTGCTGCGATTCTTTTGGTATCTTGTGGAGCAAAATCCGACCAATAACGAAGGAGATACACTCAAAATAGTCCAGCAGTGTTTATCTTTATTTCCATATGAATTTGGGTTGGGCTAGAAGTCCAAGGCCTTACCTCTTCCTCAAGAAAACGAATTCAGGTCTTCTAAACACCTATAAATACACCCTTATATCACTTGTAAATCATCCTTGCCTCATAGTAATTAGTTCTTAAGGTTTTATTCTTCCAGATTATTGTAGAGAGCAAGATGATGTCTTTTGTAATTTCTTTTAGTTTATTTCCTTCAGGTATGAACTAAACCTCCCATAGCTTGGGTTTTGCATATGTATAATCTATGAATTCTAATTCTTCTATCTAAATTTCTTTGGGAATTATATGTTTTAATCTGATATTAGCTTCTTACTTTATATTTGTTTATGTGTTTTGATTAATTGTCTTTCCTAGAACTGATCACTTTAGGATTGTTTTAATAGTAGTTAGATGGTCTCCTTGACAGGGTGTTTAACTATTGAACCACCACATAATGTCTAGTGTCGATAGCAGTTCTGACAAAACATACTTCTAACTAGATAGTCATTAGGGTTTGTTTTAACCACCGTATCACCAAGATTGCAGTATTTGCTTAGGGCCTTAGTGGCGTTTGATAACCCTATTTGAAATCACTTCTTGGTTGTGACGTAGCCCCCTTAGTCGCTCTCAAGGTCTAAGGCTTGGTAATTTAGAATCCTGACTAAGTATTACCAAGAGCTAATATTCTCCCTTATGAACTAGATCTATAGATAGAATTAGAAGGATTAGTGCATACTAGCAAAACCTGAGCTATACTTCTCATCTTATATTCTTTATCTTTTACTTTATTGTCTTTATTTTCTTAGTTTTAATCTTAAATTCTCGAAATCTATTTGCTTTTCTTTTCTGTTTTCTAATTATTTACTTTTACTCGTTATTTCTACTTACGCGTTAACACACTTAAGTCCCTGCGAACGAACTCTACTTATCATTAAAACTTGCATACGTCCTGTAATACTTGCAGTACTGTGCCTGTCTAGGGTGAGAGTGTGTAGTTTCTTGGCTTAATTTTATCTTATTTTTATCACACCCTAGGCACCACCAACATGTCATCACTAATAATATTTTATTATTTAGAAAATTTCAATTTTTAGTTAAAAAAATCCCGTTTTCAGTTTTAACATGTTTCAAAACCATTTACAATTACAAAACTAATGGAACCTTCCACACTAAATCTACAAGATAATAACTAAACGATTAACTAGAATAATCACAAAAATATCAAATGACAACAAAATATTACATATTAACAATTTCATTATACTCCAAATGTTTACAGTCACAATTTCATCCAAATGAAAGCATGTCTTACGTTATGTGTGCTTGAGTACATGTCTCAAATGAACCTGTTTCAACAAGTGAAAAAGTTTTAGCAAAACAAGTTTTACTAATAATCTAACAACAATATTAGAAAAACTTGCATTCTACTGACTAATATGTCTTGTAACCATTCGCGTCAAGGTCTATGATGTCCTCATCACTATCAGCGTATACCGGTTATTCCATATTGGACATTGCTAGAGGTCTTAGGCACTTTAAAATACAATATATAATCATTCAAACATACATCAGTCGTAGCTTATCCCGAACCTAAACTTTTCAATTTTTTGCTGGTCATCATACGATGCACGCAACTTATTCCACTCTAGGAAAGTATGACACAACAATTGCAGGAATTCGGTGAAAGAGGTATTCGTACACTTGTTCTTTACTTTGATGTGCATCAGTTTAGCTATGAAATTCAAAGAACCCATTTTCATGGACCCAAGATACAACCTACTCTCCATTTTCTCAAACAAGAAGTCAAAACATCCACAATTTCTTCTTGGAACATGCTCGACACTCATATCAGTTAAGGTTATGTTTAAAGTCAAAGTTAATGTTAAAGTTAATGTTAAAGTTAAGGCTGAGGCTGTGGCTGAGGCTGAGGCTGAGGCTAAGGCTGTGACTAAGACTAAGGCTAAGGCTAAGCCTAAGGCTGTGACTAAGACTAAGGCTAAGGATATAACTAAGGCTAAGGATAAGGCCAAGCCTAAGGCTAGGGATAAGGATAAGGCTAAGGCTAAGGATATGGCTAATGTTAAGGCTAGGCTAGGGATAGGGCGGCTAAGGCTAAGGTTAAGGTTAAGATTAAAGTTAATCTGAAGGTTAAGGTTAAGGTTAAGGTTTAATGTTAAGATTAAGTTTAAGGTTAAGGTTAATGTTAAGATTAAGTTTAAGGTTAAGGTTAATGTTGAGGTTAAGGTTAAGGTTAAGGTTAATGTTAACGTTAAGTTTAAAATTTTGGGTTTAAGTTTAATGTTAAAAGGTTAATAGTTAAGTTCAAGGTTTAGGTCAAGGCTAAGGTTCATGTTAAGGTTAATGTTAGGGTTAAGGTTTAAGATTTGATGTTTGGTGTTTAAGTTTAAGGTTTAATAAGATTTAATGTTCAATAAAATTTAAGGTTTGAGGTTTAATATCAGTGCAATGAATCTTCATCTGGATACTGTAAGAATTAAGGTTTAAACCTTAAGGTTAATGATAGATTTAGGGTTAGGTTTAAGGTAAAACTTAAGGTTAAGGTTATAAGATATAAGGTTTAAGACTGAATATCAATGCGATTAATCTTCATCTAGTTAAGGTTAGAATTAAGGTGTAAACCTTAATGTTAAGGATAAGGTTAAAGTTAGGATTAAGGTTAATGTTAAGGTTAAGGTTAAGATGAAATTTGAGGTTCAAGTGCAAAGTTCAAGGTAAAAGGCAAAGTTTACGGTTTAGTGTCAAGGTTAAGGTTTAAACTTTATGCTTTAAGGATGAAGGTTTAAGGTTTAAGGTTTATGGTTCAAGGTTTATGGTTAAGGTTAGAGTTAAGTTTATGGTTAAGGTTAGATAAAGTTTATGGTTAAGGTTAATGTTAAGCTTTAAGTTAACGTTAAGTTTAAAATTAGAGTTAAGGTTAAGGTTGAGGTTAAAGTTAATGTTAATGTTATTTTTTATATATTAACACATATCCAAACAATTTTTAATTTATGGTTCATGATTTTTAATTTCTTGTACATATTTATTTTATATTTATAATACATTTGTTGTATTTAGCATACATTTTTTAAACAAATTAGTTCGTATTTAAAAGTATAATGTTTAAAATCTATGTTTCGTGGTTCAAGATTCAAAATTCATGTTTCATGGTTCATTGAAAAAGAAAAAAATTTGTTCCATTAACAAAAATCTGGAGTAAGAGTAGGAACAATTAAGTTTTTTATTAGTAAATAATAATTAATATAATTAATATGAATAAATAAATTAAGAGGCTCTTGCAAAATGTTTTAAAAAATCTATTTTAATATATAGATAAAAAAATCCGAAATGACAAATAAGTTAACAAATACACATCTGTTATGAAACATTATGGACATCCAATCCAGCCCAATGACTTAGAGTCCAACCCACAAATACTATAGTTTAGGGTTTACATATTTCCTATATATAGGACATATATACATTGTAATAGACACACTTATTCTATCAATAACACTACTTTCTACTCTATATCTTTATCTCTTTCTTCATTTTATAACACGTTATCATCATGATAGCCTCTACTAATTAACTTTTTCTAAACAAAAGAAAATAATTGTCCATAGACTATAAGCAACGATTTATATTATCAAAATGCTTTTTGATAATTGCTCAATTGAGCTTCACTATCGTGAAATGTAAAATAGGAAAAATAAACAAAGCAAAAGTAAAAGGTTTGAACAAAATATGTTTCACCACTATGCTGTTTTACACATGATTTAATTATTATTATCGTTTAAATAAATTTATTGATGTTCAAACAAAATACTGTGTTCTGTACTGAATATGTCCCATGAGTGTTAAATGGAGAAACTTATTTTTTTCGGTAAAAGAAAAAATTCAAGAAAAGCCATTCATTTGTTTATTTCATTAATGGAGTACAGTCATATGAGTTTTTCTTTTGGACTATACATCCAGATGAGTCACATATATGATATTCATTTCTATGTTTCATTATGTGAATGATCTACCTATCATGTAAAATGTATTTTCTTTTAATAAAGTCGAAATCATGTGAATTTCTTTATGTTTTTTTTACATATGTTATTTATTTACTTTATTATTAATAATTCATTTCATACTCTTTTTAAGATATTTGAATATTACTATTGTGAATTGAAAAAAAAAACAATTATGTTCATGTTACCACGGTTGACAAGAAAAGGAAAGAAATAATTACAATATTCACCACAGTGAATAATGAAAGAAAAAAAAATTATTAGTGAAAATATCTTTCCACTTTATAAAAAAGAGAAATAATCTTTGTTTTCCTATAATAATACTATCTTAGAAAATTTGATATTTTCTAATTAATCATGTAAATCAGGGATTTTATTACTATAGATCAGTATATCTTAGAAAAAATGTTTAAATGAAACAAAAGTTGAAATACCTTTTTATTATAAGTAATATTTTTTTAAAAAGGGAGGAATAAGTAGATCTGGTCTATGAAAGAAAGAAGTATACACCTTTTATAAAGGATGGAGTTATTAATTTGATTATACAACCTATTTAATTTGATAGATTTTCATGTTAGATATGAACAATATTAAAAAAAAAATCCTAATCTTGTGAAAGAGGAATGGACTTTGTCATCTATGACAAAATATTACTTTATTAAATATAGATGTTTTTCGATAGAACTTTGCAACTATATTAGATTGTTTCCATAAATTGAAAAAAAAGGGATACAGATGTTTTCTTGTACGCTGAAGCCAAGAGAAAAGGTTATTACTTGTCTGGAAATAAAATGGTAAGGTTTTAATTTTATGGCATGTCAAATAATATTTTGTTGGATTAAGTATAACATATAAATATGAGAATTTCGTTATGTCACGATAATATTCTGTAATAATATCGTATGAATTATATTTTATGGATTGAGTATTTCGGATGTATATGAAAATTTCGTCATGTCACGATAATAATCCCGAATTAATAATATCATAAGAAATTTTTTTCCCAATATTATGGGTTAGAATTACATTTTCTCGTAAATGAGAAAATAATGACTTGTTGATGTAAATCACGATTCTCTCCACTGGCTAACTTTTATTCCCTAAAATGAATGGGTTATATTCCTTGAAGTGAATATAACGATTATTAATATCTAGGAATGTAGACGTGGAGTTGGTGAAAATCAAGGAAAATCAAGTGATTTAAGAATCATATTTTCCGACTAAAAATCATTCCTTGGAGTTATTTGGACATGATTTTATCCGTATTATCTTCCCAAGAGATTCGAGTTGATATTACTCTTTTTGATATACAACCATGTGATCAAGTAACTCAATCCATCGCCTAAAGTGAATGGTATATGTAAATCATTCATAATCATGAATATAAAGATAAGTATATCATCACTTATTAATGAGTTGGGCACTTTAACCATTAACAGCTCAATGAGAATGAGAATACAAAGTGTATGAGCATGAATTGATAATAAATTTTAATTATCAAGTGAGTTTTTGATATCTTGGTTATATTTTAGAAAAATATTACTCGATATTTTAAGTCAAATTGACAAATTCGGGGGGAGAATGTATGATCTAGCAAAATATATATTTCTTATATTTAAAGAATTGCTAGACAATGGATTGTGAATTTGTCTTTTATGACATACACTTGTAATTTTACATAATTGCAACTTTATATAAAAGAAGTCCAGCTATTAAATCTTAAATACCATCACCGGTCAAATACCAATTATATCCCATCTATTAATATTTGTGCAATATGTTATATAAATTTTTAACCATTTGTACAATGAACATATATGAGAATTCGTTTTTTCATCTCTTTTAATTTATATGCAACTTAGACTTGCAAATTCGAATAAATCTTGTTTTTGCTTAAATATCATGCATAAAGCAAAACTTCTCATAATAAGCGGGATAACTGAAAAATATTATAATTTACATCACGAAACTCGCAAATAATAATGAGCTCAATGTTCAAAAAGATGTAATTATAAATAAAGTGACTAAGTCACATATTCAGTTTTAATGACTCCTACTCATATTAATTTCTTTTGAAGGAATATATATTACAACACTTATAGCGTGGTCGGCCTTTCGATTCCAACATTTTTAAAAAATTGAGTAGTATGAGTAAGCTGACACTTCTTGAACTTTAGCATCATGTTTATATCATGATAAATAAAGTAGAAATATAACTGAAATATATTACTCTTTTAGAGTATCAGGCACCGAGACATTTTTGTTATTGAGAAATTAAATTTTTTATATCTCGTTCAACTATACTACTTCATAAATATACGGAATCGAAAAATACATTGATCATGATCAAATAATATGCGCAAATGATCATATACAAAGCGAGGATCTTGAATTTAAGTCCATTCAAAATGTCGACAAGAATTTATGGCCAAATATAGGAAGACGCTTCAGACGGTTTCATACCCATATGGTAAATAAGAACGTATGGTGATTTATAGTTTGGAAATATCATAAAAGATTTCATGTGCGTCTGAGATAAACAAATTTATCGATATATTTTATGAGATATTAACATTCATATGAAAGTCCTTAAAAGACTAAAAGCGCTTAAATATAAATCCCAGGATATATAAATTAGAGTGTCATTATCTGTTAATTATCTTATATGTTGTCATGTAATATGTCATGTATATTTATGTTATTTTATACGTAGTGCATAAATATTTGTTACTCTTATTTGCACATAATTGAATCTTGATTTATGTCTATATACTTGGGATTTGTATAATTTCAAATGTCTATATATTGCTTAATTTGAAATATGATGATGTCTGAGATTGTGAAGATCAAGATCGGATTCTAAACTGAAGATGAATATTGATATGCTTACATGAGAGGGAGATAAAATACGTGCTGCACTCTTTTTTCCTTCATCAAGATTTTTTCCATAAGGTTTTTCTAAGGAGGTTTTTAAGGAGGCAGATTTGAAGCGTAAGGATATCGTACTCTTTTTCTTTCACTGGATTTTGTCCCAAAGGGTTTTTCCAGGAAGGTTTTAATGAAGCATATTCTTATGGATTGTATATCCAAGGGGGGTGTTATGAAACATTATGGACATCCAATCCAGCCCAATGACTTAGGGGGGTGTATTCAACCAGGAATCTGTTGGATTTTTTTGGATTTTAAAAATTCATTGACTTTTTAAACTCCACGGATTGTTTCAAATCTATATAGAATTTAGAAGATTCTTTTTAATTCTGTATAGAGTTTGACGGACTCTTATATCAAGATTTTAATGGATTTTAATAGATTTTTATCTTCTACTAAAAAAAATATACATCGATAATACACCAGTAAAAAATGTATAACAATACAAACGATTTAATTGCATAAAACATCCTATTAAAAAAAGTTCTATATTATTTATCTATATTACCAGAATCATAATTCAGTAATTATATTGCAATTTAATCCTTTTAAATTATAGTATTTCATATATATGGCAGGTCTACTATTGATTTGTTCACTTTCAAGAAAAAAACAGAACAAAAATAGAACAGAAATAAAAGAAAGGTCTGTAAACATTCAAAAAAGAAATAGATTAAAAGTAAAACAAAAGTTTGACCATAAACGGCCATAAAGATAAAGGGGTAAAGAATGATTTTATTATATCAATGTATAGTAGTATTATACCTATAGGTTTTATACATTACAGGAGACCGCTATATTTTGAACAAATTCGAACAAAAGGAAAGAATGGCCATGTTGGCCATGAACGATCATGAAAAGTAAAAATGCTGAATAATAAAAATAGTTTATAGAAAATGATTTTATCTCTGTCGTTGTTTTTGTTTAGAATTTATAAAATCTCAGCTTCTACAGAATGATTTGTAGAAGTCTGGCTTAGTTATAATTAAACTTTAAACTCCTATCAATTCTAATGAATTCAAGAATCCAATAACTTTTGAATATCTCAAAATTTTAAAGGATTTAAAAAAATCTTGATTGAATACACTTAGATTTTATAAGACTTTTTAAAATCCCAATTGAATACACCCAAATTTTAAAAGACTTTTTAAAATCGTAATTGAATACCCCTGGATTTTTAAAGTCCAAAAAAATCCAACAAACTCCTAATTGAATACACCCCCCTTAGAGTCCAGCCCACAAATACTAAGGTTTAAGGTTTACATATTTCCTATATATAGGACATATATACTCCCTTTGTCCAACAATGTTTGTCTTTCTTTCTAAAATGAGGTGTCCAACAATATTTGTCCATTTACATTATCAAGATTTTTTTCTCCAATTTTTCCAATATTACCCCTAACTAATTAGTTATAAAGAATGGTGCAATAAATGACCTTATACTTAATGAATAAGGGTAATATAGTAAAGAGAGTAGATAATTAATGTCTTTTTCAAGATTTGTGCTACAAAAAGTTACATAAATGGACAGAGAAAGTACATTGTAATAGACACACTTATTCTATCAATAACACTACTTTCTCCTCTTTATCTTTTATCTCTTTCTTTATTTTTATAACAACATCCTATTTTTACTATATTTCGTTTTTTTACAATTTTGTCAAATTGAAGGATATTTTAGTACTTACACTATAAAGTAGTGGGAAAAAGACATTGGCCAAAGAGTTAAGCTAGCAGTGTGACTTTTGAATCTATGGATTTGATAAGACTGGTGAAAATTCATGCATGATCAATTCATATACACATGTCAAGAACTCCAGAAAAGGTAACTGCTTTTCAGCTTTTGTTTGTTTGTTCGTTTGTTAACTTTGTAATGGTAAGTATATGGTCGTTTTCAGGTATCACGGAAACAATGGACTTTCAAACAGTTAATACAGCCCGTGACTATGGATTCATTCACTTGTCTTTAATGTAAAATGTAAAAGCTCTTTGAATTCATACGGCTTCCATTTATCTCCACCATTCTTTCCCCACAACTCATTATGGATTACGACAACAACAAATCATTTTTTCAAGTTAATGGAAATGAAACTCATTATGTCGATCGGTAAACAAAAGACAAAGGCATACACGAGCAATTTTATATGTATAAAGACAAACAAGATGATCACTACTTGAACTGTACCAAAACCAGAATCTAGCTATCTCGTTGTCTTAAAGAAAACTAATACTTCTTTTAACTTATACACAATCTTGTGAAGTGATCGGCTGCATAGAAAGATAGACGAGACAATTGTTTATGTCCTCTTTAAGATGGTGACTAAACAGGGGGTTTGTGAAAGAAGCTTTTGGATTTTGGTATTGAACTATTTATTTATTGCTATTGTTGTGAATCGTGATAATGAGTTGTGGATAAGAAATAATGGAATAGTGGTGTTGTGGGCCGTTGGCAGAATTTGTTATTAGAAGACGAAGTAGATGATCTTATTTAGGACTTTAAGCAAAGCATGTGGTTAATAGAAGTGATTCCAGGAATATTTGGTCTTTGTGGAGTATAGACCAATCATTCAAAACGTTTAGCGTCTTATGGGCTCACTTAAGTGGGTTAAAAATGACCCAACCCGTTTTCGGCCAATTTTGTCCAGTTCAAGTTATAGTAGAGAAAAGGGTAAAGCCCTCCTGTGGCCCTTTATCTATACCCAAAGTGCACGGGCCGCCCCTGATGTTCAAAATTACCCTTTTACGCCCCGTATCTTCACTTTTTGTGACACCGTTAGCCCTTTTTCCATTTTTCAGTCAGTTGACCGTTAGTCAACGCCACATGGCGCCACGTCAGTGCCACCTTAGCGCCAACTCACCGCCAACCGTCTTCGTCAGCGCCACCTCAGCATCGTCCCAACTTGAAAAAAAAACTTTGAAGGTTTGAAGGTTTGAATGCTTCAAACCTTCAATAATGGAAGAAAAAAAATAAAAAATTTTAACATCAGATTTTCACAGAAATCCAAACCAAGCTTTCTTGTTTCATCTTTGGGCACCTTTTTCATTAAGCGGAAGATCTTGGCCAACGGAAAAGTGTGTGCAACAGATAATACTTAATCATAATGAACATGGTTAAACAAACTTGAAAGTCTAAACATTATTTTAGTACTACTAATAACGATAAATAAAAATACTTAAACTGAATATAACAAACATAAAATAACCAACATCGATCATTCATGATAATTCATCACCATTTCCCAAGATACTCCTTACCATCATAAGGATCTTTCACCCCTTACCCTTATTCTGATCATTAGCTATTTTGGTCGTATCTTTTTTGCTGAAGTTTGTTTCTTTATTTTCGTTACGGGAGCTAATTTTTCTTTTGCAACTTCTTCTTTTTTCTTGTTCTGGGTACCAGATGAATCACCATCATCTTTCTTTTCTTGTATATCGCTAGAGCTCATATTTGATATATTATACTGAAAATATGAAAATGAGAGGTTGGTGTATTGATGGAAGGAATGAGGAGGCCATATATAGATGAGAGTGATGAAGGAGTTGGTATTGAACCCATTGATACTATCTGCAAAACATGAAGATGGGTTGTTGTAAATTGTATTATGCCCATTACTAAGAATAGGACTGTTGTTAATTCTAGATCTTGGTACAAACCGATGTAAGCATACGTAACAAATGGGATTCATTAACATTAACATTGGATTGATCCACAAGAATCAATAACAAGAAGTTTTATAATGAAATTGAAAAATTAAATTGAAAATGGAATTGGACTCGATACCTATTGTGCAGGTCTGTTGGCGGTTTTCTTTTTTTTGTTTGTTGTTCCTGTACTAGAGGGTCAATAGAGAGGACAGAGGAGAAGGTTTGTGCAGGAGATCGGCTTGGTGAGGGCGGCGGCCGTCTTCTGGTGCAGTGCGCCGGGACAAGTCTACGAGATTGGGTTTATGGCATCTTCACACCCAAATCAATTAAGCTTCATCGACAAAACCCAGACTCCATCACCATCTTCACACCCTCCACGGCAACGGAACCCATCGCCCTTCCTTGCCTCATCATCTCATCACCAACTTTACACCCTCCACGGCAGCGGAACCATCGCACATAACATTATACTGTTTGATCTTTTCTTTATATTGTCGGATCTAATTTCTGTTTGTGAAAAATTGCCTTCAAATTAGTGATTTATGTGAAACTAACTTTGATTTCCTGTGTATTTTAACCTATAAGGATCTAATGAGTTTACGGTAAACTCTCAAACCTTTATATTCCAACATTTCCATTCTCCACTACTTATGTTAATATTCTAATCTAGGAGAGATTTCTTTGAGAATCCTTATCTTAGAATGGACGAATATAATCATTTGTATTGAGGACAGAGTAATATAACATGAGTATTTGAGTAAGTAAGATTTTCTCAGAGTTAGGATTTTTTGTCGATCATGTGGCCTACTCAAAACATGGCGAGGAGATTAATGGGTTGTTCAAGAATCAGCTGAGTGATATGTGTAATCGGAAATAGTCTATCACACCATTAGTTTTTTGATTTTTGATTTTTCCTCCATTGTTGAAGGTTTGAAGCATTTTTGCTTAGATTTTTGCTAACATTTTTGTTTTTTTTCCGGAATCCTCCATTGATGAAGGTTTGAAGGCTTCAAACCTTCAAACCTTCAAAGGTTTTTTTTTTTTTAAAGTTAGGGACGATGCTGAGGTGGCGCTGACGAAGACAGAGGCGGTGAGTTGGCGCTAAGGTGGCACTGACGTGGCGCCATGTGGCGTTGACTAACGGTCAACTAACAGAAAAATGGAAAAAGGGCTAACGGTGTCACAAAAAGTGAAGATACGGGGCGTAAAAGGGTAATTTTGAACATCAGGGGCGGCCCGTGCACTTTGGGTATAGATAAAGGGCCACACGAGGGCTTTACCCTAGAGAA
Organism: Nemophila menziesii; assembly: GCA_029959085.1. NCBI lineage: Eukaryota > Viridiplantae > Streptophyta > Magnoliopsida > Boraginales > Hydrophyllaceae > Nemophila > Nemophila menziesii. The sequence goes on from JARWIR010000001.1 coordinate 145,198,723, forward strand.
AATAGCATAACTTTCTTGTCTCAGTTCCGAATTGACTTCAATCACTTCTCACGCGTCACTGATTTCAAGATCCATCTAGATAAAAAGGAATCTCTTCAAAATCTCTGAACAATTAATTGTGGTGACGGAAACAATATGCCATTAAGACTTTTTCAGTAAACACTCTAGCTTTCCCAGAGTGACTTTTAGCTTTTTTTACGCCTTAGCTTGGTTTTGGACTTCAATTCTTGACTTCTCCTAATCTCCTTGTACTCTAGTGTTAACTATGTACCTAAAATATACACACTTAACACATAATTAAACCACAAAAACTCTATAAATATCATACTGTCCAAAAGAATGTTGAAAAGTAAGAAATGGAAAATATTAGGGAAAAATTCCTCACTTAGGTCCCATAAACCCTCAAAAAGATGTCTCGTGAGTAGATTAATCTATCACAAAAGAAGAGACATCACTCAATCACAAGGTTTACCCACTATTTGGCCAAAATATAGGTAGTGTTAAAGAAAACATATAGTCAATGGAATAAAATAAACACCAAACTTAGTTAAACATTTGTCCTAAATTCAATAAAGTATTAACCAACTAAGTATAAGTTATTACATAAGAAACCTCAAGCAATGAGTATTTAGTTCATACTTACTAAAAGAAATATGACTAATAAAAACTAATGGAAGAATCATAATTAAAAAGAAAAAAATAAATGATAGTTACTCTTGATGATGAAAAGAAACGATGATTAGTTGAGGAAGAATCGTTGGGTTTATGGACAAATCCTAATTTTCTTCTCTCATGCTCTTCTTCTCTTGCTCTCTTGGGAAAATTGAAATGTAATGTGTATGATTTGAGTCGGGAGCTTCTAAATGACTTATGTAACAACTAAAAAATGTTAGGGCTCTCTTTGGCTCACTTAATTAGGTTTAGAAGGGTCGTACCCATTTTTAGTTAATGTTGGAATGGTTCGAGTCACGGTGGAAGCAAATGGCATAACTTCTTCAACTCAAATTCGAATTGACTTCTGCCACTTTCCACGCATCACTGACTTCAAGCTCTTTCTGAATAAAAAAGAATTAGGTATGGTGACTGAAACAATATGATGTTAAGATTTCTCCGGCAAACACTCCAACTTCCCAAAGTGGCTCTAGGCTCATTTTTCGTATTGGCTCGAGGTTTATCTTGTCTTTTTGACTTCTTCTCTTCATCTTGTTATTTTGTATCAACCATGTACCTAAAAGCTACACACTTAACACACAATTAAGGCACAAAAGCTCTACAAACGGAAATGTGACCAAAACAAGAGACAAAAGTACAATATAGCAAATATTAGGGAAAGATCCCTCACTCAGGCCCAATAAACTCCCGAAATAATTTCTCGTGAGTGGATTAATCCATCAAAACAAATAGAGACACCAGTATACGAGATTTCACTAAGTATACTAAAAAATCACTTATTATACTCAACAATTGTCTAACTAGGGTTGTAAATGAGCCGGGGGAGCCGAGCCAAATACTAGATGTACATGCTTATTTGTTTAACTTCTTGAACCGAGCAGTGCCGAGTTCCAATTTAAACGATCTGAGCCAAGCTGAGCTCAAATTTAAATGAACCAAGCTTAAATTTAAACGAGAGAAGTCAAAGATGTTAACAATTGTTTGTTTAACTTATCAAACGAGATTTTTTTAGTCGAGCTCGAGTGGCTCACAAAAAATTTGTATTTTTATGGTTGAAGCAGAACTTTCATGAATGATTGGTATTGGATGGAGTGCGTCGTATGAAAGTATGGAGCATAATATTAATGAAAAAATAAAAGTTTAAAGATATAAAAAATGACTATGTTGAAATTTAAGGTATAATAATATATTTACAAGTAAATAATATGTAATGCACAATTCACAAATATAAGAGAGCCTTTAATGATTGAGCTCGAGCTAGACTGTTTACTTAACGAGCTTAACACGAGTCGAGCTCGAACGAGCTTTTTCCTAATCGGCTTGGTTCATTTAATATCCCATCTTTAAGTATGCACAGTGAATTATCTGAGTATTATTTTAAAATCACCAAGTATCATTTAAAATCACCGAGTATTAGCACATATCAATGAGTACCAATGGTAAATCACTGAGTATTAACACAAAATCACTAAGTATTAACACAAATCAATGAGTATTAACTGTAAATCGTCGAGTATTAACAAAAAATCACCGAGTATTTAAAAATCACAAAAGTTACATTATGTAGTGAGTATTAACACAAAATCAGTAAGTACTAACACAAAATCACTGAGTATTGGCGCAAAATAACGAAGTATTAACACAAAATCACTGAGTATTAACACAAAATCACTAAGTATTGACGAAATAAAAATCTTCAAGCATGGTCCTGCTTCCATGCTATACTCAAACCAAAACCACCTACGAACTCGGGTCTTCACTTAGAAAACAATGGAGTTTTGAACAAGCCTTCAACTCAACTCGAATCCACAAACTTAGTCGGATCTGTTAAACATAGACCGCCTCCAGCAGCTTGAGATCCATGTTTGAAGCTATTTTGTGCTTGCCTGAAATTCTTCAAGCCATGAATCTGCACTGTTGAAATCGAAGCTTCCTGTTGGATCTTCCATGGCTGTGAAAAACTTCTAATTCACCTGCCATGACTTCAAAAATGGAGCTCCATGCCTTTGTGCCACCGTTTAGCCACTAGAGGACACCATTTTCGGTGATGGGTGGAGTAGGGAGAGGAGAGAGTTTTTAAGATTTGTAGGTGGGAATATAATTTATGTGTGTGTTTATTTAGTAATATATAATAGGTAGATAAAATTTGAGGTTATAATAAGTGGCGCGAAAACAAATCTATACTATTACATCTTAGGGAAAATTCCTTCGTGGATACCATTGTTTACAATTTTGACAAATAAGTACCCAAATTTATAAAATTGACAAACATGTACCAACGTTCTGTTTTTTGCCTTCCGTTAGTACCCGCCATGAAATTTGCCGTTAAACGTGTTAATGACGTGACTATCTTTTCCTTTTAAAATAAAGTACCGAAGTTCATAAAAAATGAACAAACAGGTACCCAACGTTCTTTATTTCCAATATGGTCCTTATGTTATTTATTGATACATAACATTTAATACCAAATTTCATGGCAAGTACTAACTAAAGACAAAAAATAAAACGTTAGGTACCTGTTTGTCATTTTTGTAAATTTGAATATTTATTTATCCAAATCTCAAAACAGTGGATATCCATGAAAATTCTTTCCATAAATCTTATAATTGATTGTTAGTAAAAGAAATTGAATTTGGTGAAAATGTTTTTTTTGTCAGCTGGAAAAAGTGTCACGTATCCGAGTTAGCCAATTCCCAATCTTCCGAATTGGAGGGTTAAGTGAATTTGTTGTCCCCTCATAGCTGACGGCTGCCTAGCTTCCCGCGCCGCTTTGTCAACCCATCCATTAAGCCGTATTGAAATGTACGTGACGTACATGTTTTCATGTTTCTCAACAGCCCGTTGAATATGCTTAATGAAAAGTCTGATCTTCTACTACGTCGTTGACAACAATTTGATAGCTTGAATTATTTCAAGGTTGTCGGAGTTAGTGAAAATGTTTAGACGTGGAGAAACTTTTCTAAGACTCGTTTAATAAAAGTTTTAAAAGAATACTATAAAATGCAATTACCAAACGAAATCACAAATGTGCAAAACTAATGAAGAAAAGACAACTCTCGACGAAAAATGAATAGCATAAATTAGGTGCCAAATACAGACTGCTGGTCAATGATGGGATTCTGAAGAAAGGCAATGAATCTTTGTGGGGGAGTTGCATGATGCGTACAAGATATTTTTTGCGACCAAAAAATAAGTTATCTTTTTCTTTTATTTAAAATCCTAAGCATATCTTAAAATATCTTTTATAAGCAAAACAGTAAATGATTCTTTTTGAGAAATATATGTCAGAACCATTTGATCCGGATTCGATTCCAAATTTGCTTAATCACAGTAGAAAATATTCTAATCATTATAATAATAAATATTTTATCCTAATTATCAAATGTTACTTTCTTTATAAATAATGTTTATTTATTTTTTACATATATTAAAAAAATACATTAATTACATTCACTATCATTATAATATCTTAAAAACTGTCCTATTATTTTAAAAGTTCATTAATAAATACATAAGTTTAAATATTTTAGTAAAGATAATAATAAAAAAAATTGAGATAAAATGTTTTAAAAATTTGAATAAACAATATTCTTAAAATATTATTTTTAATAAGTAATCATTATTTATAAATAAGTATATTTTAATTAAGAAAATATACCATTTGAATATTTATTACATGATGATTGGATGTATTAAAAAAAGATATTTCAATTTAATTTTTTAAAAACCACATTTAAAGTTTCAAACATAATTTAAAAATTAAAAACTCTTTTAAAAGGTTTCAACAAATATAAAAAATTAAAAATTATATTATCAATAACTTTTCCCTCAAATACCCTTTAGTACCAAAATCTTTTTGATTTAAACTTTAAATTAATATTAGAATAAAAAAAATAAATTAATACACACTTACACTAAAATATTCAAATTTTTTTTTTTTTATTACATAGAAAAGCCATATTAGACTCGGAATCATTGAATCAATTTGAACTTACGCACTAAATTAAATGGCAAAAACCTTGGCTAATAAGCTGATCTCAATCAAATTATTTTTTCTACTTATTTGTTATCAATTAAACTCATAGTTAATAAAACAAACATACTTGATTAAATTTATATCGATTTCTTTTTTAAATTATAGCAACAAAACCTTTTCTTTTTAAAAGTCGCGTACGACCCACTTATTTCCTTCTTTCCCTACAACACCACCACACAACTCCCATCATCAAATAGAAGACAACTTATTTTCTAACCAGTATTGCAAAACCACCACACACTTGTCTTGCCATTAACACCACCGCCACTATATTGTAAACACCAATTTTTTTTGTAGGAAATTAGGAATTAATCCATCACTATGACCATTATTGTCACAACCACATTCAATAACACCACTATTACCGATATTCAAATTCTAAATAATCTAAACCAAATTCCTTTTAAAATACAAAATTAAATTTCAAATCTTAGTAGGTTTATTACATTATTCTTTACGAATCATAGTCTATCATTTTTTAAGCAAATCAAGGTTAGCTTAGATTTTTCTTATGATAATATTTTTTAGTAGATACAACCTAATCATTTCACTTGCAACACATTAAAATGTGAACATAATCCATGTATTTTTTCTTGACAGCCCAATCTAACATGCACATACAATAATCATTTTTTATTGACAGGTCATTCGAACGTACACACAACCCGTCTAATAAGCGCGCACAAACCCTCATATTCCGAGACATCGAGTAATCCTTGACAACCCATCATAAATATTTTCGTAACCCCGAAAGCTCACAACAACCTATAATTTGTTTACCATCACAATTCACAACAAAACTTTTTCCTATATAGTTGTTATTTTCCTTTGCTTGAATGTACTATATGTGTAACAAATGTGATTTATATGACAACTTAAGATTGTTATTTGGAGAGATAAATAATATAATAGATAACTAACCTAGAGGTAGATAGTATAATTTTGACATAATTTTGATGTGTATTCTTTGAAGCAAAAGTTTTGGAGTATTAACTCTTTGAGTAACTCATTCTATAATTAAATATGGTTAGGAGGCATTTCATGTCTTTTGAAAAAATGTCTTTTGCGAGTTTTTTGGGAAATAGATCTTTTGTGAGTCAGTTGTGAGTCACTAGCTTTTAATGGAGATACCAATCTTTTTTTGGGTGAAATAAGTTTCTTCTAAAACTCTTGGGCCACCCTTGATTTTTATATGCATTTTCAGTTTTTAACATAAATATAAAAATGAGGGGCATATTCGTCAAGAATTTAAACGGGAAATATTTGTTTGTCGTCATCAGAAGCTTTCCTGGCAAAACAACACTCTCCTTTCCGATGTAACGTCTATAGATAATCTATACATTCATCTTACATACACTACACATATATTATATATAGATAGATATGTGTCAACTATAAAAACATAATAACCTTGCATATTTTTTCATCTTCCTCATCGTCACTACTTATGGCTGTTAATTCGAATGAAGAGGTTAGTATAACTGCACCGTTTGGTTAAGTAATTAAGTAATTAACTAATTATGCTTAGTTTCATCTCGTTCAAATTGCTCCATCTTTTTTTATTAATTTTGAATATACTTTGTGGAGAGATGTAATGTTCATTTATATAGTAAATAGTATTCCTCTATGGTGTTTTATTAACCTCCTGGATTCTGAGGTTTGTGAATATATTACCACATTTTCATAGCTATATTTTAATCTTTATATCTTTTGTTAACTAATATATTTGAAGTTGTTTAACGATGGGGGTAACTATTTATGTTTTTTTGAATAATAAAGAATAAAATGTTTTCTTTAAAATTGTTTTTATGTGTAATTTATTTTAATTATGTGATTCTCAAAGTCAAAGTAAAGTTTTAGATTTTCATGCATGTGATTTGATATGTGGAACTTTTTACTTCAATTAATCTGTGTAAATATATAATAATGAGCTTCTGTTAAAGCTGGGTAAATTAGTGTAGTATTTGCACTGTTGGTCCCTCTGCTATACAAAATTGCTACAGGGACTAATGGAGCAATTAATCCTTATAGTCGTGGTTTTCAAGAGTTTAAGAGCAAGTTCTCATATTTAATCTTGTTATTATTTTCTTTTAAATCCCTATATTGCTTAATTTCTTCTGAAAAAATGATTTGATGCTCTATTTATGCAGAGACAAAATGGCCATAGTGTTACAGTATTGTCCGAATTATCTATCACAAATCAACAAAATGAATCAAAATTAGAATTTCCGACCCTTTTGGAAGTACGAAAAGTAACATCACCATTAAATAATCAAAAGCTTAACCGTACAAAAATCGAGGATTTAGAAGGTTATATTCCACCACCTATGTTGGACATAGATATAGAAAAAGGCAAACTAGAATCACCTAAATCCATTGAAGGAACTATTCGATCTTCCAAAAATGATGATTTCTTCTCCGTAAGTTCTTTCTATTACACATACATTTAATATATATTTGTGTCTTTCTAATAATCTATGTTTTTCAAATTCAGAGGGTATTATTGGCTATTCAATATGTTGGTGAGAAAGTTCATGATACAAATACATACAGAGCAAGAAAGTATAAGCGCTCCGCCTCGTTTAATTCAAGAAGTGTTGTTCTCCTATTCTCCGTCTTGTAAGCTCATTTTTTACTTATTCAAAGTTATTTTTTACTCTTTTTAAAAAATGCTTATACTTGATGTTTAAGTTTTTCCAGATCAATTATGGGTACAATGATATTAATTTATTTAACGCTCAGAGTTCGACAACTCAGCTATGCCTAATCAATGGAGTTATTCAAATGCTTGTGTTATTTTCCGCCCTGTTTGACTATTGTTTCTTAGATTATCGGGACTGTAAATTTATATTCACCCATCTTACAATTCAAATTTTGGTTAATCATTTGAAATACAGATCAAGAAAACAGATGTAAATGTATGTTCTATAAGAAACACAAACAAAAAGTATAATAGTATTTTAACAAAAAAGTATATATGAGAAGATAGCTAAAAAAGCTTAAAAACCTTCCTCATTAATACATTTGAAGCTAAATCTAGGTAATGAGTAGATACAATATAATATATCTAACACGCGCAATTTCCTGCTTGTTGTTCTCCCGGTGATGAATTTGTAGTTGGCTTCAAATTCACATCAACCATATCTTCTTGTTTTGTTGAAGAAAGAGCTTCCATACCCGGTAAAGCCGCAGCTATTTTTCTAAATAAAGGCTACATTTGCAAATAAAGTGTTTTATATTACTAACTATATAAAATATAAAATAGAACTTGGGGAGGTATTTTTATTTTTTACCTTAATATTAAAGCCTGCTTTGGCGCTGGTTTCAATGAACATAACTCCGAAATCACGAGCCTTTCCGTCTCCTTCTTCTATTGAAACTTGCCTATTCAGAATAAAAAGTTTAACCCCTCATATTATGCAGTGTACTGTTTTTTATCTCATACAAGTAGCACATATATAATTAATTCTGACCTTTTTTCGACAAGGTCAGTTTTATTTCCGACAAGAACAATAATCACATCAGTTCCTCTTTCAGTGCGTACTTCTTCAATCCATTTCGAAGTGTTCAAAAATGATTGCCGATCTGTAAAAATGATAATATTATGGGAAACTGTATACTAACAAAACTATACCTCATAATAAGAATATTGCTATTAGGTAGAAAAAACATTTGTTTTATCTAATAATTTAAGGAAAAGATATTCAAATAACTAAAATTGCTACTTACTTGCAACATCGTACACAATTACTGCAACAGAGGAATCTCTAATGTAGCTTGGAATTAAACTCCTGAATCTTTCTTGACCTGCAGTGTCCCTGTGTATTCAAAAGTAATTCATTTACGAGATCACCTAATAAATTAAACTAAACAGTCTAAGAATGAATTATATTCTCATTTTTATTTATCCGAAACAAAAATTAAATAGATACAGAGTGAATACAGAGTTATCCGGTACCTGATCAATTTCAGAGTTTATTAAAAATAGAAAAATCAACAAGGGAAAGGGAAACCCTAAGAGAAAGTGGTAAAATAAACAAGCATAGAGTATTCTCATTATTCAAGCATAGTAAAATTCAAAATGGAAAAGGCCACTATTTAAAAAAAAAAGTAAGAGATATTAAAGATGCGAAGATACTATACCAAAGCTGCAATCGAATTGTTCGATCTTCGAGGTACATTGTTTTTGATAGAAAATCAATACCAATAGTTGCCTGCATAAATACATAACAAAAACATTCAATAACTTACATAGTTTTTCCATAAAACATTTAAATTACTTTGCTTACATCAATTTTCTGCAACTTACTATACAAGTTTTTGTATTATGCAATTGAATATCTTTTAATAAGACCATAATTGGAAATCAAATGGTACCTTTTCAGTACAAAACACATTTTTTTTTGTGAAGTATTCATTGGAATACTATTCTAACGTAATCGATAAATTGACAAAAGAAAAATAGACCAAGCTAACAAACTACACATTATACATAAGAAAATTACATATTGTGTAATTTATATAATCTAAAAACAAATTAAAGAGCAGTGTGATTCAAAAATATTGATCCTGGTACAATGATCAAAGGAGATAACATGAATTTTACATGTAACTATCTATATATAACGAAAAAGCTAATAAATTAAGAATTGATTAATAGTAATAACAAATTAAAAAAGAGGATCAATATGTAATATGGACCTGATAAGTGGTGTCGAATTTATCGTACATAAAGCGAGTGATGATACTTGTTTTCCCTACGGATTGATCACCTAAGAATACGAGCTTATACTTTGCTAATGGTGACACCGTCGCCATTTTTCACCTCCAATTTTTTATTTTCTATTTTCTAGTTTGAGATTTCAGATCTGATCATCAATTTTATTTTTATTTTTATCTCTCTCGATCTCAAGAAAGAAAGAGAGAAATTATAGGGAAAGAGACGCACTAACGGAACACTGACTTTGAATTGTCAAACCTCTTTTATACATGCGTTTGTGTGCGTGCATGTTGCGTGGTTTGGTGTTAGTAACTTTGTGCTATACAATGTAACGCATGTAAAACTATTAATTAATTTGACAAAATATAAAACCAAGGTCAAGGTAAAACCAATTCATTTTCTTTTCATTTGACCTATTTTAGAGAATTATTAAAAAAAAAAATGACAGGTTAATGACTACGAGTTTCTTCTTTTTCGTTTTTGACCAATTTTAGAGAAATTTTGTAAATATGGCAGGTTGATTCCTAAATTAGGTCTAGCATAATCATTCTAAAATTAAATCAAATAAATAATTATTTTAATATAAATATTTTGATTCAAATATTTTTATGTAACAAATAATAAAACATATAATAATAATTATTATTTTTAATTTCTTTTTTTAATATATGTGTGTCCAAACCAGATTTCGTGCACCACGAATAATCCCATAAAAAACATACACGCCTTTCTATTCATATTTTCAGGTAAATGTCAGTCATTTTCAACAAGTTTTTTTTAGACAATTCCAAAATTAGGATTAAAATTTAATATTTCTTTTAAAATTAAACTAAATATTATTTTAACTAATTTTTTTAAATATTCTTTTTATCATAATTAATATATTATAAACATATTTTAATCATTTATTTTATCACCATCACCGTTACTGAACGGCCAACTCCGGTGAGTTTTTTTTAAAATTGTAGGACGACTGTTAGTCAACGACGGTCGACTCCGACGAATTTAAAAAAAAATTGGGGCGACCTTTTTTACACTTTCCAGATAAAAATATATCACTGTGATTATCATTATAGTTTTCTTTTATAAAAAAAAAATAGTTTTGGTAATTTCCTACGAGAGAAATATGAGTACAATATTGGATTTGGATCCTTTTCTAACTAGCTTCTATACTAACTATCCTAACAACCAATTATAATTAAGAAAAATATATTTTATTATATTTATCTATAATTAATTTTTTAATTCCTAAAATACTACACAATTTACATCTATTATAAAACTCCTATTATAATCTTTTAATTGATTTACCAACCATTTATAATATATTTTCAAATCTTATTGTTTATAATCTTAACAACAATGATATAATTGGTTGTTAGGATAGTTAGTATAGAAGCTAGTTAGGAGAGGATCCAAATCCTACAATATTGTACTTGCAAATTAGTATAACTCCAGATAATTTTTCGCCGATGATGGAAAAATTTAACAAAATTAGAAAAAAATCACAGTGATATATTTTTATCCAGAAATAGTGAAAAGCAGAAAAAAAAACTCGTCGAAGTTAACTGGCAGCCTCCTCGAATTATAGAAAAATTATTCGGAGTTGACTGATGTTGACCGACAGCCGCCCTAAAAATCTAAAGGAAAAAACTTGCTGAAGTTAACTGTCGTTTACTGTCGAAGTTGATCGTCCAGCAATGATGATGGTGATAAAATAAATAATTAATATATATATATATATATGATGTATCAATAATAAAATCAATAAAAAAGGTATTAAGATTGTGATATTAGTCACAACCTAATGATATTTTTAGCGGTTAAGTCACAACTTGATGATACTTTTAACGGTTAATTCGTAACCCGATTGGTCATTATAAGATTAAATCCAAACCTATTAAAACTCCCTCTTCTCTATCATAGAGAAAGAGTAATACCCTAAATGGTTTGATAAATACAATGAGAACAAATTTGAGGATGCTCCCTGATGAGCTAATATAACATTAAGATTGTTTGACTCCTTTGATGAGTTAATTTTTTTAATAAAGACTTGAGATGAACTCTTATTTGCTTACATTTGAAGTTGTAGCTTTTAATTTGATCTTCCTCTTTGATGATATGGAATGAGCAGCTTTGATAAAACTAAACAATTCACTGGGCTTGAATTTGTGATGTGAAAATGCAAGAACAAACTAGTGAATTTCTTCTTGAAGTGTAGGATAGTGTATGGTTTGATATTTAGCTTGAAGAGAATGAAATTTGTGGTGAAGGGAGGCCATACACACATAGACAAACACATACACACACACACACACACATATATATAGTAAAGAGAGTTCCAACGACTCTTAGAATGTGATCTCAAAAGGTATAAGAAACGTTATACCATTTTGATATAAATGGGTGTCCTTTTTTCCGACCAACGACTCTAATCCACATGGCGTCATTTGTTCAATGGTAAGAAAGACAAAAGTACTTGAAAATATCGTCATGGAGATCAAAACATTATATCATTTTTAACCTAAAAACGGGTATCCGTTTTGGTTAGGTATGTCAACCAAGATCTTACAAAGTTGTAGATTGTTATCAAGATCATTTGGTTTCAAAGGACAATTTTGTACCAATTTAAGGTTCAAAACAGGTAATCGTTATAAAAAAGAATGTCGTTTTTGGTTGTTGATTATGAGCTGAAGATTGAAATTAATATATTTTTCTCATACGTCCTTCATGAGATTTGTGTGACAAGAAATTCTATGATTAAAATTAGTACAACTCAAGAAAGGCAAGCAAATAAACTAGGATATATCAATTGAGTGTGTAGAGATGAACAATTTAAGTATATGGGAAGTAATTGAGCTCATCTTGTACACAAAGTATTCATAAGATTAAGGCATAATCACATATAAAGGAAAGAAAATATTATTCAAGTCAAAGGGGATAGAAAGGTTAGACTGAAGAGTGTTTTAGGTGAAGATACGTAAGGTAGTGTTAATCATTTTAAGATGAGATTAAGTATGTGATTAATAAGTTTTTGTCATACGAAAAACAGCCTATAGTTAGGACTATATGCCAATGTTAGCCCCCTTTTTGATGATTGGCAAATCCTTCACTAAAAAACATAGGAATGATGTGAACTGATGGCAAACTAAAGAAGTTAAGATCCCCCTATCGATGTGCATATAAGAATAGACAAAGATAACACACATATGGATTCTAACTCCCACTCACGAGAAGCATAACTCAAAGTATGTGAGCATGATAAGAGCATTTAAAAGTTTAGTGCATATTTTTCTCCCCTCCGTGTCTTAATAAAAAAGACGGGAAGTTTATATATAAACTACTTACATAACTATTTGGAAGATGAGCCAAATCAAGTGACATAGCTAGAGATAGTAAAACCAACTTCACATAACTATATCAAATAAACAAAAAAAAAAGAGTAGAGACAAAATTATTTTTACCAAATACTTCGCATATAGAATTAACCTTCTCAATTTTTTCTTCAACGTAGACAGATATCATCATAAGGGTTAGTGCAAAACAATATATATACCAATATAGGAGGGAAATTAAAATAACCAAAACAAGGAAAATAGGTAAACACACAATAAGTAGTAGAGTTATTACAAGATAGAAGTCTAAAGCAAGGAACGTCATAAATAACAAGTTCATTAGCATCCTACTACCCTTTATCCCCCAAATTTGAAATTAAGTGATGTTGCCTTGGGGATGAAAGCCTCCTTGATCTTCTATGGCCCGAGGATTTTCTAAGGATGCAAGAAATGTCGTGTCGAAGTTGATCAACACTTTCTTCAAATTTAGCAAGATTTTTTTTCAACCAAACCCATCATCTTGTGTTGAAAACATTAGAAAATTGATGTAATCTCATCTCCAGAGATAGAATTTCAAGTGTTGAAGATGTTGGGTCGTCGAGGAAGACTAGGAAAAGAGGATGAAAGATGACGAATGATAGGTTTTTGACAAGGAGAAATATCAAGAGAGAACAAGGGAGAAACCATTGAGATAACTCCAAGTCTAACATCATCATGAATACGAGTTTCAATGGGCCCGGGATAATTTATCAATTCATGAGCTTTAATGTATTGCATATTATATAACCATATTCCCGTCAAACTAAGACCCATAGTGTCGATTTTACAAGAGGTTTTCGGAAGAGGAACGTCAAAAGCTTTGAAAATGATACCTAAGGCTATATTAAGAAACATATGATGATTTTTTACTCCTATAAAACCTGTTTTTAAGATGATTTGACAAGATTTTATAGAGATTTTGAAAGAAGTATGGTATACGAGAATAGATTTTTTGGTGAGATCGTACCATCATTCCTATTTTTACTGAGAAGTCCTTTGGAAATGATTTTATGAGCGACGCAATTTTTTTAAGAAATTCAAACAATCCATATCGCGCCTCCACTATGGAGACAGTCTCAATTAACCACCTTCTTCTTCTTCTTCTTCTTCTTCTTCTTCTTCTTCTTCTTCTTCTTCTTCTTCAACTAGAAAAAAAAAAGAAACATAAATCTTCAAACTCATCTCCATCCTCAACAATAATTAAATGCTTGTTCCTCATATTCAAGATTAGACCTCAAAATCCTTGAATGCATCTTCAAACACCTTTTCTTCTCAATATAGGTACTCGGGAGGAATTTTTCTTTTCGTAAAAAAATATGGGGAGGAATAAGAGTCTGAAATCCTTTGCTTCCGGAGAGGAATAAGTCACTGAAATCCATCGATCTCTATCATCTTCTATTCTTCTCAAACAAGAGATCAATTTGAGGTGTTATGTTTCAATACGATCCAGGTGTTTGGTTATATACTTTTTTTTACCTTCAATTGGTGTTCAATTGGTAGCAAGAAGTGTTTATAGTTGTAAAGAAATTGAATTTGAGGTTGTCTGTTTCATTATTGTGCAACGTTGTCATTTATATACATTTTTAATTAAAAAATCCAGAAATATTTGAATATGGTCATGACATTCTTGGTATTCTTGGTGAAGCATAAATATATTCAATGATTTTTAAATTTTATTTAATTAAAAAAAATATATAAACCAAAACGTTGCACAATAGTAAAACATACCACCTTAATTTGAATCTCTTCTCCATGAGAAACCAACTCTTGTTATCAATCAAGACAAATAGACCATCAAACTCCCACATTCAGATTCATGAAACTATTTTTATAATAAAAAATGTATATAACCAAAAACATTGAAAAGTAATGAAACATAAGACTGAAAGCTCAATCTCGTCGCCCTATTCAACTCACGCTTTGCTATCAATTTTTTTTTTGTTTTGGTCGGGTTCAAGGAGGAAAAAAAAGAAACGGGGGAGAGGGGGGGGGGGGGGGGGGGGGGGGGGGAGGGGAGTATTTTTGATTGGTTTTTAATTTTTACTAATTAGTGGTGATATTTGGATAATTTTACAAATATAAAATATATATATGTATGTAAATCCCGTATCGTAGATTTTGCGCGTGATGCAAACCGACATCAAAATACGGACGAAAAGGAGGTTTTAGTGAAAATGATTTTGGCTAAAAAAAGAATAATGATATATTTTTTTCATTATGAGGAGTTTTAACCAAAACAAAAATAATCTAGGAAAGGTCATTAGCTAATTGCCTTAAGAAAATTATCAAAAAAATAATGGAAAATATGAGCTCTCAAAACAATAATGGAAAATATGAGCTCCTTATGAAAATCAATTAACATGAGGTTCAAACTCGTACAAACTAGAACAAACCTTAAAATACACATCACATCATAACCGATAAGCTAGCAATAGCATTGTTCGTATGAGGTTATGAGTAAGATATATAGCAATCAAATTATTTTTGGAACCGTCTCAAATTTGGGCCTATAGCGACTATCTTGTAATGTCTTGGAAGCTCTGGGTCCGACCCGGCCCTGATAACCACTAATATAACAATTAACTTATGTAGTTACCAAAGAAAAATTTAATCTTGTAGGTTCTGATTTACCTAAAGTTATAATCGTCTTTTCAATATTTTCTTTTAAATGAACATATTTTCGGGTGATATATCAATCTTTTTCTCTCTAATGAACGTATCTTGGAATAGATACTTTGGTGTCGTTTGATTTTTTTAAGTGATAAGTACTTAACGATGAATAACATCTGAATAGATCTTATCCTGTTAAGTGACAGTGTCTATATGAATCATACGTAGTTTGAAATCTTAATGAAACAGACCAATTAAAAGGTATTCAGATCTGAATTGGTTAGGGAAAACAAAATGACTTATTGATCCAGTGTCTTAATGAATCAGATTAAGAGCTTATTAAGTGCAAACAAACACCCCCTTAGTTACTTACTACCATAGAAATACGTGGTGGGGAGTATTTTTAATTGGTTTTTACATTTTCCTAATTAGTGGTGATATTTGGATAATTGTACAAATAAAATACACATATATGTATATATATCCCCTATCATAGATTTTGTGCGTGATGCAAACCGATATCGAAATACGGACGAAGGGGAGGTTTAAGTAAAAATTGTTTCGATTCAAAAAAGAAAAAATATATATTTATTTATTATGAGGAGTTTTAATCAAAACAGAATTAATCTAGGGAAGTTCATCAACTAATTGCCTTAAGAAATTTATCAAAAACAGTAATGGAAAAGATTAGCTCCTTATTAAAATCTATTAACCTGAGGTTCGAACTCGATCAAACTTTAAAATACACATCACTAACCAATAAACTAGCAATAGCATTCTTCCCACAAATTTATAAATAAGATATATAACAATCAAATTATTTTTGGAGCCCTCTCGAATTTGGGGCTAAAGCAACTATCTTGGAATGCCTTGGAAGATCTGGGTCCAACCCGACCCTGATAACCATTAATATAACAATTAATTTATGTAGTTACTAAATTCTTTTTTTAATCTTGTAGGGTCTGTTTACCTAAAGCTAAAGTTATAGGGCTATTAATCTTATAAGGCCAACCCACCATCCCTATTAACAAAATACATCAACCCCCTAACCGATAGTTAGAAGCAAACTAATAGTGATAAAACCACCCAAAACCCCTACAATCACCATTATATAATCCTCCCACCATCCCCTTTTCTCTCTCAGCGTACCCGATCCCCCTCCCGTCCCCTCCCCTCCCCTCTTGTTCTCTGTGATATTGAGCAACCCACCACCACCCCTACAATCAGCACCGGACCGCCACCATCATCATCAAACCCACCACCACCTCACCTTCCCTCTCGGCAGAACCCCACCACATCCCCTTCCATCCCCACCAGCATCTCCTCTACCCTCTCTGATCAAACCACCACCAACCCACCAGCATCAGCATCAGATCCACCACCGCCTCCATACCCTCCCTGTGAGCACTGCAACACCCACCACCACCTCCCCTACCAACATCACCAGCATCAGCATCATCACTCACCTCCACAGCAATAGCTGCTCATGGAATCGACATCTCCACCAACATCACCACCTCCCCTTCCCCATCTGCTGTCGGCATCCACAGCTCCACCGACTTCACCACATCAATTGAACCACTGTTCCACCATCAACCATCCACCAACAGCCACCACCAGCAGAATTTCCGCCGCCCCTGACACCCTAATCCACCTCCATCACCATTAACAAATAGCAGCTGCTGCTGATTCGAGACCCATATCTTCACCACCATGAACATCGAAACCAAATGCCCACAGCCCGTCGATGCCCAGACCCATCTATTCACCATCATTCGAAACCTATCTCTTCACCACTGCTCACCACCATCAACACCTAAAACCATCTCTTCACATTCAACGGAACCACCAATCAGTCCCTAAACTTTCAATTTTCATATTATTGTCCCTGCAAGGCTGCAACTTAGTACTCCCCAACTCCTAGTTCTCTTCCACCAACTCATCATTCATCACCAAACACTCCTCAATTAAACATTGCAAATAATCCCGAGATGGTTTGATTCAGACTCAATTTCCATCTCTTCATCTTCATCATCAGCCGGGATGGCTCCAGCCCCCAGGAAGCCCAAGTCCGATATAGGTCCAGCCCCAGAAATCCCAAATCAGGATGGGTCCAGCCCAAGGAAGCCCAAATCAAGCCGAGAAGGGATTTGTTTTTTGTTCGCATCGCAATTGTGATTTTCTTGTTCAAACATTGATTCTGCAGGTTGTTCGAGTTTTTTTGTGTACATGAATTTGGTAAACAACTTTCCATTGTTTGATTTACATGAAGTTGTTTTTATTTCTCCATTGCATATACCGTAATTGATTTTGGTTTATTCACTTGATTTACATGAATTTTTGGTTTAATTCTCCATGGATTTAGTCTTACTGGGGCCGGCCCATTAAACAGAGTTGGGCAGTTTGTTTGTGTATAGACAGTATGGGTGCAGCCCCATTTCTAATTTGTGTGATGTTTGTGTGTCCTAGTTCCGTACCCACCGAGTTAATAATCGAGATGGATCTGGACCGTATGGGATTGGACTTAATGTAAAAAGCAACTGATGCGGGTTCGTACCCATCACGATAGGGGTAAAAAAGACAAAAAGTTAACCAGGAAGTTAGAAATTGAATGTCTATAGGATGTTTTTTTAGTTTGGAGGTATATTATAAAGGTGATAAATTTTTGGCTGCAATTAGTAATTTCCTCAAAGTTATAATTGTGTTATCAATATTTTCTTTTTAATGAATGTATTTTCGGATGGTATATCAGTATTTTTCTCTGTAATGAATTTAGGGTGAATTAATGTTTAAAGCCTACAATACCTCCATACTTCATAGTAAGGCCCAACCATCTTTACCCATTAACTACTCATCCAATCCTAACTAAAAACCCAATAAAGACCAAAAACCCCTCCACTTTCTATATAAGAATCTAAGGGAGGTGTATTCAACTGAGAGTCTATTGGATTTTTTTGGACTTTCAAAGTCTAGAGGTATTCAATCACGACTTTAAAAAGTCTATTAAAATCTTGGGATATTCAATTAGGATTTTAAAAACTCTTTTAAAATCTAGATGTATTCAATCAAGACTTTTTTAAATCCATTAAAATTTAGAGGTATTCAAAAGTTATTGGACTTCATAGGAGTTCAGGACTTGAATATGTATAAAAATATCCTCTACAAATTCTTCTGGAGAAGCAAAAATTTTATAAATTCCAAGCAAAACATTTTTTAATCGAACATAAAAAAAATCAATTTTTTCATAGATTACTTTTTTTTTCTTTTATTGTTCTGAATCTTTTTTTTTTTTTTTTTTTTTGGACAATTCTGAATCTTTTCAATATCGGCTTTCATTGACAAAAAAAAAAAAACCAAGGTTTCAATGCAAGTCTGAAGAGATGGGTATTAGATTATCACGTTCAATTGTTTTTTTAATCAAAAATAAAAGACGTTTCATTCTTTTTCAAAGTTTACATTTTTTCACTGCTTTCAATGCTTTCAACGCAGGTGTGAAGCGATGGGTTTCAAATTATCATGTTCCATTGTTCACTTTATTGAACATTAAAAAAAATGTTTCATTTATTTCTTTTATCGAACATCATTTCATTGTTTTTTATAATTTACTTTTTCTTTTTCTGAATTTTTTTTAACATTTCTGAATATATATATATATATATATATATATATATATATTTCTATCTTAAAGTTTATTTATTTAATATTTAAAAAGTAAATCAAAATTATAAATTCAAAACAAAAACCAGACCGGCCATCATAGTGGAGACCACCATCCTTGTTATCGTTAGACAAGCATGGTGGAAGAACTGTTTATTTTTTGTTGAATTGTTTAGATGTATATTTTATTTCTTAGAAAACAATCAAAATCTAGTAAAATCCATTAAAATCCATTAAAATCCATTAAAATGCTAACAGAAGAATCTGTTAAATTCTATATAGAGTTAAAAAGAATCTTATAAACTCTATATGGAATTAATCCGTATAGTTTGCAAAGTCTATGGATTTTAAAAATCCAAAAAAATCCAACAAACTCCCAGTTGAATACACCCCCCTAATCCTACAGTGAGAAATAAAAAACCAAAACCAAAAACCCATATAGGGTTTCGGTCTCTCTCTCTCTCTCTCTCTCTCTCTCTCTCTCTCTCTCTCTCTCTCTCTCTCTCTCTCTCTCTCTCTCTCTCTCTCTCTCTCTCTCTCTCTTCTCTCTGCCATCATCCCACCACCGAACCACCTTCACACCACAGAGCCACCTCCTCCCTCCTCCCTTACTGCTCCTGCAACACTGCTGGAGATCTCCACCACCGAGAATACCTTCCACCGAGATCTACCTTCCACCACAAGCTTCGACCTTCCACCACCGAGAATACCTTCCGCCGGAGCGAGCCACACCACCGCCGAATCCCTCCACCACCCTTCCCTGGAG
The DNA here is from genome assembly GCA_029959085.1 of Nemophila menziesii. Taxonomy (NCBI): domain Eukaryota; kingdom Viridiplantae; phylum Streptophyta; class Magnoliopsida; order Boraginales; family Hydrophyllaceae; genus Nemophila; species Nemophila menziesii. Next base: position 145,218,558 of record JARWIR010000001.1, read on the forward strand.
ATCTCCACCATAGCAGCCTCTTTCAAGAACCACAACAGAGCCACCACATCATCCTTCAGATCTTCCAGCAAGGTCCAGCGTCCATGGCAGCTTCAGCAAGGTCCGGTGTCCATAGCAGCTCCAGCAAGAACACTCTTCTCCGACAGCCACGCGTTCGAGAGAAATGGAGCAAGCCACGCCGTCAAGCAGATCCGCTGATGACCAACACCAACCTTGCGCCACCAACCTTGCTGTGACGCGCCACCAACCTCCCTGCGAGAAGAGATCCACCACCAGCCTCCTTCTTCTCCGTTGAAACTCCGCCAAAACTTGAACTCCACTTGCAGCACCACCAACTCGTCCATCTCTGCTGCAGATTAAACTCTCACCGCCACCAGATCTACTCCGGATTTAACCAATCTTCATCGCGTGAGTTTGGTAAGACATGTCCAGGCCTGTGTAGCCCTAGGTCCAGCCCTAGGTCCAGTGTGTCTGGGCCATTTGTGTTGTATCTCCATATTTGTTGAACTCATTTCTTTTTCTTTTTTTTCCTTTTGCCGTGTGAGTGTGGTATGTCTGGCCCATTTGTGCTGTATCATCTTTTTTTAAAAACGTGTCCAGACCATAATGGTAAGAGGGGCCAGCAAATTTTGTTATGTAGTTAGTGTGGTTGGGTAAGGGGTTCAGCCCATTTTGTTTGTATTGTGTGTGTAAGGGTTATTGGGGTAAGGGGTCTAGCCATTTGTTAGTCTTATGTGTAGTTGGACTTGAGTGTGTGAGGGTTTGGTTTTGGTACATCCCTAAAGGTACAGACTTGGACAACTTTTTGATTTCATTGGACGTGTATTTGGACAACCGAGCTTGGGGTACAGCCCTAGGGGTGTGGACTATGACAATATTTGCCTTCATTGTACATGGACTTTGACTTAGACAATTTTTTGATTTCATTGGACATGGACGTGGTACAGCCCTATAGGTTAAAGATGGACAAATATAATTGCAATTATCTAAAAAAATCGTTTTACTTAACTTAAGAAACTGAAACTTAATATAGGTCCGTACCCATGTGTACGGATCAATTCGTTTAACGAAAAGAAGAAAAAGAATAAAAAGGAATTTCTGAAAAAAAATAAAAATTGAAAAGGGTATAGATGTGAAAAATCAAAGCAAAAAATGTAACTAAAAACATCCTTTGCTAAAAGTTAGGCTCTATTTTGTAGATTCATGGAATATATTTATTTTGGAATAGATACTTAGTTACCTACTATCATAGAAATACATGCATTATATTCCATAGCAATCAATACTAAAATGGGAGACAAAAAAAAAAAAAAAAATCAATACTAAAATGATTTACTTCATATCTGAAGGTAATTTTTGGATGTAGCGCTAGCCTAAAGTTATAATTGTCTTTCCAATCTTTTTCTTTAATGAACGCATCTTGGGTAATATATCAATCTTTTTCTCTAATCAACTAATTCTGGAATATATACTTACTACCACAAATATACATGCATTATATTATGCCAACCTTTAACCTTCCATAGTAATCAATACGAAAATGATTTACTTTTATATTTGAAGCGTAATTTTTGGGTGTAGAGCTATTTTAGCATACATTTTTCTCTATATATTGCATGGAGTGCTAGTCCAATTAACAGCACACAAAGTAGAGCATTCTTTATATTTAATTTGTTCTCCAAAGCCAAAAAAAGAAGAAACATGAAGTTGGGTGCTATGTTTTTTCTCTTGCTTATTGCAACTGGTATAAATTTCTTGCTTTTATCATTCTAAAATGAATCATATATTAGGGAATGAAGGTTTAATCGATTTAGTTTTGATTGTAACAGGTTGTTTTGTAGCCACTACAGAGGCACGACCAGTTGGGATGTGTAGGACTAACTTTGACTGCACGAATTATTGTTATCCTTTTGGTGGAGAGGTATGTGACAAAGGTTTTTGTGCTTGCGAATTAGCCAAACCAGTGTGTAAAATTAATAAAGATTGTTGGGCTCATTGTTCAAGAGGAGGATTATGTAATGATATTGGGCAGTGTGAGTGTAACCAGTAACCACTGATGAATCTTTTTTGCAACATTCTTTAATACTAATCAAGTTTTGTTCTCGACTAAAAAGAGATCAAGTTTTGTCTATCATAAGAGTAATATTATTTCTATTTTATGCAATTAATTAATTAATAAGCTAGCCACTTTATTTGTTATGGTTTACGCAACATAATGATTAGGATCTGTGTAATCTTAATCAGTTAATTGTAAAGTATGAAAAACAATAGCTGCTTCATCCTTAAATTCCCATAGATAATATATCTACAAAAAATAGTGGTGGTAACAATCCGATTTATTAAAATCTTTGAAACTTGTTTTCAAAAAAGGTTGTTCTATTACACGACTTAACACTCGATTCATTTTATATCTTAAAAGTGTTAGTAAGATTTAATATAAAGACACTTATAACCTCCCATTACTAAAATAACTCACAGCAATAGATACTGTCTTTTTTTTAGAGTTTTTTCTTTTTCCTTGATTGTGTTCCAAGTGAAGTGCATGAAGTTACAATTTTTTGGTAATTAGCACTACTTTAAGGTCTCCGCTAGACAATTTTTTGTACTGCAATATACACAAACCACGCAGGGGCGAATGGAGGGTGGATTGGTGTGCAGTCCATCCAATCCCACCAAATAATATTATATTTTAGTTTTTTTTATATATAAGTAAAAACTTAACTAAAAAAAGCAAACTCGTGTCATAATCTACACTATTTGCCAACATTTTAAACCACCATTAAATTCAACCAAAACTCTACTTAGAATATAAACCCCTCATACTACTCCATGGAAACTTCACCCCACCACTTCCACTTCCACCACCACGACCACCACCATATTTCTTCCCACCACTCCCACTATCACCACCACGTTTAACCTCAACCCTACCCTTATCATCATCAAGCCAATGAGATTTAACAGTAAGATCATCACGATAAAAGAGAAACGAAGTTACAGTTGAAGAGAATAGAAAATAGATTAAAAACTTGCATAGGAATTCTAGTTTCAGTTTATTCACATGGGAGAACACAAATATAAATTAATACTCAGGCGTAGAAGAGAATAGAAAATAGATTACATAATTAAAAAAAATAAAAGTGTAAATATATCAGAATAAAAAAAAGTAATCAATAGCATTTAAAGTTTAGAGATGCATATCTGAGATTCAGACATGTGGTTTCTCCTAGATCCCAGTTCAAGACAAAAATTAAAAGAAAAAGAAAGAAAAGTTGATGGAATGAAACAAATGTAACAGTAACCTCCCCATGATCATCATCTACAAATTCCTGTTAAGAGAATGGAGATTATTAAAAGCCAAATAAAAGCTGTGACTAGCTAAAAGTATATTAGCAATCAAATTGGACATGGAATAATAAATAAAAAACTTAAAGAGTAGAATTTAGACGAGTATAACACACCTGATTATGCTCTATTGTATTTGCAAGATATTTTGAGTTGATGATGACCCCAACATTTCACATGCTGATATTGAATAAGTCTGACTGATTTTTCAGCAGAAGGCTTGCAAAGTTTCACCTGAATCATGTGTATGGAACTAATGTATGCAAAATCTTGAGGTATCTCTACAAGCTTCCAGCAATGGTACACGAACAGATACTCGAGGCTAGGGAAGTGATTACGAGTGGCATTCCAGTATTTCAGATCAAACATGTCTTCCAACTTCAAGTATTTGAGTTTTGTGAACACCTCTTCATCTTCCATATCCCATCTTTCACCTTTAAATGCATTATAATCTAACTCAAGAGCCTCCAGATTCTTTAGCATCGCAAGTTGTAACATTGCATTCCATGGCATTTTAAACTTCGTCAAACTAAGTTTCTTCAGATTGGAAGGGAAATTGAACTTACATGGATATAAACCTGCACCCACGTAAACCTGCAACTAAAGACCACCACCCCCAATGTCGGGACGAGTTATGGTTAAGTACAACAATCTTCCAATTAATCTTCTATATGAAGAAGGTTTTTCCAAGAGCTCTGTTTCATCATTCTTTAGCTTCAAAGTAGACTCCATTGGAAAATGACAAAGTTTGGAGTCTAATAAACCACACTCCATAAGTATATCAAGAGCAAATTTGCGTTGGCATATAGTGATTCCATTTGAAGAGCGAGCAACTTCAATTCCTAAGAAAAACTTCAATTCGCCTAAGTCTTTTATAGTGAATTTTTCATTGAGGAAGCTTTTAAGCTTTGAAATTTCAAGAATTGAGTTACTCGTAAGAATTATATCATCCACATAGACAAGTATAGCAATAAAAGATGTAGAATCTCGCTTAATGAACAAGCTATAATCACTGTTTGAATGAACAAAACCATAATCAATAAGTGCAGATGAAAGTTTAGCAAACCATTGTCGAGAAGCCTGTTTCAATCCATATAAACTCTTATTTAGCTTGCATACAGAGTTAGGAGGAGCATCAAGACCTTGAGGAACTGTCATATATACATCCTAATGTAGATCACCATGTAAAAAGGCATTATTGACATCCAGTTGATGCAAAAACCAGTGATTAAGAGATGCTAAAGCAAGAATTAACCTTATGGATACAAGTTTTGCAACAGGAGAAAAGGTGTCAAAAAAATCTAGCCCTTCCTGCTGATTATATCCCTTTGCAACTAGCCTGGCTTTATGCCTTTCTAAAGTGCCATCTGCATTATATTTCAGTTTGAACACCCACTTTGAGCCAATAGGATTGATGTTAGATGAGTGAGGAACAATTGTCCAAGTATTGTTGTTTTGTAAAGCAGTTAGTTCTTTTTGAATAGCATTCATCCACTCAGTGGATGTTGAGGCTTGTTTAAAGGATTTTGGTTCAGAGGTGGAGGTTATGGAAGATATAAAAGATGTATATGATGGAGAAAGTTTAGCTGTGCCAATAAAATCTTGTATAGGATAGGAGGGATCAGTTTGTGTGTGAGAAGATGTGCAACAAGAGGTTGAGTGACAAATGTAGTCATTGAGATAAGAAGGTGGATTTCTTGTTCTGAGAGGTCTTGAGGATGGTGGTAATGAGGTAGATGTAATTGTAGAAGTTGTAGTTGGAAGAGGTTGTGGTGCATCAATTATCTGAGAAGGTGAAGGTGGGAATAATAGAGTATGAATTTGTGTAGGTGGTGTGTTTGAGACAAAAGGAAATATAGATTCATGGAATATCACATTTCTTGATATAAACACCTTGTAAGAGTCTAAATCAAGTAGTTTATATCCTTTAGTTCCAATAGGGTAGCTCAGAAAAACACAATTAGTGGCTCTATAATCAAATATTGTTCTATTTTGTTGAAGAGTTGAGGCATAACATAATGAGCCAAAAACTCTCAGGTGTTGAAAAGATGGAGGTTTGTTATATAGTTTTTGATAGGGAGAGAGGTTGTTAAGTAAGGGAGTAGGAAGACTGTTGATCAAATGTGCAGCAGTAAGAACAGATTCACTCCAAAATTGAAGAGGGAGATTAGATTGGAACATCAAAGCTCTAGCAGTTGTTAGTAGGTGTTGGTGCTTCCTTTCCACTAAACCATTTTGTTGTGTTGTTTCAACACAACTGAGTTGATGTATAATTCCATGTTGAGAGTAAAATTCAAGTAGTAAGAATTCAGGACCATTATCTGTTCATATTGCTTTTATACATACATCAAACTGAGTTTTTATCAAGTTATAAAAAGATATGAGATGAGTTTGAACCTCAGATTTTGCACTCATTAAGTAGATCCATGTGCATCTTGAGAAATCATCCACAATAGTAAAAAAATATCTATGACCCGAGTAAGAAACTTGATTGAAAGGTCCCCATATATCACAATGTATCAACTCAAAACAAGAAGTACTATGAGTTTGAGAAATAGGAAATACAAGCTTCTTTTGTTTAGCATAATGACATGAACTACAAATGTTTGAAGGAAGAAAAGAAATAGAAGTGTCTAATTCTTTAAGTGCAGCTAACTTAGCCTTTGAAGGATGGCCTAATCTTGAGTGCCAAACATCAAAATTCTCAGTTGAATTTGCTAAGAGAGCCTGACTTGAAGAAGATTGATTTGAAGAGTGAATATAGTAAAGTCCTTTAAGTTCATAAGCAATCCCAATCATCTTCTGAGTTGTGTGTTCCTGAAAAATACAGTGAGAAGGATAGAAAGCAATTGATATATTGGAATCTTTTGTGAGTTTTGACACTGATAACAAGTTGTATTTGAATATGGGAACACATAGCACATTGTGTAGAGTAATGGCATCATTTATCCATACACTACCCTTGTGTGTAGCATTAATAATCACCCCATTAGGAAGAGTAACAGGGGTTGTAATACAAGTAACATTATTAGTATATAAAGAACAAGAATATATGAGGTGATCAGTTGCACCTGTATCAAGAATCCAAGAAGTTTTATGAGTGTTACCTTCCTGTGTAGACACTTGATGAACAGCTGATGAAGGAGAGTCTTGATCCATTAAAGAAGAATTAGCTAGAGCAAGAAGTTTGCTAATCTCTTCAGGTGTAAAGTCATAAGAAGTTAATGGTTTGAAGTCAGATGCAGAGGAATCTTGAGCATTAACACAGTGAGCCTTCACATTTTGTGGTTTAGAGTTGTTGTTTATGATGAAACGCTTTCCTTTTGGTCCATCCCAACCAACTGGATAGCCATGAATCTGAAAGCAAGTATCAATTGTATGCCCAGTATAACCACAATGAGTACAAACCATTTTCTTCCTTTCAAAATAGCTATTGGATTTGTGTAAATTCTTAGTATAAAAAGCATGAGCTGAAGAATCTGATGATGAATTAGTTAAGGTTCTTTGACTTTCTTCTTGATTGATCATAGCAAAGACAGAATTAACACTAGGTAAAGGATCCATGAGAAGAATTTGACTGCGCACTATAGCATAAGAATCATTAAGTCCAATAAAAAATTTGATTATAAAATCATTTTGCTGTCTTTCAATTAGAGTTTCAAACAATTTACAGCTGCAATTGTTCATGTGACCACAAGAACAGCTTGGCATAGGTCTATAGTGTATATATTCATCCCATAACAATTTGAATTTAGCAAAATATTCAGAAACTGAGCTAGAATTTTGTGATATTGAACTTAAAGCTTTTTCAAGATGATAGACTCGAGTGCCATTACTTTTGTTAAATCGAGTTTTGATTTCATTAAAGAGATCATGAGCAGAATTAACATATAAAAGACTTGATCGGATTTCTTTGAAAATCGAATTAAGTAACCAAGCTAAGACTAGATTATTTGTTCTGTTCCACGCAGTGTAAAGAGCTAATTTAGATAGAGGAGGTTGAGGAAGTTCACCGTTAATGAAGCCAAGTTTATTTTTAACGGAGAGAGCAATTTCAATGGCACGTTTCCATGAGAGGTAGTTATCACCGGTGAGAACATCGGAGACAAGAGAAACGCCGGTGTTCTCACTTGGATGGAGGTAGTATGGGCTTGAAAAGTCTTCGATGAAGGAGATTTGTGTCGCCATGAGTAGATAAGCAAGTTTGAAGAAGAATAAGGTGCGGAATTAGTGAGATAACGTCTGATACCATGATAAGATTTGAGAAGCATGAGACTCCATTAATGGAGCTTGAAGAAGATAGAAAATAGTAGAAGAAGAAGAAGAAGTTTCAGAGAGAGAAGAAAAGATAGCAGTATTATTAAGCTAGAAAGTGATCGTGATCATTTACATTTACACATTATATATACATACACATATGCTAATTCAATCTAACAAACTCCTAACTAACTCCAGCTGTAAAGATTCTTTTGCATTCTTTTTTATTGCGTTTTGGTCCTTGCATTATCTTTGTATGCAATTTGCTCCAACTCTTTCTTGTCTAACTCATTAGCTGCATTCCAACATTCTCTCCAAAGATTTCCGCATATTCAGTTTCTCAGCAAAAATGATATTGCAACCGTTTTAACAATTATCATCACTTTAATAAATATTGTCGTCTATAACTTGAGGAAAATTTTGAAAGCGGAGTTGCCAGAATTGCCAGAATTGCCAAAGGAATCTAACTACGGTGAAGAGACATATAGACCATCAAGATCAACTAAGCACTTATGCCGTTACTTTTCAATTGCTGAGATCCAATCAGCCACTAAAAACTTTAATGACTTCTAGTCATGGAATTGGGAGGATTGGTAAGGTGTATAAAGGGTTCATTGATAATGGGGCCAAAATTGGTGCCATTAAGCGTTTAGCTTCATACTCGAAGCAAGGGGTAGATGAGTTTTGGATGGAGATCGAAACACTATATAAGCTCCGACATGTTCATCTTGTTTCTTTGATAGGCTACTGTGATGAAGATTATAAGTATGTGTGTTTTTGTTTCCCATTTCTTAAAAATCAGCAACAGTTGTTATATACTTTCTAGTTTTTTATATTTGTTTAGTAATGCTTCAAGAGAACGCATGCTGTGTGTTTATCTGTTTCGCCTCCAAGGTAATAATTAATTGCACTATAGTCCTTGAACAACCCAATCAAAATTTCACTTTTTATTTTATACTTAATTTCATGCCACACTGCAATTTAATCGTCCTTTTGATTCATTTAGTAAATTGTGGATTCCATTTCGAAGAGAATGGTTTCTGTTATTGTAGTTATTTTAGATAATAGGGAGGGTAAAAACTTTAGAGTTATGATTATGAATTTGTTGATCGTTATGAGTCGAGCTTTGCATTACATGATCAAAAGGTGGATTGTGATAGTGATACAGACAACTAATCATAATCTTGAAATTTGAAGCAAAGATTGGTTTAAAACTAGTTTAGAAGATTAGGATTTTATTTATTTTCTACTTGTTCCTTTTTCAATTGTAAGACTATTTATTATTTATAAGGTTTTGACATGTTTGGTTTCTGTTTTATTCCTTTGTAAATTGCAATAGATAACAAAACATGTTTGATAATTTAATTAGTTAAATAAACCATCTTCTTAAGCAAAAGCAACAAATTAAGAAGTGCTGCAGGTGCTATTTGGATAATGAAAAGAATAATAGGCCCTGAAGGTGAAGCTTTGATAGTTACAGTGGCTGCAAATTTGAGGTCTTATAACTCAGGGACTAATTCGCAAATTATTGTAAACTTACGTGATAAATATCTACATAACCATAACTTGGGGTCTGTTCAATAAATCAGGAAATCAGATTGGAGAATTTTTTGTTATGAATGAGCTTCATTGTGTATATATATAGATATATAAATGATATGAATTACTGATGTAGAATTATCTATGCATTGCTGATTAAGTGTTGTTTCCACTCTTTTGGAAATGAATATTCATAAACCGAAAAGCATTTGATATAGAAACCTGCAATATATAGTGCAATTAACTTAATTTTTTTATAATAGGGACCTGCAATTAATTTTCGTACAATATAGGGACATATAGAGCAATTTTAGCATAATGTAGGGACCCGTAGTAAATAAGAAGAGTGATGTTTTAATATGAGATTTAACAGTAGGATCATCACGATAAAAGAGAGACGAAGTTGCAGTTGAAGAGAATAGATAATAGATTAAAAACTTGCATAGGAATTCTAGTTTCAGTTTATTCACATGGGAGAACACAAATCTAAATTAATACTCAGGCGTAGAAGAGAATAAAAAATAGATTACATAATTAAAAAAAAATAAAAGTGTAAATATATCACAATAAACAAAAGTAATCAATCACATTTAAAGTTTAGAGAGGCATATCTGAGATTCAGACATGTGGTTTCTCCTAGATCACAGTTCAAGACAAACATTAAAAGAAAAACAAGAAAAGTTGATGGAATCAAACAAATGTAACAGTAACCTCCCCATGATCATCATCTACAAATTCCTGTTAAGAAAATGGAGATCATTATAAGCCAAATAAAAGTGGTGACTAGCTAAATGTATATTAGCAATCAAACGAGACATGGAATAATAAATAAAAAACTTAAGAGTAGAATTTAGAAGAGTATAAACACACCTGAATCTATATTAATAGAATTTGCAAGATATTTTGAGTTGATGATGACCCCAATATTTCACATGCTGATCTTGAATAAGTCTGACTGATTTTTCAGCAGAGCGAGTGCACCATTCCACCTCAATCATGTGTATGGAAGAAATATATGCAAAATCTTGAGGGATCTCTACAAGCTTCAAGCAATTGTCCACGACCAGATGTTCGAGGCTGGGAAAGTGATTACGAGTGGCATTCCAGTATTCCAGATCTTCCATTTCCACCAACTTCAAGTATTTGAGTTTTGTGAACACCACTTCATCTTCCATATCCCATCTTTCACCTTCAAATGCATTTAAATTTAACTCAAGAGCCTCCAGATTCTTTAGCATCGTTAGTTGTAACATTGCATTCCATGGCATTTTAAACTTCACCAAATTAAGTTTCTTCAGATTGGAAGGGAAATTAAACTTACATGGATATTTACCTGCACCTATGTAAACCACCTCGAGTGATATTAGTTTATTGAGAAAATCCAGCATCGGGAACCGGTTACATTTCGTATCATCATCCCATGAATCTAAAAATCTACACTTTAGTTCAAGAATACCCGATAACCTCCTCAACATCTTCTCCATATTGTCTCCATAAGCAATAATGGGTTCCGAAAAGGTTTGTAGATTTTCTAGAATGGAAGAGGAATTCTCAAGTCTGTGGGGCTCCAAATCAAAAGAAGAAAAAGTAGGTATATGAATGTGTCTCAGCTTTATCATGTCCCATATACAATCTGCTACTTTTACAACTTCATCATTTGATTGTTTAAAATGAAAAGTTTCAAGGTTCCAAATATTGGATATGGATGGCGGAATTAATTTCACTGAGCTTTTGACGGACAAGTATCTTAGCAGAACAAGAACGCCAACCTCTATAAAAGAGTCTCCTATAGTGAGATGTTCAATTTTCAATATCCTAAGAAACTTAAATTTGTTATAAATGAACGAAATATCATATGAATGGTTCCTCGAGATATCATCATCAATAAAAGGTGTAAAAAACAGTGATTGTAGAAATGGCCCAGAGGACATATCAAATTTATCCCATTTTTGAAGAACATGGAGACGACGCTGAAAATATATCGTGGGTGAAGAAGAATCCCTTTCGATCTGCACGAAATTATCTTCCTTAACTTTTCTTCTGAGGAAGTTACATACCACATGAACACAAGCGGCCTTGCCATAACCATGATTTTCTTTAGAAAGTTTCAGTAGGTTTCTTGAAATAAGATCGGCTAAATAATCCTCTCCTGTCTCCTCTAAGCTCTGGGATGCCGTATGTTTTACAAATCCCTCCGCTATCCACAACCGTATCAGTTGTGAAACTGAAACACGTCTATCAAATACTCCCATGTACAAAAAGCATGATCTTAAATGGTCCGGTAAATAGATGCAAGTCAAATCTAGTATTCGACTTACCTGTGAACCCCTGTAACCAAATACACGCGACCCTAAAGTTTGTGCTACTTCTTCCCACTGATTCACTGTTTTACGAATGGTCCGAAGAAGAGCAACTACAAAAGTCTTTGATTCTGGTTTACATCTTTTAGCTATTTTCATTCCGACTTCCTTCATTTCTTCAGGGCAGCTTACTATTTCAAAGAATGACTCCCAGATTCGTGGAGATTGGGGTTCCCCTATGCTCTTAGATTTAGCTGGGATTTCAAACTCCTCATCTTGAGTAATTAATACGATTCTACTTCCATTGTGAGAATCTGGGAACCATCTTTGTATCGTATCCCAATAACGAAAACACTTATAAAAACTAAGCACAACAAGGAATCTCTTTTCCTCAAGACATTCAAACAGTAGTTTAGCTAATTCTTCATTATTCTTGGAACGAATTTCATCTGAAAGATCAACCAGCTGACCTAAAAGCTTCAATAATATGCTTGTCATCTCATAATAAGAATCAATAGATACAGAGTACAAATATACACGAGACTCGAAGTGAGTGATGACAGAAGGAGAATTCAACAATTCTTTAGCCAATGCTTGCTTGCTAAGTACATATGGACTACCAACAATGGTGATAATGTTAAGTTGCTTATCTTCTCCAAGAAGCATATCCTTTACTATCGTTGTATACTTTCCCTTGAGATCCTCCTCCATATCTTCCTTTGTCTTTCTTTCTTGCTCAATATCAAGAAAATCTAGAAAGATATCGTTAAGCCAGCAAATACAGCGCCACAAAGGAACATCTCCAACAAGATATGAATCAAGAACATATTCTACATCATATGCCAACTTTGTAATTGTTTCAATGGTCTCCTTCAAAAACAATGGCGGGTGGCTTGAGATTTCTATGAGGTCAGAATACCAGAAACAAAGCTCACTTTGCACCCTCTGAATGAAACCGTTGAAAAGGAGAGTTGAACTAGTCGTGTCTTTCAATAACTCTTCAAGATTCTCCAATAGATGGTTAATAAAGATGAATGGACTCGTTTTTGGATATGTAAGTATAATTAGCCTCTCCACTCTGAAACGTTGGAAACTATGAGTATACTTGAGGCGAAGAAAAAATGTGCGTAGCTGCAAACAAAGTTGAATGGCCCTGTATTCATTAATTTTATTGAGATCAAATGAGTAGAAAAAGGATCCTACATTCCTGACAACAGATCTAGCTACTTGTTGTAAATCACCATCTTCATCTTCATCTTCTAAATCACCATCTTCATCTTCATCTTCATCTTCAACCAACTTGATTGCTTTGATGATTACAGCATCAGTTATAACGTCCTCTATCATTTTTGGAGGTACAACAAGGGAACTGATAAGAAATTCAAGGAGAGCATCAAAAGCAGAAAAATCAATTTTAGTACTCTCTCCATCAATAATACTTTTGTTTGCTAATAAAGGATGCATATCGGGAAGATCTTGAAGGGATTCAAAGAAAGCCATAATTTTCTGAGATTTTAATTTTTGTTGATTTAATTTTAGTGAGGGGAAGAAGTAAATTAATACTCCCTCCGTTCCACTATATTTGTCCACTTAACTTTTCACATATATTAAGAAACATAATAAATACATTCACCATTACAAAAATACCCCTGATAAAGTATCTTGAGATCTTAAATGTGTATTGGAAATATAAATTTTAATATTTTAATAAGGGTAATAGTGGAAAAAGTAGTAAAAAAAGTGTCTTGAACTCCTAAGTGGACAATATATTTGGAACATTAATTTTAGTAAGTGGACAATTTAAGTGGAACGGAGGGAGTATATAAGAAGCTGGAAGAGGCGAAGATCCAAGATTGAAAAAAAAAAAAAAATGAGTAGTTAACAAAATTCTTTTCTACCTCCGAAGACTTATGTTTTTTTAGTCATAAGTCGTCTTTTTTTATTGGAAAGAAATAATTAGAATACATGGCGGTACCTCAAGGACCCGCCTTTCTTTAATTACAACAATTAAGGCTAAAGCCCAATCTTACCTTATTTTTTGCCGTTTTCTTCTTCTTCGTCTCCAATTCCAATTACAACAGCATCAAACTCAAACTCGTTATGCTACACAATGAAATGATTCCAGAATCATTCCATCGAAGAATTCAAAATAAAGTAATTAATTTTTTTTGGTTTTGATACTTTAATAAATTGATCACCATCCCCTCCCACACACGCTACTCTCCGCCATCGATCTGAAAAATCAAGTAAAAGTAATTAAATCAAGTTTTTCAGATTGATGTGAGAGATAATCTCTCCAGATTTTAAGAGAGAAAACCACCCTTAAATGCTCATGTTCTCCAATCTTGAATTCCAATAAATTAAGCCATGGTCAAGTTTGAAAGTCTTGCTTAACTTTTGTAACCATTTTTTCCTTCCCAGCAAGAACTTCAAATGTTTGCACACAAAACTCATTTGCAATCATTCGTGGATAATTTTTCTGGAAAGGAAAATAAAATTAATGAGATAACAAAGATTGTATATAAAAAAGAACACTCAAATGTCCATTCAAGAGAAAATTGAAAGTGGAAGTTCAAGTACGAGAATGTTCAAATGTCCATTACTTGATTTTTCAGAGAATAGCGCATGTGGGAGGGTATGGCGATCAATTTTTTAGAGCTTTAAAACCAAAAAATTAGTTACCTTACTTTGAATTCTTCGATGGGAGCAAACGGGCTGGGTGGGGTGAGGAGTTTGAGTTTGATGTTGTTGTAATTATAATTGGGGAGGAGGAAGAAGGAAACGGTTAAAAATGAGATAAGGTTTGGGCTTTAGGCCCTAATTGCTGTAATTAAAGGAACTTTTCCCGGGACCGTCATAGAGGAAATAATTTTTTTTTTTTATTAGATGGAAGGTCCTAAAACCAGTAATTTAAGCAACAATTACAAACTATAAATAGTCTCATGATATGAAGAAAAAAGGGAAAATGAACCAAAAAATCAAACTAATAATTTTTTATGTCTAGTTAAATCAAGACAAAAAAATCTGCCCAATAAAATCATTAACTTAATTATTCAATAGCCTATTTGACTAAACTACCCTTACTTATTTTTTATACTATACAAATTACTTAATATATACCCTAATTATTATAAAAGCTTATTTCATTTCATTTTTTCTTTCTCTCTCTTCCTCTATCTCTCTCTATCTACACGAAACGAAATAAGCTTTATCTCTCTTCCTCTGTCTTTCTCGCTATCGATCACTAACGAAGATTTAATCGCCGTGATGGGATTATAAGTATAGAAAAATGTATGAGCAAAGTGACCCGGTGATGAGATTCATCCCATCGACCCGGTGATGAGATTAATTAATGATGCCTTACAAAAGATGAAGACAAAGATGATGGAGATTGCTAGATGCCAAGTTTATTCTCGTGTTCTTCAGGTAATTAATTGTTACCTCATGATCATTCTTATAATAAGTATTAGTAATTATTTTGTTTTACACAGACTTGCGTAAAATACAGTACACAAGAAAGGTATGGTGTATGAAGAGTTTAAGCTGCACTTGTCTTTCGATAGATATGCAGTACATTTAGTCACTAAAATCTTGGATTAAAATATTGGATAATGGTGTATCATTTAGTTTTAAGCAATCTCAAGATAGTCTTTATCTGACCTCAATACCTCAAATAACAAATTTTAATGGGTTTCTAAATAATCCCAATTAAGCGTTTGGTCGAAAACGTTCACACATACCATACTGCTGTTTAATTACCCGCATCCATCACCACCGCCGCACGGAATTTATTCTCCTCCTCCAACAACCTACTATACATCAACCAACTCTTTAAGGTAAAAAATATAAATCTTTTTGTAAATAAAACCCTAGAATTACAAAACATTGATTTCGATTGTTTTCAAACTGTTATTTTCCTACATTTTTAAGGTTTTCGATAGTTGTTAAACTTTTTTTTGCTTATTAAATCTTAATGGTTCTAAACTTGGCCGTAGAGAATTTCGCATATGGGTTAGGATTTATGAGCGTAGAGTTTTTGGGTCCATTAATTACAGAAGCTGATTGTTGGAGTGAACAATTTGGTTACACGCTAAATTTTGATTTTTTCCCAAGAAATTAGGATTTTCAGCAACGGTTAGAAAACCCTAAACTCAATAAGCACGGACCATTGAAACATCGAAGAACCCCAAGTTAAGGTAACAAAATCAATTTTTTAATTAAAACTCCAGCTTCTTTATTCTATCACTATTAGATTTATCTACTCATTATCTTAGTCAAAAAATTTACTATGATAGTTTTTAGTTCATAATGTGGTGTTTTTCACTTCTAGAAGCAAGGTAAATCTTGATCTAAAAAACACAATCATGATAAAGGATAGTTTCGTAAATTACCCCTTTCTAATCTATAAATGTTGTATATAAATAGGCTGCGTGTGGTTTAACTAAGAAACCAAAAGCCCAGATATTCGAAGCAGGTGATGGGATTGTAGCTGAACTTAACGGAGAGGTTTGTTACATTTGTGCTGAGAAACAGAGTAGTAATTAAGCCTTGACGGGATTCGTCGAGGCGACGGGATTCTTCGAGGTGACGGGATTTTTGTTCTCCCATCTGAAGTTGCTAAGCTGCTTCCAAAGAATCGTCTCCTAACTGAAGTAATTATTTCCCCCCTTTTCTATTGATCCTATTAGTTTTCTGAGGAATTTAGAAACAAAACATGTCAATTCTATTAATTATGATCTTATTGCGTTCTATTTCCTATTAATATTACTTCAAATTAACTGTTGGATCGATTTTATAGCTTATTAGTTTGAGGAAATAGCTGTGATGAAATGTCTTGTTCGCTTAGTTTTCAATCAAAACTTGATTTAAATGTTTTTCATAGTGTCTTGTTAACTTAGTATTGGTGTACAATTCTAAAGCAGCTATAATGCGAAGGATTCAGAAGCTAACTAAACTAATTTTGACCTGGTGATTAGATGAATCCCATTGACTTTGATGGGATTTAATAGGTAAAAGACTATATTTTGAATAATTGAGATGAAGCATATGGTTGTTGATATACGATATAATTTTAAGGGATGGGTAATTATTTCTCATTTTGTACTAGAGAGTAGAATAGTTTTTGGTAAATAATAATTATTTTTGTGTATAGCTGAAGACAAAACAAGGCTCTTAATAATTTTCAGGAGGTTGAGGAGGAGATTGATTACTGAGTTAAAAAATTTAATCAACTTTAAGCATTATATGCTTACTGAAGCGAATAAAGGTAAGAATAAGAATCCATCACCAACTTTGAGCTCACCTTCTAGAGAGGCGTATAGAAAGATTCTTGCAGAGACTTTCAACATGAACAGAACTCGTATACTTGCCTTCAAGAACAAGCCACCTACACCTGTTGAGGCTATTCCAAGTGACTTCTTCTCAACTACTCAGCAATCCAAGCCTACTAAACCTCGTCGAAACATTCCCCAGGTATGATAATTAAAATGCTTTCTTCTTGAATTGTGTTATTTATAACATCTTTGAATTGTTTTACTAATGGTTTGTATGATAAAATTGCAGACTTCTGAGAGAACATTAGATGGTCCTGACCTTATGGACGATTATTATTTGAATTTAATGGATTGGGGAAGTAGTAATGTTCTTGCTATTGCTCTTGGATTTACTGTTTACTTATGGGATGCAACTGATGGGTCTACATCAGAACTTGTGACCATTGATGAAGAGAGTGGGCCCGTCACTAGTGTTAAATGGGCCCCTGATGGTAGACATATCGCACTTGGTTTAAACAACTCAGATGTCCAGCTTTGGGATTCAACAGCCAACAGAGTGGTTAGTATCTTCTTATTTCTCTATTATTAATAATGAAGATAATTTTAATAATATAATTAATTACAGCTTCGAACAATGAGGGGTGGGCATAGATCAATTAAGTTTTGGAATACACACACAGGATCATGTTTAAACTCAATTGATACTGGTTCACAAGTATGTGCTTTGTTGTGGAATAAGAATGATAGGGAACTTTTAAGCTTTCATGGATTTTCTCAGAATCAATTGACTCTATGGAAGTACCCTTCGATGGCTAAGGTAGCAGAATTAACTGGTCACACATCCAGGGTTCTATTCATGGCTCAGGTATATTTATTTTTCGGAATGTTTTTTTACGAGATTATGTTAGGGATGAAAAATGTATATTAATTGGTTAAATGGTTGTGCAGAGTCCAGATGGATGTACAGTAGCATCAGCAGCAGCAGATGAAACATTAAGATTTTGGCAGATCTGAGTTTGGTTGAGAAGAAAAGTTGCTCTACTCATGCAAATTGGTTCTGTGCTAGCGGGTTTAAGTGGTTGGTATGGAAAGATAAGTTCTCAGAAAAACGTGTCTGTGAAGATTCAAATGTCTAAATTTGGTAATAAAACACATGGAATATTTAATCAGCGTGATGCGCGAAAGCTTGCTAATGTAAATTATTATTTTGTTACTTTGAGAAAACTTGTAAAGTTAGTATTTAAGTATTGAGTAAAAGTCACAGTAGCTTGTTATACTGTTGTAGTGTAAGCAAGAATAAGTTGGACTTGTAAGGTTTTAATACTTATGTCTTATGTTTTTCTCATTTTTGTTTCTTTTTCTCCTTTTTGTTCAAGTGAAAATTTAATCGGTAAAGCTATTTTTGTCCCGCGAACTTTTGAAAGCGGGTCCATATATATTTTCAACCTTTCCATGTATAACGGACAAAAACTTTTAATCAAATGGTGTCGTATGGGACCTAAACGAACCCATCAGCGTGGCGACTCCCATCAGCGCGTTGCGTTCCATCAGCGTGGTTGAGTTCCATCAGCGCGTTGAGTCCCATCAGCGTGATTGAGTCCCATCAGCGCGATGGAGTCCTATCAGCGCGATAGAGTCCCATCAGCACGATTGAGTCCCATCCATCAGCGCGCTAGAGTCCCATCAGCGCGATAGAGTCCCATCAACGCGATAGAGTCCCATCAACGCGATTGAGTCCCATCAGCACGATTGAGTCCCATCAGCGCAATTGAGTCCCATCAGCGCGATTGAGTCCCATCCATCAGCGCGATAGAGTCCCATCAGCGCGATTGAGTCCCATCAGCGCGATTGAGACCCATCGACGCGATAGAGTCCTATTAGCGCGATAGAGTCCCATCAACGCGATTGAGTCCCATCAGCGCGATTGAGTCCCATCAGCGCGATTGATTCCCATCAGCGCGATAGAGTCCCATCAGCGCGATAGAGTCCCATCAGCACGATTGAGTCCCATCAACGCGATAGAGTCCCATCAGTGCGATGGAGTCCCATCAGCACGATGGAGTCCCATCAGCGCAATTGAGTCCCATCAGCGCGATTGAGTCCCATCAGCGCGATGGAGTCTCATCAACGCGATTGATTCCCATCAGCGCGATGAGTCCCATCAGCGCGGTAGAGTCCCATCAGCGCGATTGAGTCCCATCAGCGCGATTGAGTCCCATCAGCATGATTGAGTCCCATCAGCGCGATGGAGTCCCATCAGCGCGATGGAGTCCCATCAACGCGATTGATTCCCATCAGCGCGATGAGTCCTATTAGCGCGATGAGTCCCATCAGCGCGATGAGTCTGATATACTATATGCGTCCTAGAAGGGGGGTTGAATAGGACAATAGAAATTAATCGGCTAATTTTATTTCAAGTAAATAAAATTAAAAGCTAATTTGAATCCTATTGTATTAGCAAACTAAATAGTATAAAACTAGATAATCCTAATAGACAATATTATCAAACTATTCAAGTAGGCATTTTATCAAGCATATAGAGTGCGGAAATATAAAGAGTGTAGAGATAGAATACGATACACAACGATGTATAGTGGTTCGGTTTCCCTACATCCACTACCTAAGGAAGTCTCCTTAGGATTTGCAAGATTCTCAACTAATCTTCGTAACTCTTAACCGGGTGAGATACAAACCCTTACAACCACTTCAAAAACCCTTTGAAGGAAAATACACTTGTGTTATCACCAACACAAGGAACCAAGCATAAACCTATGCTCACACTACTCTCTTAATCTATTACAAGAACTAAGAGGAAAAGGGAAAAGTGTTTAGGGGTGCTTTGTAAAAGCTTTGTAACTAAACTCCTAAATGAGTAGATAAGAACTAATTAGCTTCACAATGAATATGACTTGAATGCTCCTTTGAAACCTCCTTGAATGATAGAATTAATTGCTCTTAAGATTGGTAGATGGAAGGCTTAAGTTGTGTCTTGAATGAGCTCCATTTTATAGCTGAAAAGATGGTCCAACGGTCATAAGGCTTCTCTCTAACGGATCTATTTATCTCCCAACGGATATAAGCTTTGTCCTCTAGTAATAGTGCTGAAACCCTTTCGTGCGGTGTACCGCGGGTATGGTCCGGTGCACCGCGGGACTGTTCGACTTGATTATGAGCTTACTGGTCGGACTACTCCATGTACCGCACACCTGGTCCGTGCCTGGGTCCGGTGTACCGCGCCTATGTCCGGTGTACCGTGCAGATTTCTGAGCTTACTGGTCGGGCTATCTAGTGCACCGTGCTTCTGGTCCGTGATGCTGCGGTGCACCGCGTGATTCATCCGGTGTACCGCGGAGCTGCTCTTTTAAATATTACGCTAAGTACAAAGAGATAAACACAACTAATCTAATGAGGGGTTTTGGAAAACATCTAAAGTGATACAAAAATGAATTTTAGTTTAAAGGATGATTTGTCGAATATTAAAACGGGAATAAAAACAAGGTGAGGCTAACAATCTCCCCCTTTTTGATGTTTGACAAATCATAAACTTTTGAAGATGCCTAAGATTAAGTTTTGAACAAAAACTCCCCCTCAACCTAATCACTAGAGTTTTTATAAAAACTCCCCCTCACAAAATGCATTTTAAAAAGTTCAACTAAAATTTCTCCCCCTTTGTCAACAACAAAAAGAACAAATGATACAATTTTGAAAAATTTAAGGGGTCAAAACACATTTTGAGTAAAAACAAGGACTAAAGGAATAAATGGATAACAATTAGAAGCTTCAAGGAACCTATAACATCAAGAAAAGATTAGCAACAAGATTATATACACAAAAAGCTCTAAACAAAAACATGACATGAAAGAAGGGTTAGAGAATTTGCATGCCAATCTCACAACGAATTTTCTCAAAAAGATCTTGGGGTAGAGGTTTCGTAAAGATATCGGCTAGTTGATTTTCGGAGGTGACAAATTCAAGTACAATATCCCCTTTTTGAGTATGATCACGGATAAAATGATGGCGGATTTCTATGTGTTTCGTTCTAGAGTGTTGAATAGGATTTTTGGTAAGATTGATAGCACTAGTGTTATCACAACGAATGGGAACACGATCATATTCTAAACCAAAATCTAGTAATGTTTGCTTCATCCAAAGGATTTGAGTCACACAATTTCCGGCCGCAACATATTCGGCTTCGGCCGTGGATAGAGCAACACTATTTTGCTTTCGACTAGACCATGAAACAAGGGATTGACCTAAGAATTGGCAACTCCCACTTGTACTTTTTCTATCGAGTCTACACCCGGCATAATCCGCATCCGAGTAACCTATTAGCTCAAAAGAGGTAAATCTAGGGTACCAAAGTCCTAGACTAAGGGTTCCTTTCAAATACCTAAAGATACGCTTAACGGCACTAAGGTGGGATTCTTTTGGAGAGGATTGGAATCTAGCACAAAGGCATACGGGGAACATAATATCGGGTCTAGAAGCGGTTAAATAAAGTAAGCTACCAATCATACCTCGATATACTTTCTCATCAACATTTTTACCGTCTTCATCTTTGTCTAATTTAGTGGATGTGCTCATTGGAGTTCCAATTTCCTTTGCATCTTCAAGTCCAAATTTTTTGATCAATTCTTTTGTATATTTGGCTTGATTGACAAAGATGCCATCCTTCATTTGTTTGATTTGAAGACCAAGAAAGTAATTCAATTCTCCCATCATGCTCATCTCAAATTCCTTATGCATGCTTTTAGAAAAATTCTCACAAAGATTTTCATTAGTAGCACCAAATATAATATCATCCACATAAATTTGAACAAGAAGGATATCTTTAGAAGACCTTTTTATAAATAAAGTGGAGTCAATTTTTCCTCTTTTAAAACCATCATCTAATAAAAATTTGCTTAAACGTTCATACCAAGCACGAGGTGCTTGTTTTAGACCATATAAAGCTTTTGAGAGTTTAAAAACATGATTTGGAAATTTTGGATCCTCAAAACCCGGTGGTTGTTTAACAAAGACTTCCTCGTCTATAAAAGCATTTAAAAAAGCACTTTTGACATCCATTTGATAAAGTTTAAAATTCATATAACAAGCAAAAGCAAGTAGCATACGAATAGATTCAAGTCTAGCTACCGGAGCAAAAGTTTCATCGAAATCAATACCTTCTTCTTGATTGTACCCTTGAGCAACTAACCTTGCTTTATTTCTAGTAATGATCCCGGTGTCATCTAGCTTGTTGCGAAATATCCACTTAGTGCCAATAATAGTGGGGCCAATTGGTTTCTCCATTAATGTCCAAACTTTGCTACGCTCAAATTGATTTAATTCCTCATGCATAGCATTAATCCAATGATCATCTAACAAAGCTTCTTTAATATTTTTGGGCTCAATTTGAGATAAGAATGCTTGATGAGCACAAAGAGCAATAATACGGGAGCGAGTGGTAACACCTTGTTTTGGATCACCTAGAATTAATTCACTTGGGTGATCTTTGATATGTTTCCAACACCTTGGTAAATCCGTACTAGCTTCATTTAACACTTGATCATTTTCCTTAAGAGATTCTTCATGAGATTTGACTTCTTGAGTAGGAGATTCTAAGGGTTGATCTAGTGGAGTATCTTCAACAACATCTACCACTTTCTTGATACAAAACGGATTAGTCTCATCAAAGTCAACATGCATAGATTCCTCAATGGTACGAGTACGTTTGTTGAAAATGCGATAGGCTTTTCCTTTAGTGGAATAACCAAGAAAAATGCCTTCATCCGATTTAGCATCAAATTTTCCCAAATAGTCCCTAGTGTTAAGGATAAAACATTTGCACCCAAAAACACGAAAATAAGCAATAGTTGGTGGTCTACCATTCCAAAGCTCATAAGGGGTTTTCTTAATAAGGGGTCTAATAAGAACTCTATTTAACACATAACAAGCCGTATGAACGGCTTCACCCCAAAAGTATGTAGGCAAGCTATGTTCTTTTAGCATTGTTCTAGCCATTTCTTGTAGAGTTCGGTTTTTCCTTTCCACTACCCCATTTTGTTGGGGAGTTCTAGGGGCCGAAAAATTATGCTCAATCCCAAATTCATCACAAAAATGCACAAAAGGAGAATTCACGTATTCACTACCATTATCACTACGAATGCATGTAATAGAGTAGCCTTTCTCATTTTGCACCTTTCTACAAAGTTTTGCAAATTCATTGAAGGCATCACTTTTTAAAGCAAGGAACATCACCCATGTGAATCTAGTGTAATCATCAACAACAACAAAGACATATCTAGACCCTCCTAAACTAGTGACATCAACGGGACCAAAAAGGTCCATATGCAATAATTGAAGTGGCCTAACGGTGATGACCTTATTAATGGATTTAAAAGATGAACGATGTTGTTTACCAAGTTGACATGCATCACATAATTTATCTTTATCAAATTTGTAAATAGGCAAACCAACAACAAGATTTTTTCTAGATAATTTTGAAATCAAATCCATGCTAGCATGTCCTAAACGTCTATGCCAAAGCCAACTATCATTAACCACGGATAAGCATTTAATATTTTTGCACATAAGACTCTCAAGATCAACAACAAAAACATTATCCGATCTTTTTGCAATAAACATAGTATCTAACTCATCATTTTTGAAAACAACACATCTAGATGCTTCAAATTTAACACTAAAACCAACATCACAAAGTTGACTAATACTAAGCAAGTTAAAAGAGAGACCCTCAACAAGTAACACATTAGAGATAAGTAAAGAGTCCATATTACCAATGTTACCTTTACCCAAAACGCGTTTCTTAGTGTTGTCGGCAAAAGTAACTTTATCACCTTTAGTTTTATATAAATTTGTAAATAATGATGGATTTCCGGTCATGTGTCTTGAGCATCCACTATCAAGTAGCCATATATTTTGCTTCTTGATGCTCAACCCCTACAAACAAACGATAATTTAAGCTTTAGGTACCCAATTAGGATTGGGTCCATGAGGGTTAGTGGATTTTCTTTTTAAGACCCATTTAGGTCTTTTCCAAATTGGCACAAGAGATCCCAAATCCAATAATTTACGATAGTAACAATGAGATGCATCATGACCAAGTTTTTCACAATAGGTGCAAGTGATAGAAGATTTTGAAGAGGATGAAATAGCATTTGAAATTTTTGATTTTACAAAGACATTTTTCAAAGGTTTTTGGTGAGTGAATGGATCATATCCAACACCACTTTTTTCACAAGCCATTCTTTGAGAACCTAAAATCAAATCCAAGTTTTCTTGCCCACTAGTAAATTTCAAAATAATAGCATTTTTATCCAAAATCTTTTTCTCTAATAAAGCTTTTTCTTCCAAAAGATTTTTCTCAATAAGATGAAGTTTTTCATTTTCATCTATACATTCATCACAAAGATTTTGACAATCTTCCAAAGCTTTCAAAACCTCTTTAGTTCTATTTTTCTCAAATTCTAAATCTTTTGTTAAAACTTTGTTTGTTTCAATAGAATTTAAAAAATCATTATAAAGAGAATCAAATGCCTCATGAATGTCTTGTTCACTAGCATCATCATTAGTTAAAGAGAGTTTAGATTTAGGAGTTACCTCATCATGATTTGCCATAAAGGCAAAGTGAGTAGTACCGGTATCATCATCCGAAGAAGCATCTTCATCATTCTCAACTTTTCCCATAAAGGCAACAAGATTGACATTTTCATTATCACTTTCTTCTTCATCCGAATTTTGAGTATCCCAAGTGATATTAGCATGCATAGCTCTTTTCGGTTTCTCCTTTTGAAGAAGAGGACAATAGGTTTTGATGTGACCAACCTTCTTGCAATGATAGCAAGTGGGTTCATCTTGTTTGATAGCTCTATCATTCTTCTTGTAGGGTGTGGAAGAGCTTCCTTTCTTGGCAAAGCGTTTATATCTCATGAATTTTTTCATGTCTCTTGCTAGCATAGCCACTCCTTCATCTTCACTAGTTTCTTCTTCATGAGAGTTTTCTTCTTCACTTTCTTTCCTTTCTTTTCGTTTTTTCAACTTAGAACTCATGGCATGGAAAGCAATAGATTTCTTAATTTTCTTCTCCTCATCATCTCTTATCTTTTCTTCTTCAAGCACAAGTTTTTCCGTCATGAGGTTGCAAATGAGTTCATGAACCGTCATCTTTGAAAGATCTTTAGTGTCTCTTATAGAGTTGATCTTTGTCTTGTATTTCCTTGGAAGAGCAAATAAGATTTTTCGGCATTGTTCTTTGTTGGTGTACTCTTGACCAAGAGTCTTTAAGGTGTTAACAATGTTAGAAAATCTTTGATGCATAGCATTTAAGGCTTCATCGGGCTCCATACGAAAAAGCTCATACTTAGTGATAAAGAGACCAATTTTGGTTTCTTTTATATCCTCCGTTCCTTGATAAGAGAGCTCCAAGAGTTGCCACATTTCATGAGCAGAATTGCATTCACTTACTCTAGCATATTCCGTGACACTTAATCCATTTATGAGGATGTTCATAGCTTTGTTGTTTTTGGTAAGTTTAGCTATGTCTTGATCATTGTAATCATCTTCATCTTTTACCTCCGTTGTACTTCCGGCAACGTAAGGAATATAAGGACCCTTTTTGATAGCCATCCATAAAAAGTAATCGATTCCTTTCACATGAATCTCCATCTTCTTTTTCCATCCAAAGTAGTCTTTTCCTACAAAAAGCGGAGGTCTAGTAGAACATGAACCTTCCGGTTGATTAGAGTCCATATCGTATTAACTCTAGAAACGATTAAGTACAATAGAGCTAGGCTCTGATACCAATTGATATACTATATGCGTCCTAGAAGGGGGGTTGAATAGGACAATAGAAATTAATCGGCTAATTTTATTTCAAGTAAATAAAATTAAAAGCTAATTTGAATCCTATTGTATTAGCAAACTAAATAGTATAAAACTAGATAATCCTAATAGACAATATTATCAAACTATTCAAGTAGGCATTTTATCAAGCATATAGAGTGCGGAAATATAAAGAGTGTAGAGATAGAATACGATACACAACGATGTATAGTGGTTCGGTTTCCCTACATCCACTACCTAAGGAAGTCTCCTTAGGATTTGCAAGATTCTCAACTAATCTTCGTAACTCTTAACCGGGTGAGATACAAACCCTTACAACCACTTCAAAAACCCTTTGAAAGAAAATACACTTGTGTTATCACCAACACAAGGAACCAAGCATAAACCTATGCTCACACTACTCTCTTAATCTATTACAAGAACTAAGAGGAAAAGGGAAAAGTGTTTAGGGGTGCTTTGTAAAAGCTTTGTAACTAAACTCCTAAATGAGTAGATAAGAACTAATTAGCTTCACAATGAATATGACTTGAATGCTCCTTTGAAACCTCCTTGAATGATAGAATTAATTGCTCTTAAGATTGGTAGATGGAAGGCTTAAGTTGTGTCTTGAATGAGCTCCATTTTATAGCTGAAAAGATGGTCCAACGGTCATAAGGCTTCTCTCTAACGGATCTATTTATCTCCCAACGGATATAAGCTTTGTCCTCTAGTAATAGTGCTGAAACCCTTTCGTGCGGTGTACCGCGGGTATGGTCCGGTGCACCGCGGGACTGTTCGACTTGATTATGAGCTTACTGGTCGGACTACTCCATGTACCGCACACCTGGTCCGTGCCTGGGTCCGGTGTACCGCGCCTATGTCCGGTGTACCGTGCAGATTTCTGAGCTTACTGGTCGGGCTATCTAGTGCACCGTGCTTCTGGTCCGTGATGCTGCGGTGCACCGCGTGATTCATCCGGTGTACCGCGGAGCTGCTCTTTTAAATATTACGCTAAGTACAAAGAGATAAACACAACTAATCTAATGAGGGGTTTCGGAAAACATCTAAAGTGATACAAAAATGAATTTTAGTTTAAAGGATGATTTGTCGAATATTAAAACGGGAATAAAAACAAGGTGAGGCTAACAGAGTCCCATCAGCGCGATTGAGTCCCATCAGCGCGATTGAGTCCCATCAGCGTGGCGAGTCCCATCACCACAACGAAGTCCTATCATCGCGACGAATCTTATCACCGCGACGAATCACATCACCGCGACGAATCCCATCAGCACGGTGAATCCCATCAGCGTGGTGAATTCCATCAGGCGATGAATCCTATCAGAGCGATGAATTTCTTCATCGTGTGACGGGATTATAAGTATAAGAAGATTGGTTCTGGGAACTTGGTGTTATAGGATACCTCGGAATTCAACTTGAATATCTATATTATTTAGCTTATCTCAATTTGTGGTCCGATAATTAAAAATCGAGATTCAACAAACAAGGTTGAACATCTAATATTCAAGTCTGACTTATTTACATTCTTAACTATAATATTCCCTCTATATATAGATAACAAGTGTAGACGTTGGGAAGCATTAAAGACAGTGATATTACCTAATTAATTCCAACCCATTTTAAATATCATTTACAATTTTATAACATAAAACCTTTTTCATAATTATTTAAAAACCTCGTATCTAATAATTCTCCACAAATGGTTAGTAAAGACAAGGTTGAAAAAGAAGATTATAAAGGTGGTTGGAACAAGACGACCTCCACAGAAAGAAGAAGATTATCCTAATTTTGTTGTATATGCATGCACATACTGGACAAGTCAATTTGAGAAGAGTAAGTTATTGGTTTTGAGTAACAGGTTACAAGGAGTTGTGGGAGTGGGACAATATCAAGAATTTAGTGAAAGTATCGTATGTAGAAGCAATTAAGGGGTGGCCTAATAGCAGCAACTAATCCTAAATATGGTGGACCAAACGTGCTATTTTTACTCTTCACAAAACTATGCATCATTGTTTTACCATTTCCTATATTATTTGTCTTTCTGATACCCAACACTTTTTAACTCAAAAAGCATACTTCCTTACTACATCTTAAATATTCATTCACGGATCACACTAAAACACGGTATTAGAGAATATAATTGTCCCGCCTACATAAAAATAGATACTTAAGTAAAAACCATAATCATTGTACCATATATAATGCGATAAGTCTAAGACAGCATAATTGTAACAAAAAGAGACAACCCAAAACCTGCAGAACATTCACAAAAACATACATGTAATTGCCAAATTATCTCTTGGTGTAAATACGGTCACGACGAGGCACGAGCTGTTTCTTCAAATTGCAGCTCATACTTATGAACATCTATGTTGAGGGTGTCTATCTCAGACTTGAGCACATTCTTCGAATCTATTAATCGATTAAGCGCTGTCCCAAATGCCAAAATATCTTCCTCTCGGAGAACACTCTTTGGATCTTTTACTACTCGACTAATAGTGGTTTCAAGTGCCATAATATCTTTCTCTAACTGGGTCAACTCGAGCATAGCTTCAGTCTGTCTCTTGAAGTCAAATGTGTTTAAAAACTGAAGTGCAAGTTCACGCAGATGGTTTACACGGGAACGTAAAAAGTCAACGTTCATGCCTAGTACCTCGAAGCTTTGAAGCGTAGTGTCCCAAATGGAAAAATCATCTTCTGATGTAGAAACCAATATTACCTATATCAGAAAACACAAATATATTAGCATAAAAGATTCAAAAAGAATTAAAGTTTTTGCTCCATCACTTGACTAACCATGTCCACGGATAGCTTTCCATTCAGGTTAAACAATTGTAGGAAGGGAAAAAGATTCATCCCTCTTCCTTTAATTACTACTCAAAGTGCTATCAAAAGAGAAGCTTGAATTTTGTGATAAAAGAATAGGTTGATCATGTTCTGAAGTAATATTACTCCTTTCCAACTCTTTATTTTCTCTTTCTTTTGAAATAGCCTTGACTTTCTTCATCTTGTCAATATGACTGAAATGAGGAGGCTCAATTTTCATGTTTCTTGTCATTTAGATTTGCTTTATCTTTATTTTCTTTCCTTTTCCTCTCTTTCTTCTGACTCATTGTTCGAGTGGTGTTCCCTCTTTTCTTGGAGCTTTATAGCACCAGTGTAACAAATCTAGAATCCGAGCATAGACTAGACCATAAAACAAAGATCATTATTTTGCCCAACCCAACACATTTTAAAGTTAGTTTGAAAAGAAAAATACAAATCTTTGAAAACAGAGTAAAGAAACCAAGAAATGATGCTACTTGCTTAATGACACAGTAATTATGTGTGACACTAAATTATGTGTGCAGCTATACAATTAGTGGGTGTAAGATTAAACATGGGTTGATAAAATAGACATGTAAAGTCATACTATATGACTTATTAGTATATATAATGTATCTATATGATAGAAATCTTTCCCAGCAAATAGTATAACACCACATGTCTATTTGAACAACATATATGATATGTGTATACACCAAAGTTATAATGCAATAATATATGATGGTACGATAAGGTCATATTCGACTCGGCCATTAATTAATATATACATCATACACATATATTGATAACCCACATACTTCTAATAGATTCAATTAAACCGACTAATTCTAATTACCTAATTAACTAATTAACTAGAAAAATCTATTTTGTTCAATTAAATCAAACAACGTACACAATATAGGATGACCAATAATAAACCAACTGTAGGCATATGCAAATTTATAAAATTACATGTCATATTAGTGAATACAAAAACCATACACACGAAATTATATACACAGATCCACTAAGTTGAATTTTTTTTTATATGCAGTAATTACATGATAGATGAAGAAATCAAAACTGATATCAAGATCGATTATTACAGTATGAACATAAGACAAAAAGGAGAGATGAATAAATGAGAAAATCAGATATAAGTCTTCAGTCATAAAGAACAAACCTTAATCGATTCGATCAAGGCCTCATCGTCGCCGACTCTATTAACTTTATACTCTGGCGCCGTGTGTTATCTGCTTCTTCTTGACCTTAATTTGGGAAGATCGATGGAGCGAGCAACTTTAATTTGGGCTTCAAGGGCTTGGAGGACCGTATCAATTTGGGCTTTGATATTAATCCCATCTATCAAAATTGATCCCAAATTCAACTCAAGAGTTGAAGCCCAAATCTGGTTCTACATTTTTGCTTCTTCGTCTTCAATCGTAACCAGTAACTTCCGATCATGTGATATTCAGTGTGTTTTTGTGTGTGTAAAGTTTGTGTTTTTATCGTGAGAAAGTGCGTGTGTTAGTATGTGTTTGTGTGTGAGAATATTAGTGTGTGAGAAGAGTGTATTGTGTATATTTTTAATTATAGGTGTAAGGGTATATATGTAATCTATTCTTATTAAATTAATAGATGATTCTTTGGGGCATGTATAATATTATTTTGATTTTTTGGGGCATTGACCCAAGAAAAAATTCTTCTTGAGAATTTCCATGCACATTTGTCCTTTATCATCTCACCCCAACATTCGTCCAGGGATCTTCAAGTAAAGTATAAAATCATCCTTGTCGCCCCGCTTCTCTCGCCAACCAATCCGTATAACGATTCGTTTCCCTAAATACTCACGCAATTTTGATACCACCATGAGTTAATTTCATCAATCCAGTAAGAGTTCTGAATAAGCTCCACCGCCTCTTGTGATTATGTTTCAATCTCTAATATACTAACACCCAAACCCAACACGAATTTTAAACCTTCAAGAATCGCCACCAGTTTCGCCTCTAAACTCGTCAAACATCTAACCTCCCGCCCAAACCCTTGTATCCAATTGGTGTCTCCTTGTGTGTTCTAAAATAACACACCTAAAATGACAAGACACGTAGCGCAAGTGTACGGGTCGTCCAAGTAATATCCGGTAAACGGGATTTCGATCTCAGGGACAGATTGGATATGGCTTTCGATGTTATGTAATAAGTGCATTTAATTGTTATATGATGCGAAAAATAAATTATATAAATATTTGTTTTGGTTTTCGATTAAGGACTAAAATGAAAAAAATATAAAGTACTAAATTACTAATGCAAATAAATGAGACGCAAGTAAATAAATATGTATGCACGCAAAGATTGAGAAATAGTACTTGAGTTTCCCAAGGGTTTCACCTAAATCTATTAAATCAATGTTTCTGTTTAAGGGATGAAACGGGATTAAGTACTAGTCGGGATTCTGTAGTCTCCTAACCCCCGTCAGGGGGGATTTAGGAGCTATTCTAGGGTGTTACAAACTCCGTCAGGGTGATTATAATCCACCTTCGAATAGTTAAGTATTCTACCCAATTGGCTATAAGGTTAACTAAGCCCGCTAGGGTCAATAATTTCTACCTTCACGTCTATTATTTAGTTCCGTAATTAAACCCCCCGTCAAGGCGATCACTTTGCCACTTAAGTGAATAACTTAATTACTAATTCCTATATTTGATTCATGACTTCAAAGACAGTAATAAAATGCAAAATAATAGTCAATACGAAAGTACCTAATTCAATATAAATTGTTCAATCCCAAATTAAAAAACATAAATTCAATAAATTGGGGCTCAACCCATTAATGTGATTCTCAAGAACTTAAGGAAATTACCTCATGCTAATGTTAAAAACTACTAAATTAAAATAAAAAGTGTTCATAATGAATTACAGAATTAGAAAAACCTAATTATAGGATTGATATGACTGATTGTTGGAAGAAATAATTCTCCAGCTTCAGCTTTCTCTCTCCTTTTTGCTTCCCTGACTTCTCCCAAGCGTTGCTTTTTCTCTAATGTGAATTGTGTCTCTAAAAACTGAAGTCTCAAGCCTTTTTATAGTGAGAAAAACGGATTGAGCTTTTAAAAAGAAGGAATAGGTTAATTAGAATAAAAGCTCAATCTATTTAATGAAATCCCGTAACTGGTGTATAGCTGTTACTAAAACAGTTATAACTTTTGCGTCCGGACTCGGAATCACTTCGTTCAACTTGGAAAGTCTTCCTGACTTCAAGCTCTTTCGACCTCATTATATGCTCAAAGGCTGAATCAGTGGATAAGATGCTCAAAAACAGTTATTTGTGACAGCGTTCCAGATTTCATTCCCCACTAATTACTTCTTCAAATCAACTATTCTCGTCTTTGACTTCAACGCTCAATCCAAGACTTTAATTCCCGATTCTTCTCCTTGTCTTGGTACTCCATCAAATCATAAACCTAAGAACTTTACACTAAAAACAAACAAATTAACGCACAAAAGCTCTAAAACATAAATAATCCAAATCCAAGGGAAGAAATCGCAATATAACCAAATAAGCTTAAAAGTCTAACAAATAAGTCAAATAGTTACCTAATTTGATGTCTCCTAAGGGCATATAATTAGAAAAAAAAGGGAGACATCACCAATATCCCATCTTTATCCCTCACCACCCCCCCCCCCACTCCACCTACTCCTTTCCTTGCAAAGAAACTCTCGTCTATGTTAAGTTTCCAACCTTCTTTCGGCTTACACCACCCCACCCATTCTACCCTATTCTTATCCCTCGCCACTCCTCCTGTATTAGATCTCCAGGCTCTAAGAAATTCCAAAGTTCTCCATTTATCTTTTCTTACTATTATATTCTCATGCGGAAAAGGATTGTTATTAAATATAGCATCATTACGCGCATTCCAGATCGTACTAATCATTGCACAAAAGAATATATTCCAACTCATCCCATCATAAAGACCCCTGTGTTGTTACATTCTTGTTCCACCATCAAATTTGCTGTGAAAATGTTGTACTGTACTCGTCTCTTGTTGGTTTCTGCTTTGAATCTTCCTCGTCGCTCTTCCGCTCCATTTGCACTGTATTGATCAAGTCTTCGCTGTGCTAGACCCTCTTGCTCCCCGAAAATCTACAGCTCCCTAAATTGTTGTTGCAGCAGTCCCATATTTCGAAATTGTCCCCCCAAGTCCCTGCAACATATCTTCTCCCCAGGTCAGCCCCTCCCTTTCTACCCTTCTGTCTCGCTCCATGGAACCTACTCCAGCCCCCCCCCCCCGGTACTTCCCTCCATCTCAAATACCCTCCTACCATCCCAGCTAGTAGCCCTACGCTCCACACCAGACTCCAAAACCATTTACCGCCTCATCCACAACAACTCCAACCCCATGAGTCCCTTCAATTCTATTCCTTTCCCACATGATTTCCTGACTAGTTTTATTCCATACTCTGGTCGCCTTACTACATTCTTTGAAAATGTGAAAAGCATTTTCCTCACAACTTCCACACCAAGGACAAATTCTTGATACCTCCATTACCCGTTTAGTCAAATTCTTTCCCGTAGCTAGTCGCTCCTGAACCGCCCACCAGATTAACACCCGAATATTTTGTAGGCACTTCAATTTGTCCATATCTTTTCCCACTCTATATTCTCTTCTTCTTCGCTAATATTTTGCTCATATAGGGCTGACTTTACTGAATATCGCCCATTTGTCTCTAATTCCGAGTACAATTCATCCCCATCTTCGCTATCCACTATAACTTGTATATTTGCAATCTCCTCTATTTTGTTAGGAGGAAGATGCGTATCGAACCTTTCCCAATCCCATGTACCATCCTCCTTAGTATAATCTCTAATCTTTTCTAATTGCATTTCCTTTCCTATTGAAACACCCATACTATTAATGAGAGCTTCGTCTCCCACCCACATGTCTAACCAAAACCCCACTTTAGCCATATTTTGAATGGACCATCGGGATACCTGTCTAACCACGACAATACCGTCCACGATGGCCCGGCTAACTTGCGGACCATACGACTTTGACATATAATGAAATGCACCATTCTGGAAGTATTTTTTCTAGCAACGCCTTGACCCATAGTAGTGGAGCCTCCTATACCATTTTCCAACCTAACTTTCCTAATAGCACCCATGTACTCCACCTTGAGTATTATTAGTTTATTGAGAAACTCTAGTATTGGGAACCGGTTACATTGCGTACGATCATCCCATGAATCTAGAAATCTACACCCTAGTTCAAGAATGCCTGATAACCTTCTCAACATCTTCTCCATATTGTCTCCATAACCAGTAATGGGTTCCGAAAAGGTTTGTAAAGTTTGCCCACTTACTAAATATATAGTTTTAAAAAATTTATCCAATTAGGATATATATCAAAATATTTCCCCCATTTTTTCCATAATTATTCCTATCAAAATATTATAATTTATGTGTCCAATAAATATATAATATATCAAGATACTTTATGAAGGGTAATATTGTATTACAGTCTAAATTTTTTTTAATATGCATGAAAAGCAAATTAAAATGGAAAAATATTTCGAAAAGTATTACTTTTCATGAAGATAGTTTTTCACCATGCATTGTGCATTTATACATCAATAATGTTACTATAACAGCTTACCAAATAGATGGCATCAGGAGATACATACGAAGGCTGCATGAAAGGAATGAAGAATGGATTCATAAACTTAAAAGCTTGTGCTCTTTGGTAGGCTATAGAGTATTATATTGCTTTACCTTTTAGTACTTGTTTGCTTCTCGAAACTGAATTAATATATTTGAATATAATGGTCAACACATCCAAACGAGATAGCCAACACGATATACAATCTCACTTGGAAAATACCCGTGGATGTTGGATTTGGATATCTAATCAGACTGCATTTTTGCGAACTTGAGCCAGGGATAGTAAAGAATGGCCAAAGAGAGTTTAATATTCTTATCAATAATCAAATGGAGGAGACTAATGCTGATGTAATCCAGTGGACTGGTGGAAATGGAATTCCAGTGCATAGGGATTACATGGAAAAGGAGATAGAGAAAAGGGCAAAGGTAGTCTTTTGATTGTTGTACAGCCGAAAGTTGAGTTAATGGATGGACTTCTTAATGGATTAGAGATTATGAAGTTGAGCAACCTCGATAACTTTCTCGCCTATCCAAACCGGGATTTCTCTCCACAGATTTCCGCAGATTCAACCCCAAAGTTTCTCAGCAAAAATGGAATTGCAACCGTTTTAACAATAATCATCACTTTAATAAATATTGTCGTCTATAACTTGAGGAAAATTTTGAAAGCATTGCCAGAATTTCCAAAGGAATCTAACTATGGTGAAGAGACATATATACCATTAACATCAACGAAGCGATTATACAGTTACCTGTCAATTGCTGAGATCCAATCAGCCACCCAAAACTTTAATGACTTCCTTGTCATCTTGTTTCTTTGATAGGCTACTGTGATGAATCCCAAGAGATGATCCTTATTTATGAATATATGCCTCGAGGAACTCTTTGTGACCATCTATATGGAACTTCTAAATAAGCCGAAGAGGCTTCCTCTTCTTCCATAACTACACCACACTTAAAAAAAATCCGAGCACCAATAACTCTGGCGAGCTACCAAGCGATTCCAAAAGTGAATTTCAACAACAAATAATAAATTCTAAAAATATAATCATAGATTTCAATTTTTTTCATAATTTGTAAAAGTAAAAAACCTAATGATCTTTTTTTTCGTTGATTCTTTGTTTTTGTGAATGATAACGTCTAATTGAGGCTTCTCATCTGATTATCAAGGTATGTTTTCTCCAATTTACTTTTAAATTATCAGAAATTAATTTCATTTAATATGTTTTGTTAATTCTAAAATTTGGTGGTAGTGTTTTAATGTTAGTGTATTGCTTATTTTGTTGAAATGACATATTTATGTGATTTGTTTTGTGAGAATTTTGTAATTTATTAGTTGGAGGATTGTGTGATATATTACTGTTAACATTGTGTAGTTTTGGAATAATATAAGACAATTGTGTAATTTTTAATAAATGTAGGGAAATTATGTAATTTTGGAATAATATAAGGCAATTATGTAATTTTAAATAAATGTAGGACTTAAAATGTAATTTTGAAAAATATAGAGATTATAAAATATAGTGCTTAAAATGTAATTTTAATAAATAGGACATAAATGTAATTTATATAATTATTTGGGTCTTAGTATACTTTTTAGAATATTTAAGGGTTTAAAAGTAATTTAAAGAGACTTTAGAGTTTGAAAGTAATTTAAATAATTATTTCGGCCTTAGTGTAGTTTTTAGAGAATTTAGGGGGTTTAAAAGTAATTTTTAAAGAATTTAGGGATTTAAAAGTAATTTTAAATTAAATTAGTGGTTTAAAAGTAATTTAATAGTTATTTGGGCCTTGGTGTATCTTTTAGAAAATTTAGGGGTTTAAAAGTAACTTTCGAGAATTTAGGGTTTAAATGTAATTTTAATAATTGTTTGAGCCTTATTGTATATTTTAGAAAATTTAGAGAATATTTTTAAATTAAATTGATATAAAATAAATACGACAAGAGTTATACCCCAGGATCACAGAGGTGATAATAACTGGCAAGATCCTTCCCGCAACCCGAATCAGCCGATATTAGGTTGTAACGCGTCGGGTATGGTTTATTTTTGTTTTTTTATTGATTTGGTATGGTTTTTAGTTTTTTATTAATCGGATATTTTAACAGGGAAAAAGGCCCAAAAGCCTAGGGGTTGGACCACACTAGCATCACCCGTTAAGGCTATGCTCCAGGAGGGGGGGGGGACTCCCCGTAGATTTCTGCATCTTCGATAAGACATGAAATCTGGGAATCGTGTATGAGAAACACGTGAGTCAGATTCTCAATCTCACGATCCGAGAGAAGGTGCCCCTTATTACGAGAGTTGGGCAGAGGTCCACACCGAGTTGCAACGCCTAGTCCGAAATTGATTACTAGGTCATTTTTCTAACCTTAATATTTAATCTTTCTAATTACCATATATATATAGAACTGTAATCATTGAAGATATTTGTGAACTTGATTTCTTCCAGATCGATGATTGGATATAGAGGCCGGATTGGTAGAGGATCTCGGACAACATAGACGATGGTTGTGCCAAGTGATGCAACGATTTTAAACACAGGCTGAAGACGAGTTATTTCTTAAGGGTAAAATGTCGGATGACCAGACCCCGGAGAATTGGGAGGCTGTATATAAGATGTGGGAAGACGGAGAAGAGTAAGATAATAATATTGGCTTGTTTTATAATTTATAAATATATATACTTTGTTTTAGAAAAACATAATCATGCTAAAACAAATAAGAACAACCGGTCCATGCAAAAACGCCCAAGTAGCGCAAGCTCGAGGATCTACCCGGACACGGGGCGAAATGTTTGTGGTAAGTAACAAAACTCAATACTTTTTAACATTGACTAAACCTAACACCTTTATACTTTACTGAAAAGGGAGGGGGAGAAGAACCAGGTGGTTCTTTGAGCACCAGTGGAGGGTCAAGAGCAGGAGTTGCCCTTTCCCTGGATGACCGACTTTCTTTTTCGATATCAGCTATGACAAGTAGAAGAATGAGGGAGGATGGAATCGTATAGAGATCAAATGTAAGTATTTGAATACGATTTCAATTATTTATTTTGAGTTTGAAATTTAATTAAATATTTTTTATTTATTTCGTGTAACGTGACGCACAGAGAGCCGTTCATGCGTGAAAGAGTCAAAGAATCTCATACTCAATCTGGTTCGTCATCATCTACACAGTTCCTCATGCAAAAGGATCAGGTGGAGGCGGTAATGGATGCAACCTCCCAAGGTATGGGTGAAGGGACCCAGAGTTGGATCCCTAGAGTTGGTGCGCCTCCCAAGACTAAACATTCGAGGAGTGCTACTAATCAGCCATCCGATAAGATGGTCCGGGACTTTGATGGGATAATAGGGACCATCAACTATTATCTTATCTCAGTGGGCAGGGATCCATTCATTCTAGAGGACGAAAGATCTCAATCCACGAGCTCCACGACTGCAACCCGATCTACGAGCCACAACCTAGAAGATTAGTTGACTAGAGCTCTCGCCTTTGTTAATCAGAACATGGGGCTATCTAATAACGTGCCTCCTTCCGCTACTCCTGCTACCGTTCATTCTGATCCTTCTCGTTTCGATTCTCCCAGTTCCGATCCTCGTCCTACAGGTCCTTCAGTCAGTCAACCCAACCGATTAACTCGAAGACGAGGAATTTGAAGATGAAGATTTGACTCGACTTTGATATTTTTGTAATATTTGACTTTTATTTTTGACTTGACTTATGTTTGAATTTATTATTTAATTATTATCGATTTTTTAAATTTTTACGGGTTTTTAAATTATATATTACGATTGTTTTTATTTTATTTTAGTGGTTGATCGAGTTTATTCAATAAATAATATAAAAATATTGATTACAAAATATAAAATCATTACATAAACAAAACATTAATAAAAAAAATTAAAAATCAATAAATAAAGTTACTAGGAAAATTTCCTCGCAAAAATGTCATTCTTAAGGAAAAATGTCTTCGTAAATGATAATATCATTTGGGAGAACATTTTTCCTCGCAAATGAAACTTTTATCAACGAGGACAAATGTCCTCAGAGATGCTACGCGTCTATCCGCGATGGCATGCTACAGTCCTCGCTAATGTGATCTTTTATGAGAAATCTTTTGCGAAAAATCATTAACGAGGATATGTTTCCTAAAGATCGATCACGATCTTTCGCGAGAAGATTACTTAATCTCTGGCGAGGACAAATGTATTCGTCAATGGTAGAAAACATAATAGTGATAAGAGACGAGTTGAACTGGTTGCAACACAAATGCATTTTCCTAAATATTTTTAAGATAACATGTCTTAAAAAGAAAGGGATTGTTGGACATGTCTTTATTAAGTTTGATACCCACCTATCTGATTTTTCAAGTTCTATCTTTTGTAAATATTCCATTTACCATAGCTTAGTGAAAATAGTTACATATACGTCTATGGAACATTCAAATTGTTAAATTTAATACAAGATACCTCCTTTTTTCTATGATAGAATTGCATAACTAATGACTTATTTAGCTTATTCATGAACAACAAACTATCCAACAGTAGGGAATAATTTTGGTTGATCCACCTAATTCCATCTTTTAGTCACTACCAGATCAATATCTTTAAACTTAACATCGACGCTTCTTTCTTGTTAGTAGTAGTAACATGATAGCAAAAGGAAACATTAATATAACAAGGAACTAACATGGATTCAACTAACCCCATATTCAGCTGTTCTAAATATGATAACGTTAAAGAAGGGGAATTTTGTCTCCTTTTCTCGTTCGAACACACAAACCTCTTCCAAACGCAAGTTATTATCTAGTACAAATTTCTTCCAACGAAGTATAAATATCTTCCATGTTCTTCCATCAGAACCAATACGACATGTTACCTTCCATGTTCTTTCATCAGAAACACGGAGCACCACATCAAAATTAATTTGAGTACTAAGATAATTCTGAGCAAATATCTTAGGGATGCCCTGCAAAAAGAAGAATTAATTCATAATTGCATTTTTATAACTGGTTTTGAATACTTATGAATGTTTCTTTTATATATTAGTACTCTGTTCATAAAGAGACCTCCAAAAATTCAAGCAAACCATCTTACATTTTTCCTCTTTACGTTAACTATGAACTATAAGAGGCGCGTTAGATCTTGATAACTTACCAAACGGAAAACATTGGATACATAAGAAGGTTGCACATACAAAATGATGAATGGATTGTTAGACTTGAAACTGTAATACCCGGGACCTATTAAAAACTATTTTTAAAAGTTTTGTGGCCTTACTAGTAGTTTGTTGAAGTTAAGGGTCTTATTCGAAAAATATTTAAAACGTTAAGGACTAGGTGTAAATAAACTAATAATAGTTTAGTGGGTTTTATCAATAAGTTATTAAAATGGTAGGTCTTAAATAAAGGTTTTGAAATGTCTAATTAATATAAATATAAAATGATGGACTTGATTTACAATAGGGAATAGTTGTGTGTATATCTATATATGTGTTGTATACGTGTATGCAAGGGGAGATATATGTGTTGTATACGTGTATGCAAGGGGAGGGGATGAGTACACAATGACTCATCTACTGCAGCAAGTTGTTTATATGTAAATAAATTCAAACAAAAGAAAAGCAACAATAAATATTTCGGCCATTGAAAAGAAAGAAAAGAAAATAAAATAAAAATAAAAGTTAGACCGCCTTTATACGGAGTATAAGTAAGTAAGAAAGAAGAACACTCGGCTGCTGAACAAAACAAACAAATTAGAAAACAAAACAAAACTTAGAAAGACAAAGGAAACTACTGCACCGTGAGACTTCGAACCCTTGACCTTCTTTAAAGCTTCCAGTAAAGGTATACCTATTTATAAATACTTATATATAGTGATGGTATGTTAATGAATCTATATAAGTGTGGAGGTATAAACGTATATTTGTATAAAATGAATAATACATATGGATGGTTAAAGTTGGTTGTTGATCTTATAGTATATATCAGGAGAGAAAATAAGATTGAAAGAGATATTATAAGTTTTTGAGTTCCTGTATAATATGTATGTAATATGGGTTTGTTATTGGTTAGTATTTATTTATATCCATAGAGGTGAATATGTAATGGTTTACAATTCAAGTACTGTAACTTTGATTTAGGAAAGAGAAAATGTTTGAAATTAAAGAAATATATGTATGTATTCGTGTGTTACAAAAGGAAGAATAAAGTGATGGTAAATGAAATAAAACAAATAACAGTCTAATATAATTGTTAAGCTTAATAGATGTTAGATGAGTTGGTTTGAGAAAATAAATTGTAAGGAAAATGGGTATTAAAGAAAAGTAGATATAGAGTGCAATACTTATGTTTAGGAATTGGGTAAATAGCATGAAATGGGAAGAAAATAGATAATTAAATTAAACATAGAAATATTAGTATTAAAGCCTTTCAGGGAATTGTTAATATACCTGTATACATATATCGTACGTATCATGTGTATTGGTTTGGGAAAGAAGAAAAGAAATGAATGGTAAAGATAATTTCATTAAATAAGGTTAAAGGAAATAGAAAGAAAATGGTAAGTAATAGTTAGTGTAATTAAAGTAGCCTAGTTATTATAACTACTATGTTAAATTATAACTGAAATTATATTTTGTATTTATCAAGAATTAATTAGAAAGATTATTATTATAGGAAACGAGTCGATCATAAAAGCTCGGACCGAGGTAAGTCGGACTCCCTTCCTTATGTCGATTTACGATATTGTGTTATCGGCATTTATTTAAATTGCATATATTGAGATTACGTGATTATGATTATATCTTGTGAAATGCATTTAGTTGTGTACTAGACCTATATGTGTTATGTGATCATTAGGGCTGCGACACCTATCCGACAGGTGAAATTGTCGAGGTACTGAGTGTGGTACTCAGGTACTGATTGCGTTGTGCCGTAGGTGGAAAGATCCACTGCGGGTGTGTGGGGTGGGCCTATATGTTGCCCAGGGGGTCGGAGATGGCAGGAGCAGGCGATGGTACTAAGGCTGTATACCGAGGCACTAGTGAGTGCTGAATATTAGTTATCGCAGCTCTAAGTAGTGTGTGTGCATGATCGTTTATATTCGAGGCTAGTGATGGCCGGTTACTGAACAATATTATGTCATACATGCATTTCATTTATATGTCATTGATTATAATTCGTGTTATAATGTTGTTATGTGAATCCCCTTCCTGGGAGACGTTTCGACTTACTGAGCTTGTGTAGCTCATTCGTTAATTTAATGTGCAGGGGAAAATGGGCTAGGAAATTCCCAAGCGAGATAGTGCGTTAACCTCCGTTTTAATTATTAGTTGGCGTATTGGACCAGAGTTATAGGCGAGTCGCGATATTGTTTCTTAAATAAACTCCAATACTGTAAATTTATGAATATTAGTAAAGTTTAAAATTAACCTTGATGAGTTGTAATTATTGAATTTGGTTAGGTCGCCTTGCAGGCTTAGGTGGTTTGACTTAAGTCTGCGGCATGTCGCGCCTTGGGTTTCGGTGGTGAAAATTCGGGGCGTGACAGTGTGGTATCAGAGCAATAGGTTGACGATGAGTGAGACCTAGGTTATGGGTAGCCAGACCTTAGTGGTGGACTTTAGATTTATATTGTTAGGTTGTGTGTTTTAATATATAATG
This sequence comes from Nemophila menziesii, assembly GCA_029959085.1. Lineage (NCBI taxonomy): Eukaryota > Viridiplantae > Streptophyta > Magnoliopsida > Boraginales > Hydrophyllaceae > Nemophila > Nemophila menziesii. The sequence goes on from JARWIR010000001.1 coordinate 145,260,237, forward strand.
TGGCGGGCGAGTCTTCGTGTTTATTTTACAGGATTTGGGTTATGGATTTACCCGTGTATCGAACAGCGTGATAACAGGTATGTTAAATTATTTTAATGCATGTATAAATTTTATATGATAGTAGATGGAAATAAGTATATGTCTTAAAATTGAAATTGGGACTATCACTAGGAGGTGAGATTTTATCAAAAACGTATATAATAAAATGAAAATAAAAGTGGTGGAATTGTGGAGTATTGGTAATTTCTTTTGATGGTGTGTCAAAACTTTTTGTGTCTCATATAATTAATTGCGTATTGTTTTGAATTCGTTGACGTGAGAATAAAAAAAAGTTCATAGTAAAACATACTTATAGTGAAAATTGTGTGTGTAAAAGCTGTGTAGTCCGTGTGAAATATTAAGAACAATAGTTAATTTAAATCACTAAGATATAAAGTGTTTTGATAAAATGTGGGTGGATTGGTTGTGATAAAATACTGGGGGTGGACTAGTTGTGATAAAATATTGGGGGCAGACTGGTCATATTACGATTGTATTGATATACTCAATGAGTTGGGAAGATCATGAAGTCCATTTAAGTATTACCCACCAAACCTTCGAGAAGGAATGTTTGTTTGCTAATTTACGAAATGTGAATTTTGGTTGAGCAAAGTAGTTTTCTTTGGACAAGTCGTATCTAAATATTGTGTGTTAGTGGATCCTAGAAGATTGAATTTGTGAGTAACCGGACAAGGCCGACTTCTGTTACAAAGCTATATAGTTTCTGGGACTAGCAGGTACTATAGAAAATTTGTGAAAAGATTCGTAGGGTTGTCAGCGCCTTTGACACAACTAATTCGAAAAAGCATCCGCATGGGAAGTTATCTGACTCGTGACTTGGAATTAGGTGTAGTTGATTTTGCATTCTCTGGCGTCATAATTTTATGGAGTCAAACTCCTCTTTCCTTTTCTATGTCTTATGTATCTGTATCCTTATTGAATCATAACGTGTACGGTCATTGAGTATGTATATTCCCTATCGAAGAATCTAACATAATAGGGGAAGGAATTTCTTCTCAAGAATGTGAAATCTGAAGAAAAAAAAGGAGGCGTTGAATGGAGAGAACACTAAGAGTGAATAATCACAAAACAAAATATACAACCGATGTAGAGAGTATCCCTAAGATGGCGGCTAGTCGTGTTGTTATCGATAACAGAATAATGAAATCAGGAAGTTATTAGAACTAAGCAACAACATGTTAAATGTTAAGAGGGTGGGTAATTTGAGTCAATTGACAATATCGATTTTCCTATTTATTCAGTTTCTAAAGCGCTTGCTGATAAAGTCTGATGGCTGATAGGGTATGTTAGTGAATGTTGGTCTGAGAATATACAGATGGAACAGGAGTTGGAGTTGAAGAGAGCAAAGGACCATTTTGAATTTAAAAAAAAAAAAGAAGAGGGATTTAAATGTGTGGAACCATCCCTGTTTTTAAATCAGGAGTTGTTTCCACTCTTTTGCAAATGAATATTCATAAACTGAAAAGCATTTGATATAGGGACTTGTAATATATAAAGCAATTAACTTAATTTTTCTTTTTTTTAAAATAGAGACCTGTAGTTAATTTTTGTACAATATAGGGACATATAGAGAAATTTTTGCATAATATAGGGACCCGTAGTTCAATTTTTGCATAATATCGGACATATAGTCTAATTAACTCAATTTTTTAACAGAGAGATCTGCAGTGCAGTGTTTGCTAGTAAAAGGACCTATAGTGCAATTTTTGAGTAAGAATTGGACCTATACTGTAACTTAAGACACTCAATCGGTATTTGGATTCTTTTACCTGCGATCTGTAACCACACAAAGACCCTATGAATGGGACTTGAGAGTGTTATGCTAAAAGTGCACTCACTATGTGTATCACTTAGTTAACATATGCTAACTGTTTCAATGAACATGTCCAGAGAATCACCTATAATAATCATAGAATTATTGAAATATATATAAAGATGGTGGACCATTCCAATATTTTACTCGTAAATCTATTAAATTCGATTTCAATTTTTACCAAATAACCAAATCTTTCTAAAAGCCAAACACCTTATATTTGCTACTTCTTGGAATAACATCGGGGTACATTTGCTATATCACATTATACATTCATCCAATTGACCCTTCCTAGTTTTTAAGCTGAGTCAAAACCTGTTTTGCAATGTCACATTCGGGTATGGGTACACACGGACGGGATATTAGCCTATTAGTGAGCTTGAGTATAAAACAAGGGGGCGTTTTGCAATATAGCCGTAAATTATATTCTTCCTGTAAATTTTTCTTCTTTTTACTTTTTTTATATTGATGAGAATCAAGAAGAGTGCAAACCCGAGCCCCAGAAGAGAAGCGCCAGAATGGTTAGTGGAAAATGAAAAGAAAAAAGAGGAGAAGAAAGAAGAAAAACAAGATGAATCTGATTTGTTTTCATATTTTATCACATGAGCCTCAGGCTTTATATCTCTCCGGATCAGTGATAGATATCATAATTGCAAAAAAACTGATGGTGAATATGAAGATATTCAATTAAATGAAGCAATTTAGATAGAGAAAGGTGTTGATGAGTCTTCAGAATCATTGTTGATATATTTAGCAAAGCATTAACGAGTCGACTACTCATTCCATGGAATGATCTAACGCGTGAATTTCGAGGCCGACCTCTTTGAATTTGATGTCTTCGAACAAAAAACATGTGGCTAATACTGCTGACATGGCAAGCAATGAAATAAAAGAAATAGCCATGATTGACCATGCTGAATTTTCAAAGCTTGGTATTACCCATATCTCTGTGTTGTTTTTATTAGCGTATTTTATTGTTGGTATTTTATTAGCGTATTTTGTCGTGAGTCTTTTGAGATAAATATTACGGGTATTTTTATACCAACAGCATTTCCTGCCACTGTATAGTTTTAAATGTTTAGTAAGTTAAATGTTGATATGTTGTAAAAAAATAGGTACTTGGTTGCTACTAAATCACCATATTCATTGTCATAAACAATGACTGCTTTGAAACCTGCAACTTGTGCTTTCTTGCTTTTTCATCAAAGTTACATCCTCCTCTAATGATTAAAACAAATTGTAAGTTTAAGAGAAAGTGTTTGTTGTATTACTTCACAAGGCCAAACAACCTATTTATACAAGGAGTATCTCTTTATTCTAAGAAAGAGAATAAAATCAGAATCAGAATAAAATCATAGTCAAACTAATTCCTATTTTAGTTTTACCTAATTCTGTAAAATAAATCTACCATAAATAACCAGATATTTACCAAATAATCTTATGATTTTCTACACTCCCCCTCAAGTTGGTGCATAAATATCAAACATGCCCAACTTGTTTACAAGAAATTCGAAAGTTGGTCTAGATAATTCTTTTGTCAAAATATCAGCTGTTTGCTCCTTTGTGCTGATGTACGGAGTACATATTATCCCGGCATCCATCTTCTCCTTTATAAAGTGTCGGTCAATCTCTATGTGCTTTGTGCGATCGTGCTGTACTGGATTTTGGGCGATGCTTATGGCTGCCTTATTGTCGCAGAATAGTCGTAGAGGTAGTTCAGCTGTTTCTCGAAGATCTTTAAGTACCCGCTTTATCCATATCAGTTCGCAAATACCATTCGCCATTGATCGAAATTCTGCCTCTGCGCTACTTCTCGACACAACATTCTGTTTTTTACTCCTCCAAGTTACTAAATTTCCCCACACGTAGGTACAGTAACCTGAAGTAGATCTTCTGTTGTACGAGCTAGCCCAATCTGCATCAGTAAATGCCTCTACAGCCCTTGTTTCGTTCTTCTTAAACAGCAGTCCCTTTCCTGGACAGCTCTTTAGGTACCTTAGAATTCGGTTTGTGGCTTCAAGATGCTCTTCACAAGGACTATGCATGAATTGACTTACTAAGCTCACATCAAAGGCTATATCGGGCCTTGTGTGAGCCAAGTAAATCAGCCTTCCCACTAGTCTTTGATATCGTTGAACGTTCACTGGAACTCCATCTGTTATATTCCCGAGCTTTTGATTCGGATCTATGGGAGTTTCAGCTGGCCGACAACCACTCATTCCTGTATCTTTTAAGAGGTCTAGGATGTATTTTCTTTGAGAGACGATGATTCCCTTCTTCGATCTTGCCACTTCCATACCTAGGAAGTATTTCATTTCTCCCAAGTCTTTCACTTCAAACTCCTTCGCAAGCTTTTCCTTCAAGTGTTCTAATTCTCCATAGTCATCTCCCGTGAGAATTATGTCATCTACGTATACAATCAACACTGAAATCTTCTTTTCCTCCGAGTACTTGGTGAACATTGTATGATCTGCCTGCGCTTGAGTGTACCCCTGTCCTTTCACAAATTGAGTAAATCGATCAAACCAGGCGCGTGGTGATTGTTTCAATCCGTATAGCGCCTTTTCCAGTCTGCAAACGTTGGAGTTGAAGCTGTCTTCAAATCCGGGCGGTGGACTCATGTATACTTCTTCTTCAAGCTTTCCGTTGAGGAATGCGTTCTTCACGTCAAATTGTCTCAATGGCCAGTCACGATTTGCTGCAATAGATAACAAAATTCTTACTGTATTTAGTTTTGCAACTGGTGCGAATGTTTCTGTATAGTCTATTCCGTATGTCTGAGTAAACCCTTTTGCCACCAATCGCGCTTTGAGACGTTCAAGAGTTCCATCAGCTTTGAACTTGGGTGTGAACACCCATTTACAGCCAACTATAGGTTTTCCTCTCGGTAGTTTTTCCACAGACCAGGTTTGATTCTTCTCAAGAGCTTCTATCTCCTCAAAAACAGCCTTCTTCCATTCCGGTTGAGCCAATGCCTCCTGAATACTACTAGGAATGACAATATCGGATATGTTTGTGGTGAAGGTAGAAAAAGCTGAAGATAGGTTAGAATACGAAACATATAAAGAGGTAGGATATAAAGGGGCTTTAGTGCAGGCACGTCTTTCTTTTCTTAAGGCAATAGGTAAATCAAGTTCAAGGACAGAATCACTTACCTCAGGTTCTTTCTCCGGTTCGGATTCTTGACTTGCCGGAGATGTGACATCATCTATATTTTGAGCTAGAGTCTTTCGAGCTTTTCTCACATAAGTTTTTTCAAATAGACTACTTGCCCGATTATTGTACCTGTCCTCCTGGGATTTACTTTCTGATAAAGTGATATTTGGTTCATTATCCTTTAAAAGACTCGTTGACTCAATATTGTTTTGAATATCACTACTTCTAGAATTTTCTATATTTCCTATTTCTTGATTGTTTGGACTCATAAGTATATTTGTTCCAGAATTTATGAACCTACAACCCTCAGAATCTTCACCTTCAAACTCCCATTGAAGAGGAGTTGTAAAGAAAGGTGTATTTTCAAAAAAGGTTGTATCCATTGTGATTATGGTTTTCCGTGTAGAGGGATCGAAACACTTGTATCCTCTTTGAGTCGGGGCTATCCCCAAAAAAACACATTTTTTTCCTTTAGGATCAAGTTTACTTGCATTTCGGTCAGGATTTTTAATAAATACTGTGCATCCAAAAATCTTTAATGGCATAGAATTAAACACTCTTGAATTTGGAAATTCTTTTTGAAGAAGGTTTATAGGCGTTTGAAAAGACAAAACTTTTGAGGGCATGCGATTAATTAGATATGTAGCATGAAGAACACTATCTCCCCAAAGATAATTAGGAATTTTTGTTGAAAACATTAATGCACGAGTGACCTCTAAGATATGCCTATTTTTCCTTTCAGCTATGCCATTTTGTGGTGGTGTATCAACACATGAACTTTGGTGTATGATTCCTTTTTCTTCAAAAAAATTATATAAATTTTTTGCAAAGTATTCTCGTCCATTATCACTCCTAACCATTTGTATCTGAGTATTAAATTGTGTTTGAACCATACTGTAAAAATTTTTGAAAACATTTTCTACTTCTGATTTTTCTTTTAGTAGGAAAACCCAAGTTACTCGTGTATGATGATCATCTATTAGGGTTATAAACCATCTTTTCCCATTACATGTTGGTACTCTAGATGCTCCCCATATATCACTATGAATTAGTGAGAATGGTTTAGTTGGTTTATATTCCCTAGGTGGATAGGTATTTTTATGATGCTTTGATAAAGTACATATTTCACAATGAAAACTGGAAAGATCTTTATTAATAAATAACTTAGGAAATAGTATTTTAAGATAATGAAAACTAGGATGTCCTAATCGAAAATGCAGTAAATAAATCTCATTGTTACTTGGACTTGAGGCAATATTCAGGCAAGAACTCTCTTGACTTCCCTTATTTGAGTCTGGTTCTAGGATATAGAGTCCGTCACATTCTCTAGCATTGCCAATCGTCTTCCCCGAGTCCAGTTCCTGAAATATACAATAAGATGGGTAAAATATAGCACGACAGTTTAGGGCTTTTGTTATCTTGCTAATAGAAAATAGGTTACAAGATAAATTTGGGACATGAAGCACTTTAGATAATGTTAGAGAGGCTGAAACATTGATATTTCCTAGACCTGCTATGGCTGAGAGGGTTCCATTAGCAATTCTAACTTTTTTATTGCCAGCACATGGTTTATAGGTTGAAAAATTATTTGAGTTTCCTGTCATATGATCACTCGCACCTGAATCAATGATCCAAGTGTCTGTGTTTTTTGAACATAAGTAGGAAGAAGGGATAGAAGATACTGATTTACCATTTTTTGCGAAAGAACATGAAGGACTATCAAGGCTGGATTTTTTGGATAGGTTTAGTAGTTTCAGGAGCTGCTCGATCTGATCCTTCGTGAGATTGGGCTGTTCTGAGTTGACTTGTTCTTCATGAGAAGTCTCGGCACTGGTTTGGAAGGCCTGCTCCTTCTTCTTCTTGTCTCCGGCCGGTTTCCCGTGAAGTTTCCAGCAAGTTTCTCTCGTGTGCCACAACTTCTTGCAGTAATCGCACCACGGCTTCTTCTTCTCTCCTTCGTTTCCATTCCCACGTGAGAATAAGGCTGATGACTCAGTCTGGCTTATAGAATCTTCGCTGGTGTTACTCATGACCTTCCTCCTGTTTTCCTCGAGTCGAATCTCAGAGAAGACTTCTCTCATTGACGGCAGCGGACGTCTTCCGAGTATTCTTCCCTTCACTTCGTCAAGATCCTTGTTTACACCAGCCAGAAACATGTATACGCGATCATTCTCTTCGCGTTTTTGTTGTCGAGTGTAGTCAGCCGCGCTTTCCCACTTATCATCATCATGGCACTGATCTAACTCTTGCCACAATGATACCATCTCGTTGTAGTAGGTCGTCACTTCTCTTTCTCCTTGTCTGGATTTCCACAGCTTTGTCTTCAATTCGAAGATCTGCGATGAATTGCCCAGATCTGAGTATGTCTCCCGGATTGAAACCCAGATTTCATTCGCCGTCTTCATGAATAGGTGAGGCTTTGCAATGGCAGGATCCATCGCACTGAGTAGCCATGCCATTACTAGCGAGTTTTCTGATCTCCAGGTGTTGTAGCCCTTTTCTCCTTCCTTCACGGTTTTCACTTCGCCAGTTAGGTATCCTAATTTTCCCCTCCCATCAATCGCAAGTTTTACCGATTGGGACCATTCCAGTAAATTCCTTCCATTCAATCTATGCCCTGTGATGAGCATAGAACAATGAACGGCCGACTGGGATGTTTCCATGGTGTTTGTTTGAGTGATTGAAGGTGGCTGGTCGGTGTGTTTTCCATTGGTTGGGTTGATTTAGAGGCTAGCTCTGATACCATGTAAGTTTAAGAGAAAGTGTTTGTTGTATTACTTCACAAGGCCAAACAGCCTATTTATACAAGGAGTATCTCTTTATTCTAAGAAAGAGAATAAAATCAGAATCAGAATAAAATCATAGTCAAACTAATTCCTATTTTAGTTCTACCTAATTCTGGAAAATAAATCTACCATAAATAACCGGATATTTACCAAATAATCTTATGATTTTCTACACAAATCAAATGGAGATTTGTTTATATCTTTTTGTGGGGTCTACTATGTTAGTCAGTGGTAAACACGCATTACATATAATGTCCCACAATTCCCAGAACTTTTCACTGATGGAGCTGAATCACAAATGATTATATAAATATAAATACCCAGTAATTGAAAGAATTTTATACAAGGAACCATTTCTTTGATACAATTGACATACCCAGTTAGTTAAGTACAAGCTGAATTATTTTTTGTGATATCTAGAAATAATGGTCCTTGTGTTATGTGAAATAGCCGAATATACCCGTGTAATTATTCTAAAGAGTAGGGACATAATACCCAACAAATGGTTAGATTTGCAAAGTCAATGTGTAACACAGGTGCATACATTACTTCATATATGCCCTTGTCTGAAACGTGGGTATATTTGACTTTTTCTCAAAACACATTAACCATTTGTGCAATTAACCCTATTCACATATTTTCATAAGAAACAGACCTAATACTTAAACTCCCTACTTTTTTCGTTATATATTAACTAAAATTAAGCTGTTTAATCAACGCCAGTAAAATCTTCCTGCTGAAAAATACTAAAACCACTCAACTTTATTCAAGTTTAGCTCATCTATGACATAATTAAACCAATTTTCACAAACTCAATTTACAAAATCTATAATAATGATAGACGATATGATTAAAAACGATGAGTCTTCAGAATCATTGTTGTTATCGATATATTTAGATTCCATGAAACAAGATTCTGAAGATTAAATGACTAATAAAAGAGGTTAATAGTCCATTGAAGCCCTGTGATAAAGATATCAAATCCGAAAAGTTGAACTATTTTCATTGTGTACTGATCTGAGTCGAGTTTAAAATCTTTCTCAATTGAGATCAATTAAGGCGATACAGAATGAAGGAAAACAGAGTATCAGTTTGGAGCAAGAAAAGAAAACATGAATGTAAACAGATATATAGTGAGAAAATAAATTTGTAAGCAATGTACCAATAAGAGAAACGAAGTTACAGTTGAAGAGAATAGAAAATAGATTAAAAACTTGCATGGGAATTCTAGTTTCAGACATAGAATAGAATAGAAAATCGATCACATAATTCTACAAAATAAAAGTGTAAATATATTATAATTATCAAAAGTAAACAATAAAATGTAAAGTTTAGAGAGGCATATCTGAGAATCAGACATGTTCTCCTAGATTCCAGTTGAAGACAAACATTAAAAGAAAGACAAGAAAAATTGATGGAATGAAACAAATGTAACAGTAACCTCCCCATGATCATCATCTACAAATTCCTGTTAAGAGAATGGAGATAATTATAAACCAAATAAAAGCTGTGACTAGCTAAAAGTATATTAGCAATCAAATGGTGGGACATGGACTAATAAATAAAAAACTTAAAAGTAGAATTTAGAAAAGTATAAACACACCTGATTAATCTTCATCGAAAAAGAAAGATATTTTGAGTTGATGATGACCCCAATATTTCACATGCTGATCTTGAATAAGTCTGACTGATTTTTCAACAGAAGGATTGCAACATCTCACCTGAATCATGTGTATGGAAGAAATATATGCAAAATCTTGAGGGATCTCTACAAGCTTCAAGCAATTGTCCACGACCAGATGTTCGAGGCTGGGAAAGTGATTACGAGTGGCATTCCAGTATTCCAGATCTTCCATTTCCACCAACTTCAAGTATTTGAGTTTTGTGAACACCACTTCATCTTCCATATCCCATCTTTCACCTTCAAATGCATTTAAATTTAACTCAAGAGCCTCCAGATTCTTTAGCATCGTTAGTTGTAACATTGCATTCCATGGCATTTTAAACTTCACCAAATTAAGTTTCTTCAGATTGGAAGGGAAATTAAACTTACATGGATATTTACCTGCACCTATGTAAACCACCTCGAGTGATATTAGTTTATTGAGAAAATCCAGCATCGGGAACCGGTTACATTTCGTATCATCATCCCATGAATCTAAAAATCTACACTTTAGTTCAAGAATACCCGATAACCTCCTCAACATCTTCTCCATATTGTCTCCATAAGCAATAATGGGTTCCGAAAAGGTTTGTAGATTTTCTAGAATGGAAGAGGAATTCTCAAGTCTGTGGGGCTCCAAATCAAAAGAAGAAAAAGTAGGTATATGAATGTGTCTCAGCTTTATCATGTCCCATATACAATCTGCTACTTTTACAACTTCATCATTTGATTGTTTAAAATGAAAAGTTTCAAGGTTCCAAATATTGGATATGGATGGTGGAATAAATTTCACAGAGCTTTTAACTGCCAAGTATCTTAGCAGAACAAGAACGCCAACCTCTATAAAAGAGTCTCCTATAATGAGATGTTTAATTTTCAAAATCCTAAGAAACTTAAATTTGTTATAAATGAACGAAATATCATATGAGCTATCATCATCAGACAATAAAGGTGTAAAAAACAACGATTGTAGAAATGGCCCAGAGGACATAACTAATTTATCCCATTTATCAGTAACCTGGAGACGACGTTGATAATATATTGTGGGTGAAGAAGAAGAAGAATCCCTTCTGGTATCGATCTGCAAGAAATTATCTTCCATAACTTTTCTTTTGAGGAAGCTCCGTACCAGAGGATTATTAACAGAAGCGACCCTGCCATAACCAAGATACTCCTTATAAAGGTTCAGTAGGTTTCTTGAAATAAGATCGGCTAAATAATCCTCTCCTGTCTCCTCTAAGCTCTGGGATGCCGTATGTTTTACAAATCCCTCCGCTATCCACAATCGTATCACTTCTGAGACTGAAACATATGAAGATACTCCCATGTAGAAAAAGCATGATCTTAAATGGTCCGGTAAATAGATGCAAGTCAAATCTAATATGCGATGTACCTGTGAACCCCTAAGACCATATACGCGCGACCCTAAAGTTTGTGCAACTTCTTCCCACTGATTCACTGTTTTACGAATGGTACGAAGAAGAGCAACTACAAAAGGCTTTGATTCCGGTTTACATCTTTTAGCGATTTTCATTCCGACTTCCTTCATTTCTTCAGGGCAGCATACTATTTCAAAGAATGACTCCCAGATTCGTGGAGATTGGGGTTCCCCTATGCTCTTAGATTTAGCTGGGATTTCAAACTCCTTCTCTATAGTAATTAATATGATTCTACTTCCATTGTGAGAATCTGGGAACCATCTTTGTATTGTATCCCAATAATCGAAACAACAATCAGTATTAAGCACAACAAGGAATCTCTCTCCCTCGAGACATTCAAACAGTAGTTTAACTAGTTCTTCATTATTCTTGGAACGAATGTCATCTGAAAGATCAAGCAGGTCACCTAAAAGCTCCAATAATGCCTTTGTTATTTTATCATGAGAATCAATATATATATAGTTCAAATATGCACGAGACTCGAAGTGGCTGATTACAAAAGGAGAATTGTACAATTCTTCAGCGAATGAAGGACTGACAATGGTGATAATGTTGAGTGGCTTATCTCCTCCAAGAAGCATATCCTTTACTATCATTGTATACTTTCCCTTGAGATCCTCCCGCATATCTTCCCATGTCCTTCTTTCTTGCTCTATTTTGAGAAAATCTAGAAAGATATCGTTAAGCCAGCAAATACAGCGCCACAAAGGAACATCTCCAACAAGATATGAATCAAGAACATACTCTGCATCATATGCCAATTTTGTAATTGTTTCAATGGTCTCCTTCAAAAACAATGGTGGGTTGCTTGAGATTTCTATGAGGTCATAATACCAGAAACAAAGCTCACTTTGCACCCTCTGAATGAAACAGTTGAAAAGAGAAGTTGAAGTAGTCGTGTCTTTCAATAACTCCTCAAGATTCTCCAAAAGATGGTTGATGAAGATGAATGGAGTCGTTTTTGGATATGTAAGTATAATTGGCCTCTCCATTCTGAAACGTTGGAGATTATGTATACCCTTGAGCAGACGAAAAAATTTGCAGAGCTGTGAACAAAGTTGAAGGCCCATGTATTCATTCATTTTATTGAGATCAAATGAGTAGAAAAAGGATCCGACATTCCTGACAACAGATCTAGCTACTTGTAGTAAATCGCCATCTTCATCTTCAACCAACTCTTGAGGAGGATCTATGAGGATTGCTTTGATGATTACAGCATCAGTTATAATCTCCTTTATCAGTTTTGGAGGTACAACAGGGGAATTGATAAGAAATTCAAGGAGAGCATCAAAAGCAGAAAAATCAATCTCAGTACACTCCACATCTCTCTGATCAATAATACTGTTGTTTGCTAATAAAGGATGCACACGGCCAAGTTCTTGAAGGGATTCAAAGAAAGCCATAATTCTTTGAGATTTTAATTTTTGTTGATTTAATTTTAGTGCGGGAAAGAAGATGGAAGAGGCGAAGATCGAAGATTGAAACGAAAAGAGAAAAGAAATGAGTGGCTAGCAAATTTCTTATCTACCTCCAAAGACTTATGTTTTTTTAGTCATAAGTCGTCTTTTTTTATTGTTGGCCTATTAAAATTGGAAAGAAATAATTAGAAGACATGGCGGTACCTTTCTTTAATTACAGCAATTAAGGCCTAAGGCCTAATCTTACCTCATTTTAAGCCGTTTTCTTCTTCTTTTTCTTCCTCTCCCCTTCTAATTACAACAGCATCAAACTCAAAGTCGTTATCCTGCACAATGAAATGATTATCCACCATCATCCCATCAAATAATTCAAAATAAAGTTATTAATTTTTTTGGTTTTGATACTCTAACAAATTGATCACCATCGCTCCCACATACGCTACTCTCCGCCATCGATCTGAAAAATCAAGTAAAAGTAATTAAATCAAGTTTTTCAGATTGATGTGAGAGATAATCTCTCCAGATTTTATGAGAGAAGACCACCCTTAAATGCTCATGTTCTCCAATCTTGGATTCCAAATATACTAAGCCATGGTCAAGTTTAAAAGTCTTGCTTAACTTCTAACCATTTTCTCCTTCCCAGCAAGAACTTCAAATGTTGGCACACAAAACTCATTTGCAATCATTCGTGGATAATTTTTCTGGAAAAGAAAATACAGTTAATGAGATAACAAAGATTGTGTATAAAAAAGAACACTCAAATGTCCATTAAAGGGAAGAAATTGAGAGTAGAAGCATAAATGTTCAAGTAGGAGAATGTTCAAATCTCCATTACTTGTTTTTTCATATAGATGGCGGAGAATAGCATATATGGGAGGGAATGGCGATCAACTTTTAGAGTTTTAAAACCAAAAATTTAATTACCTTACTTTGAATTCTTCGATTGGAGCAAACAGGTAGGGTGGGGTGATGAGTTTGAGTTTGATGTTGTTTTGAAATTAGGGAAGATGAAGAAGAAAACGGTTAAAATTAGATAAGGTTGGGCTTTAGGCCCTAATTGCTGCAATTAAAGAAATACAGGACTATCATAGTGTCTTTTTTTTTTTCATACAAATGAGCTCAAAAGCCAATTAAAACAAGATTACAATATTTTCAATAGAAAACTTATTAATAATTTAGTACAACTCTAGCCGTTGCATAATCATTCATATCTCTTGTGATGTAGTTCCATAGATAATCCAGAGAGTCTTTATATATCAGATGTCCTGTGCGCATATTCACTCCTTCCTTTGCTAACACACAAAAGTTAGCTTCCCGATATATAGGCTTAAGTTCAAAATTAGGATATATTCGTATCATTTCCCGATATTCTCTTATAATAGCATCACGTTGACTACCTGAGTTTCCACCGCCCACCGCCCTTCACTAGCGCATGGAACTCCCTAGAGTCCATGAAGTCACGACTACTTGAACTCCCACCACCCTTCACTAACGCATGGAGTTCTTTTCCGTAATGCCTTTGTTAATAATCCATCTTAACCTGAAATGAAGTGCAAGAACTTCGAATATAAGTGGCAAATCAAGTAAGTACAATCCAACAAAACCGGCAATGCATGATTCATTTTTGTCCCTCAAAATGCCTCCAATACCCGCGATTCCCTTATTTAGATCATAGCAACCATCTATATTTAGCTTAACTCTATATGTGGGCTTAACTCATTTAACCATTTCATTCGAAGCTGATTTAATTACGCCCCCATCAAACTTTTTCCCCCAAGCTAAGACAAAGTTGCTTGCTAAGGAGAAAATATCTCTTTTTAAATTCTTCAACATGGGGCATTCTTTGCAATTCATTAAATAATAGTTGGTTCCGTTTTATCCATATTGTCCAAATTATAGCCACAAAAACGAGCGGCCATTCAAGGCCCTGGACCTTCGCTTTTGACCGAAGATGACAACTTAACCATGTCTTAATACTTGTTGCTTCTGTAGCTTGAGTTGTTCCAGTAGTAACATCAGCGAATTCTGCAGCATTTAGTGAAAGTCCTAGAGGGGGGGTGAATAGGATTACTAATAAGATTAATGCCTAATTAAAAAATCTTTTGGACAATTAAAAGTTTAACAAAGAAACTTCTAAGTCAACTAATATATCAAACTCCTAAGGGATCATACAATGGATAAGCTAAGAGGTTCGATATATAAGTGAGACAAGTAAAGCGAGTTTCTAATCTCTTACTACTCTAGATGACAATATGTTAGATAAACTAGATAATCAATATCACAATATTCATGCTAGCATATTATCAAACATATAAAGTGCGGAAAGTAAATAGAGTAGGGATAGAAAGATACACACGATTTATAGTGGTTCGGTTTCCCTACATCCACTACCTAAGGAAGCCTCCTTAGGATTTCAAGCTTTTCACTAAGCTCCCGTGTCTCTCTTAACCGGGTTGAGAACACAATAACCCTTACAACCTCTTCGATAACACGAAGGACAAACACTTGTGCTATCGCAACACAAGGACAAACTCTTCGAAACCACGAAGGACAAACACTTGTGTAATCACAACACAAGGATACCAAGTATACTCCCTATACTTGAATTCTCTCTTAATCTATCTATTACAAGACCTAGACTTAAGAGGATAGATACAAAGTGTTTAAAGGGGTGCAAACAACTTTGCTAGATAATCTCCTAAAGAGTAGATATAACTATAAGCATGTAAACTCCTCTTTGGTATATAATAACTTTGAAGCTCCTTGGATTAACTCCTTAATTGAGTGGATATGACAATTATAGCTCTTGACACCTTCTTGGATGATAACAATTAAGCCCCTAAGTGTATATGGGTTGAAGGTGTAGTTGTAGCATTGAAAGACCTTCAATTTATAGCTGCAAAATGCTCCCAACGGTCATATGATTTGTCTCCAACGGATATATTAATATGTCCAACGGATCTATTCCTTTTGTCTTCATTTTGCTGCAGGAAAACCTTACTCGCGGTGTACCGCGGATATGGTGCGGTGTACCGCACAACTCAACGTGTTGATTTCATAGCATACTGACGGGCTACCCCATGCACCGTGCTCCTGGTCCGTGCCTCAGTCCGGTGTACCGCGCTTCAGTCCGGTGTACCGCACACTTTCTTAGCTTACTGGTCGGACTAGCCTATGCACTGCGTCTCTGGTCCGTGGCATTGCGGTGTACCGCAGGTGTACTCCGGTGTACCGCACCAAAGGTTTAAGACACCTTCTAGTGAGTATATCTTTTACTATGATGCTCGGATTAGAAAACCTTCTTCACGAGAGTTGTAGAGAACATCATTCTTATAAACTTTGTAGTTGATCACTAAAGCTAATTCTCAATGTACACAACGATAAGGTTAATAGCATTTGTATGAGAATTAGTTTCTTAAGATAAAACAATAAAGCTTTGATCTAAATGATAAAGAATGTGCTTTTTGATGAATTAGAGTGCAAGATAGAATGTATATAACAATAGTAATTAGCACACTAAACACAAGAGGATTTGTCACATTAAAACAACCTATTAAGGGAGGCTATATGCCAACAATCTCCCCCTTTTTTATGATGACAAATCCTTCACTAAAACACCCTAGGAATGATATGAAAGTATAAGCTCTTAACAAATATAGCTCCCCCTCACAATAAACATTAAGGTAAAAATGAATATAAGATATGAAATGCATTTGTGAGTATTAAAAAGTGCAAATTTGAAAGTTTTAGTGCACATATTTCTCCCCCTTTGTCTTCATCAAAAAGATGGGATAATAAAATAAAACCAAAACAACTAAACATAGAAGAGCTAAAACTCAAGTGAATAGATTTTGAAAAACAACATAGAAAGATCAAGGGTTAAGAGCATTTTAAAACATTTTAATTTTGAAATGCATAAAGATTAACAATGTAAAGCATGAAACAAGATGAAGGAAAGATATAAGGGATAAGAACGTTTTACCAACTTCTAGATCGGAAGATTATCATCTTATAAGCTTTCTATAAACGCAAACGATTAGTGCAATTATGAGATAAACAATTAACCAAGCATTTAAGTTTTTTAAAGATAATTTAAGAAAAAACTCCCCCTCACAAAATGCATAGAAAGTTTGTTTCAATTTTGAAAAAGTTTGACCAATAATTTTTCCCCTTTTTACCAATAAGAATATTTGAACCGATTTTAAGAGATCAAGGGGTAAAATTTTAATCTTTGAAAAGTATAAGGGTCAATATGCATTTTTCAAAAGTTTAGGGACTAAATGCAATTTTGAAAAATTTCAAGGACCTAAGTATAACTTTCTCAAGACAATAGGGACCTAGGTGGAATTTTCAAGCATAAGAAAGCTAAATGCAACTTGTTCAAACTATAGGGACCTCAAATCAATATTTTCAACCAATAGGGACCACAATGCAAAATAAAACAAGATCAAGGATAAATGATGCAATAGTACCTATATCATCAAGGAAAGAGTTAGCAACAACAACACAACAATATAAAATCCGAAGCATATAATTGAAGCAACTAAACATCAAATATCCGAAATTAAAACATAGCATACTAAACCAATTATCCAAATCATACCAAATATAGCAATAAAGTCCTAAATATCCAAAACATGGATCCAGGCGAAACCCTATTCCGAGGTGTACCGCGATTACTGTGCGGTGTACCGCACTGTAGAATATGTTTGCGAATAAACTGGGCGAAAGATAAAGAAAATAACAAAGACAGAAACCCTGGATCGCGGTGTACCGCGGAGTGGTCCGGTGCACCGCAAAAACGTTCGGTGAAGTGAACAAGAAGGAATTTTTTGGTTCTTTTAAAAACACCCGAAACACATTCGAAACTTTCCCAATAGATTCGGAATGGTATAAGATAATTTTTGTTTTGAAAAGAATCACAAAGTAAACCCCGAAAACACATAAAACAGTTTATTACACAAATACCCCTATATTTTCTAAAAAATTCGAAAAGACCCAAAATCAAAGTTAAGCAATTTTAAGTATGAAAAGGTCAAGACAAACAAGATATTTTCACAATAGGGAATAAACCACATAAGCACATAATGAAGCACAACATATAGATAGTAAGGCTAAACAAATTCATGCAAATGAGTTAATGACCAATAATGGATTAATTTCCCATAAATCTATGCATAAAAACATTTTTGAAATGCTATGGGAAATGCAAAAGATTATCGGAAAAATATTTTGAAAAACAATTTCTTTAAAACTCACCCTTACTAAAAGACATGAAAATGCAAATTTGTGTTCAAAGATAAATTGAGATTTGAAAGTGAAAACTAGTATCTTTGATCTTTCTTCCCTTTTGTCAACGATAAAAAGAATCAATAGGCACTTTTGAAAGATATAAAAACTTTTAAGAATAAAAAGTGCAATTTATAACCGTTGAGGGACTAAAAAGCAATTTCACATAGTAGGGACTAAAAATGCAATTTTTCAAAAATAATGAACTAAAATGGCAAATTTTACATGTGAAAGATTATGAAGTCCAAACTATGACACTTTGAAGAATTTAATAAATATGAGGGGTCAAAGTGCAATTTTGAAAATTGTGGGAACTAAAATGCAATTACCAAAATTCTAAGAGATAAAGTGCAATAATATGATTCAAGAGATTTTGATGCAATATCATTTATAACATAGAAACAATGATTAGTAACACAAGATAATATCCAAGGATAAAACATGATAAACACAACTAATCAAATCAAAACCAAATCATAATTATAAACACAAGCCATAAGGAGGAACGCAAAAAATATATACGAGATAAAGAAAAGAAATCACCGGATTTTCCTTTTTCGAGATTTGAGTGTTCTTTCGTATATTAATTCTTCCATTTGTTTCCTCCAAGCAAAGTAACGATCACCTACAAAGAAATGGAGGTTGTGTAGAAAACAACTCTTCCAAAAGATTAAATTCCAAATCGTTTACTCTACTAACGGTTAAGCTATTCACGTAGAGTTAGGCTCTGATACCAATTGAAAGTCCTAGAGGGGGGGTGAATAGGATTACTAATAAGATTAATGCCTAATTAAAAAATCTTTTGTACAATTAAAAGTTTAACAAAGAAACTTCTAAGTCAACTAATATATCAAACTCCTAAGGGATCATACAATGGATAAGCTAAGAGGTTCGATATATAAGTGAGACAAGTAAAGCGAGTTTCTAATCTCTTACTACTCTAGATGACAATATGTTAGATAAACTAGATAATCAATATCACAATATTCATGCTAGCATATTATCAAACATATAAAGTGCGGAAAGTAAATAGAGTAGGGATAGAAAGATACACACGATTTATAGTGGTTCGGTTTCCCTACATCCACTACCTAAGGAAGCCTCCTTAGGATTTCAAGCTTTTCACTAAGCTCCCGTGTCTCTCTTAACCGGGTCGAGAACACAATAACCCTTACAACCTCTTCGATAACACGAAGGACAAACACTTGTGCTATCGCAACACAAGGACAAACTCTTCGAAACCACGAAGGACAAACACTTGTGTAATCACAACACAAGGATACCAAGTATACTCCCTATACTTGAATTCTCTCTTAATCTATCTATTACAAGACCTAGACTTAAGAGGATAGATACAAAGTGTTTAAAGGGGTGCAAACAACTTTGCTAGATAATCTCCTAAAGAGTAGATATAACTATAAGCATGTAAACTCCTCTTTGGTATATAATAACTTTGAAGCTCCTTGGATTAACTCCTTAATTGAGTGGATATGACAATTATAGCTCTTGACACCTTCTTGGATGATAACAATTAAGCCCCTAAGTGTATATGGGTTGAAGGTGTAGTTGTAGCATTGAAAGACCTTCAATTTATAGCTGCAAAATGCTCCCAACGGTCATATGATTTGTCTCCAACGGATATATTAATATGTCCAACGGATCTATTCCTTTTGTCTTCATTTTGCTGCAGGAAAACCTTACTCGCGGTGTACCGCGGATATGGTGCGGTGTACCGCACAACTCAACGTGTTGATTTCATAGCATACTGACGGGCTACCCCATGCACCGTGCTCCTGGTCCGTGCCTCAGTCCGGTGTACCGCGCTTCAGTCCGGTGTACCGCACACTTTCTTAGCTTACTGGTCGGACTAGCCTATGCACTGCGTCTCTGGTCCGTGGCATTGCGGTGTACCGCAGGTGTACTCCGGTGTACCGCACCAAAGGTTTAAGACACCTTCTAGTGAGTATATCTTTTACTATGATGCTCGGATTAGAAAACCTTCTTCACGAGAGTTGTAGAGAACATCATTCTTATAAACTTTGTAGTTGATCACTAAAGCTAATTCTCAATGTACACAACGATAAGGTTAATAGCATTTGTATGAGAATTAGTTTCTTAAGATAAAACAATAAAGCTTTGATCTAAATGATAAAGAATGTGCTTTTTGATGAATTAGAGTGCAAGATAGAATGTATATAACAATAGTAATTAGCACACTAAACACAAGAGGATTTGTCACATTAAAACAACCTATTAAGGGAGGCTATATGCCAACAATCTCCCCCTTTTTTATGATGACAAATCCTTCACTAAAACACCCTAGGAATGATATGAAAGTATAAGCTCTTAACAAATATAGCTCCCCCTCACAATAAACATTAAGGTAAAAATGAATATAAGATATGAAATGCATTTGTGAGTATTAAAAAGTGCAAATTTGAAAGTTTTAGTGCACATATTTCTCCCCCTTTGTCTTCATCAAAAAGATGGGATAATAAAATAAAACCAAAACAACTAAACATAGAAGAGCTAAAACTCAAGTGAATAGATTTTGAAAAACAACATAGAGAGATCAAGGGTTAAGAGCATTTTAAAACATTTTAATTTTGAAATGCATAAAGATTAACAATGTAAAGCATGAAACAAGATGAAGGAAAGATATAAGGGATAAGAACGTTTTACCAACTTCTAGATCGGAAGATTATCATCTTATAAGCTTTCTATAAACGCAAACGATTAGTGCAATTATGAGATAAACAATTAACCAAGCATTTAAGTTTTTTAAAGATAATTTAAGAAAAAACTCCCCCTCACAAAATGCATAGAAAGTTTGTTTCAATTTTGAAAAAGTTTGACCAATAATTTTTCCCCTTTTTACCAATAAGAATATTTGAACCGATTTTAAGAGATCAAGGGGTAAAATTTTAATCTTTGAAAAGTATAAGGGTCAATATGCATTTTTCAAAAGTTTAGGGACTAAATGCAATTTTGAAAAATTTCAAGGACCTAAGTATAACTTTCTCAAGACAATAGGGACCTAGGTGGAATTTTCAAGCATAAGAAAGCTAAATGCAACTTGTTCAAACTATAGGGACCTCAAATCAATATTTTCAACCAATAGGGACCACAATGCAAAATAAAACAAGATCAAGGATAAATGATGCAATAGTACCTATATCATCAAGGAAAGAGTTAGCAACAACAACACAACAATATAAAATCCGAAGCATATAATTGAAGCAACTAAACATCAAATATCCGAAATTAAAACATAGCATACTAAACCAATTATCCAAATCATACCAAATATAGCAATAAAGTCCTAAATATCCAAAACATGGATCCAGGCGAAACCCTATTCCGAGGTGTACCGCGATTACTGTGCGGTGTACCGCACTGTAGAATATGTTTGCGAATAAACTGGGCGAAAGATAAAGAAAATAACAAAGACAGAAACCCTGGATCGCGGTGTACCGCGGAGTGGTCCGGTGCACCGCAAAAACGTTCGGTGAAGTGAACAAGAAGGAATTTTTTGGTTCTTTTAAAAACACCCGAAACACATTCGAAACTTTCCCAATAGATTCGGAATGGTATAAGATAATTTTTGTTTTGAAAAGAATCACAAAGTAAACCCCGAAAACACATAAAACAGTTTATTACACAAATACCCCTATATTTTCTAAAAAATTCGAAAAGACCCAAAATCAAAGTTAAGCAATTTTAAGTATGAAAAGGTCAAGACAAACAAGATATTTTCACAATAGGGAATAAACCACATAAGCACATAATGAAGCACAACATATAGATAGTAAGGCTAAACAAATTCATGCAAATGAGTTAATGACCAATAATGGATTAATTTCCCATAAATCTATGCATAAAAACATTTTTGAAATGCTATGGGAAATGCAAAAGATTATCGGAAAAATATTTTGAAAAACAATTTCTTTAAAACTCACCCTTACTAAAAGACATGAAAATGCAAATTTGTGTTCAAAGATAAATTGAGATTTGAAAGTGAAAACTAGTATCTTTGATCTTTCTTCCCTTTTGTCAACGATAAAAAGAATCAATAGGCACTTTTGAAAGATATAAAAACTTTTAAGAATAAAAAGTGCAATTTATAACCGTTGAGGGACTAAAAAGCAATTTCACATAGTAGGGACTAAAAATGCAATTTTTCAAAAATAATGAACTAAAATGGCAAATTTTACATGTGAAAGATTATGAAGTCCAAACTATGACACTTTGAAGAATTTAATAAATATGAGGGGTCAAAGTGCAATTTTGAAAATTGTGGGAACTAAAATGCAATTACCAAAATTCTAAGAGATAAAGTGCAATAATATGATTCAAGAGATTTTGATGCAATATCATTTATAACATAGAAACAATGATTAGTAACACAAGATAATATCCAAGGATAAAACATGATAAACACAACTAATCAAATCAAAACCAAATCATAATTATAAACACAAGCCATAAGGAGGAACGCAAAAAATATATACGAGATAAAGAAAAGAAATCACCGGATTTTCCTTTTTCGAGATTTGAGTGTTCTTTCGTATATTAATTCTTCCATTTGTTTCCTCCAAGCAAAGTAACGATCACCTACAAAGAAATGGAGGTTGTGTAGAAAACAACTCTTCCAAAAGATTAAATTCCAAATCGTTTACTCTACTAACGGTTAAGCTATTCACGTAGAGTTAGGCTCTGATACCAATTGAAAGTCCTAGAGGGGGGGTGAATAGGATTACTAATAAGATTAATGCCTAATTAAAAAATCTTTTGTACAATTAAAAGTTTAACAAAGAAACTTCTAAGTCAACTAATATATCAAACTCCTAAGGGATCATACAATGGATAAGCTAAGAGGTTCGATATATAAGTGAGACAAGTAAAGCGAGTTTCTAATCTCTTACTACTCTAGATGACAATATGTTAGATAAACTAGATAATCAATATCACAATATTCATGCTAGCATATTATCAAACATATAAAGTGCGGAAAGTAAATAGAGTAGGGATAGAAAGATACACACGATTTATAGTGGTTCGGTTTCCCTACATCCACTACCTAAGGAAGCCTCCTTAGGATTTCAAGCTTTTCACTAAGCTCCCGTGTCTCTCTTAACCGGGTTGAGAACACAATAACCCTTACAACCTCTTCGATAACACGAAGGACAAACACTTGTGCTATCGCAACACAAGGACAAACTCTTCGAAACCACGAAGGACAAACACTTGTGTAATCACAACACAAGGATACCAAGTATACTCCCTATACTTGAATTCTCTCTTAATCTATCTATTACAAGACCTAGACTTAAGAGGATAGATACAAAGTGTTTAAAGGGGTGCAAACAACTTTGCTAGATAATCTCCTAAAGAGTAGATATAACTATAAGCATGTAAACTCCTCTTTGGTATATAATAACTTTGAAGCTCCTTGGATTAACTCCTTAATTGAGTGGATATGACAATTATAGCTCTTGACACCTTCTTGGATGATAACAATTAAGCCCCTAAGTGTATATGGGTTGAAGGTGTAGTTGTAGCATTGAAAGACCTTCAATTTATAGCTGCAAAATGCTCCCAACGGTCATATGATTTGTCTCCAACGGATATATTAATATGTCCAACGGATCTATTCCTTTTGTCTTCATTTTGCTGCAGGAAAACCTTACTCGCGGTGTACCGCGGATATGGTGCGGTGTACCGCACAACTCAACGTGTTGATTTCATAGCATACTGACGGGCTACCCCATGCACCGTGCTCCTGGTCCGTGCCTCAGTCCGGTGTACCGCGCTTCAGTCCGGTGTACCGCACACTTTCTTAGCTTACTGGTCGGACTAGCCTATGCACTGCGTCTCTGGTCCGTGGCATTGCGGTGTACCGCAGGTGTACTCCGGTGTACCGCACCAAAGGTTTAAGACACCTTCTAGTGAGTATATCTTTTACTATGATGCTCGGATTAGAAAACCTTCTTCACGAGAGTTGTAGAGAACATCATTCTTATAAACTTTGTAGTTGATCACTAAAGCTAATTCTCAATGTACACAACGATAAGGTTAATAGCATTTGTATGAGAATTAGTTTCTTAAGATAAAACAATAAAGCTTTGATCTAAATGATAAAGAATGTGCTTTTTGATGAATTAGAGTGCAAGATAGAATGTATATAACAATAGTAATTAGCACACTAAACACAAGAGGATTTGTCACATTAAAACAACCTATTAAGGGAGGCTATATGCCAACATTTAGTGGCGCCACAGAACCTTCCGCGGAGGAGACAACAACTTGTACCTGATCCTATTCCATGTTCACCTGCTGTAATGAACCTCGATCAGCTGTAGATAGGCGTGGATCCAGGAGAGGTTGTCCAACAGGTCCAGATTTTGTAGCAGTTTCCAGTCCAAATAACTGCCATACCATACCTGGGATTTTATAGTTTAACAACAGGCGTGGAATATCTTCTGTACCAGCTCCACAAATAGCACATTGTCTTGAATCAGTTACACCTCTTTTATACAGATTTTCCATAGTTGCCAAGCGATTCAAGGCCACTTTCCATAGGATAAAACGAAACTTTTGCGAGCATTTCAACTTCCACACTAGCTCCCACTTAAAAGATGTATCCTTTGTGGTATTTTCTATGCTATCATAGCCGATTTAACCGTAAAAACGCCAGAAGCTTCGAATCGATACACGAATTTAACCCCTGACTGCCCAACTAGTTCAACAACACCATCCTGAAGGACCTTGCGCCCGACTAAAATGACTTTGCAAATGCTAGAGTCGTTTACTTTTTGTTCTCGGTTTAATACTCCATCCTTAAAATACTTCACTTTGAGAATATTAATCCATGCCACATTTTGACCTTGTTGTAAAATCTTCCACCCGAGCTTTGCTAGCAAAGCTAAAATGTAACTTTCCACATTTCTAATCCCAAGGCCTCCCACCTCCTTCTGATTGCAAACTTGTTCGCACGCAACCCAATGTAACTTCCTATCCGATTCCAATGACCCCCATATGAAGTTTCTTACAACTTTATCATTTCCCCCACAAACGTACTTCGGAAGCTTCATTACTTGCATCTAATAAACCGGAATCGCACTTAGCACGGATTACGCCAATACGACTCCACCAGCTAACGACAATGTCTTGGTTTTCCATGTAGCTAGCTTTCCTCGCATCTTTTCCACAATTTTCTTGTAAAACCCTTTTGGTAACCTCCCCGATAGGATAGGTGTCCCTAGGTATGTACCAAAAGAATCACTATGACAGAACCCGCTCGCCTCAGCTCAATCTTGTTGTACTTGCTCCGATACATTCTTTGAGAAGTAAATGAGTGACTTTTCAGCACTAACGGATTGGCCACCCTCATCACAAAATTTATTCATCGTCTCCTGAATTAACTTTACCTTCAATAAATAGGATTCACTAAACAAAATTAGATCGTCAGCAAAAAACCAATGAGATAACTTCGGGCCCTGTCTACCCATCCTAATCGCCTCCCATCTTCCAACATCACATAACTCCTGAATTAAAAGGGAGAGCCTCTCCATACACATAACAAATATATATGGTGAATGGGGGTCTCCTTGGCGGTTACCACGGTATGGTCTAAAAGGTGTCAATGGCTCTCCATTCCACAAGATACGCATTTCATTTTCCTTCATACTAGACATAATTAAATATATCCAGGACCCTGGAGAGACCGAAATGCCTAATTGTGTCTTCGATAAATTCCCATCTTATTTTATCGTACACTTATGCAAGATCTATTTTAATCGTCGTGATACCGTTCTTCCTTTGAAGCTACCACATCCTGTGATCAACCTCACATACAAGAACTATATTATCTATCGTCGAAACCTGGTAAGAAGCTACTTTGACAAGGACCAATGATATTAGATAGTATAGGCCTAAGTCTATTGACCATTGCCTTCATTATAAATTTAACTGGAGAATTAATCAAACTAATAGGACAAAATAAACGTACCCGGTTCAGGTCTGACACTTTTGGAATAAGGTGTATAAGAGTACCATTCAGACCCGAAGGAAAATGACCAATGCTTACTGTGTCTTGAACCATTTTACATACCGAGGGATCCACCGTGACCCAGCATTTCTGATAAAAGGCCGCTGACATGCCATCAGGACCCGGTGCTTTCGTTGGGTTTGATTGAAAAACCAATTATTTTATCTCATCATCCGAAAAAGGTCTTTCTAATTCACGAGTTACCTCTGATTCGATTGGACCCACTTGCGGTAGCGTGAACACTCCATCATGATCCCCAGGCTTCTCGTATAAAGACTCAAAATATTCACTTACCAAAACCTTCAATTCCTCTTCACCCTCTATCCAGATATCTAGATCATTCAACTACCTCGTACAATAATCCTTTTTCTTCCTAATAGAAACTGCAAGTTGGTAGAACTTAGTGTTTCTTTCACCCGAGTATATCCATTTCTCTTTTGACTTTTGAAAATACATAATCTATTCCTATTCAAGTACACTTTCATATTCATTAATTAACTGAATACCCAACTGGCATAGCGAAGAATTATACGATCCTTGTAGTAATTTTATTATACCCTTGATTCTTGCATTTAAAATTCTCTTCCTTTTATGTAAATCGCCAAATACATCCATTTTCCACTTTCTCAACTGACTCTGGATTGCTACTATGCTATCTCCCAAATCACTATTATTACCATCCCATTTTCTATTTATGAAATCCCGGAAATCCTTGTGAAGGCACCAAGCTGTCTCAAATCTAAAGCGGTGAGTATTAACCTTTAATCTTTCTGATGGACATAGTTGGATAAGGATCGGCATATGGTCAGAATGAACCCTTGCCAAATGAGTAACGTGTGCATTTGGAAAAAGATCATGCCACTCCACATTACCATTTCCCCATCTAACTGCTCCATAATTATTTGTCCCGAGTTCCATGAATCACACCAAGTGTAGCGCGGTCCTTCGAAACCCAAGTAAATTAATCTGCAACTGTGTCTCCATTCCTAAAACCGTTCCATTCTCCTTGTTACACCTTTAGTCCCACCTCTTTTGTCTATCTCTAAACCTACTTGATTAAAATCGCCAGCCACAAGCCAGGGGTTTTGGAGGTTATGAAAAGCGTGATGAAATGCTTCCCATAAAATTTCTCTCTCCTTGTATGCTGGGTTTGCGTATATTGCTGAAAATATACATGGCTTACGCCCAGCTTGACTTATTTCTACATTCACTACTTGATGACCCGCAGATAAAATTTTAACTGTCATATTCAAATCGTTGCATAGTATCCAAATACCTCCACAGTAGCATTACGAATCTACTCTAATCGAGTTGTCTTTCTGTAGGGAATTAATTATATTATCTACAGTGAGTCCGCTAACTCGAGGTTCCACTATTACTGTGAGCCAGACCCTATTACTTATCATCATATCGTGTTATACACGACGAAACCTAGGCTTTGGTGCACCATAGCAATTCCAAACTAAGATATTAAGGGGCTGTTTCGTAAGACCCCACGGATTACTTTCACCAATTGAACAATTCATTAATAATAGAATATTAAAATGTCGTACCTGATTGGCGCATCAGGCCCAAGGGTCCATTACCGTGTCCTCATCCTTGGTCTCTTCCTTCAGCTTAATCTGTTGTTGTGCTTCCTGGGAATCCTCAATCTGGTTGTCTAGCCACATGAAGTCTCCTTCACCATCACGCGCCGCTCCTCCCAAGATGGGTCCGGCGGCATGGCAGCAATTGTCATGAAATTTTGCTGCTGTAGAATTAATGAATCCGAGCCTCCAACAGCTTCATTCTCGGCATCAGGGGGTTCAGACCCTAAAATATTTTTAATTGCAGTCTGGTCCCTATTTAAATTCACATTCTCCTCAATTACAATCTCCACCAAGCTCCCTTCTTCTGCATTAACATCCGACCCTTTTCCGCCCTCACTCAATTCAACAAAAATATTTTTTGTCACAGCATTATTTACTACCTTATCCGAAACCTTCTGGCTTCCTTTAGTAACATTATTTATCCTCCCACGAGGTGCCATATTACTTATCTTATTTAGTTCTTCCGCCCCAAAATCAATTACCTCTACTACATCCTCTAATGTCTTGCTTTGCTCAAAGTTTGGCGATGCTATCACATGATGTCCCTTAGCACCATTTCCAAACTTGCTATTCGAGCTAGCCTAACTCACTCCCTTTACCTTATTATTACCTGACTTTGTTCCCGAACTTTAGCCCTTACTGTAAGTGCTCTGTGAAAAATTCACCCCCTACAAAGCACCATCTTCCATGCGTAACACTTCAAAACAAGAACCCAAGCCATTTTGTTGTAAAGATTTGTTAGCGTTATTCGAGCCTCCTTTCCCATCACCTCTATTACCTCTCCTAACCGTCATCCATTCCCCATATTTTTCTTTGCTAACTGGGGCTTTCGCTCTACTGGCATTGGTAACCACACGATCTACCAACACACTTTAGCTTCCTTCCGTCATATTAGTTACATTAGGTGGACAATTTTCTTTTCTATGCCCAAAACTTCCACAACCAAAACAAATTAGATAAAGTACTTCGTATTCGACTTTGCAAACTTCCGAACCAATTCTTACTTCCGATTCCAAGGGTTTTTCCAAATCTAGTTCAATAGCTAAGCGCTCGTAATTTCCCCAAAGTCTCCCTTTTGTCATAGGATCGATTTTAACTGTCCTTCCAAGTTTATCCCCAATTTTTCTCAATATCCTAACCGTATAGTTGTGCATACCCACGTTCGATATCCTAACCCAAGTCGTTGTTGTTGTTATTGAGTTGCTTAATGCATTAAAATTCGGAGTCCATTCCCTTACTATGAGGTAGTGGTCCAGCACCATCCACGACCCACCCGAAATCGCGAAGTTAAAGTCCTCTCTTTCACAAAATTTCACCATATAGTAGACATGTCCTACATCTACTAATTCCAGGGGTCCAGACGGGTTCCAAATTTGTCTTAGCTTAGTTGACAAGTAAGTGAATCCTACTTCCCTCCCTAATAATCGGATTACAGCGGTATTCCGCCAACGGTGAACTCCTTCTTGTATTTCCTGTCTTGTACGAAAAACAGTGTGGATAGAATCATTCACAATTTCCTCATCATATTCTATTAATCCTTATAGTTCTAGGAATTCATCCTCCCCAGGGCCGGCCCAAGAAACCAAAATATACTTAGTTACCAAAAGCAAAATTAATTCTTTGGGCCTTTTATAACTATAAAAAATTATTTTAATAAAATTAGGGCCCTTTTCTATAAAGAAAAAAATTGGGCCTAAAGCGGCCGCCTTGGTAGCCTTACCCAAGGGCCGACACTACTCCCCCATATCATTACCAACCTTAATTTCATTTGTATCTTCAATGATAGGTATTACTACATTGTTTCCTGTAACAGTTCATTTCCATCCACTTAAATTTGGCCTAACAAGAGGTTTTGAATTATTACTTGTAAATACTTCTTCTGTGACTGGATTAGCGCTGATAGGGAGCCCTCTAACTGGCGTTATGGTCTTATTTCCTGTCGGCTCCCTCACAGAAGCCGCCTCAGAGGTGGAGCGATGGCGCTTGCCCCCATGGAGGTCCCTGACCGCATCAGTTAATTTTGGGAAATCTTCCCTTGTCTGCTCATTGATTTTTTCGATTATTTCAGTACCAGGAGGCAAGGCTTCTTTAATTCGATCGTTGGACTCCATTACAGCGTCTTCTGATAGTGCAGGTGGTTTCTCTGGCGGGATGATGTCGCCGACCAGGAGCGATGGCAGTGTACTCATGTTACCGTTTGATAAAGATAATTTTTAGTTCCTAACTTTGTGGAGCATTTTAGACTAAGTTAGAGCGTAAAAGTGTCATAGTGTCTCCTTTTGATATTACTTTTGATAAGTGTTCTAAAAATCGGTCGATGCGGCCTCCTAGCGGCGCTTAGGTGCTAGAAGGTAGCGTAACTTTCAGAACTGGCCCAGACGGCCTCTAGGCGGTTCTAGAAGGTCCTAGGCGGGTTTAGGCGGCGCTTAGACGACCTGAAGCTAAAAGATATAAAAAAAATATATTTTTTAATACAAAAAATAAAAAAAAATTATTTTTTAACACAAAAAAATTAAAATATCTATTTTAAAAATTATATAAACCCAAAAAAATATTTAAATAAATATCAAAACCGCCTAGCAAGGAAACGTCTAAGCGCTCGAGGTGGTCGAACAACCGCCTATCGCCTTTTAGAACACTGCTTTTGATCATATGCTCATCTTCTAATTATTTCTTTTCATTTTATCAACAATTAAAAAACTCCATAACCATAGTTCACGAATCGTCGTGAACAAAATAATTTTTTTTGTATGGTGTATTATATCGAAGCGTAAATCATAACGATTCAGATATTATTTTTAAAATATAATATATTTAAAATATATTATATTTGATATCGTGTTTATGAATACAAATATAAAAAAGGGATTATATTACCATCTACACACCAAATCTAACAATAATATCCCTCTTCCATCCCCTAATTTAATATTTCCTTTAAAAATCCCATAAATAATCATAGTTTCTTTTTTTACCTTCTTTTTATTATCTTTTGTTTTTATTATTCCCTTCCTTTTTCTTTTTTCTAATTTTATATTTATATCTCGTTCTCTCACCTATATATGCGCTCTCTTTTAATTATTTCTTGTCTGGAATATCAACAATTAAAAAAAACTCCATAACCATAGTTCACGAATCGTCGTGAATCGAAATAATATTTTTTTGTATTGTGTATTGTATCGAATCGTAAATCGTAACGATTCAGAAATTATTTTTAAAAATATGATATATTTAATATATATTATATTTGATATCGTGTTTATGAATACAAATGTAAAAAAGGGATTATTACCATCTACATCCCAAATCTAACAATAATATCCCTCTCCATCCCCTAGTTTAATATTTCCTTTAAAAGTCCCCTAAATAATTATAGTTTCCTTTTTTACTCCCTTTTTATTTTCATTTTCTTTTATTATTTCCCTATTTTTTCTTTTTTTCTAGTTTTATTTTTATATCTCTTTCTCTCTCCTATACCTATGCTCTCTTCTCTCTCCTCCACCCTCTTCTCTCTGCGGATTTGTGTCTCGTTCTATCACTGGAATACTTTGATTTTTTGATGCAATTCAAGCTCGTTTGATCATCTTATCAGCTAGGTAATATATATATAAGGATTTTTATGATACAAGATTCCTCTCTAAAAACTATAGAAAGGAGAAAAAGTACTTCTAATATTAGACTTTTATATGTTTCTCTTATCGAAATTTCATCCAAAAGATACTTTTTCTTTTGTTTATCTAAAAGGATACTTCTTTACTTTATTAACAATCATAGTGATAGTAATTTAATCATTAAAAATTAAAAAAAGGTTTATCATTTTTTTATTTGAATGTCTTATGCCATGAAGTTTGGATCCTCAACTTCCCTTATATAGGATTTGATCAAACACACCCCCACCCCTCCCTAATACTTTGTAATGGTCACCCCGTATAAAAAGAAGAAAACTATTTTTGTTTTGTCATGCTTGGCTTTCTAAATATTCTTGTGTATATGTTATATATTTCTGAGATGAATGAGTCTATCCACTTTGTTGTTCCCTCCCATTTAGGATTTCCAAAGAGGCTAGGTAAATGCAGAAGAACAATACTGAAATAAAAACAATATATATGTAAGAAACAACATTTTCTTAATACCATTAGTGAAAGAATTAGCAGGCCTAATGAGAGAAAATCCTCCAGATTAAGTCGACCCTTCTCTTACCGATTCTCCATTATCTCTTTTTAGGTTGGGAAATAATGGATCTTCGAGGAGAAATAAATACTGACCTATACACTACTATACACATGGTCATTCACGACCACGCCTTTAGAGAGGACAACCATGTCATCGCTAAAGATATACTCCTGTGCAAGGAAGGTTATTAGCAAGGATGATTGTTTTCGCCTATGTAAATTTGGTTTTTCGGGGATTAAAAAGAATTTGAAATTAAAATCAGTTTTCGCCATTGTACTTATCTTCGGCGACGACGTTTTTGTACCCGTCATTAAGTATCATTTGAGAGGACATATAAGGTCTTTATCGAACAAATGTCATCACTAAATGACGAGTATAAAGCTGCCAGTGGGCAAAAAATCATTAATGGTGATATTTACCTTAAAAAACCCTTATCCTTAAATGCTTCCATTTTTCCCAATCCATAACTTGTGATCGGCCCCATCATTAACGAAACTTCCCTACTGCATCGTACACGTATGAGTCCCACTTTCAATCAAAAAATCCATCAAATTCTCCAAATTAGGTATTTACAAAAATTTAATCTTTTTTATTTTTTGTTTAAATTAAGTAATTTTTGTATTATGCTTTGATTATAGAAATACAATATGTATTATTGAGTTTATTTAAGGTGTTATCATGTATATTATTTGTATATAATTTTTATTTTTTAAATTTATTTAATTATTTTTATTTGGTTACAATTATAATTTAATGTTTAACTCGATTCAAATAATGGATCTAGTTATGTATAAGAGTTAGATTAAATCAAATAATATCATTATGAGGGAATAATTGTCGTGTGTGGGAAATTTTATTAGTTTTGCAAAAGAATACATGAATATATCTGGTAAAATATTTTGTCCGTGTAATCATTGTTTTAAAATCGAAAATTTCATATTGCCGATGTTAGAGCAGATCTTTATAAATGGGAGATTATGGTCATCGTATTAGGTTTGGACAAAACACGGGGAAGAAGAAGTGATTTTCATGAATAACCCAGTTGTAGATAATGAAATGTTAAATATGTTGAATGATACAAGACCCACTATTGAAGTTGGGGGCCACTACCGTGACACGGATATAGGTGACATAGTTGTACCCCGGTTCTACTACGATGGGTTTCTTGAATTTCATAGCCAAGTTAATGCATGTAAAAGTGAAGACCAAGTGGACACACTTTTTTTACCGAACTTCTTCAGTTGTTGTGTTGTGTTTTTCCATAATGTCATACTTTACCGTCTTCTTATGAGGGGTGCAACAAAAAGCTGAAAAGTTTGGGCATGTGATACATCACGAGTGGTGAAACATAACATTGATGTTATGCATTATGAGAAGAATGTGTGTAATAGTTTGATCTGTACAGTGGTTGATTTAGATGGGAAAAAAACAAAGATAACGTAAAAGCGAGAAAATATCTGAAAGATATGGGTATCAGGAAAGATTTATGGTTGATCGATAACCGAGGAACAACGATACTAGCAGAGACAAAGTATGCGAAAGCGATGTGTATTTCAGGATTGGTTGAAGGCGTAGAAATTTCCAAATGGATTCGCTTCTAGTCTGGAAAAAAACGTTCGAAGTGATTTGGGGAAGATATTTGGTATGAAATCCGCAATTGTCATATATTGATGCAATGTATTTTCGTGGCTAGGATTCTTGAGCTAATTGAGAATAAATCGATTAGCAATCCGATTATTGGGTTGTGCAACGTGTTCTTAAATATTTGTAAAAAGAACGTAAGTAACTAGACTCGGGAAAATCTGAAGTGGTCGAGCTTTTGTTCAAGTTGAAGAATCCTTCTTTTTTCTTTGATTGTCGTACACTTGTATAAGGAAACTAATTTAGGAGGTCTGGTTCAAATGCATTGGACGTACCCGTTTGAAAAGTACATGAAAAAAATTAAAGAATATATTCAGAATTAGGCCTGGCCTGA
The DNA here is from genome assembly GCA_029959085.1 of Nemophila menziesii. Lineage (NCBI taxonomy): Eukaryota > Viridiplantae > Streptophyta > Magnoliopsida > Boraginales > Hydrophyllaceae > Nemophila > Nemophila menziesii. The sequence goes on from JARWIR010000001.1 coordinate 145,293,648, forward strand.
GGGTTCAATCGCCAAGGGATACATTGTAAAGGAAACATTGACTTGTATCTCGGTACCTTCAAGAAGAAAGAACGAAATTCAGCAATTAGGTAGATACGGCGAGACGATTCTTGACCCCAAATAAATTACCGTGTTTAAGAGTCAATGTTAGCCAATCGGTATAGTTTTGTAATTTACCATTCAAAGAGAAGAAACATATCGATTGGTTTATCCTTCTTAATTGCGATGATATCCAAGCCTATATGATGTAGGTAATTAGAGTAAAACATTTTATCTTATTTTATGAATTTTTATACTATTCTTTATGTTTAGGGAACATAAGTCCACGCTACAACTCCCTTATATAGAAAAAATCATCGAGTGAATTTTCGTCGATAGTTCTTGAAAAAGGTATTTAAGTTCTTAATTTTTTTAATTACTTCGTCTATATTACAACTAATAATTGGTTTGTGGATAGGTTCATTCAATGCGCGAAGCTGGTGATCCACTTGCTTCTGATGAAATGGTTTTGTTGGCCAACATGTCGAATGGCCCCGTATATAGATATGATTCTTGTGTTGTGAACATGGTCAAATGGGTTTGTGACAAAGGAGAAATAAGAGTAACTCCGGATTACGGAGTATGTACTATCACAGGTGGAGAAACTTATTATGGTGAGTTAGTCGAAATTGTGGATGTGGAATTCACTAGTTGGTGTTCAGTTTTGTTTTTCGAGTGTAAATGGTATAACACCGACGTGAGAAAAAAAGGAAATTGGAACACATGCAACAATGACCAACACAAGTTCTTTCTAGTGTAGTGAAGAACCCTACATTTTAACTACTCGAGTAAAAAATGTCATTTATATCGATGAATTGATGCGAGGAATACGCAAAAGTGGTGGAAGTTGTTTGGGAAGCAAATGATCAACACAGATGGAGCCCCAATTTATGGAGTGTAGAATCAATATCTACTGGTCTAGATCCGATCACAATTCATTTGGTAATATGGACTTGGACTTGGAATACGCGTTATTGTTGTTGACTACTGGTTAAGGGATAATGATTGATCTTTCCATGTATGATCTTAGAACCAGGAACTTAATTGAAGTCGATGATGAAGTACATGATGACATGTTGGATGATTATGAGACTGAAAAGGAGACTATATATATATATATATATATATATATATATATATATATATATATATATATATATATATATATATATATCGATAGCGATGACGATAGCATAAGAATTGATAGGTACGAGACTGGCTAGATGTTTCGAGAGTTTCCATCATTTTGTAATCTTATATAAATAATTTACTTTCAGAATGTTTTTTATTTTGGATTGTTTATGTAATTGGTGTTAGTATTTTTGATACATATCTTGATGTTGGGGTATTGTTATTTAACAAGAAAAATAATTGGTAAATTAATTTATTAAGAAAAAGGAAAAAAAATAGGCTCATTAGCGAGGACATGTCCTCGCTAATGATTAAAAACTCCACGCAAAAGATTGCTCTCATTTGTGAGGAGTTCTTCATGACGAACTCCTTGCCAAACACGCACTTGTCATTAGAGAGGACAAAGTCTTCTCCAATGATAATAATTAAAAGTTTGAGTCACACATTTGGCGCTTTTCTATCCCACGTAACTTTTCAACTCCTCATTTGTGAGGACAAATATCCTCGCTAAAGATAACTTCTAAATAAGCCGAAGAGGCTTCGAGCCCGTTTGGGATTGTTTTTTAAAACAATCACTTGAAGATATTTTAGATTCTAATAATACTGTAGACCTTTAAAATCACTTTTAGGAAAAGCACTAGCTAGGTGATTATTAAAAAAATCACTTAAAGTGATTTTGGATGTCAAAAGTATTTTTTAATATTATTTAAAAATATTAAATTTTAATTGAAAAGCGTTTTGGCTCTAAAATAATCAATTCCAAACGGACACTTCCTCTTCTTTCATAACTACACCACACTTAAATAAATTCCGAGCACCAATAACTCCGGCGAGCTACCAAGCGATTCCAACAGTGGAATATTAATAACAAACAATAAATTCTAAAAATATAATCATAGATTACAAAAATCAATAATTTGTAAAATTTTAAAAAAAAACCTAAGGCCCGGTCTGGTTTGTGAAAACATTTTAGTTTTTATTTTCGGAATATATTTTCAAAAAATAATTTTCATTTTCTTTTCAATTTTTTAAAAAAATATGGAAAACGTCGTTTTCACGTTCTCAAATATAGCAGTGTTTTCATAAAATATTCCAGAAAACTGTTTTCATTTTCTCTAGCCAAACACATTTTTATTAGTATTTTGGAAAGTATAGAAAGTGAAAACAGAAAATTCCCATTATTTTCACAAACCAAACCGGAATTAATGATCTTTTGTGTGTGTGATTATTTGTTTTTGTGAATGGTAATGGCTAACTGGAGTTTTTCATCTGATTATCAAGGTATGTTTTCTCCAATTTATTTTTAAATTTTCAGAAATTAATTTCATTTATTATGTTTTGTTAATTCTAAAATTTTGTGGTAGTGTTTTAATGTTAATGTATTGCTTATTTTGTTGAAATCACATATTTTGTTTTGTAAGAATTTCGTAATTTATTAGTTGGAGGATTGAGTGATATATTACGGTTAACATTGTGTAGTTTTGGAATAATATAGGACAATTGTGTAATTTTTAATAAATGTAGAGAAATTATGTAATTTTGGAATAATACAAGGAAATTGTATAATTTTGAGTAAATGTAGGGCTTAAAATGTATTGGAAAATATAGGGATTAAAAGTAAATTTAAATAAAAAATAGAATTTAATATTAATTTTTGATAAAATATAATTTTAATAAATAGGACATAAATGTAATTTATATAATTATTTGGGCCTTAGTGTACTTTTTAGAAAATTCAAGGGTTTAAAAGTAATTTAAAGAGAATTTTCCAGTTTGAAAGTAATTTAAATAATTATTTTGGCTTTAGTGTAGTTTTTAGAGAATTTAGGGGGTTTAAAAGTAATTTTTAAAGATTTAGGGGTTTGAAAGTAATTTAATAGTTATTTGGGCCTTGTTGTACTTTTTAGAAAATTTAGGGGTTTAAAAGTAACATTCGAGAATTTAGGGGTTTAAAAGTAATTTAATAATTTTTTGGGCCTTATTGTATATTTTAGAAAGTTTAAAGGATATTGTTAGTTTAAATTGATATGAAATACATATGACAACAGTTATATCCCAGGATCACAGAGGTGATAATAACTGGCAAGATCCTTTCCGCAACTCGAATCAGCCGATATTAGGTTGTAACGCGTCGGGAATGATTTTTTTTTATTAATTTGGTATGGTTTTTAATTTATTTATTAATCAGGTATTTTAACAAGGAAAAAGGCCCAAAAGCCTAGGGGTTGTACAACACTAGCATCCCCGTAGATTTCTGCATCTTCGATAAGACTTGGAATTTGGCAAGCGTGTATGAGAAACACGTGAGCCAGGTTCTCAATCTCACGATCCGAGAGAAGGTGACCCTTGTTACGAGAGTTGGGCAGAGGTCTCCACCGAGTTGCAACGCCTAGTTTGGAATCGATTACGCGTAATTTTTCTAATCTTAATATTTAATCTTTCTAATTCCCACTATATATATATAACTGTAATCATTGAAGATATTTGTGAACATGATTTCTTCAGATCGATGATTGGATGTAGAGGCCGGATTGGTCGAGGATCTCGGACAACATAGACGGCGGTTGTTCCCAGTGCTGCAATGATTATAAACACAGGATGAAGACGAGTTACTATCTTAAGGGTAAAATGTTGAATGACCAGACCCCGGAGAATTGGGAAGCCATATTAAGATGTGGGAGACAGAGAAGAGTAAGGTAATAATATTGGCTTGTTTTATAATTTATAGTTATATATATACTTTATTAATATAATAAATTTGTTTTGTTTTAAAAAAACAGAATTAGGCTAAAACAAATAAGAATAACCGGTCCAAGCAAAAACACCCAAGTAGCGCAAGCTCAAGGATTTGCTTGGACAAGGGAGGAGATGTTTGTGGTAAGTAACACAGCTCAGTGCTTTTTAACATTGACTAAACCTAACACCTTTATACTTTACTGAAAAATGAGGGGAGAAGAACCAGGTGGTTCTTCGAGTACCAGTGGAGGGTCAAGAGCAGGAGTTACCCCTTCCCTGGATGGCCGACTTCTTCTTCGATATCAGCTATGACAAGTAAAAGAATGAGTGGAGGATGGAATCGTATATATGAGATCAAATATAAGTATATAAATACGATTTCAATTATTTATTTTGAGTTTGAAATTAAATTAAATATTTTTTATTTATTTCATGTAACATGACGTACAGAGAGCCGTTCATGCGTGAAAGAGTCAAAGAATCCCATACTCAATCTGGTTCGTCGTCATCTACACTGTACCCCATGCAAAAGGATCAGGTGGAGGCGGTAAAGGATGCAGCTTGACAAGGTATGGGTGAAAGGACCCGGATTTGGATCACCAGAGTTGGAGTGCCTCCCAAGACTAAACATTCGAGAAATGCTACTAATCAGCCATCCGATAATATGGTCCGGGACTTTGACGGGATAATAGGGAACATCAACGAATATCTTATCTCAGTGGACAGGGATCCATTCATTCTAGAGGACGAAAGATCTCGATCCACGAGCTCCACGACTGCAACCCGATCCACGAGCCACAACCTAGAAGATCGGTTGACTAGATCTCTCGCCTTTGTTAATCAGAACAGGGGGCTATCTAATTACGTGACTCATTTCGCTACTCCTACTACCGGTCCTTGTTCTGATTCTCCTAGTTCTGATCCTCGTCCTACAGGTCCTTCAATCAGCCAGCCCAACCGATTAACTTGAAGACGATGATTCTGAAGATGAAGTTTTGACTCGACTTTGATAGTTTTGTGATATTTGACTTTTATTTTTTACTTGACTTATGTTTGACTTTATTATTTTTTTATTATCGATTTTTTAAATTTTTACGGGTTTGTAAATTATATATTACGAATGTTTTTATTTTATTTTAGTGGTTTATCGGGTTTATTCAATAAATAATATAAAAATATTGATTACAAAATATAAAATCATTACATAAAGAAAACATTAATAAAATAACTAAAATCAATAAATAAACTTACAAGGCGAATGTCCTCGCGAATAAAAAAAAGTCCTTGCAAAAATGTCATTATCAAGGAAAAATGTCCTCGTGATGAAAATGTCATTTGCGAATACATATTTCCTCGCAAACGAAACTTTTATCAACGAGGAGAAATGTCCTCGAAGATGCTACGCGTATATCCGCGATGACATGCTACAGTCTTCGCTAATGTGATCTTCTATGCGGAATTTTTTGCAAAAAATTAAACGAGGATATGTCTTCGCTAAAGATCGATCGCGATCTTTTGCAAGAACATTACTTATCTTTCGCGAGGACAAATGTACTCGTCGATGGTAGAAATCATAATAGTGATAAGAGTCAAGTTGCACTGGTTGCAACTAGGGCAGCACACGGGTCGGTTAACCGACCCGTAGGGGTAAACCCAATACCCAACCCAACATCTCGGTTTTGTATTTGTTTAACCCATTAACCATTATTTTTATTATTAATTACGCGGGTTGGGTCATGGCGGGTGGGGTCGGTTTAGGGTCGGGGTCGGTTAAGTGTTATATTTGTAAATCAATAAACTGACAAATTAAAAAAACATACTTTCATTAAAAACTTTCCAAACATAGAAAGTTACCTAATTCAGAAACTTCCTAAATATAGTAACCTTCTCAAAATAGTTGGGTTCTACATAGTTCTTAGTTTCCCATCGGACTTTATAACTTACAAATTACAATTACATGACATTGAATTGAATCAAACACTACAAATTAATAAATTACAATACATCATTACAATTTACATCACATTCCAAACTTGAGAACTTGTAAGTTGTAACTTGTGCAAAATAAACAAATTGTACAACTTTGGGTGCAACAGTTGTAGTAAATCCAATCAAGTTTCCAAAAACAGTCCAAAAACCACCTTCCAAGTTCCTTATAACCTGGAAATTTGCGAAAGTAGGATAAAAGAATGAATACAGTTAGTGTTTGCCTCAGAAAATTATCATCATTGGCTACAAATATATGGCCTCAGATATGAAATCTTCATTGGCTTTTAAACATTAGGGACCTTTTTAGTGACAAGGGACTAATATTATAACTCACAAGAAACACCAATCAACCCATCTTTTATGCCAACTCTACCAATATTCCAAACTAAATAATTCACACTCATAATTCAAAACTTAATCATTGATGAAAGTTTATACTAATTGGGAGATGCATTATAAAAGTGGGTTGAATATCAATGTTTACAAGTAAGTTATTAAATTTCAGGTATATACCTTAGGTTATTGGTTTCTAACTTGTTAAAGATGAGTCTTGCAAGGACTCACTTAACTCATCTAAGCCAAAATAACCTGCCAAATGTCACAAAACAACAAAAGATCAATTAGTATGTCAAATTAACTAGTCAACAAAAGTCAAAAACCAAGTATTCATAAAGTTTTTACCTAACTCAGCCTCCAAATCTTCCACTACCATCTTAGATGATGTAAGATTAATAGGAAGAGATGTTTTCAACCAATTATTGTAAATAACTTAATTTTACAATAAGGTTATATAGACAACCTTGCCACCATTCTTAGTAACAATAACTTATTGACTTATTGTTATTTAGAATGGTGACAAAGTCATCTATATAACCTTATTTTGGAAGTTACAGAAATGTAAATTAATACCTGTAAATTGTAAATGGATAAACAAATCAAGCTTTGAACAATCAAATACAGAAAAGGTCCATTAATGTTAACAACAATTGCGAATCATGCAAGTAAATCAAGGGAACAATCTATTAGCCAATATTCATAACTCAAATGAAAACTAAGTACACAACATTATAATGTAACCAAGAAAGCTTAGAAATTACCTTTAATTTGATTAACAAAGCAAGAACACGACAAACACCAACACCAATTGAAGTATTGAACAATAACGAGACCATGAAAACACAAAATAAACAATCTATTAGCCAATATCAATTATCGAATTAGAATCCTTCAATAAAACAATTATTTGTTTCTAAATCAAAAGACTAAGAAACCCAAATTGTTTAGTTTAACAAAAGTTTGAGTTAAAATCAAAAGATTTACACATGCAATAACTTATAACACAATCGGAATTACAGAAAATCAAAACACAAACCTTAGGGTTTCGAAGATCCAAAACATCTCGAAAATATTTTTTAATGCATAATAAACCACCACCGTGCCATACATAGGCTTCTTTATAATTCAACCCTCGATCTACACCTCTAACCATGGTTATATGATTAAACCCAGAACCCAAAAGGACGAGCTTTATCAGAGCAATAAATGCAAACCGTAATAATAGGTGAGAAGTACTGAAAGGGGTGTATATTATCGCTCAAAACTCCGGCGAGATTAGACGGGGAAGGAGAGAAGCATGGCTACGGGGGGTAGGGTTTTCGATATGACCCAGAGAGAAACCAGAGCGTAAGAGAGAGTGTGGCCTTTCGTGTAATGAAAGGCCAAAACCAAAAGACAAAAGGTTAAGGAATGAAGCGTATGTTACACGCCGTGTGAAATGTGAATATGATCTAACAAAAAAAATAAGGGTGCGGGTCGGGTTCGGTTACCCACGGGTTTGGCAAAGCCAAACCCATCAACCAGCCCAATACCCAAACAATTTTATCTTTTAACCCAATGGGCTCGGGTGGGGAGTGGTTTGGGTTTTTTCGGGCCCATTTTGGGTCGGTTTTTTCGGTTCCGCGGGTTTGGGTCCGTTGTGAGCAGCCCTAGTTGCAACACATTTTAGAGACAAAAATGCATTTTCCTAAATATTTTTTTAAGATACCATGTCTTAAAAGAAAGGGTTTGTTGGACATGTCTTTATTAAGTTTGATACCCGACTATCTGATTTTAGGTTCTATCTTTTGTAAATATTCCTATTTACCATAGCTTAGTGAAAATAGTTGCATGTACGTCTATAGAACATTCGAATTGTTAAATTCAATATAAGATACCCCCATTTTTCTATAATAGAATTGCATAACTAATGACTTATTTAGCTTATTCATGAACAACAAACTATCCAGCAGTAGGGAACAATTTTGGTTGATCTACCTAATTCCATCTTTTGGTCACTACCAGATCAATATCTTTAAAATTAACATCGACGCCTGCTTCTTTCTTGTTAGTAGTAGTGTATGCTTTAATACTACATCTAACTTAATTAGCTCTCATAGTAACATGATAGCAAAAGGAAACATTAATATAACAAGGAACTAACATGGATTCAAATAACCCCATCTTCAGCTGTTCTAAATATGATAACATTCAAGAAGGAATTTTTTGTCTCGTTTTCTCGTTCGAACACGCAAACCTCTCCCAAACGCAAGTTGTTATCCAGAACAAATTTCTTCCAACGAAGTATAGTATTATGAGATCCAGTACGTCATGTTACCTTCCATGTTCTTCCATCAGAAACACGGAGCACCACATCAAAATTGATTTGAGTACTGAGATGATTCTGAGCAAATATTTTAGGGATGCCCTGCAAAAAAGAAGAATTAATTCATTATTGCATTTTTATAACAGATTTTGAAGACTTATGAATGTTTTTTTATATAGTACTCGGTTCATAAAGAGACCTCCAAAAACTCAAGCAAATCATCTTACATTTTTCCTCTTTACGTTAACTATGAACTGTAAGGGGAGCGTTAGATCTTGATAACTTACCAAACGAAAAACATTGGATACATAAGAAGGTTGCATATACAAAATGATGAATGGATTGTTAGATTTGAAACATTTTGCTCTTTGGTAGACTAATGATTCTTCCTTTTCTATCACTTTGATTTTCATTTTTAAATTCGGAAACTGAGAACTAGTCCTCGTGCCTGCATTGCAATAAAAAAGGAATTTATAGTATGGTCGATGAAAGATCATAATTAAGATTAATATGGTGGATTCTGATCAATAATTGAACAAAATAAATTAAACAAGCTTCTCACTTTTGCTATCGTCCCCATCTATAAATATGATGACATTGACATTCACGAAGGGGTTTTAGCGTCATTTTCTCGTTCAAAGACACAAACGTCTCCCACACACAAGTCATTATCTTGAGCAAATTTTCTCCATTGAATTTTAGCATTAAGGATTCCAATACAACACTTAAATATTCCATGTTCTCCCATCAGGAACACAAAGCATAACATCACAGTATCTTTGATTGCCAAAACATTTTTGAGATACATTCTTAGGGATGGTCTGTAAAACAAGAAATCAATTGCATTATTATAATAGTATTTGAAACACAATAATTTTCATAATATGTATCACAAAAGTTTATCCACTTACTAAATATATAGTTTCAAAAAATTTATCCAATTAGGATATATATCAAAATATTTTTCCCATTTTTTCCATAATTATTTCTATCAAAATATTATAATTTATGTGTCCAATAAACATATAATATATCAAGATACTTTATGAAAGGTAATTTTGTATTACAGTCTAAATTTTTTTAATATGCATGAAAAAGCAAATTAAAATGGAATTTTTTTTCGAAAAGTATTACTTTTCATGAAGATAGGTTTTCACCATGCATTGTGCATTTATAAATCAATAATGTTACTATAACAGCTTACCAAATAGATGGTATCAGTAGATACATACGAAGGCTGCATGAAACGAATGAAGAATGGATTCTTAGACTTAAAAGCTTGTGCTCTTTGGTAGGCTATAGAGTAATCTATTGCTTTCTATTTTAGTACTTGTTTGCTTCTCGAAACTGAATTAATATATCTTAATATAATGGTCAACACATCCAAACGAGATACCCAACACGATATACAATCTCACTTGGAAAATACCCGTGGATGTCGGATTTGGATATCTACTCAGACTACATTTCTGCGAACTTGAGCCAGGGATAGTAAAGAGTGGCCAAAGAGAGTTTAGTATTCTTATAAATAATCAAATGGCCGCGACTAATGCTGATGTAATCCAGTGGACTGGTGGAAATGGAATTCCAGTGCATAGGGATTACATGGTGTTGGTAAAAGGAGATAGAGAAAAGGGCAAAGGTAGTCTTTTGATTGTTGTACAGTCGAAAGTTGAGTTGATGGATGGACTTCTTAATGGATTAGAGATTATGAAGTTGAGCAACCTCGATACCTTTCTCGCCTATCCAAACCGAGATTTCTCTCCACAGATTTCCGCATATTCAACCCCAAAGTTTCTCAGCAAAAATGGTATTGCAACCGTTTTAACATTTATCATCACTTTAATAAATATTGTCGTCTATAACTTGAGGAAAATTTTGAAAGTGGAGTTGCCAGAATTGACAGAGGAATCTAACTATGGTGAAGAGATACCTTTCAATTATGCCGTTACTTTTCAATTGTTGAGATCCAATCAGCCACCCAAAACTTTAATGATGTCATTGGAGTGGGAGGTTTTGGTAAGGTGTATAAAGGGTTCATTGATAATGGGACCAATATTGTTTCCATTAAGCGTTTAGCTTCATACTCGAAGCAAGGGGTAGATGAGTTTTGGATGGAGATCGAAACACTATCTAAGCTCGACATGTTCATCTTGTTTCTTTGATAGGCTACTGTGATGAATCCCAAGAGATGATCCTTGTTTATGAATATATGCATCGAGGAACTCTTTGTGACCATCTATATGGAACTGCGAGGCACAGGAGTGATTATTCTCCTTTCACCTGGGACCAACTGCTTAGAATTTGCTTAGGTGCTGCACGTGGATTAGATTATCTTCATACTGGCACTGTACCCGGAGCTATACATCGTGATGTGAAGGCATCGGTTTCTGATTTTGGGTTAGTAAAACTGGAAAAGCCGGGCCAGTTGAATAGTTACATAAGCACAAATGTTAAAGGCACATTTGGTTATTTGGATCCAGAATATTTTTTAACCCGTAAACTAAGTAAGAAAAGTGACGTGTATGCGTTTGGTGTTGTGATGTTAGTCGTTTTGTATGGAAGACTAGCAGAGAATGAACTAGGTCTAGTATTTTGGACCGAAGAGAGAATCAAAGCAGGAGAATTTGATCAGATCATTGACATGACTCTGAGAGGACAAATTTTATCAGATAGTTTAAATCAATTTGTGGAACTTGCTATTAAATGCCTACACAAAGGACCAAAGGAATGTCCTACTATGGCTCAAGTTGTTGTAAGTCTCGAGTTTGCATTGAAGCAAAATGGTCCTTTGATATCACGAGACCTTGAATTCACCCAATCTCTTCCTTCCGAGTCAGAGGAGATATCTAATACGTATGAAAACTGTATATGGGGTTTCTCCCAAGCAGAAAGATTTATTGAAGGAAGCAGATATGCAGAGAAAGAAAAATTACAATAAACCAGGGTGACTTTGGCCATGGAAAATGTTTGGGACTAGAGGAAAACAATCGAAGAACGATTCGGTTATACCATAAATAAAATCTCCTTTATTCCGTCTCTTTTCATTTTCTGAGATCCAATCAGCCACCCACAACTTTAATGACGGCCTTGTCCTTGCAAGGGGAGGATTTTGTAAGAATTATATATGGATCATCAATGACAGGTTTAATATTGTCTTCATTAAACATTTAAATTCATGGCAAGGTACTTCGTTCAGATTTATAATCAAAACATTTTCTAAGCTCAAACACGTTCATCTTGTTTCCTTGATAGGCTATTGTGATGAATCACAGGATTTGATCCTTGTTTATAAATATATGCCTCTAGGGAATCTTGGTGACCATTTATATGGAATTGAAAGGACCAGAAATTATTTTCCTCCTTTATAATGAAAGAAATAAAATAAATTAATATATTAATTTTATTTCCATGTCACCCATGATGGGTTTGACATGAACGTACTATGGGAAGTTAGTCAGGAAGTTACCTGGTTTTAACTGATACAACTTACCCACTAAGATAGTGCTTGGGGTGGAGATCATGGGAAGGTGGTTTATTATCAGTTAATAAACCAACGCTTCCTGAACTCTATAAATAGGAGTCCCTTACTCCATCTTCCACACAGCTTCACAGCCCACAATTTCTTCAGCAAAAATTCCTTCTCTTATTTCATTACACTTAAACAAAGAATTTAATTCTTGTAATTAAATTCACGATCAAAAAGCAAGAATTCAGAAAATAGGAATTTTGAAATCAATTCAATCCGCTGCGTAAGAAGGTTTGTCTAAAACCTTTACTATTTAATTTCATAGGTAACAATTGGTATCAGAGCTTTTGTTACCTGATTTAATTTTTGCTTTGTCTTTCTTCTTTGATTATGCGGTTCATTTTTTTTGAGAAAAAAAAGAAAAAAAAAATTTTTGCTGAATATTTTTTGTTTCTGTCGAATGTATAAGAAGAGGAATAAAGCATGTTTATGTGATATAATAGGGCCTAAGAAATTAATTTAATTTTGGTTTATGTGATATAATAGGGCCTAAGAAATTAATTTAATTTTGGGCCGGCTATTCTTTTGCCATGAAAGGGGATTCGAACCCTGCCAACCCTACCAATGACTAGTCACTTAACCACTTTTTCTATACAATTAGTTGTTACTTACAAGAATATATGTTTCATTTATAACAAATTTCAGAAATGTATTATTTTAATTCAAAAAGGTGGTGAATTATTTTTGTTCTTAATTTTTCTATAGAGGAAAATGGTGATTACACGATCCCAGGGATTACGTGCATTCAGACGCGACCTGTTGATGAACTACAGGACTGATTACAAGAACATAAAGAATACTAATAAAGCAAAATTGGTTTACACCGCCAAAGAACCCGAGTCAGATGGACAAAGGAAAGATTTGAAAAACAAAATAATGACACTTCGAAATTATAAGATGAAATCATCACATTCTTTAATACAACACGTGAAGATTGTAAATGATATGATACAAGGTGTCATAAAATATGCCTATCACATGAATGAGAATGACAAGGTTGTTGCCCTTCTCGGGACTTTGCCAAAAGACTTGAGAAAAGATCTCCTTGATATATGGAGGAATGTGAATCCCGAAAATTATGTGGATAGGAGATCAAAAACATTTGGTTGGGTCGTATATGCCTTCACTGAATCTCATATGTGGAATCATTTTAAAAGGCATACAAGTTTTTTCAAATGTTCTTGTGATATGAATTCGCCTACTAAGTATGATCCGATAAGTCTCTATGTAAAAGAGGGTTTTGAAAAATCGATTCCTTTGAAAACGAGATACGAGTGATTGTCATGTATATGTTAGAGTTTCTTTGCTAGGTAGTTTTATTTTGGTAGTTCGTTTCAAATGTTAGTCTTTGATTTTATTTGGTTATTTGTTTACCAAACATGTTTTTTCATTTATGTATGAATTCAACTAGATTATTTGTTTTTATGTTATTAGTTGTTTAGTTTTCATACATTTTTGCTCTATTCATGTTAGAGTAAGTGGGAGTTCTTGAAGAACTTAATTTTGCAGTTAATGAAATTGATTGAATGGTTAAGACAAACAAAATATAGTGGTTCATGATTGGGAACATAGTGAACTTTCTTTATCACTTATTTTGTTATCTTTCTTATTCATTCCGTTTGCATTAATAGCATAGAGTTGTTAAATAAATGTATGATATTAATGGAAATCTCTTACTTTATAGAGAAAATGGCATCGAAAACTATCATTGCTGATCTCAACAAAGGAGAAAAGATGAATGGTGAGAACTATAACCTTTGGAAGCTCAAGATACACTATGTTCTAGAAGAGCAAGATGTTCTTGAGGCTGTTAACAATGTCATGGCTCAGCCTGAGGAAGGCAACACAGCTCAAAACAGAAGGGACATGGAGGCTTATGAGAAGTGGAAAAAGAAAGATTCCACTGCAAGAGGCATCTTGATAGGCTCCATGAATGACGATCTTGTCTATGAATGTCAACGATACCTCACTGCTCACGAAATGTGGAATGCTCTTAAGGAGAAGTATGGGGGTACGACTGTGACTAAGTTGCGTCAATTGACCATTAAGTTTGACACTTGCAAGAAGAAGTCTAATCAAACCATGCAACAACATCTCCGAGAGATGTCTAACATGATTAGGGAACTTAAGAATGCAGGTCATAACCTTACTGATGAACAACAAGTTCAAGCTGTGATCCGATCTCTTCCAAATAACTGGGAGCATTTGAAGATAAACTTGACTCGCAATGACAACATCAAAACCTTTGATGATGATGCTCGTCATGTGACATTGGAAGATGAACGTCTAGATGCAATTAAGCCTCAGGGCCAGGCTTATGTTACTGAGTCAAGTTCCCACAAAGTTTCTGGCAATAAGCGCAAGAACAATGGGAAGAAGAACGGAAATGAGCATGTTTCCAAGAAGAACAAGAAAGGTGGTAACAATAAGGGAAAACGTTTCCGTAAGAAGAAAGACAAGAGTAAGATGAAATGCTTTAACTGTGACAAACTGGGTCATTTCGCTCGCGAGTGCAGCGAGCCCAGAAAGGTAGCAATGTCATTTACTTCTTGTAATTTTACTTATGTTACCAGTACTGTATTGCTTGCTGATTCTAATCCTTTGTGGACTGTAGACTCAGGAGCGACAGACCATGTAGCCAAAGACCGAGAGGCATATGTAGAGTACCGTCGGATTCCAGAGGGATCAAGGTGGATATATGTAGGAGACAACAATAAGGTTGAATTCAAAGGAGTTGGCACTTGCAAGTTGAACTTGCGAGGTGGTCAAACCTTGTACCTGCATGATGTACTTTACGCACCTGACATTCGATGGAACTTAGTCTCGGTCACTGTTCTTCTAGGATTAGGTTTTAATTTGCATTTTCATAACAAACAAGTAGATATCTATTATGATGCTAGGTATTATGGTTCTGGTTTTATTTCGCATGGTTTAATTGTACTAGATGATGATAACTCGTTTAATAGTTATTGTTTAAGTAGTTGCTTTTCCACTAATACTTCTTCTTCTAGTAATTCTAATGTAGAAGAAAATGTATGGCATGCTAGATTAGGTCATATTGGTCAAGACCGTATTAATTTGTTGGCTAAGGCGAACCTTTTGGGTTCGTTGACTAAAGTCAACTTGCCAACTTGTGAAAATTGTCTAGCAGGTAAAGCAAAACGGAAACCATTTGGAAAGGCTAAACGAGTCGAGTACCCATTACAAGTAATTCATTCAGACATCTGTGGTCCAATGAGTGTTCAAACTAGACGTGGGGAACGTTATTTCATCACTTCCATAGATGATTTCACTAGGTTTGGTTATGTCTACCTGATTTCTCACAAATCTGAAGCATTGAAATGTTTTATGACATTTATCAATGAAGTGGAAAATCAGTTAGAGAGGAAGGTGAAAAACTTAAGAACCGATCGATGACGTGAATATCTATCTGATCAGTTTAAAGAACTGTGTGATGAAAAAGGGATAGTAAGGCAACTTAAAATTCCTAGAACACCACAACAGAATGGTGTGGCTGAAAGGAGGAATAGAACACTCCTAGAAATGGTTAGGTCTATGATGGCACAAGCAAATCTTCCAATATCTTATTGGGGAGATGCCTTGTTAACCGCCTGTTATATACTTAACCGAGTACCCACAAAGACTATTCCATCAACTCCTTATGAACTATGGACAGGTAGGAAACCTAATCTGTCATACTTGCGACCTTGGGGGTCTGCAGGCTATGTTCATGATCTATCTCATAAGTATGGGAAGTTAGGTACAAGAGGTAAGAAGTGTATCTTTATTAGATACCCAGATCACTCTAAAGGATATGTGTTTATTGGTGAACATAATGATGGGGGTCTTACTGAAATTGAGTCACGAGATGTTACATTCTTAGAGAATGATTTTCCTAGCAAAGGTGAGGTTGACAGAAATTCCATTTTATGTGAATTAAATGAGATTCAGGAAGATGATATGCAAACAAATGTGACGCCTGATGAGGTAACACATGCTCAAGAAATAGAGACGGACACTCCTCTAAATCTTGAGACGGAAGAAACCATTGCATCATCTAGTAATCCTATTTCTCAAGATACTCAACTTAAGAGAAGTGGTAGAGGTTTAGTTCCTCGTCGCCGATTTGAAATCGAAGGAGAAGTCTTTATGATAACTCCACAAGACGAAGAAGAACCTTGAACAGTTAATGAAGCACTCTCATGTCCCACTAAGAATGAATGGAGGAAAGCAATGGAAGAAGAAATGGAGTCGATGAAGAAAAACCAGGTATGGGAACTGGTTGATCTCCCGAAAGGACGTAAGGCAATTGGGAATAAATGGGTTCTCAAAATAAAGAGGAAACCTGACAATTCCATTGACAGGTATAAAGCTCGCTTGGTAGCGAAAGGCTATACTCAACGGGAAGGAATAGATTTTGAGGAAACTTTTTCTCCTGTTGTTAGATTTACCTCAATACGTCTTATTTTAGCTATTGTGGCGCATCTCGATCTGGAGTTGCACCAAATGGATGTTAAAACTGCATTTCTAAATAGAGATTTAGAAGAGGTAATTCTCATGGAACAACCCTCGGGGTTCGTTGCAAAAGATCAAGAGAATAAAGTATGTAGATTGTTGAAATCAATCTATGGTCTTAAGCAAGCCTCGAGACAGTGGAATTTGAGATTTCATGAAGTCATCTCGTCAAATGGATTTGAGATGATAAGTGAAGACCACTGTGTTTATATTAAACGTTCCAAGAAAAATTTCCTGATTTTATCTCTATATGTGGATGACATCCTATTAGCTGGGAATGATAAAGAGTTTATTCAAGCTAACAAGGAGTGGCTAGCTTCTCAATTTGATATGAAAGATATGGGAGAAGCAAATTATATTCTTGGTGTTAAGAAGAGATAGGTCTAGAAGACTATTATCTTTATCTCAGGAACCTTACATCATGAATGTACTTGAGCGCTTTGGTATGACTACGTGCAATGCCATTGACACTCCTGTAGCAAAGGGAATAAACTTAACTCTCGACATGTGTCCTAGTACTACAGAAGAAAAACAGAAAATGTCAACAGTACCATATTCTAGTGCCGTTGGCAGTCTTATGTATGTTATGATGTGTACGAGACCAGACATTTGTTATGCAGTAGGTTTAGTTAGTCGTTTTCAATCGAACCCGGGACATGAGCATTGGAAAGCTGTGAAAAGGATATTGAGATACCTAAAAGGCACCAAAGATCATGCCTTATGCTTTCGAGGAGATAGATTACGCCTAGAGGGATATACAGACGTTGATTGGGCTGGTGATATAGATGGGCGTAAATCCACTTCAGGTTATGTATTCTTGCTAAATAATTGCGCAATCTCATGGAGTAGCAAGAAACAAACCTGTGTAGCTTTGTCAACGATGGAAGCTGAGTTTGTAGCTTGCTCAGCTGCGGTTCAGGAGGCTGTTTGGTTAAAAAGGTTCTTTGAACATTTAGGATTCTCTGGTGATAGTGGGAGTCCAATAACAATATACTGTGATAGTCAAGCTACAATGGCTTATGTGAAAGATCCAAAATATCACAGCAAGACCAAACACATTGATATAAAGTATAACTTCGTTAGAGATATATTGCACAAAAGGATATTACTTTGCAATATATACCCACACGCAATATGCTTGCTGATCCATTCACAAAAGCTATCCCAAGGGATGTATTCATGGATCATGTTAGATCTATAGGATTAAGCAAGATATAATGTATGAATTATTGCTAGTTTATGTGCATTCATATATATATTTCCATTAGTATGTTTATTTAACTGTTTGTTTTAATGATATCATGTTTGATATGTATTATATATATTGCGTGTGATTTTGTAAGTATGTATGTCCTATAGACTGAGATTGGCCCTGTCACACGGGCAATCGCCTTTGGCATAAGAAGTGCGCAAAGATGAGACTAACTCATAGTAGTGAAGAACCCTTAAGATAACTTGAGTTAAGATAGTCGCCTTAACTAAGTGTTAAGATGAGATCATAAACATGGATAAACCATGTTAAACTTATATTATGATCGAAGTAGAATCCCACTATCTACTTAGTCTATAATAGCCAGATATGAGTTGCTTGATTGATTTCATAGAAGGGTTGATCGATCGAAGAATTCATCTTAGGCAACGAGGCTTGTCTAATTATATATCTGTATGGTATTTGTAAAATTGTGACATACAATTGGAGATATATGAATAATACCATAACACGTGTGTCATACCACGTGTGCTTTCGACCAAAAGGAAGTGAAGAATTGATCCCTGTTTCTTCACTGTGTGATACCTTTGTTTTGTGCCCTTATTACTTTTGACTATATCTTGGTATTTTGATTAGGTGTATGCTACTTTGAACACATTACCAATGATCATGTGTGATTCGGTCTAATGGGGTATGTTTGGGAAAGCAACCTAATCAATATAAAAGGATATAAGTGTAAAGGGAAGACTAGAATTGTGTATCAACTGTGTGCTTGCAGGTTAACCGATCATGTAAGTCAATACGGACTATAACATGATAGTGAGACACATAAACGAAATGACAGTGAACTCTTTTTCACATAGAAGTTGTGATATAAATTTGAAGGGTTCAGAGTTACTGTAATATGATACAACATATTGTTAGTCTGGGGTACTACAAGATACGTAAGGAATGAGATTTCATTTGAGCAACTATGTACCCTAATAGGTTAATAGTAACATATGCTCGTATGCTTGTCGGTCGCACGACCTATTTGTCAAGTATGATGAATTATTGTAGAAGTGTGTATATGAGAGAATTTTGAATTTTTTTGATGAATGGGACATTGTGATGCACGTACCTAATAGTACGATGGTAACCCCATCATGTGCGAGTGGGAGAATGAAAGAAATAAAATAAATTAATATATTAATTTTATTTCCATGTCACCCATGATGGGTTTGACATGAACGTACTATGGGAAGTTAGTCAGGAAGTTACCTGGTTTTAACTGATACAACTTACCCACTAAGATAGTGCTTGGGGTGGAGATCATGGGAAGGTGGTTTATTATCAGTTAATAAACCAACGCTTCCTGAACTCTATAAATAGGAGTCCCTTACTCCATCTTCCACACAGCTTCACAGCCCACAATTTCTTCAGCAAAAATTCCTTCTCTTATTCCATTACACCTAAACAAGATTCTCAGACACTTAGGTGGTGAAAACAAAGAATTTAATTCTCGTAATTAAATTCACGATCAGAAAGCAAGAATTCAGAAAATAGGAATTCAGAAATCAATTCAATCCGCTGCGTAAGAAGGTTTGTCTAAAACCTTTACTATTTAATTTCATAGGTAACAATCATGGGATCAACGCCTTAGGATTTGCATAGGCGTTGCATGTGGATTACTTTATCTTCACTCTGACATTGTACATGGAGTCATACATGGTACATCCTATTAGGGGAGAAGTTTGTGGCTAAGGTTTCTGGTTTTGGGTTGGTGTCGGACAATTACTGTAAGTCAGATCTTCAACGCTCAATGGGTTATATGGACCCACAATGTTATATAACCGGTAGGCTAAATAAGAAGAGCGATGTTTATGCATTTGGTGTTTGTGATGTTGGTTGTTTTGTCTGGAGGACCGGCAATGGATCATAGCCTCGTAAAGGGGTTAGCATTTTGGGCCCAAGAGCGGATCGAAAAGGGAGAAGTTGCTCAGATCATTGACGTGGCTGTAAGGGGACAAATTTATCCAAATAGTTTAAATAAATTCTTGAAACTTGCTAAACAATGTTTGCATAAAGAACCAAGTGAACGTCCTACTATGGATCAAGTTGTTGCAGGCCTCAAGTATCAGGAGATATGGGATTGTTCCGCTGTAATATATTCAGAACCCTCTTCTGTATATGGACGATAATAAACATGTGAGTTCAGAGTCCTTCCACATTGCTCACCATATCATTACATTCTTAATTTATTGGTTTTCAAGATTATAAGCATGTGTGTATTTCACGTCCTTGATTTTAATCTGTTTACCATTTCTTAAAAATCAGCAACAGTTGTGATAATGCTTCAGGAAAATGCATGTTGTGCGTTTATCTGTTCCACCTCCAAGGTAATAATTAATTGCACTATAGTCCTTGAACAACCCGATCAAAATTTCACTTTTTATTTTATATTTAATTTCATGCCACACTGCAATTTAATCGTCCTTTTGATTCATTTAGTAAATTGTGGATTCCATTTCGAAGAGAATGCTTTCTGTTATTGTAGTTATTTTAGATAATAGGGAGGGAGAATCAATCATTTCACTATTCAGATTGGAGAATTTTTGTTATGAATGAGCTTCATTGTATATATATATAGATATATAATGATATGAATTACTGATGTAGAATTATCTACGCATTGCTGATTAAGTGTTTTTTCCACTCTTTTGGAAATGAATATTCATAAAGCGAAAAGCATTTGATATAGGGACGTGCAGTTAATTTTCGTACAATATAGGACATATAGAGCAATTTTTGCATAATATAGGGACCCGTAGTGCAAATTTTGCATAATATAGGGACATATGGTGTAATTAACTCAATATTTTAACAGAGAGACCTGCAGTGCAGTGATTGCATAGTAAAAGGACCGATAGTGCAATTTTTGTGTAAGAAATGGACCTATACTGTAACTCAAGTATAATGTAAGGACTTATAGTGCAATTTTACCTGCAGTGCAACTTTTGCATAGTTATAAGACCTTCTGTGCAAATAACTCAAAAAATAGAGACTTATAGTTCAATTAACTCAAATTTTGCAAAATATAAGGACATATAAAGCAATTTTTGCATAATACAAAGGACCTATAGTGCATGTTTTACATAATATAAGCACCTATAGTTCAATCACCTCAGCCCTGTGATAAAGATATCAAATCTGAAAAGTTGAACCATTTTCATTCTGTATTGAATCCAGTTTAAAAATCTTTCTCAATTGAGATCAGTTAAGACGATACAGAATGAAGGAAAACAGAATATCAGTTTGGAGCAAGAAAAGAAGAAAACATTATACCTTTTAGTGCAGACCCTAAATTTAAATAGATAATGAGAAAACAAATTTGTAAGCAATGTAACGATAAGAGAAACGAAGTTACAGTTGAACCTAGAAGATCAAGAGTTCATGTTCTGTTTATAATTTGTCTAAAAGCACACGTCTTTAAGAAAGGTGCAATAAGGCTACTTTTAGTAGAATCTTTTTCAAACACTTCATTCCAAATCGTATTAAAGAAAGCACGATTTTAAAACAGATTTTATGCAAAAATCTGTTGATTACTTTGTACTATATATTTTACATATATAGTAGTAGTGTATAATTTGCATTGGTTGCAGATAATTTTTTTATGCAATATTGAGATGTTTAAGATGTAAACTAAAACTACTCATAATCTATACATGGAGAACACAAATCTTAATTAATACTCAGGCGTAGAAGAGAATAGAAAATAGATTACATAATTGTGAAAAATAAAAGTGTTAATCAAAAGTAAACAATAATATGTAAAGTTTAGAGATGCAAATCTGAGATACAAACATGTGGTTTCTCCTAGATCCCAGTTCAAGAAACAAGGTAACAAGACAAACATTAAAAAAACAAGAAAAGTTGATCGAATGAAACAAATGTAATAGTAACCTCTCCATGTTTATCATCTACAAATTCCTGTTAAGAGAAATGAGATCATTAAAAGCCAAATAAAAGTTGTGACTAGCTAAAAGTATATTAGCACTCAAATGGTGGGACATGGAATAATAAATACAAAACCTAAGAGTAGAATTTAGAAGAGTATAAATTTACTCACTGAGAAGCGACAACGAACACACCTGCTTATTCTTTATTGTTTTTGCAAGATATTTTGAGTTGATGATGATCCCAACATTTCACATGCTGATCTTGAATAAGTCTGACTGAATTTTCAGCAGAGCGAGTGCACCATTCCACCTGAATCATGCGTATGGAAGTAATATATGCAAAATCTTGAGGGATCTCTACTAGCTTATAGCAAAAATTCACGACCAGATCTTCAAGGCTGGGAAAGTGATTACGAGTGGCATTCCAGTATACCAGATCTTTCATGTATTCCAACTTCAAGTATTTGAGTTTTGTGAACACCTCTTCATCTTCCATATCCCATCTTTCACCTTCAAATGCATTTCTTCTTAACTTGAGAGCCTCCAGATTCTTTAGCATCGCAAGTTGTAACGTTACATTCCATGGCATTTTAAAATTCATCAAACTAAGTTTCTTCAGATTGGAAGGAAAATTAAACTTACATGGATATAAACCAGCACCCCTGTACTCCACCTTGAGTATTATTAGTTTATTGAGAAACTCTAGGATTGGGAACCGGTTACATTTTGTATCATCATCCCATGAATCTAGAAATCTACACCCTAGTTCAACAATGCCTGATAACCTTCTCAACATCTTCTCCATATTGTCTCCATAACCAATAATGGGTTCTGAAAAGCTTTGTAGATTATCTGGAATGAAAGAAGAGTTGTCAAGCCTGTGGCGCTCCAAATCAAAAGAAGAAAAAGTATTTATATGAATATGTCTCAGCTTTATCATGTCCCATATACAATCTGCTACTTTTACAACTTCACCTTTCGATTGTTTGAAATGAAAAGTTTCAAGGTTCCAAATATTGGATATGGATGCTGGAATAAATTTCACTGAGCTGGTGACGGACAAGTATCTTAGCAGAACAAGAACGCCAACTTCTATAAA
This sequence comes from Nemophila menziesii, assembly GCA_029959085.1. NCBI lineage: Eukaryota > Viridiplantae > Streptophyta > Magnoliopsida > Boraginales > Hydrophyllaceae > Nemophila > Nemophila menziesii. Next base: position 145,316,475 of record JARWIR010000001.1, read on the forward strand.
AGAGTCTCCTATAATGAATTTTGGAATATTCAATATCCTAAGAAACTTAAATTTGTTATAAATGAACGAAATATCATATGAATGGTGCCTCGAGATATCATCATCAAATAAAAGTGTAAAAAACAACGATTGTACAAATGGCCCAGAGGACATAACAAATTTATCCCATTTATCAGTAACGTGGAGACGACGTTGATAATATATCGTGGGTGAAGAAGAAGAAGAATCATTACATTTGATTTGCACGAAATTATCTTCCATAACTTTGCTTTTGAGGAAGTTATGTACTGCATGATTATAAACATGAGCGGTCTTTTCAAAAAAATAACGCTCTGTATCAAGTTTGAGTAGGTGTCTTGAAATAAGATCGGCTAAATAATCCTCTCCTGTCTCCTCTAAGCTCTGGGATGCCGTATGTTTTACAAATCCCTCCGCTATCCACAATCGTATCAGTTCTGGGATGCCGTAAAACATACGAATCCCTCCCATGTAGAAAAAGCATGATCTTAAATGATCCGGTAAATAGATGCAAGTCAAATCTAGTATGCGATTTACCTGTGAGTCCTTAAGACCATATACACGCGACCCTAAAGTTTGTGCAACTTCTTCCCACTGATTCACAGTTTTACGAATGGTCTGAAGAAGAGCAACTACAAAAGTCTTTGATTCTGGTTTACATCTTTTTGCGATTTTCATTCCGACTTCCTTCATTTCTTCAGGGCAGCTTACTATTTCAAAGAATGACTCCCAGATTGGTGGAGATTGGGGTTCCCCTATGCTCTTAGAATTAGCTGGAAAATCAAACTCCTTCTCAACAGTAATTAATACGATTCTACTTCCATTGTGAGAATCTGGGAACCATCTTTGTATCATATCCCAAATATGAATAGCATAATCAATATCAAGCACAACAAGAAATCTCTCTTCCTTGAGACATTCAAACAGTAGTTTCGTTAGTTCCTCATTATTCTTTGAACGAATTTCATCTGAAAGATCAACCAGGTCACCTAAAATCTCTAGTAATGCATTTGTTATATCATCATGAGAATCAATATATATATAGTTCAAATATGCACGAGACTCGAAGTGGCTGATGACAAAAGGAGAATTGTACAATTCTTTAGCGAATGCAGTCTTGTTTGTTCCATATGGACCAACAATGGTGATAATGTTAAGTTGCTTATCTCCTCCAAGAAGCATATCTTTTATCATTGTATACTTTCCCTTGAGATCCTCCTCCATATCTTCCCGTGTCCTTCTTTCTTGCTCTATTTTGAGAAAATCTAGAAAGATATCGTTAAGCCAGCAAATACAGCGCCACGAAGGAATATCTCCAACAAGATATGAATCAAGAACATATTCTACATCATATGCCAATTTTGTAATTGTTTCAATGGTCTCCTTCAAAAACAATGGTGGGTTGCTTGAGATTTCTATGAGGTCAGAATACCAGAAACGAAGCTCACTTTGCACCCTCTGAATGAAACAGTTGAAAGGGAGAGTTGAAGTAGTCGTGTCTTTCAATAACTCCTCAAGATTCTCCAAAAGATGGTTAATGAAGATGAATGGAGTCGTTTTTGGATATGTAAGTATAATTGGCCTCTCCACTCTTAAACGTCGTTGGAAATTACGAACAAAGTAGAGCTCACGAAAAAATATGCATAGCTGTGAACAAAGTTGAAGGCCCATGTATTCATTCATTTTATTGAGATCAAATGAGTAGAAAAAGGATCCTACATTCTTGACAATAGATCTAGCTACTTGTAAATCACCATCTTTAATTAACTCTTGAGGAGGAGGAGGATCTATGAGGATTGATTTGATGATTACAACACCAGTTATAACGTCATCTATCATTTTTGGAGGTACAACAGGGGAATTGATAAGAAATTCAAGGAGAGCATCAAAACCAGAAAAATCAATCTTAGTACTCTCCACAACTCTCTGATCAATAATACTGTTGTTTGCTAATAAAGGATGCATACCGGGAAGATCTTGAAGGGATTCAAAGAAAGCCATAATTCTCCAAACTCAAAGAAGCTGGAAGAGGCGAAGATCCAAGATTGAAACAAAAAGAAATGAGTGACTAGCAAATTTCTTATCTACCTCCGAAGACTTCTGGAAAAGAAAATACAATTAATGAGATAACAAAGATTGTATATAAAAAAGAAGACTCAAATGTCCATTAAAGGGGAGAAATAGAGAGTGGAAGCATAAATGTTCAAGTAGGAGAATGTTCAAATCTCCATTACTTGATTTTTTAAGATCGATGGCAGAGAATAGCTTATGTGGGAGGGGATGGCGTAATTACCTTATTACTTTGAGTTCTTTAATGGGAGCAAACGTGCTGGGTGGGGTAATGAGTTTGAGTTTGACTTTGAATTCTTCAATGGAAGCAAACGTGCTGGGTGGGGTGATGAGTTTGAGTTTGAGTTTGATTTTGATGGTGTTGTAATTGACTTTGAATTCTTCAATGGAAGCAAACGTGGTGAGTTGCGTGATGAGTTTGTGTGGGATTATGTGAAGTGTATTAAGCTTACGTGGAACATTGACCAAGTCAATGCTTATGTGGACAAGAGAACTTTTACACTTGGCTTGTGACTTGGCTATACGGTGTCGTTTTACTTAAATGAATGCGGAGCTATTATGGAGCGTTGATCTTATTTTATATGGACGGGTGAGATTAAGTCTCGAGGATGTCTCATATATATACCCTCTTCTCTCCTTAACCCTATTTATTCTTTCGTTCACGTTTTAGTCAAAACTCTCTCGCCTCTTTTACGAGACAAACTAGGGTTTGCTCTATATTCTTGATCAATCTGTAATCTCTTGTAATAGTTAGTGTAATCTAGTGATTGTTCTTTGAATCGTGCTGATTCAAAGCTAGATATTCAGCGTAGTTGAGTATTGGTTAGATTTGTTGGTTCTATTCATTAGGGTTGGTTGATTCAAGTGGTTTCTGTAATCGTGAAGATTGTAATCGGTGGTAAACTGTGGTGATAGTGGAATGGCGCTCTCTAATCCGAGCCCAACGTGGATGTAGACTATTTTGTCGAACCACGATAATATCCTGTGTTTTTACTTTCTGTTTATCTTTAATTCTTGTTTTAAACCTATTCAAAACTCAATCAAATACTCAGCGTATTTACAACAGTGGTATCAGAGCTTGTTTAAAATCACGAATTAGGTTGTTTGATTCATAACTCCTTTCTAGGGTTTGGATCCGACCTAAATTGCGATTTACGTTTTCTTAAAATTGTTGAGTGTTTCTTGATTGGTGTTTTGGTTCTTGACCGATTCTTCAAAGGGTTTTAAACGGCTTTTCAGATCGAGTGTGAGACATTAACTTGTTTCCCGATCTGTTGTTTTCACTTTCTTGTGATTTTAAAAGTATTTCTTACTTTGTGATTTTCTCTGTTCTAATCTAATGGCTACAACTCGTATTGAGATGTCAGTCTTCGATGGGAAAATTGATTTCGGTGTTTGGCAGAAAAAGATGAAGGCGCTGCTGTCTCATCATAAGGTTGCACCTGCTCTTGTTGAGGACATTAAAGAATGGCCTGAAGGTACTTTGGATAAAAAGGCTGAAATTCTTGAAGAAGCTTATAACATCATCTTCTTAAACCTCTCTGATTATGTGATACGAAAGGTAGATGGATGTGAAACTGCTCTTGAACTATGGAACAAGTTAGATTCTCTATACTCTACTAAATCTTTGCCTAATTTAGCTTTCTTGAAAGGGTCTCTGTTCAATTATAAAATGGATACTAGTAAGTCATTAGATGATAATCTTGATGAATTCTTGAAAATGACCCTTGTGCTAAATAATACCCCTCAGGCCTTAGATGATACTAGTAAGTGTATGATTATTCTGAATTCTATACCTGAATCTTATCAAGTAGTTAAAGATGTGTTCCAATATGCTAGTACTGTCCCAACATTTGAACAAGTAATTACTGCCTTAAAAACCCGAGAAAATGAGATTAAAATTAGCAGAAGATCGGGCTCTAATTTGTTTATGAAACCTAGAATAGATACTACACAGGTCCCTGATGTGAATAAACATAAGAAATCTGGTCCTACTAGCAAACCTAAGGGTAAGGAGACTAGGAAATGTTTTCACTGTGGTAAAATTGGGCACCTAAAGAAAAATTGTTTCAAATTGAAAAACAAATTATCTGCTAATGTTAATGAGTCCAATGTGGTGAGCATGCCTAAAATAGATGATGATGTATATGAGGTACTGAATGTCACTGATAAGTCTAGTCATGTTAGTTCGATCCTTGATTCTGGTTGTACCTTCCATATGTGCCCCTCTTCTGAATTATTTCATGATTTGATTGAAACATGTAATGAAACTGTTTATATGGGTAATGATCAAACTTGTGATGTTAAGGGTGTTGGAAAAGTGAACTTGAAACTGTATAATGGCAAACAAATTACTCTTACAAATGTGAGATACATACCTGATTTAAAAAGAAACTTGATTTCTTTAGGAGCTCTTGATGACCTTGGTTGTGTTTCTGAGGTGTCTAAGGGTAATATAAATGTGTATAGGAATTCCAAATTATTGTTTACTGGAACTAAAAGTGCTGGCCTATATGTGTTGAATGGTACTCATATTTCCTGTTTGACTAATGTTGTCTCTGAGCCTAAGCTTGCCGCTACACATAAATGGAACTTGAGACTTGGACATATGAGTCAACAAGGGCTTAATATTCTGTGTAAAAATGGTAGTTTTGGTAAGGATACAATTTGTGATCTCCCATTCTGTGAGAACTGTGTCTTGGCAAAACAACATAGACAACAATTCAATACTGGAGCTCATCTAGCTTCTCAATGTCTTGAATATGTTCATGCAGATTTATGGGGTCCTGAAAGGTATGACTCTCTTGGTAATTACAGGTATTTTCTCTCTATTGTTGATGATTATAGTAGGAGGGTTTGGACTTTTCTTTTGAAAACTAAAGATGAAACTTTTTCAAAAATAAAAGATTGGAAAGTTTTGGAAGAAAATCAAACTGGTAAATCAGTTAAAGTTTTTAGAACTGACAATGGTCTTGAGTTTTGTAATGAACAGTTTGATAATTTTTGCAAAGAAAATGGGATTTTGAGACATAGAACTGTTAGAAAAACTCCTCAGCAAAATGGTGTTCCTGAGAGAATGAACAGAACTCTTTTAGAAAAAGTCAGATGTCTTTTACTTACTTCTGGTTTACCAAAATGCTTTTGGGGGGAAGCTTTATACACAGCCACATACTTGATTAACAGGAGTCCCAACAGGTCTATTGAGTTTAAATCTCCTATGGAGGTTTGGACTGGAACTAGACCTGACTTGTCCCACTTGAGAATTTTTGGGTGTGCTGCATATACACATACTAAAGAAGGTAAACTTGACCCCAGATCTTTGAAATGTGTTATGATTGGCTATCAACAACAACATGGGGTTAAAGGTTACAGATTGTGGGATAAGTCGGTTCATGGTTTCAAAATTCTTATTAGTAGAGATGTTATTTTTGATGAACTAACTTTTCCTTGTAAGAATGTGAGTAGTACAGGTGATGATGCTAGTGCTGAACATTCTGGTAACACTAGGGAGGTTGAGTTTGAGGTGGAGTCTCTCAGTCCTGTGCAGCCACTTGACCCTTCAACTAAAGATCACCAGGTGGAGCAACCATTGCATTAGGATGATGAAGAAGACCCACCTGACTCTACTGAGAATGAAGAGGCTCATCACCTGGAAGAGTCTACAGTTGGAGGGCTTGAAGGTTACCAGCTGGCTTATGCTGACCTTGTATATACTGCACTTACAGCTGCAGTTGAGGTTAGAGATACTGAACCTCACACATATCTTGATGCTATTAGTTGCAAGGAAAAGAATCAATGGTGTAAAGCCATGGATGAGGAATATAACTCTTTGATGCTTAATAAGACTTGGAGTCTTGTTCCTAAACCTGTTGAATCAAAATTGGTGGAGTGTAGATGGTTATATAAATTGAAAGAAGGAAGTTCTGAGACTGATCCTCCTAGATTCAAAGCAAGATTAGTTGCTAAGGGCTATACTCAGAGAGAGGGAATTGACTTCACTGAAATATTCTCACCTGTTATCAAGTTTAAAACCATAAGAGTGATGTTGGCCTATGCTGCTTGTTTCAACTTAGAAATTGAGCAGTTGGATGTTAAAACTGCTTTCTTACATGGTGACTTGGATGAAACAATATATATGAGGCAACCTGAAGGATATTGTGATCCAAAGTTACCTGATCATGTGTGCTTGCTTAAAAAGTCTCTCTATGGTTTGAAACAATCTCCCAGACAATGGTACAAGAGGTTTGATTCCTTTGTTCTATCTCTTGGTTTTCTGAGGTCTAAGTATGATTCTTGTTTTTATTTTACTTGGAAGGAAAAATATGGTATTTACATTTTGCTATATGTTGATGACATGTTGATTATCTGTAACTCTCTATCTTTGATTGATAAGTTGAAAAATGCCTTGAAATCTGAATTTGATATGACTGACTTAGGGCATGCTAGGAAAATCTTAGGTATGATAATTGATAGAGATAGAGATAATTGCATATTAAAGTTTCACCAGGAACCATATTTGAAAAAGATAGTTTCTAAATATGGTAGCTTAAATTGCAAAAGTGTACAGATTCCTTTGGCTGGTCATTTTGTTTTGTCTAAACAATTGTGCCCCAAGAATCAGTCTGATATTTTAAGGATGGAAAATGTCCCTTATTCTAATGTCCTTGGTTCACTGATGTATGCTATGATTAGTACCAGACCTGATTTGTCTTTCTCTATATCCTTGCTTAGTAGATTCATGTCTAATCCTGGAAATGATCATTGGTTGGCACTTAAACATGTTTTGGCTTATGTAAATTCTACTTCTGATGTTGGTTTAATATATGGTAACCATAATTGTCCTTTTGAGCTTGTTGGCTATGTAGATTCAGATTTTGCAAGTTGTAGAGATTCTAGAAAATCTACTACTGCCTACTGCTTCACCTTGGGTAAGAGTTGTATATCCTGGAAATCACAACTTCAACCTTTAGTTGCTTTATCAACAACTGAGTCAGAATATGTAGCTATAACTGATTGTATAAAGGAGGCTATTTGGTTACAAAATTTCTTAAGAGAAGTAAAATTGGTAAAGTGTACTTCTGTTATCTATTCTGACAGTCAAAGTGCTATTCACTTAAGTAAGAATCCAGTTTACCATGAGAGGACTAAGCATATTGATGTTAAATATCATTTTATCAGAGATATAATTTCAAATAATGAAGTGAGACTTGAAAAAATCACTTCTGAACTTAACCCAGCTGATTTTGGTACTAAATTGGTGACTAACTGTAAGTTCAAACTTTGTTTGGATTTGTTGTGTATTGATTAGGTGTTGTGCAGGTACTTTGGGCTGTGAAGATTATGACTATGCCTCCTCTATCACTACAACCTGGAGATGATGTTCTTGTAGCTGATCCTGCTATGGGTTACACTTCAAGGTGGAGATGTGGGATTATGTGAAGTGTATTAAGCTTACGTGGAACATTGACCAAGTCAATGCTTATGTGGACAAGAGAACTTTTACACTTGGCTTGTGACTTGGCTATACGGTGTCGTTTTACTTAAAGGAATGTGGAGCTATTATGGAGCGTTGATCTTATTTTATATGGACGACTGAGATTAAGTCTCGAGGATGTCTCATATATATACCCTCTTCTCTCCTTAACCCTATTCATTCTTTCGTTCACGTTTTAGTCAAAACTCTCTCGCCTCTTTTACGAGACAAACTAGGGTTTGCTTTATATTCTTGATCAATCTGTAATCTCTTGTTATAGTTAGTGTAATCTAGTGATTGTTCTTTGAATCGTGCTGATTCAAAGCTAGATATTCAGCGTAGTTGAGTATTGGTTAGATTTGCTGGTTCTATTCATTAGGGTTGGTTGATTCAAGTGGTTTCTGTAATCGTGAAGATTGTAATCGGTGATAAACTGTGGTGATAGTGGAATGACGCTCTCTAATCCGAGCCCAACGTGGATGTAGACTATTTTGTCGAACCACGATAATATCCTGTGTTTTTACTTTCTGTTTATCTTTAATTCTTGTTTTAAACCTATTCAAAACTCAATCAAATACTCAACGTATTTACAACAGTTTGAGTTTGAGTTTTATTTTGATGTTGTTATAATTGACTTTGAATTCTTCAATGGAAGCAAACGTGCTGAGTTGGGTGATGAGTTTGAGTTTGACTTTTGATGTTGTTGTAATTGAAATTGGGGAGGAGGAAGAAGAAAACGGTAAAAAAAAAAAAGAGATAATGTTGGGCTTTAGGCCCTAATTGTTGTAATATATATATATCTATATAATATTGGAGAAGGGACAACGACCCGAAATGTCTCCGGTTTTTCTCCATATTTTTTAGCCTTGGATCAAATTCCAATCATTTTCGGCCTTTAGATTGATTATAATTAATGGTCCAGATTGTCTAAATTTGATCGACGGTTTAAAATGTCTCATCTATATTTTTCAGCCTTTGGATTACTTATTTTCAAAATTCCAAATTAAATAAAAAAACAAAAAGAAATCACTTCACTGCTGCTTTCACTTCATCACACTTCACCAATTCGACTTCGTCTCTTCCAACAAGCATCGAAGAACCCTCCACAAACCCAATTTGAATCGAAGAAATCAAAGAATCTCCAGCTCCGATCAGCCGCCACGACCATCCTCCACCGCCACATAAGATGACCCGCCGCCGCCACTCGAGGAGCGCCACTCGAGGACCATTCTCCACGGTCATCAACCTGTTTGCGAAGAACTCAAATTAAGGTAAATTGTATTTGAAACTCTTAAAAATCGTTTTAATTATTAACCCAAACTCATAACTTTTACTATTTTTCAGAATTATCAATTTAAGGATCTCCAAATGAAGTGTGATTTTGTGTGAATATTGTTCATTGACTCCTGATATATTGAATCAACTACTTTTTTGTGTTTTTAGATTATGTTTTGATGTATTTAATTTGTTTTATTATTAGATTAGAGATTGGACGTATAGTAAATATATTCAATAAACTATTAGTTCTAATATAGCATAGATGTATTAAATATGCTGAATTATTTTGCTAACTTATATAATGTCATTCGACTTTGATGTGTTGTACTGTATTGATTTCCCTCATTCATGTATTAAGTGTTTTGTGATATTAAAATTGATTTATATCTGAAAGTATAAAAGTGATATTAATTGATTCATATTTTCTGTATGTGTTGCAATATTTCTTATTTGGTTGTGAGAGTCTTACTTGAAGGTTTTTTATGTCCGTAAGGGGAAGTGTGGTGTAGGAGAACGGATGAATTAGTTTCATATAACACCTAAGGCTTTAGATAGGTGGGAAGCGAGACTTGAAGATATTTTTTGAGGTAGTCCGTTTGATATGCTTGATGCTGCTCTATCAGATACTGTAACCAAATTCCCAGTTGATATTCAGGTAATTTCTATTCATTGTAACTGTATTTTTATTCATGAATTTAGCTTAATTATTTTTTTAATTTAAATTTACAGAAGGATAGACCGCTATTTGTTCAATTTTGTGCGAATGATCCTGATATATTACTGGAAACAGCACGAAGAGTTGAACCTTATTGTGATTACATAGATATCAACTTGGGGTAATTTTTTAATTGATTAATTAGTCCCTCGATTCACCCTTATGATCATCAGAGAGATAATAATCTTCAACTATTCCAGGTGTGCCCAACGTATTGCAAGGCGAGGGAATTATGGAGCTTTTTTAATTGATTGGTAGAGAAATTAGCTACCAATCTCAATGTTCCAGTATCATGTAAAATTAGAGTTTACTAATTTGTGTATTTTTTGCATTATTCAGGCTAATTCACATTATTTTGTTCAGTTTGCTAATGTTATAGAGTAGGAGCTGTGCGGAACAAGCTATATTAGGTTTACAAGGTTCACAACTCGGAGGTCAAAGTATTCGACTTCCATGGAGAAGAAGTCCTTCAAAAAAACAGATTTTATTTTATAATATTTTTAACTAACGATTTTCTATTAATATATAATTGTTATTTAGTTGGAGCAAGCTCAGTGGAATGGTGGTGGAGAAGCGGGAGGTGGTGGTGTAGGAGGAGGGTATTATGGGTATCAGCAACCGCCACAGCAGGTATGTTATGATAGGGATCTATTGTGCAAATTTTGGTTAAATTATAAAGGGTTTATAGTGAAATTAACTTGGTATAAATGATTTGCAGTGATGAGAAGTTATAATGAGCAGCTAAAGAGATTGAAAAGGAGAAGAAGCTGGTTTTGATCTCTAATTTAAAAAGTGATGGTTTTTGCAGATGTTTGTTTATAATTGGCTTTGTACAATAGCTTCATGTTTTGCTGCTTAGATTTGTGTGTTATCAATTTGTTTTTTTAATTATCTATTTTCAGTAACTATTATTGAGTTGAGATTGTCAGGAACTTTTTTATTTTATGCTATTATTGTGTGTTTTTATCTATCTTTATTTTTTTCTTTCGTTTACCTTCCTTTAAGACAAAAGAAAATCTCTATTTATGATTATGATGATGGATTAAGATGATGGATTAAGTTGATGTTTTTAGTTTATGAAGTGAAATAAATTATTCATTCTGTTCTGAATTTTGATTGTTACGCCAATTGAAGAATTGGGCTTTAACAAATTTGCTGATGAGAAACCTCTACATTTAATTTATAACTTAAATGAATCATATTTTTAAGTCTAGGCTTAAATTTAATTTAAAGCCAATGTAAGAATTCTTTTTCAATGCAGTTCAGTAATTATTTAATTACTGTTTCCGTTAAATTCTATTAATTAAAGATTTTTAATTAACAGTTGTATTCAGATTGTACGATCTAAGGAAGACTGGATATATTGAGAGAGAAGAGGTAAGCTTATAAATTCAAATTCCATCCTGATTTCTTATTTTATTTCATTTAAATCTTATTTAATAGTTGATTTAGATGGGACTACAGTTACGGATGAAAAAGAAAAGACATTATTGAAAGGATTCAAGAAGATAACATGAGCAATTTTATAGTTTATGTAACCGTTTTTGCAAAATACATCTTACTTTTTATGCTTGGTTGAATAGTTTTTCAATTTATTTTTTTCTCAAGAATTATTTGTTTATTTCGTGTTGAATTTATTTTTCTAAATCAATATTGTTAGAGTGCCTTCGGGCACGGGTTCATACCTAGTATATATATATATATATATATATATATATATATATATATAAATACACACAAAATTCCTCCTTAAAAAAAAAAGCTCTCTCTCTAAAAAGCTCTTTCTAGAAAACTAGCCGTTATCTATCAAAATAGCTTCTTCCTTCGATCCAACACCGGAGGCTCCTCCGGACAAGATGGGGACTCCCATTCCACCGCCACCTAGTGGAGGCAACTACGTGGACACTATGATGAGCGACGATTCTCCGGTGGATGGCGGCCAGGAGGTGTTTCCACCATTGGAAAGGAAAGAACAACGTTATGCAAAACGGGCTCGGTCTAATCTTGATTCTACAAACAATTCAGGAGGTGGGAAGCAATCTGAAGCCGCTAATTTGCCGCGGTTGGAACAATTGAACCCGCCGAAGAAATCTTCGGGATGGCACTCCGCTTTAATGGGTAAGAATTATATTATCCCTGAAATAATTGATGATAAGGAAATTAAATTGAATAGGCTTAATGGGTTTGATGATAAGTTAATCGAGTCAATAAAGGATGATGTATTTGAACCCAATTGTGAATTTCCGCAAGTTATTAGAACTAGGGATGAAATATTAGAAGGTATTCAACTGTAGGAGAACACGGTGGTTGTTAGGTTACTAGGGTATAAAGTGAGTTTTGGATATCTTTCTTCGAAGCTGAAACAAATTTGGAATCCGAAAGGGATGATGGATTTAGTAGATGTTGGGTACGGTTATTTTATGGCTAAGTTTGCGAATAAAGATGATTGTGAATTTGCGTTAGCCGGTGGGCCTTGGATGATTTTTGATCATTATCTGATTGTGAGAGAATGGACACCGGAATTCAAACCTCAAGCGGATTCGATTACAAAAACTACGGCTTGGGTTAGGATTTCGAACGTTGGTATGCAAAACTATACAGCTAGAATCTTGCGTAAGATGGGTGATCAAATCGGTAAAACGGTTCGAATAGATTCATTGACGAAGGCAAGGAAAAAAGGTAATTATGCGCGCCTTGCCGTGGAATTGGACTTAGGTAAGGCTTTGACGCCGAAAATTCATATCGGGGGCGAAACTTGTTTAGTGGAATATGAGGGCTTGCATCTTGTTTGTTTTGAATGCGGGAAATTTGGGCATCAAAAGGACAAGTGTAATGCGATTATAAACACGATTCATGTGAATACGGCAAATGAGATGACAGAGGTGGTTCAAAGCTCTCCTTCGCGGGTTGAACAAGTTGCCGAAATAACCTACGGTGATTGGATGTTAGTGAAACAGAATGGACGTGCGAATAATAGAAATGGAGTTAAGGGTAATACGAATGGGCTTAAGGGGGGCTGGAATAAAGAAAACGGCTCGCGTTATAGTGCTTTATTCACCGAAGAGGGTGTGGATTTGGTTCCGGACAGTAGCAAAACAGTTTGGGGTTCGAATAAGGCTTCCACAAGCAATGGAGGCAACTCGTGGAAGGGAAAGAACAAAGCTGCTGCTAGCGGTAATCATATTAGAAATGGGGGGGCACAGGATCGTTCTACAACCAGATTTTGAAGCTTCGAAACTGCTTAATGCAGCCCCCAATGTGGAGTTTAAAGCTGCAGATTTTGGGTCTAAAAGGGTTAATAATGGGGGCAGAAATAGGAGGGCTAAGGAGGCTGCTGGTCAGGGAATTGAGGGTGCGCTAGCTGGTGAGGATAGTGGGTCGAAACCAGCTGGAGCTGGTGTGGTTTGCAGCGGCTTACCTGCTGCGGAAGTAGGCTCGGGGAGGACAGGTGCAGCAGGCTCGGACCTGCAGATGGACAGTGTTGATGTTGCGACAGCAGGAGGTGAAGAAGGTCGGACGGGCATGCCTGTTTCAGCCACTACTGAGGCTGTTGGACAGGGGGTCTTGTCGGACAATTTAATACAGCAGGACAGGGGCTGGATCACCACGGAAAGGGGTACTTTTGAGGGTTGTGAAATAGGAGAGGTGCTTGAATTTCCTGCCCAATTCGCGAAGAGTGAGTTGGTGCCGAAGGATTATAACCTCTCAACCGTTCCGGAAACACAGCTTGAGGACGAGGACGGAGATGAGCGAATGGATGAACGTCTGGGTGGTGCGCAAAGGGGGGAGCAGGTATCTTTCTAAACCTCTCTTTACTTTACACTAATTTGTTATTTATGTGTACAGGGCAATTAAATTTTGGGAATTGGGAAGGTCTTTCTCAATCTCCTAACATACTAGTTTGGAACTGTCACGGAGCGAGGTCCCCGAATTTTCAAAGAGTCGTTCGTGAGATGATTAGGATTCACCATGTATGGTTAACTGTAATAGTGGAGCCGCGCGTGAGTGGTTCTAGTGCAGATGATATTATTCGCGGGTTAGGAAAAGCTAATTCAGTTAGCGTGGAGGCGGAAACATATAAAGGCGGAATCTGGATTCTCTGGGATGATTCGGAAATAGAAGTCCGAGTACTTTCACCCGGAAAAAAGGTAATCAATTTGGAATTTTCTAAAGATAATTGCGATGCGTGGATTTTTTCAGCAGTTTACGCTAGACCAAGGGCTAAGGATAGGGAACCACTGTGGGAGGCGTTTCATAAGGCGTTTAGCAATATTGCGGTACCTTGGCTAATCGCGGGGGATTTTAATCAAGTGGGTGTTGAGGAGGTCATGGGTATCTTGTACAAAAAAAAATGAAAATAAAAAGAAAAAATAAAATAAACCGGCAAAGTGGAATATTTTTGGAAATCATCTTAGTTTTCATTGGGTTGACATGGGGAGGCAACATTAGTGCGTCAATTGGGTGAGTGAGAACATTTTTTAGCGTAAACTCAAGCTCGAGGACATGTTGATGGTAAGTGAGGAGAGAGTCAAAAGCTCACTTCAAATTTACCAAATATACATCCATACCGTCCTTAAGCCATTATTAAAACCAAAGACCTCGTGATTCTTAAGTACATAGTGAATTTACAATTCTGTTGATAGGAAATACACTAGGTGGAGCGTTCAAAGCAAGGTAGGATTAATGACCACCATATAGCCATCATACAGAGATGAGTACAAGTGTAACCTTCAAGCATTGCGACTTTAATTTTATGATTGAGATTATTTATGTTTGATGTTGCATGATTAGTGTATGTGTATGTTAGTTTTTAAAGTTTTGCTATATGAGATTTATATTAAGAATTGCTTTAGGTTTATTTGCTAGCTTCTATTTGTTCTTGCGTTTACTTCTACCCCTTGTTTTGTTTTGTTTTGCTTTGTCGGGACGACAAAGGTTTGAGTTGGGGGTCTTGATGTCTCCCTAATTGTTCTTATTTTCGACCCTTAGGAGACATCATTTTTTGTGTTTGTTTAATCAATTTGATAGACTTTTGGACTAAATATGCAATAATATGATTTTCCTCTTTTAATTCTAGCAATTTTAGTTTATTAAGCTTTTGCGCGTAATATTGGTATTTTTAGTGTAAAGTTTACAGGTTTTAGATGTTAGCTAGAAGAGGAATCCAAGAAGAAAGTCAAAGATCAAAAGATAGAGTCAAGACTTGAAGATAAATCCCGAAGATATTATTTTTAGAGCTGAAAATCCATTTTCCAGGCCATATATTGCTGATTTCGAGGTGGTTGAGCGATGATTTAGTCGCTGACCTTTGAAGAGAAAACATTCCTTATCGAGTTACGGAACTTTAGCAACTGGAATGAGGTCAATCGGAGTCATAACGCATCGGTAAAATCCGTTTTAGTGAAGACATATCAGCAGTTACGGGATTTTGGGCTAAGTTAGTGGACTTGGGCCTTTTATATTTCATTTAATTAAAAGCCTAAGGCCAAGTACGAATTTCCACCTATAAAATCAGCCCTTGACTTCTATTTTACACACAATTCACATTCTGCAAGATTAAAAACACCAGAGAGAAGCAACTGAAGGAAGAAGAAGAAGCTACAAGAGTTGGAGAGGGTCTATATCTCCGTTCGTAGTCATTCCTATTCCGGAAATTAGGTTCTTTTATCTTTTAATTTTGTAATCAACATGAATTCCTTTACATTTAATTTCGTATTTCATTTTAATATGAGCTAAGCTTTTCATAGTGCTTGAGAACAAACAATGGGTGAATCCCAATCTTATTAATTAACGAATGTTGAATTTGGGTTTTTATTGAATTAAACTAAATTAGGGCTTTTACTCTTTTCAATAAATTGTGAATGTTTACTGTTTTTAGCGTCATGAACTAGGAACAGGTGTTAGTATCTAGGCTATTCCAATTAGTGGCGATTGGATCATCCTGACGGAGGGTTTAGGTACAGAACCATTTATTCAATCTAGGATAGAAACTATTGATTCTGACGAACTTAGCTAATCCTAGGGCCAATGAGGTAATAAAACTTAATCATCCAACGGTGGATCATATTTACCCTGACGGGACTAGTGACACTTTAGGATCGCCTTATAGTCCACCCTGACGGGGGTATAAGGAAATTAGAATCCCGACCATTGTAATTGACTAATTTAACCCTTAAACAGCATAAGTTAGGAAATAGGATTGGGAGGATCCTTGCGTTCTCAAGTGCTCCTTCTCATATTGCGTTTTACATCATTCTACTTACGTCTTAGCTTTTATTTGCATTTAATTATTTGTCTTTCATTCATTAGTTTTAATCACAAAACCAAACAAACATATTAGTACCTTTTATTTCATAAGTGCGTCAATCACTATTTGTTAGACATTGTGATCAACCATCCCATCCTTGGAACGAATCTGTATTATCAGTTATACTACTTGGGACAACCGTACACTTGCGGTTGTGGTTCGATTATCTTTTGCATTTATTTTAGAACACACAAAGGACCACCAGCTATGAGGAAAAAAAATAAGAAAATCCCAATTTACACTATTAAAGCTTTTTGCGAATCCAAATGTATAGTGCACCTGAGACTTGAGAGAAGAAGATTCCTTGTTATAACCCATAACCACACAAATATCTTCCATCAACATAAGCTGACCGACTTATAGAAATAAGGGAGCTTAATAGTCTTAAGCCTGTTAGCAAGAAGCTTTGAGATAATTTTATAACTTGTGTTAACACAAGCTATAGGTCTGAATTTCTTGACATCAGAAGGATTTATTTCTTTGGGAATAAGCACTATATTAGTTGCATTAACTTGAGTAAGCAATTATCCATTCAGAAAGCACTGGTTGATAGCTTCACAAAGATTGTCTCCAATAATACTCCACGAAGTTTTGTAAAAGCAGGCATTGATCCCACCAGGACCTAGACTTTTGTGATCACTAATGGAAAACAATGCACTCTTTATTTCTTCCTTATAGAAAAGAGTGTTGAAACTTTCTCTTTGCTCCTCAGAAATACTTGTAGTAAGAAAATTCTTGATAATACTACTAAAACAAATTTCTTGTTGAGGATAAGTTGTACCAAGTAGCTCTTTATAATAAGATACTAGTGTCTCCTGGTGTGTGGTAAAATCACCACCCTAAATGAGAGGGACACTACCCGCAAGTGAACGGGTCGTTCCAAGTAATGTGTAAATAATACGGATTTCGTTCTCAAGGACGGCTAGTTATGACATTAGTATTAACCGGAGTAGTAGAATAAGTTCTTAAAGACGAAAAAGTAAAATGGAGAAACAATGGAGCTATTAGGTTATAGGTGAGTGGACCATTGGATGCTATATTAGGACATATGAACAACCTATAGCCATTAACATGAACTGAGTTGAAAACCTCTCCTTTTGGCATTGTGAAGTTAATATGGACTTTAATTTATGGAATGTTGGTTATGTGTATATTAAGCATACCTGTGCATTATTTCTTTAGCATTACTACATGAGATTTTTTAGATATTTTGCTCTAGGATCATTCATTATTTTCTATTCTTCTTCTCTGTTTATTATTTGACTACTCTACGGTTCTTTATCTTTATTGTATCAGGACGAGACATCTTTGAGTTGGGGGTCTTGATGTCTCCCTATTTGTGATGAATTAGTCTAGGTTGGAGACATCATTAAGGTGTATTTAGGAATTTAATTATCGATTTTTATTCGTAAATTTCTATTTTCCTATTTCTTGTCTTGATTTGATGATTTATTATTTTTAAAGCATATTTGGTTTAATTGTTTATTAACTGTGAAGCTTTAAAGATATATGGTAATTAATTAGATGTCAAATCAATTCTAAGAGATAAGAGAAAGAAGATAATGATGGAAATTGGAGATAAAGGAAGCAAAAGATAAACTAGGAAGGGAAAAGTTGTCAAGTAAATCTGAATTTCAGCAGCTACGTCCGCTAAAGTGATCATAACTCAAAAACGGCGGAGAATTTGGAAGAACAGTCTGAACCAAAAGTGCAGATATTTTCGACGTCGTCGTTTCGATATAAAGTGGACAAAAATTGGAGTAAAAATGTAGGAGTTACACCTAAAATAAAACAGCAGCAGATTTTTACTTTTTCTATATTTTAGAAAACGAATTTGATTTGGAAAACCCTATACTCTAAGAATCCGACCTAGGGTTAGGAAAACCCTATAAATACACCCTATATTCAGTAGAAACACATCCTTGGCCAATCCTTAAGCCAAGAGGAAGCTTAAAAAAGGAGAAGAGAAGTCTGGAAGGAGCTAAACATCAAATTATGTCTTCACAAGCCTTCAAATTTGTAATTGTTTTCTTTTCTTTCTCTAGTATGAACTACATTTATTTTAGCTTGAGATTTAGCATATGGGTATGAACCTAGACTTGTTTTACATCTAATTTAATTTAGGATTATAAAATTTAAATGAATTAATGTTTTATTCTCTACTTTATGTGCTTTGATTTATTTTCTGTTTTGCTTGCTAGTGCACGCGTATAGGTTTACCTTAATAGTACTTAGATGGTCTCCTAGAAGGGGTGTCTAATTATTGAAACACCACATAAACGTCTAGTGTGCGGTAGTGATCCTGACGGGCTTGCCTAACTAGATAGCCATTGATTTAACCACCGATCATTATTGCAGGTCAGTCTCATCTAAGAACCTAGCGGCGTAGGAGCACCTTAGTTAAGTCCCCTGGTAATTGTGAGGTTGCCACCTAAGTCCACTCGGAAGGGGTTTAGGAGGAATTTAGAATCCTGGTTATTGCAATTCTACGTAATTCTCCCTTACATGATTAGAATAAACAAGGCTAGTGGGGATTACTTGCTATCTCTCGAGCTTAACTCTCAGACTATCATCTTCTCTTATTTACCTTTCTGTCTTTAGTTTACTTAGTTAATTTTCTATTTACAAAAACCAAACAAAAATTATTATCTTTTATTTCTTGCGTATTATTATTCTAGCTTTCTTATTTGCACTTGATATTTGCATAAGTTCTCTCTAACTTTCGTAGTCTCTGAGGAAAGAATCTTATATATCATTAAAACTTGCATACGATCTGTGATACTTGTAGTGAGTAACGTGTTTAGTCTAGGGTATTTATCTGCACTTATTTTATCACACCTTGGGAAACACCACACATCATTTCAGATCAGAATTGAAGAAGAGAATATAATTAAGCTTTCAGATTGAATTATGAAAACAGTAGAAGTATTTTTGGAAGGGGGATAGGATAATAAAGTAGTGGTCGATTACATTATGATTTGTATCTGAAATATTTGGAAATCAAAAATCAAATATCATCACAAAAACACAAAACACGCTTCTTTTGGCAATAAATATGATCCGACAAGAATCGGGATTGTGGTGGATCACAAAAGATTAGTAAATTTTGAGAACGTTAAGATGGACATCAAGTGCGACCCAGCTTTGGATTGGGAAGCTTTGGCAGTATTGAAAGCAGTGAAAAAATGTGAAACTTTTCCCTTTGAAAGGAAACTAATCTTTTCAGAAAACCTTGAGGTAATTCAAGGTATCAAGCAGGTGTCAGCTTTGAGCTAGATAATCCAACCGATAATCAAAATAATCATCTGGAAAGCTGTTGAATTCAGTCCTATTTCATTTGAATATCTTAATAGGAAGTTCAAAAACCTAGCGGATAAACTAGCAAAAAAATATAGGCACGAGGAAGGGTCTTACCCGTTGAACGATTGCTCAGTTTATGAGTTAGCTTGTGATTTTAGGAGGACGGGTATTGGTCAGCAATAAACTTAGCTTGTAATTTTAGGAGAAATGATATTGGTTAGAAATGTCGGGTCCTTTTCTTGTTAGGTTATTTTTTTTTTGACATAGTTAGGTTCTAATTTCTTTTCTTGTTAGTTTCTTTTTGGTGTCTTAGGCATTTTCAGATGTCAAAAAAAAAATTGGGTATGGACCACCTATTTTTCGAAATAAAATTATGTTTGACGTGCATGTGTAAGACTTTCATAGTACGCCTTCTAATAAAAATCTTAATCATTAATTTAAATAATAAATACGTGGTATTAAATTACTTACTATAAGTAGTAGTTTTTTCTGCTTAGAAGGGAGATCCATCAAGGAATTGTGGGATAAAATTAACAAGAACAACTAGTCTAGTACATTATTAACTAAACCTGGATTATGAATCAGCCGTGGAATCTTCCACCCCATTCTATCCCTCGCGAGGGTACTCCATATACCCCAAGGTGGATAATTGTGTCTATAATATTACTTTGCTTGTGACACTCCATTTTAAGATATCCAGCCTGTACACGAACTGTTTTCTCTGAAGATTCCCCGAACACTGGGGATGTGTTGTTGCGAAGAGACTAACGAATCCTTTGAACTCATACCGCCGCCGGACTCCTATCATAATCTACTTGTCTGATAATATCCAAAAACTTCCCAAGAGTCTTTCTCGACCACCACTTCTTTCAAACCCAACTCTTCCGCCATACGAAGCCCCTGACTAAGTGCAACAAGTTCAATTAAAGTTGTCATCTCCTAATCAATTTGCATCGGAAAACCACAAATCCAATTGTTTTCTATGTCCCGAATTACGTCTCCTCTGTCTCCATATTTCTGCCATTTGTTGAAGCTTCCGTACGTATTAAGTTTAAAACCCCAGCTTGGTTTAGTCCACCCAACAAAATTAAGTCGTTGAGTACCAGATGGCTCTATAAGTAGTAGTTACACATATGGTATTTGTATAATTTTTTTTGGACAAGGAATATGGTATTTGTATATCACCCCATCTTTATAGGATGTAAAATTTTCCTTTTGCCAAATATATATGGTACTTACTACTCTCAGTGTGTGAACCATAATTTCAGTCAACTATCAAGTAAACGGCACTACCATCTCTCTTTTCTCATTACAAGGCCTGAGAAAGATGATCTTCCACTCAGCTTCCTTTGTTAATCTGTTATATTTCTTCTTCATCCATCATCTAATACTTACTTTTGCTTCCAATACTTATTACTTCCTTCGTGATGTTGCTATTAACGGTGGCTCTATTGGAAACTCCACAAACTCTATGGTCGCGAATGGATTGGATATACATACTCAAAATCGATTTACTTTCTGCAGCCAATAGGTGAATCAAGAAGCTCAATGGCCGTTGAAAAATCATTCCATGCCGATCATGTACCGTTTCTGAATGCAAGAATTTCATCAACTCAATTTCTCGGTGAATCCAGGTCAGATATTCATTCACCTTCACTTCTACCCTGCTTGGTATAGAGGATTCGAAAAGTCCTTCAATATCAGGAGATGTTGTGTCTGTTGGCCAATCTCTTCCTCCCATAGACGAGATCTGGGATTGTTCTGCTGTAATGGATTTAGAGCCCTTTTCTGCATATGGACGATAATAAACATGTGAGTTCAGAGTCCTTTCACATTGTGTAAAATTCTAATCCACCATTGAAGAGTTGGATTTGAGCTCAAAACTTGCAGAGAAGATATGAAGAAGAAGAAGAAGAAGAAGAAGAAGAAGAGAAAGAAGAGAGAGAACAGAGCATTTAGCTCGATTTTATTAGATGATTAGTGAATTACACGATTTTGTATATATACTTATGTTGAGATCATGAATGCTAAACATGATCAAGTCTACATACAATTCACAGCTGTATAACAACTTCTATAACTAACTTTTATTCTTTATTCTCTAATTCTAATATTTACACTTTGGTCCATGTGGTTATATTCTTGACTTCTTGATTCTCTATTGCTTTGATTGTATTCCAAGAGCCCCCCACAAGCTGAGCATGGATATTGAGAATGTTCAGCTTGGACAAAATATGATGAAACATTAATGAACCAAGAGATTTAGTAAAAATATCAGCAAGTTGCAAATTTGAGGGAATATAGAACAATTTTATTATGCCAGCAGATATTTTCTCCCGAGTAATCTTGCAATCAATGTCCACATGTTTAGTTCTTTCATGTTGGACAGGATTAGAAGACATAGCAATAGCTGATTTGCTATCTGAGAAGACTAGAGCAGGGTGATCATGAGAGAAGCCATAATCATGAAGTGCATATAAAATCCACTGAATTTCAAAAGTTGTTGCAGCTAGAGCCCTGTATTCAGCTTCAGCAGATGATTTACTTATGGTGAATTGTTTCTTACTTTTCCAAGAGATTAGTGATTCACCAAGAAAAATGCAAAAACCAGTGATGCTTCTTCTTGTGTCAACACATCCAGCCCAATCACTATCACAATAAGCTTTGAGTTTGATTTCTGAAGAGGAGGAGAAGAATATACCTTGTCCAGGAGTTGATTTGATATATCTAAGTATCCTTTGAGCTGCATTCCAGTGATTAAGTAAAGGTTTAGCTAAGAACTGACTTAAGCAATTGACTGAGAAGGCAAGATCAGGCCTTGTTATTGTAAGATAAAGTAGTCTTCCTACTAATCTTCTATAAGAGGTAGGATTATCAAGCAATTCCTCAGAATCTTGTTTAAGCTTTAAATTTTGCTCCATTGGAAAAGCTACAGGTTTTGAGCCTGAAACACCACACTCCTCAAGAATATAAAGTGCAAATTTTCTCTGGCAAAGTGATATACCTTTGGCACTTCTTGCTACTTCTATACCAAGAAAAAATTTGAGTTCACCAAGATCTTTGATGGTGAAAGCTTGATGAAGATAATCTTTTAGGGACTGAATTTCAATCAAGGAGTTACTTGTGAGGATTATATCATCAACATAAACTAAAATTGCAATGAAGTTTGATGAGGATTTCTTGATAAAGAGACTATAGTCACTATTAGAGTGAATAAAACCATAGTTTAAGAGAGATACAGAGGGTTTAGCAAACCATTGCCTTGAGGCTTGCTTCAAGCCATATAAACTCTTCCTCAATTTGCAAACTGAGTTAGGTGGAGAGTTTAATCCTTGAGGGACTGTCATGTAAACTTTTTCAAGTAAATCACCATGAAGGAAGGCATTATTTACATCAAGTTGATGAAGATGCCATTTGTTAATTGAAGCTAAAGCAACCATAAGTCTTATTGAAACAATTTTAGCCACAGGAGAGAAGGTGTCAAAAAAATCTAAACCTTCTTGTTAATTGTATCCTTTAGCTACAAGTCTGGCTTTATGCCTTTCAAGAGTGCCATCAGCCTTGTATTTGAGCTTAAAAACCCACTTGCATCCAATAGGATTCATAGTTGAAGATAATGGAACAATGTCCCAAGTGTTGTTATCTTGAAGAGCTTGAAGTTCTTTTTGAATAGCAATCATCCAATCAGAATTAGTAGAAGCTTGTTTATATGTTCTAGGCTCAGTTAGAGAGGTAATAGCAGCTACAAAGTGAAAATAAGAAGAAGAGAGTTGGTTTGAACTTATAAAATCTGTGATGGGATAAAGAGATGTAGATGATGATGAGATACAAAGAGAGGTGTGAGGTGTAATGTAGTCTTTTAGATAAGAAGGAGGATTTATGTTTCTTTTTGGTTTGGTAGGCTGAGAAGAAACAATTGTGGTTGTTGAGGGAGGATTTATGGTAGAAATAGGCTTAGAAGAGGTGTTTGAAGAAGTTTTGGTTAAGTGTTTTGTGAAGGTTGTTGAAGAGGGTTGGAATAAAAAGGTATGTAAGTTGGTTGGAGGAGGTGTTTGGGAGAATGGGAAGATTGTTTCATGAAATACCACATTCCTTGAGACAAAAATTTGAGAAGTATTTATGTCAAGTAATTTGTAGCCTTTGGTTGCAGAGGGATAGCCTATAAAGATGCATTTTCTTGCTCTGGGATCAAATTTTGTTCTATTTTGTGATAGTGTAGAGGCATAACATAGAGAACCAAATACACGTAAGTGGTTAAGTTTAGGGGGTGTTTTGTATAGAAGTTCATATGGTGAGGTATTATGTAGGAGAGGGGTGGGTAATCTGTTGATTATATGAGTAGCAGTAAGGACTGCTTCAGCCCAATATATAATAGGTAGATTAGCTTGAAACATAAGTGCTCTTGCAGTGTTTAGTAGATGTTGATGTTTTCTCTCCACTAAGCCATTCTGTTGAGGAGTTTCAACACAACTAACTTGATGTATGATCCCTTTAACTTTGTAGAACTCAGAGAGAAGGAATTCAGCTCCATTATCTGATCTAAGCACTTTTATTTTTGTGTCAAACTGAGTTAATATTAGATTATAGAATGTATTAAGATGTGTTTGAGTTTCAGATTTGTGTGTCATCAAATATATCCAAGTGCATCGAGTATAATCATCCACAATAGTGAGAAAGTATCTAAAACCATTGTGATAAGCATGTTAAGTGGTCCCCAAATATCACAATGTATCAAATCAAAACAATGTGAAGATGATGAAGTAGAGGTGGGGAAAGTAAGGCGTTTTTGTTTAGCATAATGACATACATCACACACATTATGAGGAACAAAACTAATATTAGAATCAATAGATTTTAAAGCCTTCAACTTAGCTGCAGAAGGATGGCATAGTCTTGAATGCCATAAATCAAATTTCTCAGTTGAAGTTGTAGAAGTTGAGTGAACTTGACATTTTGACTTCAAGTAGTATAAACCATCTTTTTCATAAGCAATCCCAATCATCCTCTTTGTTGGTGCATCCTGTAAAGTGCAGTAAGAGGGAAAGAAAACAACCAACACATTTGATTCCTTAGTTAGTTTAGATATAGATAATAGGTTGTGCCTGAATATAGGCACACATAGCACATTCTGAAGAGTGATTTGATCATTAATTGTTATGTTTCCCTTGTGTGTAGCATATACAATTTGTCCATTAGGTAAAGTAACAGGAATTTGAACTTTATATATGTTATGAGTATAGTAGGATGGAGAGTGTATCAAATGATCAGTTGCACCTGTATCTAGAATCCAAAAAGAGGAAGAAGAATTACCTTCTTGAAGAGATACTTGATGAACTGCTGGTGTTGGAGAAGAAGCACCATGAGCAAGAGCCATTAGTTTGCTCACTTCTTCAGGTGTGAACTCATAAAGATTCAATGGTTTGCTCTCAGATTGAACCTCATCATTTATAACACAGTGAGCTTTTGATTGAGAGATGTTGAGGTTTCTTTTACCTTTAGGACCACTCCATCCAATAGGATATCCATGAATTTGAAAGCATTTCTCTACTGTGTGGCCTGTATATCCACAGTGAGTACACACAACCTTCTTTTTCTCAGAGTAATAAGCCGGTTTGGAATTATTCTTCACATAGAAGGCTTGATTGTAAGACTATTGTGTGGAATTAGTAATGGACCTTTGGCTTTCTTCTTGGATAAGCATAGCAAACACAGAATTAATGTGAGGCATAGGATCCATGAGCAAGATTTGACTCCTAACAGCTGAGTAAGAATCATTCAATCCTATGAGAAATTTGATCACAAAATCATGTTGTTGTCTTTCAACAAGCGTGTCAAATAACTTGCAGGTACATTGAGCCATGATTCCACAAGAACATGATGGAAGAGGCCTAAAGTGAAGATGTTCATCCCATAGAGACTTGAATTGAGCAAAAAACTCAGAAATTGAAGATGAATTCTGAGAAATAGAGCTCAATGCTTTTTCAAGTTGAAAAACGCGAGTACCATTGCTTTTTGAGAATCGAATTTTGATCTCATTATATAGATCAAAAGCAGAGTTAACATATAAGAGGCTACCTCGAATTTCTTTAGAAATTGAGTTGAGTAGCCATGATAGAACCAAGTTATTAGCGCGATTCCAAGCGTTGAACAGTGCAAGGTCAGTTAAAGAAGGTTGAGTTATTTCTCCATTGACGAAGCCGATCTTATTTTTGACAGCTAGAGCAATTTCGATGGCACGAGACCATGAGAGGTAGTTATCGCTATTGAGGACCTCAGCAACTAGAGATGCGCCTGTATTTTCACTTGGATGAAGATAGTACGGGCTAGTGAAGTCTTCGAGGATTGAGGAATTTTGAGGCATTGTAGAGTAAAGAGTAGAGAATTATAGAGAGTTATGAGTTGTGCGGAAGTAAGATTTCGTCTAATACCATGTAAAATTCTAATCCACCATTGAAGAGTTGGATTTGAGCTCAAAACTTGCAGAGAAGATATGAAGAAGAAGAAGAAAAAGAGAAAGAAGAGAGAGAACAGAGCATTTAGCTCGATTTTATTAGATGATTAGTGAATTACACGATTTTGTATATATACTTATGTTGAGATCATGAATGCTAAACATGATCAAGTCTACATACAATTCACAGCTGTATAACAACTTCTGTAACTAACTTTTATTCTTTATTCTCTAATTCTAATATTTACACTTTGGTCCCTGTGGTTATATTCTTGACTTCTTGATTCTCTATTGCTTTGATTGTATTCCAAGACATTGCTCACCGTATATTACATTCTTAATTTATTGGTTTTCAAGATTATAATTAAGAATGTGTGTTTTTCCCGTCCTTGATTTTAATTTGTTTACCATTTCTTAAAAATCACCAAGAGTTGTTATATACTTTCTAGTTTTTTATATTTGTTTAATAATGCTTCAGGAGAATGCATGTTGTGTGTTTATCTGTTATGCCTCCAAGGTAATAATTAATTGCACTATAGTTCTTGAATAACCCGATCAAAATTTCACTTTTTATTTTATATTTAATTAATTCATCAATTTCATGCCGCACTGCAATTTAATCGTCCTTTTGATTTATTTAGTAAATTGTGGATTCCATTTCGAAGAGAATGCTTTCTGTTATTGTAGTTATTTTAGATAATAGGGAGAAAGAATCAATCATTTCACTGTTCAAATTGGTGAAATTTTGTTATAAATGAGCTTCATTTTATTAATATAGATATATACATGATATGAATTACTGATACAGAATTATCTATACCTTGCTGATTAAATATTGTTTCCACTCTTTTGGAAATGAATATTCATAAAACCGAAAAGCATTTGATATAGGGACCTGTAATATATAGTGCAATTAACTTTATTTTATTAAAATAGGGACCTGCAGTTAATTTTCGTACAATATAGGGACATATAGAGCAATTTTTGCATAATATAGGGACCCATAGTGCAATTTTTGCATAAAATCTGGACATATGGTGTAATTAACTCAATTTTTTAACAGAGAGACCTGCAGTGCAGTGTTTGCATAGTAAAAGGAACTATAGTGTAATTTTTGCGTAAGAAATGGACCTTATAGTGCAATTTACCCGTAGTGCAACTTTTGCATAGTTATAAGACCTTCTGTGCAAATAACTCAAAAAATAGAGACTTAATAGTTAAATTAACTCAATTTTTTCAAAATATAATGACATATAAGGCAATATTTGCATAATAAAAAGGACCTATTGTGCATCTTTTACATAATATAAGCACCTATAGTTCAATCACCTCAGCAAAGGTATAATATAAGAACCGATCAACTCGCAAAAAGCACTAGACATGGAGCCGAACATCAAGCATCAAAAACTACTATAGTAGGACAACTATGATACTAGTATATAGAAATAAATAACCTTATCTATATTAATTAAAAAGGAAACAATATTAAATATTCATTTTAATATTTATGCACCAGAAAAGTGAACAAGTAAAAAGATCCTAATTCTAATTGCCTGGACTGTATATATATCCTTAACATTTCCGCACCAACAAGAGTTAACATCCGTATTATTTGAACAAATAATATGTAAGAGATTTCTCAAGTAAGTTATAAAATTCATACTAGTAGTTAAGCTCCGAATCATAATCCTAATATGAAACGTACTCAAGAACAAATACCATAATTTTTGAAATCAATCCCATCATAACAATAACAGTAATAAAAATTAAAAAAGCAAACTCATTTCATATTCTACATTATTTTCCAACATTTTAAACCACCATTAAATTCAACCAAAACTCTACTTAGAATTTAAACCCCTCATACTACTCCACGGAAACTTCACCCCACCACCACCACCACCATATCTCTTCCCACTATCACCACCACGTTTAACGTCCACCCTATTTTTTTCACCTCTTTTATCATCAAGCCAATGAGATTTAACAGTAGGATCATCACGATAAAAGAGAAACAAAGTTACAGTTGCATGGGAATTCTAGTTTTAGTTTTTTCACAAATCTAAATTAATACTCAGGCGTAGAAGAGAATAGAAAATAGATTACATAATTCTACAAAATAAAAGTGTAAATATATCACAATAAACAAAAGTAATCAATCACATTTAAAGTTTAGAGAGGCATATCTGATATTCAGACATGTGCTTTCTCCTAGATTCCAGTTCAGGACAAACATTAAAAGAAAAACAAGAAAAGTTGATGGAATGAAACAAAACAGTGACCTCCCCATGATCATCATCTACAAATTCCTGTTAAGAGAATAGAGATAATCATAAACCAAATAAAAGCTGTGACTAGTAAAAAGTATTTTAGCAATCAAATGGAACATGTAATAATAAATAAGAAACTTAAAGAGTAGAATTTAGAAGAGTATAAACACACCTGATTAATCTTCATTGTATTTGCATAATATTTTGAGTTGATGATGACCCCAACATTTCACATGCTGATATTGAATAAGTCTGACTGATTTTTCAGCAGAAGGCTTGCAAAGTTTCACCTGAATCATGTGTATGGAAGTAATATATGCAAAATCTTGAGGGATCTCTACAATCTTCTTGCAATAGAACACAACCAGATCTTCGAGGCTGGGAAAGTGATTACGAGTGGCATTCCAGTATTCCAGATCTTCCATTCTTTCCAACTTCAAGTATTTGAGTTTTGTGAACACCTCTTCATCTTCCATATCCCATCTTTCACCTTTAAATGCATTATAATTTAACTCGAGTGCCTCCAGATTCTTTAGCATCGCAAGTTGTAACATTGCATTCCATGGCATTTTAAACTTTTCCAAACTAAGTTTCTTCAGATTGGAAGGGAAATTGAACTTACATGGATATAAACCTGCACCCATGTAAACCACCTCGAGTGATATTAGTTTATTGAGAAACTCTAGCATTGGGAACCGGTTACATTTCGTATGATCATCCCATGAATCTAGAAATCTACACTTTAGTTCAAGAATGCCTGATAACCTTCTCAACATCTTCTCCATATTGTCTCCATAACCAATAATTGGTTCCGAAAAGGTTTGTAGATTTTCTAGAATGGAAGAAGAGTTCTCAAGTCTGTGGGGCTCCAAATCAAAAGAAGAAAATGTACTTATATGGATGTGTCTCAGCTTTATCATGTCCCATATACAATCTGCTACTTTTACAACTTCATGCTTTGATTGTTCAAAATGAAAAGTTTCAAGGTTCCAAATATTGGATATGGATGGTGGAATAAATATCACAGAGCTCCTGACGGACAAGTATCTTAGCAGAACAAGAACGCCAACCTCTATAAAAGAGTCTCCTATAATGATACGTGGAATATTCAATATCCTAAGAAACTTAAATTTGTGATAAATGAACGAAATATCATATAAGGCTTCATCATAAAACCTAGATGTAAAAAACAACGATTGTACAAATGACCCAGAGGACATAACTAATTTATCCCATTTATAAATAACCTTGAGACGACGTTGATAATGTATCGTGGGTGAAGAAGAATATAAAGAATAATCATCTTCGCTCTGCACGAAATTATCTTCCTTAACTTTTCTATTGAGGAAGTTACATACCACATAAACACAATCGACCTTGCCATAATCAGGACTCTCTTTATTAATGTCCAGTAGGTCTCTTGAAATAAGATCGGCTAAATAGTCCTCTCCTGTCTCCTCTAAGCTCTGGGATGCCGTATGTTTTACGAATCCCTCCGCTATCCACAATCGTATCAGTTCTGAGACTGAAACACCTTCATCTATAAATACTCCCATGTAGAAAAAGCATGATCTTAAATGGTCTGGTAAATAGATGCAAGTCAAATCTAGTATGCGACTTACCTGTGAACCCCTGTAACCAAATACGCGGGACCCTAAAGTTTGTGCTACTTCTTCCCACTGATTCACAGTTTTACGAATGGTACGAAGAAGAGCAACTACAAAAGTCTTTGATTCTGGTTTGCATCTTTTTGCGATTTTCATACCGACTTCCAACATTTCTTCAGGGCAGTTTACTATTTGAAAGAATGACTCCCAGATTGGTGCAGATTGAGGTTCCCCTATGCTCTTAGATTTAGCTGGAAAATCAAACTCCTTCTCTTGAGTAATTAATACGATTCTACTTCCATTTTGAGAATCTGGGAACCAACTTTGTATTGTATCCCAATAATCGAAACACCAAATGGTATTTAGCACAACAAGGAATCTCTCTCCCTCGAGACATTCAAACAGTAGTTTACTTAATTCTTCATAATTATTGGAACGAATTTCATCTGAAAGATCAACCAGCTGACCTAAAAGCGTCAATAATGCATTTTTTATATTTTCATTAATAAAAAGCAATGGATCATAACAATATGCACGAGACTCGAAGTGACTGATGACACAAGGAGAATTGTACAATTCTTCAGCCAATGCTTTCATGCCTGTTCCAGATGGACCAGCAATGGTGATAATGTTAAGTTGCTTATCTCCTCCAAGAAGCATATCTTCTACTATCATTGTATACTTTCCCTTGAAATCCTCCTCCATATCTTCCCATGTCCTTCTTTCTTGCTCTATTTTGAGAAAATCTAGAAAGATATCGTTAAGCCAGCAAATACAACGCCACGAAGGAACATCTCCAACAAGATATGAATCAAGAACATACTCTACATCATATGCCAATTTTGTAATTGTTTCAATGGTCTTCTTCAAAAACAATGGTGGGTTGCTTGAGATTTCTATGAGGTCAGAATACCAGAAACGAAGCTCACTTTGCACCCTTTGAATGAAATAGTTGAAAGGGAGAGTTGAAGTAGCCGTGTCTTCCAACAACTCCTCAAGATTCTCCAAAAGATGGTTAATGAAGACGAATGCACTCGTTTTTGGATGTGTAAGTATAATTGGCCTCTCCACTCTGAAACGTTGGAAAGTAGGCGTCTCATTGAGCAGACGAAAGAATTTGCATAGCTGCCAACAAAGTGGAAGGGCCATGTATTCATTCATTTTATTGAGATCAAATGAGTAGAAGAAGGATCCAACATTCCTGACAACAGATCTAGCTACTTGTAAATCACCATCTTCATCTTCAACCAACTCTTGAGGAGGAGGATCTATGAGGATATCTTTGATGATTACAACACCAGTTATAACGTCCTCTACCATTTTTGGAGGTACAACAGGAGAACTGATAAGAAATTCAAGGAGAGCATCAAAAGCAGAAAATTCAATCTCAGTATACTCCACAATAATACTGTTGTGTGCTAATAAAGGATGAATACCGGAAAGATTTTGGAGGGATTCAAAGAAAGCCATAATTCTCTGAGATTTCAATTTTTGTTGATTTAATTTTTAGTGTGGGGAAGAAGATGTAAGAGGGGAAGATCCAAGACTGAAACAAAAAGAAATGAGTGGCTAGCAAATTTCTTATCTACCTCCGAAGACTTATGTTTTTTTAGTCATAAGTCGTCTTTTTTTACTACTTTTAAAAAAAATAGTTTGAGGAATGTTTTGACGGTAGAGCTGTAGAGTATTTTAAATGCCCCCATCAAGCATGCTTTTTATGAATTTATGATAGAAAATAGTTGACTTTAGAAGTTAGTGTAAAACGCACTTAGATTGCATACAAATATGAGATAATTAATAGGAAGAATTAATGAACAATGCAAAAGAAGTAAACTTGTGCTTAAGGATAATGAGTGGTTTGTAGAACGTTAGATCTAAATGAGTAGAGAACCCACTTAGGTATGAACTAGAGGCAAGCTGTGTAAATAGGAAGATGATAGAGGCAATTCTTTGTTAGCCCTTTGAATCCTTTTTGGTCGTCTATCCCTGAATTAATTTTATCCTTCTTAGCCAAATTTTGAGCATTTAAGCCTTTCTTTTGTCGCCACAATATAAAGCCAATATCCCTTTAGATTGTTAGGCATAACCATATGACCTGCACTTTAATCACGATCCTGAGACTTCCTGTCTTGAGCTTGAGTTTGGGGTGGTGGGTCCACTATATGGGAATTTACATTGGGATGGGATTTTTGAGCTTATCAATTGTACTCTGTTTATATTTTTTTGATGATTCACAGGTTTATTATAGGGGTAATTAGAGATAAATGTCTCCTTAAATAAGCCTTTAATTTTTGTAAGCCTCTAATTTTTTTATTTAGAGATAAATGCCTCCTTAATTAAGTAATTATAGAAAACCTCCCCTTTATATTTTTTTATACCTTTACTATCCTTATTATTAAATATATTATTTTATTTTTAATATAATATTTATGTTTAAATATTAAACAAATAATAAGGTACTTTTACCACCAACACCACCACCACCATCACCACCACCACTACCACCACCACAACCACCACCACCACTACAGCCACCACAACCACCACCACCTCCACCACCTCCACCACCACAACCACCACCACCACCTACTACTACTAATTTCATCACACGCGCGCGTCCGTGAATTTTTTTTAAAATCGTCATAACTAATTCAAAAAAAATCAGAAAATTAAAAAATTTGCATTTTTTGATAAAGAAAATTAATAATTACGTCTATGATTTTTTTGATTTTTTTTGAATTTCTTTATTTTTTTTTAAAAAAAATTCCGCAGACACGAAATTCAATGTTTAAAACATGAAATTCCATGTTTTATACAGTGAATTTTGTGTCTGCGAATTAAAAAATTCAAAAAATTCCGAAAAAAATCATAGACGTAAATATTAATTTGCTTTATCCAAATATATAAAAATTTGATTTTTTTAATTTTTTTGATTTTTTTAGAATTAGTTATGACGATTTAAAAAAAAATTCACGGACGCGTGCGTGTGTTTATTAGTTTTTTTTTTTTGTTTTTTTTCTAATTTTTTTTAATTATAGGGGTAGTTTGGGATGGGACTGTTTTCTATAAAGTATCTTATTCTAGGCACCTTTTTTTAAATAAGTTTTTTAATAGGCATTAATCTATAATTGGCTCATTATAGGGGTAACCCTTTGTCGGGGTAATAGTAAATGAAAAAGAAGCTAAAATGCTAAAGTAATAAATAGGCATAATTTATGAAAAAAAATAGCATGATATCTCAACATCAAAAAGGGAGTCATAGCTATAGAAAAGAAAAAAAAATTCATATAAAAAGAATATATATTTGGACCGGCAAAGAGGAATTTTTTATGTGA
The DNA here is from genome assembly GCA_029959085.1 of Nemophila menziesii. NCBI lineage: Eukaryota > Viridiplantae > Streptophyta > Magnoliopsida > Boraginales > Hydrophyllaceae > Nemophila > Nemophila menziesii. Next base: position 145,349,299 of record JARWIR010000001.1, read on the forward strand.
ATCATCCTTAGTGCTAATTGGGTTAATTTGGGGACGCTACATTAGCGCGTCATATGGGTTGAGTGAGAACGTTATTCGAGTGTAAACTCAAGCTCTTGGACAGTTTGTTGATGGTAAGTGAGGAGAGAGCCAAAAGCTCACTTCAAATTTACCAAATATACATACCATAACGTCCTTAAGCCTACGCTAAAACCGTATAGACCTCGTGATTCCTAGATACACAGTGAGTTAATAGGGAGTATGCTAAGTGGAGCGTTCAAAGCAAGTAAAGATCGATGAACACCCTATAGCCATGGTGGGTCCTAGGGTGTTATAAAATAAAGTGAAAATAAAAGGAACCACTTAACCGCAAGTGTACGGTTGTCCCAAGTAATATATGATAAACAAGTTCGTTCTTAGGGACAGATTAGGTTCAACCCAAATATTAATCAGATAGTAGAGATAATTGCTAAACAGAAAATAAAAGCTAAGAGTTTTTGTTTGGTTTTTGTAAAATAAAGTAAAGACTAAAATTAAATTAATAGAAAGGAAATAAAGTAAATAAAAGACTAACTTCAGATAAGAGAGATACTTGAGTCTCGCACAGGAATCCACTTAATCAATATAATCTATGCTATGTTTAAGGGTAGAATTGGAATTATAATATTAGTCGGGATTCTAATATCTCCTAGCCCCCTGTCGGGTGGACCTAGAAGCTATCCTAAAGTATTATAAACACTTGTATGGTCGAATATATCTCTTCGGATGATATGATTTTACCTCTTTGGCTATGTAACTAGTTAAGCCTGTCGGTCAATAACGGACATTACACGGGTATTGCCTAGATCTGTATTCAAACCCCCCTGTCGGATGATCACTTCGCCACTAAAGTGAATAGCCCAAATACTAACAGCTAATTCTAGTTGCGCGGAAAAGAATTAGTAATAAAAACAAAGTAATATCCAATATATAAAACTCAATCCTATTTAAATCTAACAATCCCAAGTTCAAAACATAGATTCATTAATTAAGGTTCATCCCTTTTATGCGATTCTCAAGTATAAAGAAATTTAGCTCATAATGAAATTAAAGACATAAATAAAATAAAAGGAATTCATGTTCAATTACAAGAAAGAAATAAATAACCTAAAGGGTTGAATGACTATTGTTGGAAGAACAGGATTCCTTCAGCTTCTAGCTTCTTCTCTCCTTCATGCTCTGACTTGAAAACCTTAAGCCTCTTGTGTAATTCTCTGAAGTGTGTGAAAGTAGGAGGTTAAGGGGTGTATTTATAGGTGTTGGAGGACCCTAAGTCGAATTTGCTTGGAGTGGAAGACAAGTTAAAGAATCTTAAATTCGTAGCCCTAAATTCTAGAAAAGGTAAGATTTTACTGCTGATTTGATTTGGTCATATCTTTTTCAATACTTATCCGTTGAGAAGTTCCAATATATAAAAATGCTTGTCTTGGAAAGAGATTTCTATTGGTGCAGACCATTCGTCCAGAATCCATGTCAATCTTTAGTTATGATCTAATCTTTAAAACGTGGCTGGAATTTCAGATTCACAAGGCAGCTTTATCTTTTCCTTCTTTGAATAAATCTTTCCTAAATCTTCTTATTTCCATGTAAATCTTCTTTCCTTTCATCTTTATCTTGACTTGGTCTCTAAGTAATTACCATTTATATTTTAAAGCTTCACATTAAATAAATAATTAAACCGCATATGCTTAAAAAGAATAAATCAATAAATCAAGAAAACGAAATAGTAAAGTGCACTCTAAAGATAGAAACTCGAGTAAAAATCATTTCCTAACACTCTAAAATACACTAAGACTTTATTCTCACTTCTTCTCCTTGGATTGGTCTTTCATGAAATTCAAGAACCAATTAACTTTGCATTAAAAATAGTCAAATTTACGCACAAAAGCTCAGATTCTGCAAATAGTTAATTTCCAAGGGGAGAAAGTGCAATATGATCAAATAAGCCTAAAAGTCTATCAAATAAGTCATTTATTCACCTAAAAGGATGTCTCCAAGGGGCTAATAATTAGAACAAATAGGGAGACATCAAGCCACCATCTTGAGATAAGTAACAAGCTTAACCTTCTAGCACTGTGAAATTAATTTTGGATCGATATTATTTTCTGTTTGATTTTGCATGATAAGTGTATGTGTATATTAATTCCTAGATTAGACTATATGAGATTTATTTTAAGTTGTGCTTTGGGACTATTTACTAGATTCTACCTTCTGCGTTCACCTAAAAGATCCTTTGTTTTTATTTTACTTTGTCAGGATGACAAAGGTTTGAGTTTGGGGTCTTGATGTCTCCCTATTTGTTCTAATTAGCCCTTTGGAGACATCCTTTTAGGTGAATAAATGACTTATTTGATATACTTTTATGCATAATTGATCATATTGCACTTTCTCCCCTTGGAAATTGACTATTTGTGTTTTTAGAGCTTTTATGCGTAAATTTGATTGTTTTTAATTTAAAGTTAGTAGGTTCTTGAATTTCACGAAAGACCATTCCAAGGAGGAGAAGTGAGAATTAAAGTCTTAGGGTATTTTAGTGTGTTAGGAAGTACTTTACTCGAGTTCCTATTTTCAGAGTGCACTTTCCTATTTCTAGTCTTGAATTATTGATTTATTATTTTTAAAGCATATGCGGTTTAATTATTTATTTATTGTGAAGATTTAAAAGATATATGGTAATTAAGTAGAGACCAAGTCAAGTCAAAGAAGTAAAGGAAAGAGACTTACATGGAAATAAGAAGATTATGGAAGGATATATGCAAAGAAGGAAAAGATAAAGTTGTCAAATAAATCTGAAATTCCAGCTACGTTTCAAAGACGAGTCAATAACTTAAGATTGGCTGGGAATTTGGGCGATTGGTCTGCACCAATGGAAAGAGCTTTCCGAGACAAGCGGTTTCGAATATTGGAACGCGTCAAACGGATAAGTATTGAAAGAGATATGATCGAAACAAATCAGCAGCAGAATCTTACCTTTCCTAGATTTTAGGGTTACGAATTTAAGAGTTCTTGCATTGTCTTCAACTCCAAGTAATTCGACCTAGGGCTTCCTAGCACCTATAAATACACCTCTTAGACCTCATTATTCAGTACGTCTCAATAATCATTCAATATATACATCTTTAGAGAGAGAGAGAGAGAGTGTCAGAAGCACCTCTCACAATTCATTCAACATATACATATATAGAGAGAGCGTCAAGAGGCGGAAGCAAGAGCAGAAGCTGGAGAATCCTTTTCCTCCAACAACAGTTCAAGCCAATTCCTCTATCTAGGTTCTTATTTTATTTCTGTTATTAGGACATGTATATTATTAATTTCTTTTTTGTTTTTACTTTTAATATGAGTGATGTCTCCCTAATTGTTCTTATTTTCGACCCTTAGGAGACATCATTTTTTGTGTTTATTTAATTAATTTGATAGACTTTTGGACTATATATGCAATAATCCAGAATTTCCTTTTTATTTCTAGCATTTTTGAATTATTAAACTTTTGCGCGTAATATTGGTATTTTTAGTGTAAAGTTTACAGGTTTTTAGATGTTAGCTAGGAGAGGAATCCGAGGAGAAATTCAAAGATCGTGAATTAGAGTCAAGACTTGAAGATAAATCCCGAAGATATTATTTTTAGAGCTGAAAATCCATTTTCCAGGCCATAGATTGCTGATTTCGAGGTGATTAAGCGATGATTTAGCCGCTGACCTTTGAAGATAAAACATTCCTTATCGAGTTACGGAACTTTAGCAACTGGAATGAGGTCAATCGGAGTCATAACGCATCGGGAAAAGCCGTTTTAGTGAAGGTGTATCAGCAGTTACGGGATTTTGGGCTTAGAAATTGGGCTTGGACATTTAATTAGTATTTTATTTTCTGGTCCAAGCCCTAGTCCGAATTTATGCTTATAAAAGGAGGTCTAGACTTCTATTTTTCACACAATTCACATTCCACAAGATTAAAACACCAGAGAGAAGCAACAGAAGGAAAAAAGAAGAAGCTACAAGAGCTGGAGTGGGTCTATAGCTCCGTTCGTAGTCATTCCAATTCCGGAAATTAGGTTCTTTTTATCTTTTAATTTTGTAAACAATATGAATTCTATTTCTTTTAATTTAGTTTTTCTTTTTAATATGAGCTAAGCTTTCCATAGTGCTTGAGAACATTCAATGGGTGAATCCCAATTTTATGGAATAACGAATGTTGAATTTGGGTTTATGTAAATTAAATTAGATTGGGTCTGTCACTCTTTTCGATAATTTGTGATTATTTACTGTTTTTAGAGTCGCGAACTAAGAACAAGTATTAGTATCTAAGCTATTCCACATATGTGGCGTGTGGATCATCCTGACGGAGGGTTTAGGTATAGAATTAATTATTCAATCTAGGATTGAAGCTATTGATTCTGACGAACTTAGCTAATTCTAGGGCCAATGAGGTAATAAAACTTAATCATCCAACGGTGGATCATATTTACCCTGACGGGACTAGTGACACTTTAGGATCGCCTTATAGTCCACCTTGACGGGGGTATAAGGAATTTAGAATCCCGACCATTGTAATTGACCAATTTAACCCTTAAACAACATAAGTTAGGAAATAAGATTAGGAGGATCCTTGTGTTCTCAAGTACTGCATCTCATACTGCGTTTTCACTCATTTTACTTGCGTCTTAGCTTCTTACTTGCATTATTAATTTGTCTTTCATTTAGTAGTTTTAATAAACAAAACCAAACAAACATATATTATTTACTTGCTTTCATAAGTGCAACCCATCATTATCTGCTAAACATTGTAGTCAACCATCCCGTCCTTGGAACGAATCTGTATTATCCTTATTACTACTTGGGACAACCGTACACTTGCGGTTGTGGTTCGATTATCATTTGCATTTATTTTTAGAACACACAAAGGACCACCAAGTTTTTGGCGCCGCTGCCGGGGACGGTAGCGTGTGACCACGGTGTTTGCCTTTAGTGATAGTTGCATTTATTTTATTTTATCAGTTTTACGCTTTTTGTTTGTCTATTTCTTTTCAGGTTTTTAGGTTTGGTGTATGCGAAGAAGACTATTCAAGGATCTAGAGCCAACACCTCCGATCCTTAGTAATCCAGAATCGTTGATCAGACTTGCTAACAAGAGAAGAAGAGAACGAGAAGCTTTATAGAGGTAGAAGAATTAAGTAACAGAATGGAAGAGATAAATCTTCAAGATCAACAACCAGGACAACTAGGCGCAAATGGCCAACCTTTGGCTCCAGGCGCTATTCCTCCAATTCCACCACCATTGAATCCAAATCCTCAAGTTCAGATAGTTATGAATCAAGATCCGTGGTTTACTAATGGTCCTCCAGAAGTTCTATTCCGTGTTCCTGCTATAGGAGTAGGTGCTCCAGATATTAATGTTCCGTGATTCCGTCCAGATTCGGGTATGTTATCTCATTCCAAAACTTTGGAAATCTCGTGGAAGACCATCAGAAGATCCTCTTAGAGCGGTACAGAAATTCAAGCAAATATGTGATTCCTATATCACACAAGGAGTTTCAAGAGAACAGATGTATTTTGCTGCGTTTAAATTTTTTGTTATTGATGGAGCGAGTGAATGGCACGATACACAAGATCCTACGAAGATAACCAACTGGGACCAATTGGAGGCTGCTTTCTTTGACAGGTATTACCCAAGTAACATGAGATTAGATGCTGAATTAGAATTGACGCATTTCCATCAAGAATATGATGAAACTGTGGGTAAGAGTTGGACAAGATTTCAGATGTGTTTGCGTAGAGTTCCCACTCATGGCTTTTCAGAACTACAACAGCTAAAGATCTTTACAGAGGCCTTGATGGGACTTTGAGAGAGAAATTGGATACGTTATGTGGTGCAGGTTTTCTTCAAATTCAACCCGCTCATGCAAAAATAATTTTAGAAAGAATAGTCAAGAATGAAGTTGGATGGAATTCAGTAGGAACACCTGTTAAAGGAGTGAATAATGTTGATATGGAAGAGAAATTTGCTACGCTTGAGAATAAGATTCAGAATACTATAGAGCAACAATTGAAGCAGCTTACTTTAGCTGTAAAAGAAGGATTTTCGGGTAAGAAGGTAGCTGTGCAAGCTGCACAAGAGGTGTATATGTGTTCTATTTGCAGAGTAGATGATCATGATGAGGAAAATTGTCCGAATAATCAAGAATCTGTGATGTTTATGTCCAACAGAGGTAATTTCAATTCGAGTGGTAATGGATATCAGCCTAACAGAAACCATCCTGGGTTTCAATACTCAAATCCTAATGGGGCAGCCAATCCTACATATGCGTATCAGCCGCGTCCCCAAGGTAACAACTATAATCCAAGACCACACAACAATTATCAAGGAGGACAGAATCAGGGTAATTATGTACAAAGACAATTTCCTCAGAATACTTACGATGAAACACTAAACCAGAAAGCCCTACCTGCCCATCCACAAGAAGGAGTAGTTACCCTTTAGAAAACAGTTGAGAGTTTAATTGCTCTTCAGACACAAGCTATGGAACGTCAAAATGCAGCCGAAGCAAATATGAAGTTGTTCCAGAATCAGTTAAGTCAAATTAATAAACAACTGAATCAACGTCCACAAGGACAACTTCCTAGCGATACGGAGAATCCAATACAACATGAAGATTGCAAGGCTGTTACATTGAGAAGTGGTAAGAATCTTCCTCCACCTCCTTTTCCCGTTATGAAAGAGAAAGAAGTTCCAAGAAAAGAAAAGGAAGTGCGTGAGAAAGAGAAAGAGAATGAGAAAGATAGTGAGGTTGAAGAAATAGTGAGGCCAAGAGAAGTTCCGAAAAAGAAAGATGAAATTATGATAAATCGCCCTCCACCACCATTTCCATCACGAGTTCAGAAAAAAGGTGATTTGGGTGATTTTCAGAAATTCCTTAATAGAGTGAAGGGTCTAAGTATTAATATTCCGTTACTTGAGGCGATTCGAGATATTCCTAAGTATACGAAGTTTTTGAAGAGGGCCCTCACTAACAAAAGGCCTTACTGTGATAACGAGATGATTGGCCTTCCTGAAGAGTGTAGTGCGATATGTCAGAGTAAATTACCTCCGAAGTTAGTTGATCCGGGAAGCTTCACGATTCCGATATCACTTGGTGAAGAATGGAAAGGAAAGGCGCTATGTGATTTGGGGGCAAGTATCAATTTGATGCCCAAATCGATTTTTGATAGGTTAAAAATTGGAGAAGCAAGACCCACTTCTATGGTCTTGCAAATGGCGGACAGGTCTCTTGCACATCCTGAAGGCCGAATTGAGGATGTCCTCGTTAAGGCAGGTACACTTATATTTCCCGTTGATTTCGTAATACTTGAGTACGATGCAGATAGAAATGTCCCCATTATTTTGGGTAGACCATTCCTAGCTACAGGGCGTACACTAATCGATGTAGAGAACGGAGAATTAACGATGAGGATAAAAGATGAGGAAGTTAAATTCAATGTATTTCGAGCTATGAAATTTCCAGATTCTCAAAAGGATTGCTTCCGAATGGATGTAGTTGAGCAGGCATTGCAAGAGGTATTTAATGGTTTAAATTTTGATGATGTTTTGCAGGCTGCTTTAACTTTAGACTTGCCTGAGATGATGGAAGAGCTTGCCGAAACAGTGGCAGCTCTTAATTCTGAAAATCCGAAGTATAGGCGTCTTGCCTATGAACCTGTGAGAGAACCGGGGGAGATTATTCCTAAAAAGAAGCCTTCAATAGAATCTCCTCCGGAATTGGAAGAAAAACCATTGCCAGCACACTTGAGGTATGCATATTTGGGTACTAATGAAACTCTAACTGTTATTGTTTCAGCTAATTTAACAGGTCCTCAAGAAGATAAACTGTTGTGTGTGTTGAGAGCCAACAAGGAAGCAATAGGTTGGATAATTGCTGACATCAAAGGCATTAGTCCATCCTAGCAACGCACGCTCAGTTGAAGGTCAAAGAATATTGATGCCCATGATGAAGGATGTAGTGAAGAAAGAGGTGATCAAGCTTTTAGATGCGGGGATTATATATCCCATTTCGAGTAGTGAGTGGGTGAGCCCAGTTCAGTGTGTACCGAAGAAGGGAGGAATGACAACAGTTCTTAATGATAAAAATGAGGCGATTCCTTCAAGAACGGTAGTTGGATGGAGAGTTTGCATGGATTACAGAAAGCTGAACAAGGCCACCAGGAAAGATCATTTCCCTTTGCCCTTCATCGATCAGATGTTAGATAAATTAGCCGGAAGAGAATATTACTGTTTCTTGGATGGTTACTCCGGGTACAATCAGATTTACGTGGCTCCAGAAGATCAACATAAGACTACCTTTACATGCCCATTTGGCACTTTTGCATATCGTAGAATGCCATTTGGGTTGTGTAACGCTCCCGCTACTTTTCAGAGATGCATGATGGCCATCTTCTGGGATATGATTGATAATTTCCTGGAAGTGTTTATGGACGATTTATCCGTGTTTGGTGATGATTTTGATAAGTGTTTGGATAACTTGGAGAAAGTGTTAGTGAGATGCAAAGAAACAAATTTGGTGCTGAACTGGGAGAAGTGTCATTTCATGGTTCGCGAAGGTATTGTTCTGGGTCACAAGGTTTCGAGTGCTGGATTAGAAGTTGATAGAGCGAAGATCGAGGTAATTAAAACTCTTCCCCCTCCTATTTCTGTTAAAGGGTTAAGGAGTTTTCTTGGCCATGCTGACTTCTATAGGCGATTTATAAAGGATTTTTCTAAGATTGCTAAACCGTTATGCAACTTACTCGAAAAGGATTCCAAATTCCTTTTTGATGAAGCTTGTTTAGCGGCCTTTAAAGCAATCAAAGAAAAGCTTATTTCTTCTCCTATAGTGTTACCTCCAGATTGGAATTTACCGTTTGAGGTTATGTGTGATGCGAGTGATTTGTGTATGGGAGCTGTATTGGGACAGAGAAAAGAGAAAGTTTTTCATTCAATTTACTATGCTAGTAAAACTTTTAGTGGTGCTCAGATTAATTACACAGTTACAGAGAAGGAATTGCTAGCAGTTGTGTATTCGTTTGATAAATTTCGCTCTTATCTTCTGGGAGCGAAAGTTATTGTTTATACAGATCATTCCGCGATCAGATTTCTTATGGAAAAGAAGGATGCGAAACCAAGGTTAATCAGATGGGTGCTATTACTTCAAGAGTTCGATTTAGAGATCAAAGATAGAAAGGGTTGTGAGAATCATGTTGCAGATCATCTATCGCGGTTAGAAGGTTCAGAGATGAATAGTGGTACAGAAGCTGTTAGAGAAGAGTTTCCTAATGAGAGTTTGTTCGTTGTTCGAGATTATGAAGCTCCGTGGTATGCAGATATTGCGAATCTAGTGGTGAGTGGTGTTTTCCCTGAGGGTTCTACCTATCAAGAAAGAAAGAGGTTAGCTCATCGTGCTAGACAGTTCTTTTGGGAGGATCCTTTCCTCTACAAAGTTTGTGCTGACCAAATGATACGAAGATGTGTAGCAAGGTAGGAAACTGAAGCCATTATAGCTGGATGTCATGATTCATTATATGGAGGACATTTCAAAGGAGATAGAACTGCTGCAAAGGTATTCCAATCAGGTTTTTACTGGTCTTCTCTTGTTAAAGATTGTCATGAATATGTTAAGAAATGCATGAGATGCCAGTTTACCGGAAACATATCCAAGAGGGATGAGATGCCACGGAATAATGTGTTAGAAGTTGAGATATTTGATGTTTGGGGTATAGACTTTATGGGTCCTTTCGTTCCTTCAAATGGTAACCTTTACATCTTATTGGCTGTTGATTATGTGTCTAAGTGGGTAGAAGCGGTGGCTTTACCTACCAATGATTCATGAGTGGTGATAAAGTTCTTGAAATCACATATTTTCACTAGACATGGTACACCTAGAGTGATTATTAGCGATGGAGGATCTCATTTCGTTAATAAATATCTGAAAACTGTTCTAGAGAAGTATGGAGTAAGACACCGTGTATCTACCGCATATCATCCACAATCCAATGGTCAAGCTGAAGTTTTGAATCGTGAAGTCAAGTCAATTCTAGAGAAAACCGTTGGTCCTACAAGAAAAGATTGGTCAATGAAGTTAGATGATGCGTTGTGGGCCTATCGTACTGCGTTCAAGACTCCAGTTGGTGCATCTCCCTATCGAATGGTGTATGGTAAGGCTTGTCACTTACCTTTAGAGCTTGAAATGGGTGCCTATTGGGCGATTGCGCAGTTAAACTTAGATCCGATCTTAGCCGGAAAGAATCGTATGATGAAACTTAATGAACTTGACGAATTCCGATTGCATGCTTATGAAAATGCCAAACTTTACAAAGAAAACACGAAGAAATGGCATGACAATCGGATTCGTACAAAGAACTTTGAAGTGGGGCAAAAAGTATTGAAGTATAATTCAAAGTTCAGCAATTTTCCGGGTAAGTTAAGATCTAAGTGGTCAGGTCCATACATTGTGACCAAAGTCACACCTCATGGGGCAATAGAAATAGAACATCCGTTAGAGAACAATACCTTTATGGTGAACGGTCATAGATTAAAGATATACCATGGAGGTGAAGATACCAATCGCTCGGAAGATCCACATCCCGGGGAGGTCATGTACCTCCGCGAGACTCCTTAGAAGCGTGAGGTAACCCGTCGAGCTTAACGACATTAAACAAAAGCCAATTCTTTGTATATTAGCTGAGTTTTTAAATTTTTGCAATTTAGATTAGTTTGATTTTCGTAATTTTAGTGTTTATTATTAAGAAATGAGGAAGGGTAGTTGTTTTTTATGATTTCAGGGGTAAAAAGGTCATGAGTTTGGGGTCGATTTGATTTCAGAAGAAAAAGAGGTTGGATGTCCAGGAGAAACCGGGAACCCAGTTTTGGAGCTGGTACCACCCTCTTCAACGCAATGCTTGGCGTCTTGGTTCACGACACAGCGTCGGAACCGGGTACCCGGTTTTGGTGCTGTGATTTCTGAAAAACTCTGACCCAGCGTTTTGGTAGCTTGCGTTTTCGTGCGTTTTGATTCGCGCCATCGACACAAAACCGGTTCCCGCATTCCACAGAACCGGGTACCCGGTTTTGGAGCTGTAGATGGTGAAATTCTCTGGTCCAGCGTTTTGGGGTGCTGCGTTTTGGCGCGTTTTCATTCGCGCCATCGAGAAATTCCGGGAACCCGCATTATACAGAACCGGGTACCCGGTTTCGGCGAGTAAAATCTCTGACCCCGCGTCTTGGGGTCTAGCGTGTTGGTGTGTTTTGAAAAAAAAAAAAAAGTATTTTTCCGCGCCGTCACAGCGACGCGGAACCGGGAAACCGGTTTGCGTTCCCGGTTTGAAAGCTGTGATGTCGGTTTTGAGGTGTTTTAACCTAGTTTCTTAGCCTCTTTTCCAAGTCTTTACCTAAAACGCACCAATAGCCTCCCCACCTCCGAAATTCATCAACCAAAACACTATATATCATCAAATCCTACCCTCTTTCACCACAAAAACACAAAATCAACTCACCTCCTCTCCAAAATAACATCAAATCCTTAGTTTTCCCCAAGATTCTTCTTCACCCAATCCTTAAATTAAACCCAATTCTTCCTTCTCCCATCCAAATTAAACAAGACCCATCTCATATTCCACCTAGTTCTTCAAATCCTAAGCCTCAAAACATCAAAATTCTAAACTTTTCCCCAAGTTTTTCATTATTTGAAGTTTTGAGTTTGGGGTGGTAAGAGATGACTAACAGAACCGGTGATTTCCGAAGAACTGCTCCTAGAAGAAAGACCACCATTGGTGGTTCTCAAGATCAAGCTATTGAGATTCCTGATTCGCGTCCTAAACGAAAAATTGATGACGTTCAGCTTGATTCTAACAGAAAAGAAATCACATGTCAAAAGAGAAGATTGATTGATGAGATAGAAAGTGAGAAGGAACCAGAAGAGGAAATTGCGAAGAACATTGAGAAGGAAACTGAACAAGAGATTCCGGAAGCACCAGTTCAGAAACCTCCGCGTATGAAGATGTGGGCCCACAAGCCTAAGCGGGTTTATACTTGTTGGAATACTCAGGTTCGTGAAAGAATTGAATTTTTGAAATTTGGTGAGGAGACGAATTTTCCTAAGGGTATTATGAGTAGTGAATACAAGGAGTATGCTGTGACATGTGCTAAGTTTGGTTGGAAAGAGTTGATAGAAAGGAAGCTTGAGTTTATTCCTACTTTTGTGCGAGAATTTTATGAAGGTTTAGCTACCTCCCGTGATGCAATTGATATCCGCAAAAAGGTAGTTCCTTTCTCTGTTGAACGTATTAGAAAATCTTTGAAACTACCCAACTTTTCTGGAACATGCCATTTCCAAGAAACTCTTAATAACCCTTCTTTCGATTTTGAATCCCTTTGGGGGACCGTGCTTGTAAATGGGGCTAGCCCAAATCCTGAAGGAGAAAGATATCCTGGATAGTTTTACAGCAGTAGTTTGACACCTCGTGCGAAGGTATGGTCTCGTTTCGTACACTTCCGAATTGAAGAAAGAGCACGTATTTGTTATTAAGTGTATTTTGGAAGAGAATCAGGAGAAGATGATTGCTACCTTGGGAAACATTACAAAAGAGTTGGACCTGCTTCGAAATTTGATCTTAGGCGTAAATACACTTCAAAACGAGATTTATGATGCTGTTACGCGAGATAAAGGTCCAGAACGCAACACCGATAACCAGCCTCGCGCTGGTTAAGATACGTTTTCTAAACTTTCCTCTTAGTGTAGATTAGTTTACATGCTTTATTGAGTCTTTTCGAGTCGTGGGGACACGACTCATTTTTGAGTTTGGGGTGGGGTTCATTGCCTCATCCCAATTTTATGTGTTATTTGTTTTATTTGCTTTCAATAAAAGAATTTTCGGAGTTGTGTTTGACTGCAGAGACTTTTAAATATCCCTTTAAGCATACTTTTGATAAATCTATGATAGTAAATAGTGGACTTTAGGGAATAACATAAAACGCACTTACAATTGCATGCGAACATAGGTAATTAATAGGAAAAATTAATGAACAATGCAAATGAAGTAAGCTTGTACTCAAGGAATATGTTTGGTGTGTAGAACGTGAAATCCTAATTAGTAGAGAACCCAACTAGGTATGAACTAAAGACGAGCTTTGTACTTAGGAAAATGATAGGGGCAGTTCTTTGTTAGCCATTTGTGCCTTTTAGCTTGCTATCCCTTATATCAATTATTATCCGTCTTAGCCCACTTTGAGCCTTTAGCCTTTTCTTTGTAGCCACGATATAAGCCATTATCCCTTAGATTATTAGGCATGACCAGATGACCCGCACTTGAATCACAATCCTGAGACATGTCTCGAGCTTGAGTTTGGGGTGGTGGGACCACTTATGGGAAATTTAATGGGTTGGGATTGATATGCTTTATATTGTAGCACAATTGCAGATGATGTATAATTGTAACCCTTTGCCGGGAATAAGAAAAAAATGAAAAAATGAAAAATCCATACAGTAGGAACCGGGAACCCGGTTTGCTTCTGTACAAAAAAAAAGAGAAGAAAAAGAGAAAATAAAATAAAAAGAAAAATATGAATGAATAAATCCGGCAAAGTGGAATTTTTCTGAAAATCATCTTGTTTATAGTGGGTAGACATGGGACGCTAAATTGTTGCGTATATGGGTGAGTGAGAACATCTTTTTGAGCGTTAACTCAAGCTCGAGGACACTGTTGATGGTAAGTGAGGAGAGAGCCAAAAGCTCACTTCAAATTTACCAAATATACATCCACACCCGTCCTTAAGCCAATATTATAACCGTAAAGACCTCGTGATTCCTAAGTGCATAGTGAATTTATGATTCTGTTAATAGGGAATATACTAGGTGGAGCGTTCAAAGCGATTTAGGATTAATGACCACCCTATAGCCATCATACAGAGATGAGTACAAGTGTAACCTTCATGCATTGCGACTTTAATTTTATGATTGAGATTATTTATATTTGATGTTGCATGATTAGTGTATGTATATGTTAGTTCTTAGAGTTTTGCTATATGAGATTTATCTTAAGAATTGCTTTAGGGTTTATTTGTTAGCTTCTATTTGTTTATACGTTTACTTCTACCCCTTTGTTTTGTTTTACTTTGTCGGGACGACAAAGGTTTGAGTTGGGGGTCTTGATGTCTCCCTAATTGTTCTTATTTTCGACCCTTAGGAGACATCATTTTTGGTGTTTATTTAATTAATTTGATAGACTTTTGGACTAAATATGCAATAATCCGGAATTTCCTTTTTATTTCTAGCATTTTTGAATTATTAAACTTTTGCGCGTAATATTGGTATTTTTAGTGTACAGTTTACAGGTTTTTAGATGTTAGCTAGGATAGGAATCCGAGGAGAAAGTCAAAGATCGTGAATTAGAGTCAAGACTTGAAGATAAATCCCGAAGATATTATTTTTAGAGCTGAAAATCTATTTTCCAGGCCATAGATTGCTGATTTCGAGGTGCTTAAGCGATGATTTAGCCGCTGACCTTTGAAGAGAAAACATTCCTTATCGAGTTACGAAACTTTAGCAACTGGAATGAGGTCAATCGGAGTCATAACGCATCAGGAAAAGCCGTTTTAGTGAAGGTGTATCAGCAGTTACGGGATTTTGGGCTTAGAAATTGGGCTTGGACATTTAATTAGTATTTTATTTTCTAGTCCAAGCCCTAGTCCGAATTTATGCTTATAAAAGGAGGTCTGCACTTCTATTTTTCACACAATTCACATTCCACAAGATTAAAACACCAGAGAGAAGCAACAGAAGGAAAAAAGAAGAAGCTACAAGAGCTGGAGTGGGTCTATAGCTCCGTTCGTAGTCATTCCAATTCCGAAAATTAGGTTCTTTTTATCTTTTAATTTTGTAAACAATATGAATTCTATTTCTTTTAATTTAGTTTTTCTTTTTAATATGAGCTAAGCTTTCCATAGTGCTTGAGAACAAACAATGGGTGAATCCCAATTTTATGGAATAACGAATGTTGAATTTGGGTTTATGTAAATTAAATTAGATTGGGTCTGTCACTCTTTTCGATAATTTGTGATTATTTACTGTTTTTAGAGTCGCGAACTAAGAACAAGTATTAGTATCTAAGCTATTCCACATATGTGGCGTGTGGATCATCCTGACGGAGGGTTTAGGTATAGAATTAATTATTCAATCTAGGATAGAAGCTATTGATTCTGACGAACTTAGCTAATTCTAGGGCCAATGAGGTAATAAAACTTAATCATCCAACGGTGGATCATATTTACCCTGACGGGACTAGGGACACTTTAGGATCGCCTTATAGTCCACCCTGACGGGGGTATAAGGAATTTAGAATCCCGACCATTGTAATTGACCAATTTAACCCTTAAACAACATAAGTTAGGAAATAAGATTAGGAGGATCCTTGTGTTCTCAAGTACTGCATCTCATACTGCGTTTTCACTCATTTTACTTGCGTCTTAGCTTCTAACTTGCATTATTAATTTGTCTTTCATTTAGTAGTTTTAATAAACAAACCAAACAAACATATATTATTTACTTGCTTTCATAAGTGCAACCCATCATTATCTGCTAAACATTGTAGTCAACCATCCCGTCCTTGGAACGAATCTGTATAATCCTTATTACTACTTGGGACAACCGTACACTTGCGGTTGTGGTTCGATTATCATTTGCATTTATTTTTAGAACACACAAAGGACCACCAATGAGCTAAACCTTAATTACTTGAGAATCGTAATGGGATGAACCCTAATTTGTTTAATTCATGTATTTCAATTTGGGATTAGTTTCTAGTTTAATTTGAATCAGGTATTTCATATTGTTTCTTATTTTATATTAATTTCACTATCAATGAATTAGCTAATCGGGGATAGGTCATAGTAATTAAGCAATTCACTTTGGTGGGGAAGTGATCGCCTTGACGGGGGGTTTAATTACTGAACTAGATAATAAACGTAAGGTAGAAATTATTGATCCTGACGGACTTAGTCAACCTTATAGCCAATTGGGTAGAATACTTGACCATTCGAAGGTGGATTATAATCGCCCTGACGAGGTTTGTAACACTTGAGAATAGCTCCTAGGTCCACCCTGACGGGAGCTAGGAGATTATAGAGTCCCGACTAATATAGAAATATCAGTTCTGCCATTAAAGAAAGCATTAATTAGGTAAGTTTAGGTGATTCCCTAGCGAGACTCAAGTATAGCTCATATCTGCGTCTTAGTCTTTTAGTATTTATTTTCAGTAATTTGTTTCTTTGCGTCTAGTAGTTTAATAACTCGAAACCAAATAAATATATTTTATATTTTATTTTCTGTATTTGCAATTACTACTATTTATCTGTTGAGCACTTGGGTTATACCAGTCTAATCCCTGAGAACGAATCCGACTTATCGGAGTATTACTTGGACAACCGTATACTTGCGGTATTGTGGTTCCTTTATTTTCTGTACGTAATTTTATAGCACACAAGGACCCACCACTACTCGCGAGCGGCTTGATTTATTTACAGCCCTATCCTCGCTAATGATTAAGAACTTCACGCCAAATATTGGTCTCATTTGTGAGGAGTTCTTCATGACGAACTCCTCGCCAAACACTCACTTGTCATTAGTGAGGACAAAGTCTTCTCCAATGATAATAATTAAAAGTTCGAGACCCACATTTGGCTGTTTGCTATCCCAACTTTTCGACTCCTCATCTGCGAGGACAAATATCCTCGCTAAAGATAACTTCTAAATAAGCCGAAGAGGCTTCCTCTTCATCCATAACTACACCACACTTAAAGAAATTTCGAGCACCAATAAATCTGGCGAGTTATTAGCGATTCCAAAAGTGAATTTCAACAACAAATAATAAATTCTAAAAATATAATCATAGATTTCAATTTTTTAATAATTTGTAAAATTAAAAAACCTAATGATCTTTTTTTTCGTTGATTCTTTGTTTTTGTGAATGATAACGTCTAACTTAGGCTTCTCATCTGATTATCAAGGTATGTTTTCTCCAATTTACTTTTAAATTTTCAGAAATTAATTTCATTTAATATGTTTTGTTAATTCTAAAATTTGGTGGTAGTGTTTTAATGTTAGTGTATTGCTTATTTTGTTGAAATGACATATTTATGTGATTTGTTTTGTGAGAATTTTGTAATTTATTAGTTGGAGGATTGTGTGATATATTACTGTTAACATTGTGTAGTTTTGGAATAATATAAGACAAGAGACAATTACCAATACCACCCTAGAAGGTGGTGATATTGTCCATAAAAGTCATGTCTAATATAAAAAACATAATTAGACAATAATACCCCTAACTAAATTTTCCCACCAAACTAGATTTTCCCACCAAACTAAATTTTCTCGTCAAAAAATTTCCGACCAACTTTTCCGGCCAAATTTTTTTCCCGCCAAATTTTTTCCGGCCAGATTTTTTTCCCGCCCATTTTTTTTCCCACCAAATTTTTTCGGGGTTTATGTTGTTTGGTGGGAAAAATCCCACTAAATCCTAATTGTACAATATAAGGCCTTATATCTTAATAGAATGATATTTTATTATACAATAAAATAAACTAAAGCTTAACAAAATAAATTTATCAACAAAATTTAATGTTTATTTTAACATCACCAGCCAACTATACCAGGTCTACATATACAATTATACATATGATATTCTAATCCCTTAATTGCCCGTTCAATAGGGAGCAATACAAAAACAATCCAACCTTTATACAAATAAACGAAATTCACTGATAAAAAACTGATTTTCTTGACTAGAGAGAGTAAACAAGCTCACAGACTGTATTAGGAAGCTACGACTGAACTAAACAATGAAAAACATAGACGAGGAAACGAAACACAAATCCAATGAGAGTGAACGTATTTGTAGCTAACTATCATGCTAATTACTTCCATGAGAATGAACCAATGATACAGATCTTGCAGAAACTGATGCCATGGGACTACCCGTATCTCCCATATTATCAAAGTTGGCTTTTCCGGTCATCATTTTAATCGCAATTTGCGCTACATCAGCAAATCAGTCATCTTCCGGTAGCACACTGCATATCATAATAACGTTTTAAATACACAAGAGTACAAAAAAAAATTAAAAAGAAACTAAGAACATACCTATACGGATCAATATTAGTTGCAGCTACTGCCTCGATAGCTCGACCAATAATCGTTTTAATAACTTGATGAAGATTTCTAGATAAATAACGCCCTTGCGATGAAAATAGTATCACAAACTCCATATCCAAATAAAACTGCAATTAATTATCAAAAACACATAAAATTTAATACTAAAGAGTAAAGATTAAAGAAGCATTAAACAAAACAAAAACCTGTCTAAGACCATACATATTTGGAGTTGCCGGAGATCTCCAACCACCACCACTACTAGGATATTCAGTGGCCCAACCACCTCTTCGTTTTGAAGAAGAATCGTGAAATTCTTCACTGCTCCAACCGCCTCTTTTATGCTCAAGAGTTTTCTTTTTCTTATAATTAGAGTAATCCGTATCATCATCAAACTTTATCTTCTTTGGAGTTGACCAGTCTCGGTTTCTCTTAACAACCTTGATATATAGAAATGAACACTTATACTTGTATATAGAGAGGACTAGAGCTTATATCTTCTATTAAATCCTCTAATAATTGAAATACCTATATCATCACAATTAGGAGTTAAGTTATGCTAGTTTATGTATTTGATGATAGTGGATATGAAAGCATATAGTAATGCTGTTATAGATGAAGAAAATTGTAAAAGAGCAATAAAAGAGTTAATAAAACTTTACAAGTTACTTTCTAAAAATTAGAGATTGCTTGATCTAGCTAGTAGCTTCTTACATGGAAAAAAGTTGGTAAATAATGTTCATCTGTATAGCAATTGCATCCAAATTCCATCCCAGGCTTGCAGTATTTGCTGAATTTGTAGTAGTATAGACAATCCGCTACACCATGTGTTATTTGGTGGGGAAAATCCCACCAAAGTAAGTGATTATTTGGTGGGAAAAATCCCACCAAATTAAGTGATTATTTGGTGGGAAAAATCCCACCAAAGTAAGTGATTATTTGGTGGGAAAAATCACAACTGCAATCTGATTTGGATCATGAGGGTGTGCAGCAAGAGCAACTGCAAGAGTATGCTGCATAAGATATAGGAGCTGAAACAACACCTTGCGGGACCCACTGAAAAACCAAAACCCCGACATCAGATTGGAAAACAAAATTATGCTACATGTTTTGTTGAAATATAGCATAATTAACAAAATAGGATATACAACTATATAAATGAACTAGGGTATTTCTGCAATACCTCATACGTAATTCCTTATCGATAGAGTAAATTAAACTGACATTGATTTTTAAAATAAAACTATATAAAGTAGCAAGTTACAAATCTCTGAACTCTTTGTTGCTATTATTTGACTTAGAAGCATTTCCTGTGCACAATGGAAGGACCAGATTCATCGTATTCCGCCTTTGCAATCCACATCGTTAAAATTAATGAAATTGAGGTTATGAAGTTAGAAAATAATTTATTAAATTATACTAATTTAATTTACTTGATATTAGCTATCATCACGGTATTACAAGCTCCACCGAGAGAATCTTTTAACAGATGCGTAAGCTTCGAATTACGAAACGGAATATGCTTTTTCCCCTCAACTAATGCGTTTATACAGCTGCTTAGTGCTAGAAGTGATTTGTTTATATTCGCACCCTCTAGTGATCTGAGGGTTCTTTAATCAGTCGCAAGAGCTCTCACTGAACCCGCGAGATCAATAAGTGATAGCTTCCCAACTCTATTGACTATGTTTTCTGACGCATCCTTAAACTAATACTCAACCACAACCTAAATGCAATATATAGTTAGTAAAACAGATTAAGACAAAAATAAAATAAAATTTACCTGTAGAATAGCATGTGAACGAGACGAGGTTTAATTAGCACGAGGGGGCTCTGTTGTGCGATTTTGATTACCTTGTTGAAGTAACGCCATTACTTCATCTGTGGAATATGCTCTGTAATGAGTAAGACCTGCAACAACTATGCCCTGTGGTTTAGCAAACCATGTCATGGACTTGAAAGTAGATAATCTTCTGAAGAAATCACTTCGATCCCATGGTCGGCATATTGGAGGTTGCACAGCTTTAGCAGAAGCTGATTGGTTCCGTAATTCACCAACTAAATTACTTCTTGAGTTCTGCTCCACCGTTGCAGAAGAAGAAGACCCCGATTCAAGTTAAAATTAATATATTCCTAAATTTTATACTGATTAAAATATAATTAATTGAATAGGACTAAGGAACTGAAGTCGTATGAGGAACATATAATTTATAAATACGAGGTCTTAATTAGGTATGCATAAATGTATGAATATCAGTGTATATATAGATTATAACTAGGATGCAATGGCTTACCGTGCGGATGAAGTGATTGCAGATGCCTTCTTTGCCGAGAAATTCTGGATTATTAATATGGTTCGACTCTGCAAAAATTGATACTCAAATTACGAACACATTTACATTTACTATATAGAAATTAGGGTAATGGAGGGGCGTGGGAGTAGTGTCTTGATTGGGGTCAGCCGCGTGGGTATAGTGTGGGAGTACGGTGGAGGTGTGTGAGAAATATATAAGGATGGCGGAGGGTTAAACGATAGAGATCACCACCACGCCGCCGCCGTGCATATGGATCGAGAGATCGGAGAGAGGGTGAACGGAGGTGAAGCTGAGATTAGGTAGGGGTTAGGTGTGAAGCTGAGAGACCATAGAAGAGAAACAATTTGTTTTGGTTCTGATCAGATATAAATATATTAGGGGTAAAAAAGGGAAGTATAAATTTTTAGAGGACTTTTATAGACAATATTATTAAGAAGATGCTGGAGGGCAATTATTATTAAATTGGTGACTTAGATGGTAATTATTCCATAAGACAATCGTGTAATTTTTAATAAATGTAGGTAAATTATGTAATTTTGGAATAATATAAGGCAATTATGTAATTTCAAATAAATGTAGGACTTCAAATGTAATTTTGGAAAATATAGGGATTATAAAATATAGGGCTTAAAATGTAATTTTAATAAATAGGTCATAAATGTAATTTATATAATTATTTGGGTCTTAGTATACTTTTTAGAATATTTAAGGGTTTAAAAGTAATTTAAAGAGAATTTAGAGTTTGAAAGTAATTTAAATAATTATTTCGGCCTTAGTGTAGTTTTTAGAGAATATAGGGGGTTTAAAAGTAATTTTTAAAGAATTTAGGGATTTAAAAGTAATTTTAAATTAAATTAGTGGTTTAAAAGTAATTTAATAGTTATTTGGGCCTTGGTGTATTTTTTTAGAAATTTTAGGGGTTTAAAAGTAACTTTCAAAAATTTAGGGGGTTTAAATGTAATTTTAATAATTGTTTGAGCCTTATTTTATATTTTAGAAAATCTAGAGAATATTTTTAAATTAAATTGATATAAAATAAATATGACAACAGTTATACCCCAGGATCACAGAGGTGATAATAACTGGCAAGATCCTTCCCGCAACCCGAATCAGCCGATATTAGGTTGTAACGCGTCGGGTATGATTTATTTTTGTTTTTTATTAATTTGGTATGGTTTTTAGTTTTTTATTAATCGGGTATTTTAACAGGGAAAAAGACCCAAAAGCCTAGTGGTTGAACCACACTAGCATCACCCGTTAAGGCTATGCTCAAGGAGGGGGGGAACTCCCCGTAGATTTCTGCATCTTCGATAAGACATGGAATCTGGGAATCGTGTATGAGAAACACATGAGTCAGATTCTCAATCTCACGATCCGAGAGAAGGTGCCCCTTATTACGAGAGTTGGGCAGAGGTCCCCACCGAGTTGCAACGCCTAGTCCGAAATTGATTACTGGGTAATTTTTCTAACCTTAATATTTAATCTTTCTAATTACCACTATATATATATAGAGAACTGTAATCATTAAAGATATTTGTGAACATGAATTCTTCCAGATCGATGATTGGATGTAGAGGCCGGATTGGTAGAGGATCTCGGACAACATAGACGACGGTTGTGCCAAGTGCTGCAACGATTTTAAACACAGGCTGAAGACGAGTTATTATCTTAAGGGTAAAATGTCGGATGACCAGACCCCGGAGAATTGGGAGGCCGTATATAAGATGTGGGAAGACGGAGAAGAGTAAGACAATAATATCGGCTTGTTATATAATTTATAAATATATATAATTTATTACTATAATAATTTTGATTTGGTTTGTTTTATAAAAAAAGAATCAGGCTAAAACAAATAAGAACAACCGGTCCAAGCAAAAACGCCCAAGTAGCGCAAGCTCGAGGATTTACCCGGACACGGGGGGAAATGTTTGTGGTAAGTAACAAAACTCAACACTATTTAACACTGACTAAACCTAACACCTTTATACTTTACTGAAAAGGGAGGGGGAGAAGAACCAGGTGGTTCTTTGAGCACCAGTGGAGGGTCAAGAGCAGGAGTTGCCCCTTCCCTGGATGACCGACTTTCTTCTTCGATATCAACTATGACAAGTAGAAGAATGAGAGAGGATGGAATCGTATAGAGATCAAATGTAAGTATTTGAATACGATTTCAATTATTTATTTTGAGTTTATAATTTAATTAAATATTTATTTATTTATTTCGTGTAACGTGACGCATAGAGAGCCGTTCATGCGTGAAAGAGTCAAAGAATCCCATACTCAATTTGGTTCGTCATCATCTACACAGTTCCTCATGCAAAAGGATCAGGTGGAGGCGGTAATGGATGCAGCCTGCCAAGGTATGGGTGAAGGGACCCGGAGTTGGATCTCTAGAGTTGGAACACCTCCCAAGACTAAACATTCGAGGAGTGCTACTAATCAGCCATCCGATAAGATGGTCCGGGACTTTGACGGGATAATAGGGACCATCAACTATTATCTTATCTCAGTGGGCAGGGATCCATTCATTCTAGAGGACGAAAGATCTCAATCCACGAGCTCCACGACTGCAACCCGGTCTACGAGGCACAACCTAGAAGATCAGTTGACTAGAGCTCTCGCCTTTGTTAATCAGAACATGGGGCTATCTAATAACGTGCCTCCTTCCACTACTCCTGCTACCGGTCATTCTGATCCTTCTCGTTCCGATTCTCCCAGTTCTGATCCTCGTCCTACAGGTCCTTCAGTCAGTCAACCCAACCGATTAACTCGAAGACGAGGAATTTGAAGATGAAGATTTGACTCGACTTTGATATTTTTGTAATATTTGACTTGTGTTTGAATTTATTATTTAATTATTATCGATTTTTTAATTTTTTACGGGTTTTTAAATTATATATTACGATTTTTTTTTTTTAGTGGTTGATCGAGTTTATTCAATAAATAATATAAGAATATTGATTACAAAATATAAAATCATTACATAAACAAAACATTAATAAAAAAAATTAAAAATCAATAAATAAAGTTACTAGGAAAATGTCCTCGCAAAAATGCCATTCTTAAGGAAAAATGTCTTCGTAAATGAAAATATCACTTGCGAGAACATTTTTCCTCGCAAATGAAACTTTTATCAACGAGGACAAATGTCCTCGAAGATGCTACGCGTCTATCCGCGATGGCATGCTACAGTCCTCGCTAATGTGATCTTTTATGAGAAATCTTTTGCAAAAAATCATTAACGAGGATATGTTTTCTTAAAGATCGATCACGATCTTTCGCGAGAAGATTACTTAATCTCTGGCGAGGACAAATGTATTCGTCAATGGTAGAAAACATAATAGTGATAAGAGTGGAGTTGAACTTGTTGCAACACAAATGCATTTTCCTAAATATTTTTAAGATAACATGTCTTAAAAAGAAAGGGATTGTTGGACATGTCTTTATTAAGTTTGATACCCACCTATCTGATTTTTCAAGTTCTATCTTTTGTAAATATTCCATTTACCATAGCTTAGTGAAAATAGATACATATACGTCTATGGAACATTCGAATTGTTAAATTTAATACAAGATACCTCCTTTTTTCTATGATAGAATTGCATAACTAATGACTTATTTAGCTTATTCATGAACAACAAACTATCCAACAGTAGGGAACAATTTTGGTTGATCCACCTAATTCCATCTTTTAGTCACTACCAGATCAATATCTTTAAACTTAACATCGACGCTTCTTTCTTGTTAGTAGTAGTAGTAACATGATAGCAAAAGGAAACATTAATATAACAAGGAACTAACATGGATTCAACTAACCCCATATTCAGCTGTTCTAAATATGATAACGTTAAAGAAGGGGAATTTTGTCTCGTTTTCTCGTTCGAACACACAAACCTCCCCCAAACGCAAGTTGTTATCCAGTACAAATTTCTTCCAACGAAGTACAGTATTATGAGATCCAATACGGCATGTTACCTTCCATGTTCTTTCATCAGAAACACGGAGCACCACATCAAAATTAATTTGAGTACTAAGATAATTCTGAGCAAATATCTTAGGGATGCCCTGCAAAAAGAAGAATTAATTCATAATTGCATTTTTATAACTGGTTTTGAATACTTATGAATGTTTCTTTTACTATATATTAGTACTCTGTTCATAAAGAGACCTCCAAAAATTCAAGCAAACCATCTTACATTTTTCCTCTTTACGTTAACTATGAACTATAAGAGGCGCGTTAGATCTTGATAACTTACCAAACGGAAAACATTGGATACATAAGAAGGTTGCACATACAAAATGATGAATGGATTGTTAGACTTGAAACATTTTGCTCTTTGGTAGACTAATGATTCTTCCTTTTCTATCACTTTGGTTTTCATTTTTAAATCTGGAACTGAAAACTAGTCATCGTGCCTGCATTGCATAAAAAAGAAATTTATAGTATGATCAATGAAAGATCATAATTAAGATTACTATGGTGGATTATGATCAATAAAATAAATTAAATAAGTTTTTCACTTTTTCCATCATCCCCATCTCTAAATATGATGACATTGACACTCATGAAGGGGGTTTTAGCGTCATTCTCGTTCAAAGACACAAACATCTCCCACACACACGTCATTATCTTGAGCAAATTTTCTCCATTGAATTTTAGCATTATGGATTCCAATACAACACTTAATATTCCATGTTCTTCCATCAGGAACACGAAGCATTACATCACAGTAAAAGGAGATAGAGAAAAGGGAAAAGGTAGTCTTTTGATTGTTGTACAGTCAAAAGTTGAGTTAATGGATGGACTTCTTAATGGATTAGAGATTATGAAGTTGAGCAACCTCTATAACTTTCTCGCCTATCCAAACCGGGATTTCTCTCCACATATTTCCGCATATTCAACCCCAAAGTTTCTCAGCAAAAATGGTATTGCAACCGTTTTAACAATTATGATCAATTTAATAAATATTGTCATCTATAACCTGAGGAAAATTTTGAAAGCAGAGTTGCCAGAATTGCTAAAGGAATCTAACTATGGTGAAGAGACATATATACCATCAACATCAACAAAGCAATTATACCGTTACTTTTCAATTGCTGAGATCCAATCAGCCACCCAAAACTTTAATGACTTCTTGTCATTGGAATGGGAGGATTTGGTAAGGTGTATAAAGGGTTCATTGATAATGGGGCCAATATTGTTGCCATTAAGCGTTTAGCTTCATACTCGAAGCAAGGGGGCAGATGAGTTTTGGATGGAGATCGAAACACTATCTAAGCTCCGACATGTTCATCTTGTTTCTTTGATAGACTACTGTGATGAATCCCAAGAGACGATCCTTGTATATGAATATATGCCTTGAGGAACTCTTTGTGACCATCTATATGGAACTGCGAGGCACAGGAGTGATTATTCTCCTTTCACCTGGGACCAACTACTTACGATTTGCTTTGGTCATGGAAAACCATAAACTAGGGAGACTTTGGCCATGGAAAATGTTTGGGACTAGAGGAAAACCATCAAAGAACGATGCGGTTATACCAGAAATGAGATCTACTTTATTCCGTCTCTTTTCGAAGAGGATGCTTTCAGTTATTGTAGTTATTTTAGATAATAGGGATGGAGAATCAATCATTTCACTCTTCAGAATGGAGAATTTTTATTATGAATGAGCTTCATTGTGTATATATAGATATATAATGATATGAATTACTGATGTAGAATTATCTATGCATTGCTGATTAAGTGTTGTTTCCACTCTTTTGGAAATGAATATTCATAAACCGAAAAGCATTTGATATAGGGACCTGTAATATATAGTGCAATTAACTTTATTTTTTTAAAATAGGGACATGCAGTTAATTTTCGTACAATATAGGGACATATAGAGAAATTTTTGCATAATATAGGGACCCGTAGTTCAATTTTTGCATAATATACGGACATATAGTCTAATTAACTCAATTTTTTAACAGAGAGACCTGCAGTGTAGTGTTTGCATAGTAAAAGGACCTATAGTGCAATTTTTGAGTAAGAAATGGACCTATACTGTAATTTAAGACACTCGATCGGTATTTGGATTCTTTTACCTGAGATCTGTAACCACACAAAGACCCTATGAATGGGACTTGAGAGTGTTATGCTAAAAGTGCACTCACTATGACTATCACTTAGTTAACATGCTAACTGTTTCAATGAACATGTCCAGAGAATCACCTATCATAATCATAGAATTATTGAAATATATATAAAGATGGTGGACCATTCCGATATTTTACTCGTAAATCTATTAAATTCGATTTCAATTTTTACCCAATTACCAAATCTTTCTAAAAGCCAAACACCTTGTATTTACTACTTGTTGGAATAACATCGGGGTACATTTGCTATATCACATAATACATTCATCCAATTGACCCTTCCTAGTTTTGAAGCTGAGCCAAAACCTGTTTTGCAATGTCACATTCGGGTATGGTTACACGGATGGGATATTACCCTATTAGTGAACTTGCAAATAAAACAAGGGGGTGTTTTGCAATATAGCCGTAAATTGTATTCTTCCTGTAAATTTCTTCTTTTTACTTCTTTTACATTGATGAGAATCAAGAAGTGTGCAAACCCGAGCCCCAGAAGAGAAGCTCCAGCATGGTTAGTGGTAAATGAAAAGAAAAAAAGAGGAGAAGAAAGAATAAAAACAAGATACCATAATTGCAAAAAAACTGATGGTGAATATGAAGATATTCAATTAAACGAAGTAATTTAGATACAGAAAGGTGTTGATGAGTCTTCAGAATCATTGTTGTTATCGATATATTTAGATTCCATGAAACAAGATTCTGAAGATTAAATGAGTGATAAAAGAGGTTATAGTCCATTAAAGCCCTGTGATAAAGATATCAAATCGGAAAAGTTGAACTATTTTCATTGTGTACTGAGTCCAGTTTAAAATCTTTCTCAATTGAGATCAATTAAGGCGATACAGAATGAAGGAAAACAGAGTATCACTCTGGAGCAACAAAACATTATACCTATTAGTACACAGCCTAATTTTAAACATATATTAATATAACAATTTTGTAAGCAATGTAACTAAAAGGGTTGATACTGGTCAATCGAGCTGGCTAGTTGAACCTGGAAAGACACCTAATATAATTCATCTGAAAACATATATCTTCAAAAAAGGTGCAAGAAAGGGTAGTTTTCATACAAAAAATTTCAAGCATTACAAGCAAGTATATAGAGATGTTAAGTGTTTAGAGAACACAAATATAAATTAATACTCAGGCATAGAAGAGAATAGAAAATAGATTACATAATAATAATAATAAAAAAAAAAGTGTAAATATATCACAATAAACAAAAGTAATCAATAACATTTAAAGTTTAAGACAAACAAAAAGAAAAGTTGATGGAATGAAACAAATGTAACAGTAACCTTCCCATGATCCTCATCTACAAATTCCTGTTAAGAAAATGGAGATCATTATAAACCAAATAAAAGCTGTGACTAGCCAAAGTATATTAGCAATCAAATGGATCATGAAATAATAGATAAAAAACTTAAGAGTAGAATTTAGAAGAGTATAAACACACCTGATTACTAATCGATAGATATTTTGAGTTGATGATGACCCCAATATTTCACATGCTGATCTTGAATAAGTCTCACTGATTTTTTAACAGAAAGCTTGCAATATTCTACCTCAATCATGTGTATGGAAGAAATATATGCAAAATCTTGAGGGATCTCTACTAGCTTCAAGCACCACATCACGGCCAGATGTTCGAGGCTGGGAAAGTGATTACGAGTGGCATTCCAGTATTCCAGATCTTCCATGTAATTCAACTTGAAGTATTTGAGTTTTGTGAATACCACGTGATCTTCCATATCCCATCTTTCACCTTCAATTGCATTCCAACTTAACTCAAGAGCCTCCAGATTTTTTAGCATCGCAAGTTGTAACATTGCATTACATGGCATTACATGGCATTTTAAACTTCGTCAAACTAAGTTTCTTCAGATTGGAAGGGAAATTGAACTTACATGGATATAAACCTGCACCCAAGTACTCCACCTCGAGTGATATTAGTTTATTGAGAAACTCTAGAATTGGGAACCGGTTACATTTTGTATGATCATCCCATGAATCTAGAAATCTACACTTTAGTTCAAGAATGCCTGATAACCTTCTCAACATCTTCTCCATATTGTCTCCATAAGCAATAATGGGTTTCGAAAAGGTTTGTAGATTTTCTAGAATGGAAGAAGAGTTGTCAAGCCTGTGGGGCTCCAAATCAAAAGAAGAAAAAGTATTTATATGAATGTGTCTCAGCTTTATCATGTCCCATATACAATCTGCTACTTTTACAACTTCATTATTTGATTGTTCAAAATGAAAAGTTTCAAGGTTCCAAATATTGGATATGGATGGTGGAATAAATATCACAGAGCTCCTGACGGACAAGTATCTTAGCAGAACAAGAACGCCAACCTCTATAAAAGAGTCTCCTATAATGAGATCTTCAATTTTCAAAATCCTAAGAAACTTAAATTTTTTATAAATGAACGAAATATCATATGAATGGTTCCTCAAGATATCATTATAAAACCTAGGTCTAAAAAACAACAATTGTACAATTGGCCCAGAGGACATAACAAATTTATCCCATTCTGAAGTAACCTGGAGACGACGTTGATAATATATAGTGGGTGAAGAAGAAGAATCATTATGTACGAAATTATCTTCCATAACTTTGCTTGTGAGGAAGTTATGTACTGCATCATTATAAGCACGAGCGTTCTTCCCAAACCCATGACTCTCTTTAGAAAGTTTCAGTAGGTTTCTTGAAATAAGATCGGCTAAATAATCCTCTCCTGTCTCCTCTAAGCTCTGGGATGCCGTATGTTTTACAAATCCCTCCGCTATCCACAATCGTATCAGTTCCGAGACTGAAACTTCTTTATAAAAAGGTACTAACATGTAGAAAAAGCATGATCTTAAATGGTCCGGCAAATAGATGCAAGTCAAATCTAGTATGCGACTTACCTGTGAATCTCTAAGACCATATACACGTGACCCTAAAGTTTGTGCAACTTCTTCCCACTGATTCACAGTTTTACGAATGGTACGAAGAAGAGCAACTACAAAAGTCTTTGATTCGGGTTTACATCTTTTAGCTATTTTCATTCCGACTTCCTTCATTTCTTCAGGGCAGCTTACTATTTCAAAGAATGAATCCCAGATTGGTGAAGACAATATGGAGTCCCCTATGCTCTTAGATTTAGCTGGGAAATCAAACTCCTCCTCTGCAGTAATTAATACGATTCTACTTCCATTGTGAGAATCTGGGAACCATCTTTGTATCTTATCCCAATAATTGAAACACGAAAAGGTATTAATCACAACAAGGAATCTCTCTCCCTCGAGACATTCAAACAGTAGTTTAGCTAGTTCCTCATTATTCTTGGAACGAATTTCATCTGAAAGATCAACCAGCTGACCTAAAAGCTTCAATAATGTTGATTTCAAATGAGAACCAATATATATAGATTTCAAATATGCAAGAGACTCGAAGTGACTGATGACAGAAGGAGAATTCAACAATTCTTCATCCAATGCAGTCTTGCCTATTTCATAAGGACAGACAATGGTGATAATGTTAAGTTGCTTATCTCCTCCAAGAAGCATATCCTTCACTACCATTGTATACTTTCCCTTGAGATCCTCCTCCACATCTTCCTCTGTCTTTCTTTCTTGCTCAATATTAAGAAAATCTAGAAAGATATCGTTAAGCCAGCAAATAGAGCGCCACAAAGGAACATCTCCAACAAGATATGAATCAAGAACATATTCTACATCATATGCCAATTTTGTAATTGTTTCAATGGTCTCCTTCAAAAACAATGGTGGGTTGCTTGAGATTTCTATGAGGTCAGAATACCAGAAACGAAGCTCACTTTGCACCCTCTGAATGAAACAGTTGAAAAGAGAAGTTGAACTAGTCGTGTCTTTCAATAATTCCTCAAGATTCTCCAAAAGATGGTTAATGAAGACGAATGGACTCGTTTTTGGATATGTAAGTAAAATTGGCCTCTCCATTCTGAAACGTTGGAAAGTAGGCGTATCGTTTAGCTGATAATGCTTAGCAAAATAAAAATCGTTTAGCTGATAAAAAAATTTGCATAGCTGCGAACAAAGTTGAAGGGCCATGTATTCATTCATTTTATTGAGATCAAATGAGTAGAAAAAGGATCCGACATTCCTGACAACAGCTCTAGCTACTTGTTGTAAATCACCATCTTCATCTACATCTTCAACCAACTCTTGAGGAGGAGGATATATGAGAATTTCTTTGATGATTACAGCATCAGTTATAACGTCCTTTATCATTTTTGGAGGCACAACAGGGGAACTGGTAAGAAATTCAAGGAGAGCATCAAAAGCAGAAAAATCAATTTTAGTACACTCCACATCTCTTTGATCAATAATACTGTTGTGTGCTAATAAAGGATGCATATCGGGATGATGTTGAAGGGATTCAAAGAAAGCCATAATTCTCCAAATTCAAAGAAGCTAGAAGAGGCGAAGATCCAAGATTGAAACAAAAAGAAATGAGTGGCTAGCAATTTTCTTATCTACCTCCTCCGAGGACTATGTTTTTTCTGTAAAAAAAGAAAATACAATTAATGAAATAACAAAGATTGTATATAAAAAAGAAGACTCAAATGTCCATTAAAGGGAAGAAATTGAGAGTGGAAGCATAAATGTTCAAGTAGGAGAATGTTCAAATCTCCATTACTTGATTTTTCAGATCGATGGCAGAGATCAACTTTATAGAGTTTTAAAACCAAAAAATTAATTATCTTACCTTGAATTCTTCAATGGAAGCAAACGTGCTGGGTGGGATGATGAGTTTGAGTTTGACTTTGACTTTTTTGATGTTGTTGTTGTAATTGAAATTGGGGAGGAGGAAAAAGAAAACGGTTAAAAATTAGATTAGGTTGGGCTTTAGGCCCTAATTGCTGTAATCAAAGAAAGACAAACCTTTTTTTTTTTTCAAAGATAAATATATAAATAAAAGTTATTACACAAAGTTAACCAACTCTTGTAGGAGTGGACTTGTTCTTAATAATACTTAATAAACTAGGTAAACGCTTAAAATTGCTAGTGCTAAGTATATTGCTATGAAGCTTATACTTAGCTAATCCATATGATAAATCATTCTTATCTCTATTAATCCAAGTAAATAGGTAGATTTTTTCTCTAATGGATGCATTACTTGTAGACAACCACTCTCTATATAACCTTTCCATACGGATACTTCATGGCTAATAGACAGGCGTTAAGAATGCTTAAAGCTTCTGCTTCGAAAGGAGGATCAGCTGCCACTTCCCACGCGTTGTAATCAAGCATATTTTCAAGATAATCCCTAGAAACACAAGAAAGAACATATTTATTATTCTTCATAGTTGCATCACAGTTGATTTTTATCATTTCTAGAGGTAGTGGTTTCCACTTTTTCTTACTATTATTCACGCTATTGGTAATATTATCTTGTTTCAAACCATTCGTAGTGGTGATTACTTTAGTATTGATGAAACTGTGCACCAAATCCTTAACATTCTCCATAACTTTTTTTTATCATTTTTATTGTTATGAATGTTGTTATTGTTGTTATTGTTGTTATCCCCCAGTTTATTAATTATATCATTAGGATAATTTGCAAGTTCATAATCTTCCCAATGGAAGCCTTAGGTAAAGTATCAAGTGGATCAAGTATCATATTCTTAAATTTATTATTGTTTCTGGCTTTCCATATATTTCACATGATCATACCTATTTGTTCCATTACCTGTAGTTGTTTATTGCCATCTTTTTTACTTTTTTTCTAGTATAATTGCCATCCAAGTATCCACTTTAGTGATGTACTGGTTGCATGTATATAAATAGAGAGGTTAAGCAAACCATACAGATCTGGCCCAACTACATTAAAGGAGCAAATGTTCAATACTTTCCACCTCCAAGTTACATATATCACACATAGGAGATTTAATAAGTTTCCTTTTATAGAAGTTTTCATTTGTGGTGATGAGGTTTTTAACCACTCTCCATAAATCTTAAAAATCTCTCGTATAGACCCAAACACATCTATAGTCTTAAGTCTTCGCCAAATGAGTCTAAACCATTAAAATTAAATCAAAATTAAAAAAATCCTATATTTTATCCCCCAATTACCTAATATAGATACTAATATATAATACACATAATTCATACAAACTAAACCATAAAATGAGAAACCTCTATTTTATTTCTCTCTCTCTCTCTCTCTCTCTCTCTCTCTCTCTCTCTCTCTCTCTCTCTCTTTCTCTCTCTCTCTCTCTCTCTCTCTCTCTCTCTCTCTCTCTCTCTCTCTCTCTCTCTCCTGCAAAACCTTTGTCGTCCAACCAAAAATCTCCCCTACCAACCATGGAAGCCAACCAAAAATAGTTTCAAGGTTGGCTCTTTTTTTTCGAGATCTGCCGGAGGTCTCAAACCAAGGCAATGAAGCCATAGCTTCTTCTAGCTCGTGATATCTGCAGCCCAGATCTTCCACCGGAGTGAAGAAAATCCAAGCTCCATGTGTGGTAAAGAAGCACTGTTGGTGTCCGCTGAAGGATATTCTTCCAACAGTAGGTGGACATTGAAGGAGTTTCGAGCTCAAGCAACAAGACAAATCAGCAGCAAATCTGGTGTGGCCATGAAAGGGTCTTTGAGCTTCGAGCAACAAGAGACTGGCGTGGCCATTGAAGCAGCTTCAAGCTCCAACCACTGAAGGAGCTTCAAGAAGCAGGAAACATATTCGAGCTCCTTCGTGAGATCTACTGAGTTCATGGATATGGCTCCGGTGAAGAAAATGGCAATCTGCTGATTACGTGGCTATGGTTTACATGCTGTATGAATCCTCGTCAGATAAGAGCTACATTTTTTTGAAATAGCTGGTCCAGCTTAATCTGGTCCAACAACTCTTTTTTTTACTGAAATCGTGTAATAGAAGACTTTTTGAGTACTTAGAGAAATTTTCTGATACTCAGTATTTTTTTACGATATTCAGAGAATTACCCCGATACTCAATGTTTTTTTGATACTTAGTGTTTTTTCCGATACTCAATGTTTTTTTTCTGATACTCAACATTTTTTTCTCTAATTACACCACTGGTGGCAGTGGCAGCAGTGGTAACCTGTTTTTTGTCTTAATATGGTTTTTGTTTTATATGAGGGTATCTTAGTATTTGGTCATCCATAAAATTGGTTAGTGACCTCTTTAAAGAAGAATCTAGCCACATGTTCCTTATAGGGAATAAACTTCGTCTCTAAGAACTCATATGTCAATCGCTCATATATCATATATATTTAAGGGAAATGTGGGTCTTTCAAATACACAATATCTTTATTTGACCACATTACATACTAGTCAACCTGGCAATGGTTCAGTCCTTACTGGTTCATGGTCTGAACCGGGATACCGGTTCCAGGACCGAAACTGTTACGGGGCTACAGTACTTGCATAAACCGGGCCGGACAGGTTTAATCAGTTTGATTATTTAAAATTATAGGGATTAAGAACCGGACCGGTAAGCTCCTATATATATAAAAGAATTACCTTTAGAACCAGTCCATAACTGATAAGGAAACAGACTGAAACCGGTTAGAACCGGTATACCTGGTCCCTCATATTGGCCCGGTTATACAAAATACATAAACAAGAACCAGATAGGACCGGTAACGCAATGACTGGTAGACCGGTCCGTCCCGATAAGACAAAAATAGGATAAGAACCAGTCCGAATCGGACCCGTGGGACTGTTAGCCATGCCGACACACTAGTAACTTTATTTGAAATATAGAAATTACCTTTAAAATCTATGAATTATCTCACGACATTAGTCAAATGACCAAAAATAGTATTTCTGAATATATTTGACCTAAAAATGATACTTTTAAATATAATTAACTTAAAAATGTAACTTTTCAAACATTTGGCCGAAAATATTTTTATGACCTATTTAATAGCCTAAAAATGAAATTTGCTCTAATTCGTGCTCACCAAGTATTTAACCCGGAGTACACCAACCTTCAAAACTAGCATCTTCCAAACAAAATAGTACCAAATGGAGGGCTCTTAGCCGACAGAGAGACGACTTCAAACTCATTGATAGTTTTTTCAGGAGTTCGTGTTGTTCTTCTCAGAAAGCTTCGGTCAAAATTACATTTTCTTCCACTTTCACATCAACAAGGGTTAAAATTCTTATTACTTAAACAAATGATGATTAACAGAGTTCATATAATGTTATGTAATTCATAATTAAGATCCGAATCAATATCCTACTCCAGATATAACAAAGTAAACAAGAAGAAATACTATAATTCTTAAAATCAATCACAACATAACAATCATAAAAAATGGAAAAAACTACTTTATATTATACATCATTTTCCAACATTCTGAACCATCACAAATTGAAATAGCATTAAATTTTATAAAAAATTATACCTAGAATCTAGATTATAAAGACCTTTTATTTTTTGACGAATAGAAAAACATAACCTAAATAACCTATTTAGGTTTGTTTTCCATTTTCCATAGATTTACAGTTAAATATCACAAGTAATTCACAATGGTTCCTCAAATTGACCCGTCAACTTATCACCAACTTTTTCATTCAAACTCAATCTCCTAAACTCCACCTCGCTTCCCATCGTAAACCATGCTGGAGTTCCATTCTCATACCCATTCCACGTCAGCCTCATTCTCATACCCATTCCACGTCAGCCTCCTCAACCCACTCCCATCTAACTTCACCACATACAATTCCCCGTACGGCTGAAAATGATTCGGCATCGAAACTGGCTCTGACGTCACACCGCTAATATTACCCGTGAATAACAACTACTCACTATCCCCACTAAAACACACATGGTTCAATCTCTCCTCATTACCTGCCATGTGGATCCTTCTAAGACCAGTACCATCTGGGTTAATTACATATATACTAAAGGCTGCAACATTATCCAGATTATGCATATTTGAAGAAAATGCTATTAATTTTCCGTTAGGTGACCAAGATGGCATTGTATCAATCCATGGTTCGTTTTTTAATTGATGGATACTTTTACCTTCAAACTCTCCTTTAACAGAATCCATTATGTATAATTTTTATGACCCAAACGGCCAGAACGAAACACGATTGATTTTTCGTCAGGTGAGCAAAATGGAAGCGCGTTATATCTGGTTTCTTCTTAAGTGAGGATTTTGACACCTGTTTGAACTTCCTCGATATCTTCTGTTAACTTTAACGTGTTGGAGTGTAATATCTGACTAATATAATGCCTTCTCCTAACGGTTTGGACTTTTGGTTGAGTTGGAAATTTAAGATTGTATCAGAGCTCCACGGTAGACCGTGGTCCTGCGTTCGAGTCTCTCCACCGCTACCCACACGTGAGGGGGCGTGTTGGAGTGTAATATCTCACTAATATAATGCATTCTCCTAACGGTTCGGACTTTTGGTTGAGTTGGCAACTTATTCGTTTTGTTTTTTTCCAATGCGAGGGTGCAGCTATGGGTTATAGGTTTTATCATGTTTCATTGTGTTTTTGCCAACAGTGAGTGTGATGAAGGGAATTCTTTTGCTCTTTTTTTTCAATGCAATGGTGGGTTTTAGGTTTTATTATGTTTCATTGTTTTTTTACACAGTGAATGTGAAGCCTTTTTTCCAATGCAAGAGTGAAGAGATGGGTTTTAGGTTTTATCATGTTTCATTGTTTTTTCAAATTGTTTTTATAGTTAAGTTTTTCTCTCTTTTCTGAAATTTTCCAACATATATTTTTTTAAATTTTTGAAATTTATTATTTATTTGATATTTAGAAGATAAAGTCGGGATAGCAAATCAGAAATAAAAATTAGACCGACTACCATGCTGGAGGAATACTTTTTTTTTGTTGAATTAGTTAAATAGGTGTAGATTTTATTTTTTTAGAAGAATATCAAAATCTATTAATATCCATTAAAATCTATTAGAATCTTTACATAAGAATCCGTTAAATTCAATATAAAATTAAAAAGAATTTTATAAACTCTATATGGAATTAAAACAATCTATAGAGTTTGCAAAGTCAATAAGTTTTAAAAGTCTAAAAGAATCCAACAAACTCCAAACTGAATACACCCACCTTAGTCATAGTTGAGTCAGCTGATAAACTTTTTGATTGTTACCATCTTTACTAGATAACAATTACAGCGTTACTACGTTTACTAATCTAACACGAGACTTGGACAACCCAATTTTTAGACGGTAACGTGTAACTATTTTTAGTGACTCGTAATTTTTTTACTGCTATAAATATAGCTTCACATCTCTTTTTTTATTCATACAAAGTCTACTTAATATCAGTATATTATATACATATATCATTACTATCTTATTATATTGACGTATAATAAACTCTACTTTTTCTATTAAAATAAAATGAATAATATTACAAAACGAGAATTTGCTTTTCTCGATATAACTGGAAAAAATTATCTATCTTGGGTATTAGATGCTGAAATACACCTTGAAATCAATAATCTCAAAGAAAGTATCAAAATAGATAATAAAGCGTCCTTGCAGGACCGTGCAAAATCTATGATATATCTCCGACACCACATCCACGAAGGATTGAAAACAGAGTATCTCACAGTGAACGATCCTCTGATGTTGTGGAAAAGCTTAAAAGATAGATATGATCACCAGAAAACTATGGTGCTCCCTAAAGCGCGATACGACTGGTTGCACCTGCGGATGCAAGATTTTAAATCGGTAAGTGCCTACAACTCTTCATTATACGAGATAACTACTCGAATGAAATTATATGGAGAAAATGTTTCTGAGGAAGACATGTAGAAAAAACCTTGTCCACATTTCATGCCATGAATGTGCTCCTGCAACAGAAATATCGTGAGCGAAGGTTTCGTAAATATTCTGAATCAATATCATGTCTCCTTGTTGCTTAACAAAACAATGGATTGTTGATGAAAAGTCACAATTCACGGTCCACCGGATCTGTACCATTCTATGAAGTGAATGGAAATGTGTTCCCTGAAGCGAATGCCACGTCCTTGAATATGAATAGGCGTGATGGTGGCCAAAACCGAGGTCGTGGTCGTGGAAGGACATCGTGGTTTTATAGTAGTCAAAATACCACTAAGAAAAATAACCACTTCCACCACAAGTAGTGAAATAATGATAAAACCACCGAGAAAAAACCTTCACAAAACGATAACAATCAATATTATTGATGTGGTGGAAATAGGCACTGGTTGCGTACCTGTCGTACGCCAAGACATCTGGTTGATCTCTATCAGAATTCAATGAAATCTACGAACCAGGCTAGAGAAATTAATCATGTCGATGGTGATGGTCCTGATGGCCATGCTGATTTTGACGGCCTGTATGACAGCACTTACAGCGTTGATGATTTCTATGCCGACTCAAATGAAAATTTCGGAAACCTGATCGGAGATGGAAACGGGGAATACTAAATAAATGTTATATATTATATGTTAATATCTATAAGTGTTTTTGAATAATGTAAATATGTATACATCTCTTTTACTTTTTGGTACTATGCATATTTGTTTTTCTTAAAAGTCATGTATCACCCAAGACCTCTTATGTACTGTATATATGTTCATGTTTGTATGAATGTAAGATATTTAAATTTCATATTTTCTTATTCATTGATCATATCATGTTATAGATATCA
The DNA here is from genome assembly GCA_029959085.1 of Nemophila menziesii. NCBI lineage: Eukaryota > Viridiplantae > Streptophyta > Magnoliopsida > Boraginales > Hydrophyllaceae > Nemophila > Nemophila menziesii. The sequence continues at coordinate 145,387,578 of JARWIR010000001.1, forward strand.
TAATGGACAATATGCAAATATGTCTGGCAGACAGTGCAACCACGAACACTATACTTCGAGATCCAACGTATTTCACTAGTATAAACTTAAACCGAGCTAGTGTGATCACTATTTCGGGTTCTACCAATTTAATTGAAGGTTCTGGATACGCAAAAATTGTATTACCATGTGGTACACAACTCAATATAACCGACGCGTTATATTCTAGCAAATCCCGAAGAAATTTGCTAAGTTTTAAGGATATTCGTAGAAATGGATATCATATAGAAACCACAAATGACGGCAATGAGGAATATCTTTGCATTATTTCTTGGAAATTACACTAGAAGTGTGTATTAGAAAAGTCCCTCGCCCTTTCTTCTGGATTGTACCATACAACCATACGGGCAGTGGAAACACATAATGTACAAAAGCAAAGATATAGCGATCCAAAGAATTTTGTATTGTGGCATGACCGACTTGGTCACTCAGGGGCAATAATGATACGTCGAATAATTGAGAACTCACATGGTCACTCTTTAAAGTGCCAAAGGATCCTTTTACCAAGTGACTTTCTTTGTGCTGCATTTTTTCAAGGAAAATTGATTGTGAGACCTTCCCCAACTAAAGTTTCTTTTGAATTTCCAAAGTTTTTGGAACGTATCCAAAGGGATATTTGTGGACCGATTCACCCATCCTGTGGACCCTTTTACTACTTTATGGTTTTGATAGATGCATCTACTAGGTGGGCTCATGTTTGTTTAATGTCTTCAAGAAACCATGCATTCTCTAAACTACGGGCTATGATTATTTGTTTAAAAACTCAATTTCTAGACTATCCTATTAAATTTATTCGTTTAGATCATGCTGGAGAATTTACGTCTCAATCCTTTAATGCATATTGCATGTCAATAGGAATCAGGGTTGAACACCCCGTAGCTCATGTACATACTCAAAATGGTTTAGCTGAATCTTTTACTAAATGTCTTCAATTAATTACTAAACCTTTACTTATGAAAACTAAATTACCTCTATCTGCATGGGGGCATGCAATTCTTCATGTTGGTGCATTAGTTCGAATTAAGCCTACAGCAATTTATACATATTCTCCAGTACAACTTGTGCATGGTCATCCACCTGATGTGTCACATGTACGCATATTTGGGTGTGCTGTATATGTTCCTATACCACCTCCACAACGTAGTAAGATGGGTCCCCAAAGACGACTTGGCATTTATGTTGGGTTTGATTCTCCTTCTATTATTAAATACCTTGAACCCCTAACTGGTAATCTTTTTAGAGCATGCTTTGCAGATTGTCATTTTGATGAGACACTATTCCCCCCATTAGGGGGAGAGACACCGTAGCCTGAAAAATAGCGTGACATCTCGTGGAAACGATCTCATTATCTCATCTTGATCCACGAACTATGGAATCAGAATTTGAAGTTCAAAAGATAATTCATTTGCAAAGTATTACAAATAATATACCCGTCGCATTCACAGACGCAAAGTATATTGTGAAATCTTATATACCTGCTATAAACATACCAGCAAGGATTGATATCCCAGTTGGACATATAAATGAGCCTGCAACAAATGCATCTAACCCATGCATGAAGCGTGGTAGACTTGTCGGCTCAAAAGATACCACGCCCCGGAAAAGGAGGGGAAACAATGAAATGGTAAAATTAATGGATAGTACACATCCACAAAGTACGACAGGAATGATTGAGTCAACTAAGGTTGAAAAATGTATTACTCTTGAAGGAAGTAATGAGAAAATGGTCCCTAAAGAGACCGAGGTACCTAAAAATGATCAAATATCTGTAGATTATTTAACTACTGGAAATATATTGAATCGCGAGTCGGTTCATGTGAATGATATATTTGCTTTCAATATAGCGCTTGAAATAAATAATTATGATCCTGAACCACATAGTGTGAAAGAATGTTGATGTCTCCTCATTTGTGATAGATTTATGTTAAGATGAGACATCATTTTTAGTGTTTTAGAAGTCAATAATGTCGATTTTCTTGAGTTTTAGTACACTTTCCTGTTTTGTGTCTTGATTTGTAGAAATAATATTTTTAGATCATATTGGGTTTAATTGTTTATTTAGTGTGTAGTTTTAAAGATAATTATGGAGATTAATTAGACTCCAAGTCAAAGACAACAACTTATGGAAAGGGATTTACATGGTAATTGGAGAAAAGGAAATAAAAGCTAAAAAGATGGAAAAGGAAAAGCTGCCTAAATCTGGGATTCTGCAGATCACGTCCAAAGATATGCGTTTTTACCTAAGAAATAGGCCGAATTTGGAGATTTCCTTCTATAGGGTCAAGATAATTCCGTTACGATTCTTTTGGTATCTTGTGGAGCTCAAACGGACCAATAACGAAGAAGTTATGACCAAAACAACGCAGCAGTGTTTATCTTTATTTCCATACGAATTTGAGTTGGGCTAGAAGTCCATTACCTTAACTATTCCTCAAGAAAACGAATTAGGTCTTCTAAACACCTATAAATACACCCTTATATCACTTGTAAATCATCCTTGCCTCATAGTAATTAGTTCTTAAGGTTTTATTCTTCCAGTTTATTGTAGAGAGCAAGATGATGTCTTTTGTAATTTTTTTTAGTTTATTTCCATCAGGTATGAACTAAACCTCCCATAGCTTGGGTTTTGCATCATGTATAAACTATGAATTCTAATTCTTCTATCTAAGTTTCTTTGGGAATTATATGTTTTAATCTGATATTAGCTACTTACTTTATATTTGTTTATGTGTTTTGATTTAATGTCTTTCCTAGAACTGATCACTTTAGGATTGTTTTAAGAGTAGTTAGATGGTCACCGTAACTGGGTGTTTAACTATTGAACCACCACATAACGTCTAGTGTCGATAGCAGTTCTGACAAAACATACTTCTAACTAGATAGTCATTAAGGTTTGTTTTAACCACCATATCACCAATTGATTGTAGTGTGCTGGGTAGGGCCTTAGTGGCGTTTGATAACCCTATTTGAGTCCTCGTCTTGGTTGTGCCGTAGCCCCCTTAGTCGCTCTCAAGGTCTAAGGTAGTGGAATTTAGAATCCTGACTAAGTATTACCAAGAGCTAATATTCTCCCTTATGAACTAGATTTATAGATAGAATTAGAAGGATTAGTGCATACTAGCAAAACCTAAGCTATATTTCTCATCTCATATTTCTTAATCTTTTACTTTATTGTCTTTATTTTCCTTAGTTTTAATTCTTATTTTCGAAAATCTATATCCCTTTATTTTCTGTCTTTCTAGTTATTTACTTTTACTCGTTATCTGTTCCTACGCGTTTAACACACTTAAGTCCCTGAGAACGAACTCTACTTATCATTAAAACTTGCATACGTCCTGTAATACTTGCAGTACTGTGCCTGTCTAGGGTGAGAGTGCGTAGTTTCTTGGCTTAATTTTATCTTATTTTTATCACACCCTAGGCGACACCAAGTTTTTGGCGCCGCTGCCGGGGACTTGTGTCTCGTTAGCGTGTGGGTTATCTATTTCGAGTTTTAGTTTTTAATTAGTTTTTACTTTTCAGTTTTAGTTTAGTTTAGTCTTTATTTTTCCAGATTTACGCTTGGGTTTGCTTTAGTCTTTTTCAGGTTTTCACAGTGTTTAATTCTTGGCCTCCCTTACCGGAGCCTGAGAGGAGCTTCAGAGCTTATAACAAACGAATTCGTGAGGAAAGAGCCTTGAGAAGAGCTATGGCAGACATTCAAGATAATGATCCGGAATTAGTTTACTTTGCACCAGGGGGACCTCCTGCGTTTGTTCCACCTGGTGTACAACTGCCAGTAGGAGGAGGTAATGGGAATAATCTTAATAATCAACAGAACCGAGTTGAACAAGATCTACCTGGCCTTAACATACCATTCCATGTTCAATTCATCGGTTACCGCCCTCCTGAGATTCCGAATATCAAATTTAGGCCCGATCCGGGTATGCTCAGTCAATTTCAAAGTTTCGGACTCTATACTGGTACAGCTATTCAAGATCCGGTAAAAGCGATTCAGAAGTTTATGCAGATTTGTGATGCCTACATTACTCCGGGCATTACACGCGAGCAACTGTATTGTCATATGTTTTCGTTTTTCTTGACTGGAGGAGCTAGCGATTGGCTAGAGATACAACCACATGGAACCATTCATTCTTGGAGAGAACTTCAAGCCGCATTCTTTAACCGATTTTATCCGAAGAGCATGAGACTTAAAGATCAAACCGAGCTTGCAAGATTTTGCCAAGAAGATGGAGAAACAGTGGGAGAAGCATGGACAAGATTACAACAAAAGTTAACAAGATGTCCACTCCATGGTTATACACCTGCTCTACAACTTGCTATGTTCTATGAAGGTCTTACTGAAAGAGGTAGAGAAAAGGCGGATAACATTGGAAAGGGTAATTTTGTGTCCATGAATCACAATGAAGCTTCCGAGGTGCTAGAAAATATCATGGAACAAGAAAGAAGTTGGCCTTCAAAACGAGCTTCTGCTACAAAGACCCGAGGAACGCTTCGTTTAGATGCAGAAACTGCGAATTCAGCTCAAATATCCGCTTTAGAAAATCAAATCAAGGAGCTGAAAATCGCGATGGAGAAGAATTTAGCTGCTACAAAGGTAGTGCAAGAAGCACAAGGTTGTCAACAATGTGGAGTTAAAGATCATTCATGGGAAGAGTGCGAATCAAATCCGCAATCTGTTTACTTTATATCTAACCGATGGGGCAACCGCAACCATCCGGGTATGCAGTATTCAAATCCGCAAGGGGCCGCCAATCCTGGTCATTATCAACCGCGACCCCAGAACAACTCTTACCAACAGAGAGGTCAGTACCAAAACCAATATCAGAATAGACCTGCTCCTCCACAACAACCTGCTCAAGACGCCTATACCGATTCGTTAGATCAAAAAGCTTTACCTCAATATCCACAAGAAGGATCTATGGACAATACACAGATAGTACAAGCTCTAGACCGTTTGAACACAACTATAAGCGCTCAAGACGAGAAGGTTAGAGGACACGATGCCATACTTCAGATGCTAACTACTCAAGTGACACAGTTAAACAAAGTGTTAACAAGTGTTGTAGAACAAAAGGAAGTGAAGGCAATCGAAGGAGGTGAAGACATGGATGAGTTCGAAGCTTGCAAGGCTATATGTCTTGAGATCAAAGAAGCAAAAGAGGAAGCACCACATGCTGCCATTAGTGCCGTGGAAGTTCCCAGCCATGAAGAAGAACCAACCGAGTCTAACCCCGAGGAGTCCGACTGTCTAGAAGTTTATCATCTGGAAAGCGATGAAGAGAGAGAGACGAGTTCATAGAGCTACTGAGAAAGGTGCAAGAGGAGATTCGATCAATGGTAGAGTATGCAGCTGAGTTAGCTAAAGAGAAAGAGGAAGAAGCCTCAAAGGAGGAATCGAAAGAAGATGAAGTGGCACCTGCTGTGCTAGAGGGGAAAGAAGAAGAGAAGGTGGAATCGCCACCTATGGTTCAGCCAGTGTCATCAACTATTCCTGATACAAATCCGAACGATGACACTGTTCTCAAGACATTTGTAAAGGCATACCAACCTAAAAATATCAACGCCCAAATGCTTGAGATTGCGAAGAGAGGACTTACACCGCAGCAAGTTTTTACGCAAGTTATTCCTGAGAAAGAGGCGAGTGTAGAGATCCCAAGAGAGAACCTGAGGGTTTCGAGAAGAAGTGAGAAGGAGCTACCTACAAAGCTTAAAGATCCGGGAAGTTTCAACCTTCCTATTCAATTACATGGTAGGCTCAAGGTGAAAGCTATGTACGATGTGGGCTCATGGTGTGAATCTTATGCCTAAGTCCGTGTTCGAGAGACTTGGACTTCAGAAATCAGAGAAAACTCCAGTAAAGTTGCAGTTTGCTGACAACTCAGTGAAGAGGACATGGGGAACAGTGGAGGACGTCTTAGTCCGTGCAGGTAATATCGCCATCCCTACTGACTTTGTTATTCTTGAGTTTGATGCAGATAAGCAGGTTCCGATCATACTTGGACGGCCTTTCATGGCCACAAGTCAAAGTGTGATCGACTTCCAAGATGGGACCATCACCCTTCATGCTAAAAATGTATCCGAGACCTTCTATGTCTTGGGTAAGAAACCAAGGAAGTTGGATCCCACCGTACCCATCATCCACAGCCTTTCACATCACAAAGTCCCTCCTGAGAAGATCCACTTAAAGCCTGTGGATACTGAGCCAGACATTGAGTTTGGGGTTGGCCATGAAGTACTATGGAAAGCTCACAAACGCGAGAATAGGCCACGAAGTTTCAAAGATTCGTGGATGGGACCGTTCATTGTCACTAAGGTTGTTTCAGCCAAGGTGATAGAGATTCGCCCCAAAACTGGGGTCAAGCGCAGATTAGTTGACGTTCATAGCCTTACTCGTTGTTGGAGAGGCTATATTCGCAAATCTTGACAGAGGTAACACGTCTAACTTTGAAAGACGTTAAACAAAAGTGCTGTTCGGGAGACAAACCGAAGTTTTTTTTTATGTTTTCATGTCTTTTACATTCTTAGTTTAAGTTTATTTTAGTTGTTTTTAGTTGATAATGCATATTTGAGAAAGGTATTAGTGTTTTTGGTGTGTAGGAATCGGAGAAATCGAGTTAGGGAACGCGAGGAAAATTTTTGGAGCGCAAGAATGCACCCCGCGGACTACCCCACGGACTACCCCATGGTCCGCACGGATGGTCCGCGAGGCAAAAACCCGTACCACGGGTTGCTACCGCGGGTTTAATCCAGAAACGCGAAAAAAAAAACCACGGACTACCCCGCGGTACACCGTGCCATGGTCCGCGCCTCAAAAACCCGTACCACGGGGTGAGTACCACGGGGTGAGTACCACGGGTATTTTGACGGAGTCCACAACAGAAGCCGCGGTGTACCCTCCGGTGCACCGGACCCTAGTCCGCGAGTCAAAAACCCGTACCACGGGGTCCTACCACGGGTTTAGGTCAGAGAGCAAAAATTTTCGAGCTACAGATGTCGCGGACTACCCTGCGGTGCACCCCATGGTCCGCAGGGGTAGTCCGCAGCGCCGCCAGAGGAGAGAGAAAGTTACGGGATTGAGTTATAAAGGAGGTATTTAGCTTATAGTTCCGAATTTATTAAACCTTAACCCTCTTTTTCTTCTCCACAACTCTCCTAACTCCATTAAAGCTCATCAAAACCTTCACCAATCACCAAAACACTACCCAATCATCAAGAAAAACACATCAAATCTTCTCTCCACATCATTACAAGAGAGATTAAAGCTACCAATCATCACCAAATTGAAGAATCAAAGAGCTAAATTTCACAAATTCATCACACAATTTCTAAAATCCAAGCCTACCCATTACAAATCATCCTCACCCACATAGAGATTCATCACCAATTCATCCATCCTAGGACAAATCAAGCTTGTTCATCCATTAATTCAAGAGTTTAATTTCAAGGGTTGCTAAAGCTTTGAGTTGGGGGTTAATTGAAGATGACTAATAGAACAACAATCTTATCTAACAAGAGGGAGGTGAAGAGTAACAAGGGATTGGATTTAAACAAGAAGAAATCAATTGACAAAGGTTCTAGTTCTAAATCAAAGGGTAAAGAGAAAGTGAAGAAGAGTGGGAAACCTTCGTATGATCGTAATGGTAAAAAGCTTTATTATTATGCAAAGGAGAGAACTCAACCTCAACAAGATCTATTACCTATAGAGAAAGTGGATACTTCAAGAGCTCTGAATATTTCTGCGGAGAAACAATTAAAAGAACTACCTTTTGCTTATGAGAAAGTATTCAAGGAAGAAATTAGAGATGGAGAATACAAGATATTCTTTGAGCTTGGTGAGAAATTGGGTTGGTCTACGTTCATGGTAAGCCGTTCTGAATTATGTCATGAATTAGTTTTGGAGTTCTATCTAGGCCTCTTTAGCCAAGATAGTAATTGTGTTCCGATTAGAGGTAAGTTAGTTCCTTTCACAGTTGAGGAGATTAGGAACCACTTCAAGTTTAAGAAAATGAAAGGTTTTTGCAAATTTGAGGAAGCAGTTGCTAAACGAAAAATCTTTGATGAGGAATTACTTTTTGAGCATGTTTTAGACAAGGAGAAAGTGCAATTTCATAAGGGAGAATTGAAGGCACCTTGGCCTTACAAATATCTTCAAGCAGATGCTAGAATTTGGCACAATTTCCTTATCCCTAATGTTTTTGAAAACACACGAACTTTGGAGGTGACTATGAAGAACGCGCTACTGTTGGACTGTATTTTGAGAGGAGAAGAAGTTGATGTGGCACAGTTGATCTATGAGGAGGTGATACGATTTTCGGTCTCTCCTAAATCGGTTTATAATGTTAAATTTCCAACTATGATCACGTGTCTTGTGCGAAAAGCGAATGTAGTATTGGGTGAAGAAGAGAATCTCGAGTTTAAAACGAGTTATATTGATAATTCTTGGATGAAAAAAAGTCTTCGAAGAGTGGGTTCTACTCAAGCCTCGAAGGAAGAAAAGGAGCAAAATTGGCAAGAGAAGATGGAGGAGCGTTTAACGAAATTTGAAGCAGCTCAAACTTCCTTAGTCAATGATGTGGCACAAATCAATGCTAATCAAGTGCACATCATGAAACTCCTTGAGCAATTAACGAAAGGTCCAGCAATTCCAACCTTGGATATCAATGATGCGAGGCAATAGCCTCGAGAGTATGTTTTCTTTCTTCCTTACCATTTCTGTAAATATGCATATCTGCTAATTTTAATTTCTGTTTTTTCGAGTCTTTTTCGAGTCGTGGGGACACGGCTCATTTTTGAGTTGGGGGTGTGGGGATTCGTTGTCTCTCATCTCCATTTTTCTGTTTTTTTTGGGTGAAATTAAAATTTTTGATGCATAGGATTTAGATGTAGAGTGTGTTTAATAGATTGAAAGCATAAGCTCAGTAGATTGATGATAGTAAGTGATATGTTTATGAGCTATGTATTTGTATGCTTTGAGTATTTGCAGGAAAACACACGTTGATAGTAAAGAAAAGATTAGTGAGCAATGCGATAGAAAGTATGTTCGATCTCAGGGAACCTTGAGAAGTGTGTAGGCCGTGAGATCCAAGCTAGTTGAAAAAACCATTTGATGAAAGTGCTAAAGGTAAGAAATTTTCTAAATTACATAGTGTAGAAAGTGATCAAGGCGGTTCTTTCATATTTTTAAGCCTTTGAAGCCTTTTTATACCTTCTCACCTTGTGATTTTTAAATGTTATATCCTTCTTAGCCCCTTCTAGCTTTTCTAAATCCTTTTTGATTGAAACACATTATAAGCCATACCCTTTAGATTTTAGGACTTTTCCATATGACCCGCACTCGAATCGCGATGCTTAGACAGTTGTTTTAGAGCTTGAGTTTGGGGTGGTGGGTCCACCATTATGGGAATTGTATTATGTTGGTATTTTTGAGCTTATAAATTGTGCTTTGTGCTTTGTATTGATGATGTTTCACAGATTTGTATTGTAACCCTTTGCCGGGGTAATAGTGAATGAAAAAGAAGCTTCGAGCTAATATTGCCAATAAAAGCATTAAAAGAAAAAAGTATATATATGAGAAAATTAGCATGATATCTCAACATTAAAAGAGAGACATAGCTTATGAGAATTGATTTGAAAAGAAAAGAAAATATATATATTCGGACCGGCAAAGTGGATTTTTATGTGAACATCTTAAGCTTTAGTTGTGTTAATTGGGGATGCTAAATTTCGCATCGAGGAATTCATTGGGTTGAGTGAGAAACGTTTTATGAGAGTAACTCAAGCTCTAGGGCGATTCGTTGATGGCTAGTGAGGAGAGAGCCAAAAGCTCACTCTAAATTATCCAAATATATGATCATACCCGTCCCTAAGCCTACATTACTACCTTAAAGACTTTGTGATTCTTTGTTATGTAATTGAGAAGTGATTGAGCCATTAGAGATTAGTTAAGTGGATCCTTGGATACTAGTGAGGTTTGATGAACAATCTATAGCTCTCTTGGGGAACTGAGTAAAGTCCCAATCCTTCTTACATTGCGAAACTAATCTAATCTTGAGTTCAAGCCGTGTTGACTGTGGATATAAGAAGTGTACAGGTATGTAGTTTATGAATATTATTGCATGAAATTTTCTGAGTTATGTGCTTTAGGTTTATTCTATATGCTCTGCTATGCTTTTTCCCTTGTGTTGAGAATTTTATAAGTGTGTATTTCTAGACTTCCCTTTGTTTTTATCTTTTATTGTATCGGGACGATACAACTTTGAGTTGGGGGTCTTGATGTCTCCTCATTTGTGATAGATTTATGTTAAGATGAGACATCATTTTTAGTGTTTTAGAAGTCAATAATGTCGATTTTCTTGAGTTTTAGTACACTTTCCTGTTTTGTGTCTTGATTTGTAGAAATAATATTTTTAGAGCATATTGGGTTTAATTGTTTATTTAGTGTGTAGCTTTAAAGATAATTATGGAGATTAATTAGAGTCCAAGTCAAAGACAACAACTTATGGAAAGGGATTTACATGGTAATTGGAGAAAAGGAAATAAAAGCTAAAAAGATGGAAAAGGAAAAGCTGCCTAAATCTGGGATTCTGCAGATCACGTCCAAAGATATGCGTTTTTACCTAAGAAATAGGCCGAATTTGGAGATTTCCTTCTAAAGGGTCAAGATAATTCCGTTACGATTCTTTTCGTATCTTGTGGAGCTCAAACGGACCAATAACGAAGAAGTTATGACCAAAACAACGCAGCAGTGTTTATCTTTATTTCCATACAAATTTGAGTTGGGCTAGAAGTCCATTACCTTAACTATTCCTCAAGAAAACGAATTAGGTCTTCTAAACACCTATAAATACACCCTTATATCACTTGTAAATCATCCTTGCCTCATAGTAATTAGTTCTTAAGGTTTTATTCTTCCAGTTTATTGTAGAGAGCAAGATGATGTCTTTTGTAATTTCTTTTAGTTTATTTCCATCAGGTATGAACTAAACCTCCCATAGCTTGGGTTTCGCATCATGTATAAACTATGAATTCTAATTCTTCTATCTAAGTTTCTTTGGGAATTATATGTTTTAATCTGATATTAGCTACTTACTTTATATTTGTTTATGTGTTTTGATTTAATGTCTTTCCTAGAACTGATCACTTTAGGATTGTTTTAAGAGTAGTTAGATGGTCACCGTAACTGGGTGTTTAACTATTGAACCACCACATAACGTCTAGTGTCGATAGCAGTTCTGACAAAACATACTTCTAACTAGATAGTCATTAAGGTTTGTTTTAACCACCATATCACCAATTGATTGTAGTGTGCTGGATAGGGCCTTAGTGGCGTTTGATAACCCTATTTGAGTCCTCGTCTTGGTTGTGCCGTAGCCCCCTTAGTCGCTCTCAAGGTCTAAGGTAGTGGAATTTAGAATCCTGACTAAGTATTACCAAGAGCTAATATTCTCCCTTATGAACTAGATTTATAGATAGAGTTAGAAGGATTAGTGCATACTAGCAAAACCTAAGCTATATTTCTCATCTCATATTTCTTAATCTTTTACTTTATTGTCTTTATTTTCCTTAGTTTTAATTCTTATTTTCGAAAATCTATATCCCTTTATTTTCTGTCTTTCTAGTTATTTACTTTTACTCGTTATCTGTTCCTACGCGTTTAACACACTTAAGTCCCTGAGAACGAACTCTACTTATCATTAAAACTTGCATACGTCCTGTAATACTTGCAGTACTGTGCCTGTCTAGGGTGAGAGTGCGTAGTTTCTTGGTTTAATTTTATCTTATTTTTATCACACCCTAGGCGACACCAAATGTCGACAAAGAAAAGATTGGCCAAAATAGGAAGATGCAATGCGAGCAGAGTTAAACTCGCTCGATAAGCACCAAGTATTTGGACCAGTAGTCCAAACACCTATAAGTGTTAAACCTGTTTGGTATAGGTGGGTTTTCATACGGAAAAGAAATAAAAGCAATGAAATTACAAGATACAAAGCCCGACTAGTAGCCCAAGGTTTTTCTCGAAGACCTGGCATTGATTACGAGGAAACGTATTCTTCTGTAATGGACGCAATTACCTTTCGATTTCTATTAAGCCTCACAGCTGCGTCTATCACGAAAAATCTAAAATTAGCAAAGTACATCTGCTCTTTGGTCACTCCTTGAGTTATATACGAATCGCAGATTTGCATAAACTTTTGAACTGCACGATTAGGGTCTTCTCCAGGTACTCCTCGAAAGTTTTCGAAATTTTGAAATTGGGATAACATACCAGGATCGGGTCTATACCGTGCAACATTGATATTTGATGGACCAATACCGAGAGCAGGAGCGCGATATGGAGCTTTCTCTAGACCATGTACGAACCATGGATCATAATACATAGGGTGTTGAGTTTGTTGCATAGGCAGATGATTTTGTTGATTGTTGAGAACTGGATTAGGAATGATTGGGGGATTCGGAATGATTGGCGGTACTAGTGGTTGGCCATGTTCATCCAACTGAATGCCTGGATCTTCATCGTGATGATTATTCAAATCCTCAATTTCTCTCTCTCTCTCTCTCTCTCTCTCTCTCTCTCTCTCTCTCTCTCTCTCTCTCTCTCTCTCTCTGCATCTTCTCTTGCTTCTTTTTCTCTTTTGTTTCTTTCTCGAACTAACCTCTCAGGGTTTGAGTACATGCACCAAACATGTAAGATCTGAGAAAGAACAAAGACGAAGAAAAGCGTAAAACTGAAAATAAAAAATTAAAAATGCCGTTAAAACACTAAAGGATAAACACCGGGGTCACACGCAACCGTCCCCGGCAGCGGTGCCAAAAACTTGGTGGGTCCTTGTGTGTTATAAAATAATGCGGATATAGTAAAGGAACCACTAACTGCAAGTGTACGGTTGTCCCAAGTAATATATGATAAACAAGTTCGTTCTCAGCGACGAAATAGGTTGACTCTAATGTTATCATATAGTGGAATAATTGAAAATACTAAAAAGTAAAAGATATGATGTTTGCTGGGATTTTTTATTAACAACAAAGGTGCAAAATGAATTTAAAGACCAAATTAATTAAACTAGAACATAAATAATGCAAGTAATTGAGGTAGACGCGAGAGAAAAGTAGTACTTGAGCCACGTTAGGGTTTCACCGCAAACTTTCCTAATTACTGTTTTCTTTTACGGGTTGAGTTAATATTATTACGCTAGTCGGTATTCTAAAATCTCTTAGCCCCCGCCAGGGTGGACCTAAAAGCTCTCCTATGGTCTTCTAAACCCCGCCAAGGTGATCAAAACCACTTTCGGATGATTAAAACTTACCACGTTGGCTATTGGTTAGTCAAGCCTGTCAAGGACATTGGCGGATACCAACGACAAATACTTAGTTCTATACCCAAACCCCCCGTCAAGGAGATCCATACGCCACTATATGGAATAGCCTAGGTACTAAAACTGATCCCTAGTTCATGACTCTAAGGATAATAAACAAGCATAAAGTAAAAGCCAACGTAAAATAAAAACTCAAATTAAATTATTCAATCCCAAATTGGAAAAATACTAACTATTCAAGAATGGGTTCAACCCATGTTGCGATTCTCAAGTACAATAAAAACTTAGCTCATAATTGAAATTAAAACGTAAGAAATAAAATTAATCGTGTTCATGTTTTACAGAAAGAAAATAAATTGAAAATACCTAATTAGGATGTTGGATTTGGCTGTTGATTTGGAGATGTTGAAGTCTCCAGCTCTTAGCTTCTTCCTTCTTCATTGCTTCTGCTCTTTTCTCTGACGCTCTAACTTTTTTGAAAATGAATTGTGTGTAAAAATAAAGTCAAAAAGCCTACTTATACTATTAAATTCGGACTTGGGCTATTTTAAATGAATTAAATAAATATTGAATGACCCAAGTTCACTTTTCAAGTCCAAATCCCGTAACTGCTGTACATCCTCCACTAAAACGGTTGTAACTTTCTCAATTTAACTCCGAATTGACTCATTCAAGATGCTAATTCTTAGTAACTCGATAAGGCACGAATCTTCTTCATAACTCAAAGGATGAATACATCTTTAAGTGGCTCGAAATCAGCAATTACCATCAGCCTTCCAGATTTGCAGCTCAAATTTGTCAACTCCTCGGGATATTTCTTCTAGCTTTTGACTTCTTTACACAATCTAAGACTTCTATTCTTGATTCATCTCCTTGCTAGTATAAGAAACCTACAAACTTTTCACTAAAACAAACCATTTTACGCGCAAAAGCTTAATAAATCAAAAATACTTAAAATCTAAGGAGATAAAATAAAATATAACATATTATCACTAAAAGTCTATCGGATTAGTCAAAAAATCACCAAATTTGATGTCTGCTAAAGGAATATAAATAGAACAAAAGAGGAAACACCAGCCACTCACGTGACACGGATGTGGGTGACGAGAATCTTACTGGACAGGATCGTGGGTGTTTCGACGCATTATTAGAAGAAATGGAGACATGGAGTTACCCCAGTTCTACTACGATGGGTTTCTTGAATTTCATAGCCAAGTTAATGCATGTAAAAGTGAAGATCAAGTGGACAAACACCTTTTTTACCGAACTTCTTCAGTTGTTGTGTCGTGTTTTGCCATAATGTCATACTTTACCGTCTTCTTATGAGGATTGCAGCAAAAAGCTGATAGTTTGGGCATGTGATACATCACGATCGATGTGTGTTTGAATGATTGTGTTTGTATTATAAAGAGAATAAAAAAATTGATAACGTGTCCAGTATTTCGTGAATCAAGGTAGGATCCGAAGAAGGACAAGAAAGTATCACATAAGAAAATGTGTTATTTTTCGATTGCACCAAGGTTGCAGAAATGTATGCTTCGAGGCACCATACCGGTGTACAGACGAAGATGTCTTGCGTCATCCAGTTGATGGTACTGGTTGGAAAATGTTTGACGAGAGAATTTCCGAGTTTCCCTAGTGAACTACGTAATGTACGCCTTGGTTTGGGCATCGATAGGTTTTGTCCTTTCTCCATGCAAAATAAATCATATAGCATGAGGACGGTTATATTGACAATCTACAACTTTCCGCCTTGGTTATTGGTGGGGGCACAGGTGTGATAAAATAATAGATAAATAAAGATAATAATAAAGAGTCACACACCCTTGAGAACCACGGAACTCACTGCAAGTATCACAGACCGTATGCAAGTTTTAATGATAAGTCAAGTTCGTTCGCAGGGATTGTATCCGTTAGATCTAATTATGTTTAACAAGCGTAGATGAATTTATATGCTTGGAATAAAGTATGAAAAGATAAAATAATATGAATACTATCTAACGCAAATAAATAAATAAAACAAATAAACAAAACAAATAACTAAATATGAAAGTAAGTCAAATAGATTAGGATTACTACGTCTATTACTAAATTGTTATTCTAACCTGTCACATTAAGCATTATATATTAAACAGGATTCTAAATTCTACCTAGCCTTTTCTAGACTTAGGAGCAACCTCTCCACTACTAGGGATTCCTAAGTAATGTTTGGAGATTAAATCAAACCTTAATGGCTATCTAGTTACACTAGACGATTATGTGGTGTTGTCAATAACTAAGATTAATCCTAAGATTGATCAGATATAGGGAAATAAGTCAAAACACATAATAACAATATACGCCAAGCTTAATCAATTAAAATAACAAATAGTATTTAAAGACAAAATAATAATCCAACAATTAAAAGTAAACTTACAGAATAAAAGCTTAGAAATATGGTTGAGAATAGATCTATAGCTAATTACTCTAAATATAGAGAAGGTGAGATGTAGAAGAGGAGCTTGTCACTTCTCCAATCTTCTTCTTCTTGTCTTCCTCTACAGGTCAACTTGCTTCTTGGATGAATAGCTTGATTCTAAGGATAAATATTAATGTAAAGGACTAAGCTATTGTTTAAAACTAAGAAAATATAAGTAAAGACTAAGCCTATACTTTGCAACTGAGCAAGGACATGTTTACAATGGTTTAAGGGTGTATTTATAGGTGTCTTGGAAGCCCTAATTCGTTTTCTTGAAGGAGAAGTAAGTGGTGGACTCCAAGCCCAACTCAAATTCGTAACCCTAAAAACATGAAATCAGACCCGTTTTTCTTTTGGTCCTAGCAGCTTCAATACTCATCCGTTTGACGCGTATGAGTACACCAAATTCATCGTCTCGGAAAGATCTTCGACTTTGCTCTTGACCGTTTCTCCAAATTCAACACCGTTCTTGAGATATAAGCTGATTTGTGGTCGTAGGTGCAGAAATTCAGGATTAAGGCAGCTTTTCCTTTTCCATGTTTTTAGCTTTTATTTCCTTATCTCCAATTACCATGTCTATCTCTTTCCATATCTTGTAGTCTTTGACTTGGAATCTAATTAATCTCCATAATTATCTTTAAAGCTTCACACTAAATAAATAATTGAACCCAATATGCTCTAAAAATATTATTTTACTAAATCAAGACTCAAAATAGGAAAGTGTAGCATTTCTCAAGAAAATCGATTATAATGACTTCTAAATCACTAAAAATGATGTCTCATCCTAATATAAATCTATCACAAATGAGGAGACATCAAGACCCCCAACTCAAAGTTGTATCATCCCGATACAATAAAGATAAAAACAAAGGGAAGTCTCTAAATACACACCTAGGTCAATTAAGCACAAAAGACAGAAGATAGAAGAATATGGAGAATAGACTCAAAGCAACTACTCAGAAAATTTCATGTAATAATATTTAAAAACTACATACATGTACACTTCTCATATCCACAGTCAACACGGTTTGAATTCAAGAGCAGATTAGTTTCGCAATGTAAGAAGGATTGGGACTTTACTCAGTTCACCAAGGAGGCTATAGATTGTTCATCGAACTTCACTAGTATCCAAAGATCCACTTAACTACTCTCTATTGGTTCAATCACTTCTCGATTACATAACAAAGAATCAAAAGGTCTTTAAGGTTGTAATTTAGGCTTCATGACGGTATGATAGTATATTTGGATAATTTAGAGTGAGCTTTTGGCTCTCTCCTCACTAGCCATCAACGAATCGCCCTAGAGCTTGAGTTACTCTCATAAAATGTTTCTCACTCAACCCAATGATTTCTTTGATGCACAAAGTAGCATCCCCAATAACCCAATTAAAGCATAAGATGTTCACATAAAAATTCCTCTTTGCCGGTCCGAATATATATATTTTCTTTTTAAATCAATTTCTTTTCTATAGCTATGATTCTCTTTTAATGATGAGATATCACACTATTTTTCTCATATATATATATATATATATATATATATATATATATATATATATATTTCTTTTAATGCCCTTGTTGGCAAAATTAGCTCGTAGCTTCTTTTTCATTCACTATTACCCCGGCAAAGGGTTACAATACAAATCTGTGAGTCATCATCAATCTTAAGAACAGAGCACAATTAATAAGCTCAAAAATCCCATCCCAATAATATTTCCCATAATGGTGGACCCACCACCCCAAACTCAAGCTCTAAAACAACTGTCTATGCATCGCGATTCGAGTGCGGGTCATATGGAAAAGTCCTATAATCTAAAGGGATATGGCTTATAATGTGGCTAAATAAAAGGCTTTAGAAAGGCTAGAAGGGGCTGAGAAGGATATAGCATAAAATCAAATTAACAAGGTGAGAAGGTATAAAAAGGCTTCAAATGGCTTCAAATATGAAAGAACCGCCTTAATCACTTTCTACACTATGTAATTTCGTTATTTTCTTACCTTTAGCACTTTCATCAAATGGTTTATCAACTAGCTTGGATCTCACGGCCTACACACTTCTCAAGGTTCCCTGAGATCGAACATACTTTCTATCGCATTGCTCACTAATCTTTTCTTTACTATCAACGTGTGTTTTCCTGCAAATACTTCAAAGCATACAAAATAAAATAGCTCATAAACATACTACTTTCTATCATTAACTTACTGAGCTTATGCTTTTAAGCTATTAAACACACTCTACATACTTCTAAACCTTATAAAAATTTTAATTTTACCTAAAAACAGAAAAATGGAGATGAGAGACAACGAATCCCCACACCCCCAACTCAAAAATGAGCCGTGTCCCCAC
This sequence comes from Nemophila menziesii, assembly GCA_029959085.1. Lineage (NCBI taxonomy): Eukaryota > Viridiplantae > Streptophyta > Magnoliopsida > Boraginales > Hydrophyllaceae > Nemophila > Nemophila menziesii. Next base: position 145,405,737 of record JARWIR010000001.1, read on the forward strand.
GACTCGAAAAGACTCGAAAATAAAATAAAAGAAAATTAAAATTTTACAGATATTGCACACATAGAAAAGGTAAGGAAGAAATAAAACATACTCTCCGAGGCTATTTACCTCGCCTGATCAATACCCGGAATAGGGTGCAGTGCTTTCATGTATGTAAATTTCTATTATCACCAATTTCGCTTTCCCTTACATCTTTTTATGCTCCATCCCAATCAATCACACTCTAGAAATATCTTGTTTATCTTCTTCCAATTGCTCTTTGAATAATCTCTCATGTGACAGTTGTTCATCCAGGAATATGTTTTGAACACAGCTACTAGCGTCCCAGAAGCTCTTGTTCATCTTGGGTTAAAGGACTATCGATTGTAGAGGTTGTGGTGTCTTCCTTATGAAAGTTTAAACCTTTTTGTTCTTTGAATTCACCACAACTAGCTTTCCTCTATTCTCTTGATCCGATTTACCTTGTAATTTATTCCCAAACCAGTACCCATCTCAATTGAAATCTTCTAGAGCTTACCCAATACCTTGCTTTGATTCTACATATCCCATAACACTTGATAATTTCTCTATTCTCTTCATCATCTCTTTTGACCCCCAACTCAAAGCTTTAAACACTCTTGAAATTTGTAACTCATGATCATAGGTGGAACAAGCTTTATTTTGATAAGGAAAGGTGTTAGGATGACAATTCTCTATGTGGGTATGATTTAATCAAGCTTTAATGATATGGGTTTAATGAATTTTGGGAAACGATTTTGAAATTCATGGTTTTGATTCTTGGATTCTAGGTGTTTTGATATGATTTGGGTGCTTGAATATTCTTTGTAATGATGTAGGGAAGGATTTGGATGAGAATTCATGGTGATTTGGTGGTGTTTTGATGTTAGGTGAAGGTTTTTATGAGCTTCAATGGAGTTGGGAGAGTTCTGGAGAGGAGAACTAGGTTTGAGGTTTATGCAATTCGGAATTAAAAAGCTCATACCTCCCTTACAACCTTAAACCCGTTTTTCTCTTCCTCTGGCGGCGCGCTGCGGTATACCGCGGCTAAGGTCTGGTATACCGCACCTATCAGCGTTCAAAAAAATTTCGCCTCTGCTCAATACACGTGGTACGACCCCGTGGCACGGGTTTGGGCTTCACGGACCATGGCACGGACTAGGGGGTAGTCCGCAGGTGTACTCCGCACCTTGTTCGTCAAAATACCCGTGGTAGCAACCACGTGGCACGTGTTCTTCATGCGGTGCATGGCGCGGTATAGGGTCCGGTATACCGGACCCATCAGCTATTTTTTTTCTTTTCTGCCTAAAACACGTGGCTGCTACCGTGGCACGGGTTTTCACCTGCGGTATACCGCGGCTGAGGTCCGGTATACCGCACCCCTGCTTTAGTTTTTCTGAAAAAGTTCTGTTCGCCTTCCCCAACTCGATTTCTCCAATACCTGATCATCAAAAACACTAATACCTTTCTCAAATATGCAATACCAACTAAGAACAACTAAATTAAACATAAATTAAAAACGTAAAAGACATGAAAATTTAAAAAAACTACGGGTTGTCTCCCGTTCATCACTTTTGTTTAACGTCTTTCAAAGTTAGACGTGTTACCTCGATTAAGGCTTGCGTACATAACCTCCCCAACAACGGGTTAGGTTATGCTCATCTACTGTCTGAAGTTTGTGACCTTTCTTAGCTTGTATTTCAATCCGTTTTGACGAAATTACTCTTGTAACTACAAACGGACCCATCCACGAATCCTTGAATCCCCGTGGTCTATTCTCTTGTTTGGGGGCTTTCCATGCAACCATGTCACCAACCCCAAACTCACTTTTGATTCTCTTTTTCACGGGTTTATTGTGGACTTTATTTTTAATTTCTTTTGTCACAACTCGGAGTGTCGGGGCTTTTTCTATACGTGATTCCTCATGCTTTTCATCCACCAAGTGGAATATTTTAGATTCTTTTCCCACTTGGAAAGTCACGGTTCCCCTATGCATATCAATTATGCTGTGACTTGTCGCCAAGAATGGGCGTCCAAGTATCAATGGAACATGTTGACCTGCAATGCTATCAAGAATAACAAAATCTGTAGGTATAGTTAAAGTACCTACTTGGACAAGCACGTCTTCAATGACTCCCCATGGCTTTATCGTTGAATTATCTAGGAGCAGCACATCAATATCTTTTCTTTTGGCATCTCCCATGCCTAACTTCTCGAACATACTCTTGGGCATGATATTCCTTCTTGATCCCAAGTCACACATCGCTTTTGCTTTGAAATTACCACCTATATTAATTTGGAGATATAAAGCTCCAAGATCTTGCATCTTTTGTGGTAGCTTCTTCGGAGTGGTTGTCAAGCTTTCTTTAGTACGGTTCCTATTCTCGATCTCAACTTCTACACCACTCTTCTTGGACAGATCTTCTTTGCAGACTATCGGTGATGTAGGCTCTTTATATGCGATTACGTCCTCTATGCCTATCGTGCTTTGTTCTTCCCTTATCGGAATATCTAGTTCATTAAGTGGAACTTGTGGTGATTCCACTTCCTCCTCTTCTTGAAGGCTGAACTCTTCAACAACATCGAACCAAACATCGCTATCGATTTCAGTGGCCTCATCATCAATTTCTTTACCTAGGCCAGTTTGCATGTATGGGACTTCGAGTATAGGAATAATGATTGTTTCTGGGCTTGACATTTCAGATTTATTATCACCACTAGGATATGTAATTCTTTGTAGATGAGGTGGTGATAGTAACAAATGCGCAGGTGGTGGTTCCACCTTACTTTCTTCTGTTTGCACCTCTTGTGCGGTTGTCTCTTCTTTCTCGGTTTCTTTTTCTTCTTCCACATGCTTGAATTATGGATCAACCTCCTTCGCAATTTGATCTTTAACAATTACTTCTTCTAAGCTAAGCTTGGTTGGTTCTTCTACGGTTGAAATTTCAAACCCAACATTGCTATAACCCAGTTTCTTATGTAATTCTTGTTGTAACTGTTGATTGATCGTAGTGAGTTCCGTTAATCTTTGCTCCATTGCTTGATATTTTTGGTGCATAGAACGTATTAAGGTTGTATTAGCATCTATATTTGCCGCATTTTGCTCTTCCATATTCTCCAGATAATTTATACTTTCAAAAACTTGATGAGACGGAAGTGCTTGTCGAACCTGTTCTTCTATGACACTTTAGATTAACGGTGGAAGCTCTTGTTGGAGTTTTAGAGAAGAATTGGTCACTTGAGTGACTTGTGTCTCCAAGGCTTCCACTTTTGCAGCTTGCTCCATGGATCTCCATGTTTCCTTGGTGAGCTGCATACAATTTTGAACCAGAATAAATAATTTATCCATCATTTCTTTTATAGCTTCATTTTGTGGATTATGCATGGGTTGTGGTGGAGCTTGCAATTGATAGCTCGAACCTTCTTGATAAAAATTTTGACTTCGGGCCCCATGCATATTTTGTGCGTAATAATTCTCCATACCTAATAAACCTGAGAAGAGACTAAAAAGAAAACGCGTAAAACTGAAAACAAATAAAAACTTCTACACTAAATAAACACAAAATAGATTTAACTTAAAGATAAATCCCCGGCAGCGGCGCCAAAAACTTGGTGGGGGCACAGGTGTGATAAAATAATAGATAAATAAAGATAATAATAAAGAGTCACACACCCTTGAGAACCACGGAACTCACTGCAAGTATCACAGATCGTATGCAAGTTTTAATGATAAGTCAAGTTCGTTCGCAGGGATTGTATTCGTTAGATCTAATTATGTTTAACAAGCGTAGATGAATTTATATGCTTGGAATAAAGTATGAAAAGATAAAATAATATGAATACTATCTAACGCAAATAAATAAATAAAACAAATAAACAAAACAAATAACTAAATATGAAAGTAAGTCAAATAGATTAGGATTACTACGTCTATTACTAAATTGTTATTCTAACCTGTCACATTAAGCATTATATATTAAACAGGATTCTAAATTCTACCTAGCCTTTTCTAGACTTAGGAGCAACCTCTCCACTACTAGGGATTCCTAAGTAATGTTTGGAGATTAAATCAAACCTTAATGACTATCTAGTTACACTAGACGATTATGTGTTGTTGTCAATAACTAAGATTAATCCTAAGATTGATCAGATCTAGGGAAATAAGTCAAAACACATAATAACAATATACGCCAAGCTTAATCAATTAAAATAACAAATAGTATTTAAAGACAAAATAATAATCCAACAATTAAAAGTAAACTTACAGAATAAAAGCTTAGAAATATGGTTGAGAATAGATCTATAGCTAATTACTCTAAATATAGAGAAGGTGAGATGTAGAAGAGGAGCTTGTCACTTCTCCAATCTTCTTCCTCTTGTCTTCCTCTACAGGTCAACTTGTTTCTTGGATGAATAGCTTGATTCTAAGGATGAATATTAATGTAAAGGACTAAACTATTGTTTAAAACTAAGAAAATATAAGTAAAGACTAAGCCTATACTTTGCAACTAAGCAAGGACATGTTTAAAATGGTTTAAGGGTGTATTTATAGGTGTCTTGGAAGCCCTAATTCGTTTTCTTGAAGGAGAAGTAAGTGGTGGACTCCAAGCCCAACTCAAATTCGTAACCCTAAAAACATGAAATCAGACCCGTTTTTCTTTTGGTCCTAGCAGCTTCAATACTCATCCGTTTGACGCGTATGAGTACACCAAATTCATCATCTCGGAAAGATCTTCGACTTTGCTCTTGACCGTTTCTCCAAATTCAACACCGTTCTTGAGATATAAGCTGATTTGTGGTCGTAGGTGCAGAAATTCAGGATTAAGGCAGCTTTTCCTTTTCCATGTTTTTAGCTTTTATTTCCTTATCTCCAATTACCATGTCTATCTCTTTCCATATCTTGTAGTCTTTGACTTGGAATCTAATTAATCTCCATAATTATCTTTAAAGCTTCACACTAAATAAATAATTAAACCCAATATGCTCTAAAAATATTATTTTACTAAATCAAGACTCAAAATAGGAAAGTGTAGCATTTCTCAAGAAAATCGATTATAATGACTTCTAAATCACTAAAAATGATGTCTCATCCTAATATAAATCTATCACAAATGAGGAGACATCCGTTATGCATGAAAGAATCTACTTGTATGCGTACGTTGTTGATTTCGGGTCCTCATTCACTTGGAAAAGTTATGGATGTAATTCCCCTTCCTATTATAGATTAGTTGGAAACGTTGTGGGGCACGGGGATTGTTACATACGATGCACATATGAGGGGGGAATAACAAAGATACGCATACAGTGGAGAAATGTGTGTAATTGTTTGATAGGTACAATGGTTGGTTTAGATGAGAAAAAAATAACAAAGATAACGTAAAAGCGTGAAAAGATCTGAAAGATATGGGTATCAGGAAAGATTTATGGTTGTTCGATGATCGAGGAAAAATGATACTACCAGAGACAAAGTATGCGAAAGTGATGTGTATTTCTGGATTGGTTGAAGGCGTAGAAATTTCCAGACGAATTCGCTTCTAGTTTGTGAAAAAAACGTTCAGTGTGATTTGGGGAAGATCATTGGTATGAAATCTGCAATTGTCATATATTGATGCAATTTCTTTTCGTGGCTAGCATTTTTGAACTAATTGACAATAAATCAATTAGCAATTGATTATTGGGTTGTGAATCGTGTTCTTAAATATTTGTAAAAAGAACCTAAGTAAGAAATATCCAGAATCGGGAAAATGTGAAGTGGTCAAACTTTTGTTCAAGTTGGAGATGGTTTTTCCTCATGCTTTTTTTTACTGTCGTACACTTGTATAAGGAAACTAAGTTAGGAGGTCAGGTTCAAATGCATTGGACGTACCCATTTGAAAAGTACTTAAAGAAAATTAAAGAATATATTCATAATCCGACCAGGCTTAAGGGTTGAATCGCCGCGGGTTACATTGTAGAGGAAACATTGACTTTTATATCTCGGTACCTTCAAGAAGAAAGAACGAAATTCAGCAATTAGGTAGATACGATGAGACGATTCTTGACCCCATATAATTACCGTATTTAAGAGTCAATGCCAGTCGATTGGTAAAATTGAGCTTCGTAATTTATCATTCAATGAGAGGAAACATATCGATTGGTACATCCTTCTTAATTGCGATGATATCCAAGCCTATATGATGTAGGTAATTAGATTAAATTTTTTTATCTTATTTATGAATGTTAACACTATTCTTTATCTTTAGGGAACATAAGTCCATGCTACAACTCCCTTATATAGAAAAAATCACCGAGTAAATTTTCGTCGATAGTTCTTGAAAAAGGTATTTAAGTTCTTAATTTTTTTAGTTACTCTGTCTATATTACAACAAATAGCTGGTTTTGTGGATAGGTGCATTCAATGCGCGAAGCTGGTGATCCACTTGCTTCCGATGAAATGGTTTTGTTGGCCAACATGTCGAATGGCCCCATATATAGATATGATTCTTGTGTTGTTGAACATGTTCAAATGGGTTACTCGTGACAAAGGACAAATAAGAGTAACTCGGGATTACGGAGTATGTACTATCACAGGTGTAGAAACTTATTTTGGTGAGTTAGTCGGAATTGTGAAGGTGGAATTCATTAGTGGGTGTTCAGTTGTGTTGTCCTAGTGCAAATGGTATAACACCGACATGAGAAAAAAAGAGGAAATTGGAACACAGGGCAGCAATGATCAACACAAGTTCTTTCTGGTGAAGTGAAGAACCCTACATTTTAACTACTCGAGTAAAAAGGTCTTTTATATCGATGAAATGATGCAAGGAATATGCAAAAGTCGTGGAAAGTTGTTTGGGAAGTAAATGATCAACACAGATGGAGCCCCAATTTATGGAGTGTAGAATCGATATCCACTGGTCTAGATCCGATCACAATTCCTTTGGTTGATATGAACTTGGACCTGGAATACCCGTTATTGCAGTTGACTACTAGTTAAGGGATAACAATTGATCTTTCCATGTATGATCTTGGATCCGGGAACTAGATTGAAGTCGACGATGAAGTACATGGTGACACGTTGGATGAGTATGAGACTGACAAGGATACTATATATATATATATATATATATATATCGATAGCGATGACGATAACATAAGCATTGATGGGTACGAGACTGACTAGATGTTTCGAGAGTTTCTATTGTAATCTTATCTAATAATTTACTTTCAGAATGTTTTTTTATTTTGGATTGTTTATGTAATTGGTGTTACTATTTTTTATATATATCTTGATGTTGGGGTATTGTAATTTAACAAGAAAAATAATTGGTAAATTGATATATTTAAAAAAAAAGGAAAAAAAACTAGACTCATTAACAAGGACATGTCGTCGCTAATGATTAAGAACTCCACGCCAAAGATTGCTCTCATTTGTGAGGAGTTCTTCATGACGAACTCCTCGCCAAATACTCTCTTGTCATTAGCGAGGACAAAGTCTTCTCCAATGATAATAATTAAAAGTTCGAGACCTATAATTGGCGGTTTGCTATCGCACATAACTTTTCGACTCCGCATTTGCGAGGACAAATATCCTCGCTAAAGATAAATTCTGAATAAGCCGAAACGGCTTCCTCTTCTTCCATAAGTACAACACACGTAAAGATATTCTGAGCACCAATAACTCCGGCGAGCTACCAAGCGTTTCCAACAGTGAATTTCAACAACAAACAATAAATTCTAAAAATATAATCATATATTTCAATTTTTTTCAATAATTTGTAAAATTAAAAAACCTAATGATCTTTTTTTCGTGTGATTGTTTGTTATTGTGAATGGTAATGCTAATTGAAGCTTCTCATCTGATTATCAAGGTATGTTTTCTCCAATTTATTTTTAAATTTTCAGAAATAAATTTCATTTAATATGTTTTGTTAATTCTAAAATTTTGTGGTAGTGTTTTAATGTTAGTGTATTGCTGTTGAAATGACATATTTATGTGATTTTTTTGTGAGAATTTTGTAATTTATTAGTTGGAGGATCGTGTGATATAATACTGTTAACATTGTGTAGTTTTGAAATAATATAGGACAATTGTGTAATTTTGAATAAATGTAGGGAAATTATGTAATTTTGGAATAATATAAGGCAATTGTGTAATTTTGAATAAATATAGTTATTAAAATGTAATTTTGGAAATTATAGGGATTAAAAGTGAATTTAAATAAAAAATAGAATTTTTATATTAATTTTTGATAAAATATAGGGCTTAAAATTTAATTTTAATAATTAGGACATAGATGTAATTGATATAATTATTTGGGCCTTAGTGTACTTTTTAGAAAATTTAAGGGTTTAAAAGTAATTTAAAGAGAATTTAGAGTTTGAAAGTAATTTAAATAATTATTTGGGCCTTAGTGTAGTTTTTAAAGAATTTAGGGGGGTTTAAAAGTAATTTAAAAAAATTAGGGGTTTAAAAGTAATTTTAAGAGAAATTAGGGGGTTAAAAGTAATTTAATAGTTATTTGGGCCTTGATGTATTTTTTAGAAAATTTAGGGGTGAAAGTAACTTTCGAGAATTTAGGGGTTTAAAAGTAATTTTAATAATTATTTGGGTCTTATTGTATATTTTATAAAATTTAGAGAATATTTTTAATTTAAATTGATATGCAATACATATGACAACAGTTATACCCCAGATACACAGAGGTGATAATAGCTGGCAAGATCTTTCCCGCAACCGAATCAGTCGATATCAGGTTGTAACGGGTCGGGTATGATTTTTTTTATTAATTTGGTATGGTTTTTAGTTTTTTTTATTAATCGGGTAATTTAACAGGGAAAAAGGCCCAAAAGCTTAGGGGTTGGACCACACTAGCATCAGCCGTTAAGGCTATGCTTAAGGATGGGGAAACTCCCCATAGATTTCTGCATCTTCGATAAGACGTGAAATCTGGGAAGCGTGTATGAGAAACACATGAGCTAGGTTCTCAATTTCAAGATCCGAGATAAGGTGCCCCTTATTACGAGAGTTGGGCAGAGGTCCCCACCGAGTTGCAACGCCTAGTTTGGAGTCGATTATGGGTAATTTTTCTAACCTTAATATTTAATCTTTCTAATTCTCACTATATATATAGAACTGTAATCGTTGAAAATATTTGTGAACATGATTTCTTCAAGATCAATGATTGGATGTGGAGGCCGGATTGGTCGAGGATCTCGGACAACACAGACAACGGTTGTGCCAAGTGCTGCAACGATTTCAAACACAGGTTGAAGACGAGTTATTATCTTATGGGTAAAATGTCAGATGACCAGATCCCGGAGAATTGGAAGGCCATATATATGATGTGGGAGACGGAGAAGAGTAAGGTAATAATATTGGCTTGCTTTATAATTTATAAATATATATGTACTTTATTATTATAATAAATTTGTTTTGTTTTGTATTACAAAACAGAATCAGACTAAAACAAATAAGAATAACCGGTCCAAGCAAAAACGCCCAAGTAGCGCAAGCTCAAGGATTTACCCAGGCACGGGTGGAGATGTTTGTGGTAAGTAACACAACTCAATACTTTTTAACATTTACTAAACCTAACACCTTTATACTTTACTGAAAAGGGAGGGAGAGAAGAACCAGGTGGTTCTTCGAGCACCAGTGGAGCCGACTTCTTCTTCGATATCAGCTACGACAAGTAGAAGAATGAGGGGAGGATGGAATAGTATGGAGATCAAATATAAGTATTTAAATACGATTTCAATTATTTATATTGAGTTTGAAATTAAATATTTTTTATTTATTTCATGTAATATGACGCACATAGCGTTGTTCATGCATGAAAGAGTCAAAGAATCTCATACTCAATCTGGCTCGTCATCATCTACACCGTTCCTCATGCAAAAGGATAAGGTAGAGGCAGTAATGGATGCAGGTTGCCAAGGTATGGGTGAAGGGACCCGGAGTTGGATCCCTAGAGTTGAGCGCTCCCAAGACTAAAATTCAAGGAGTGCTACTAATCAGCTATCTGATAAGATGGACCGGGACTTTGACGGGATAATAGAGACCATCAAAGAATATCTTATCTCAGTGGACAGGGATCCATTCATTCTAGAGGACAAAAGATCTCGATCCACGAGCTCCACGACTGCAACCCGATCCACAAGCCACAACCTAGAAGTTCGGTGGACTAGAGCTCTCGCCTTTGTTAATCAAACAGGGGCCTATGTAATTACGTGCCTCCTTCCGCTACTCCTGCTACCGGTCCTTTTGATCCTTCTCGTTCCAATTCTCCTTGTTCCGATCCTCGTCCTATAAGTCCTTCAGTCAGTCAGCCCAACCGATTAACCCGAAGACGAGGAATCTGAAGACGAAGATTTGACTCGACTTTGATATTTTTCTAATATTTTACTTTTATTTTTTACTTGACTTATGTTTGCCTTTATTATTTTTTTATAATCGATTTTTTAAATTTTTACGGATTTGTAAATTATATATTACGATTGTTTTTATCTTATTTTAGTGGTTTATCGGGTTTATTCAATAAATAATATAAAAATATTGATTACAAAATATAAAATTATTACATAAACAAAACATTAATAAAAAAAAATTAAAAATCAATAAATAAAATTACAAATAAAATGTCCTCGCAAATAGAAAAAAGGTCCTCGCAAAAATGTCATTTTCAAGGAAAAATATCCACGTGAATGAAAATGTCATATGCGAGGACATCTTTCCTCGCGAATGAAACTTTTATCAAGGAGGATAATGTTCTCGAGGATGCTACGCGTCTATCCGCGATGGCATGCTACAGTCCTCGCTAATGTGATCTTCTATGAGAAATCTTTTGCGAAAATTCATTAACAAGACATGTTTTTGCTAAAGATCGATCGCGATCTTTTGCGAGAACATTACTTATCTTTGGCGAGGACATATGTACTCGTCGATGGTAGAAATTATAATAATTAAGAGTCAAGTTGAACCGGTTGCAACACATTTTAGAGAGAGAAATGCATTTTCCTAAATATTTTTAAGATACCATGTCTTAAAAAGAAAGGGATTGTTGGACATGTCTTTATTAAATTTGATGCCCAACTATCTGATTTTTTTAGTTCTATCTTTCGTAAATATTCCATTTACCATAGCTTAGTGAAAATAATTGCATGTACGTCTATGGAACATTCGAATTGTTAAATTTAATATAGGATACCTCCATTTTTCTATGATAGAATTGCATAACTAATGACTTATTTAGCTTATTCATAAACAACAAACTATCCAGCAGTAGGGAACAATTTTGGTTGATCCACCTAATTCCATCTTTTGGTCACTACCAGATCAATATCTTTAAAATTAACATCGACGCTTCTTTCTTGTTAGTAGTAGTACATGCTTTGAAACTACATCTAATTTAATTAGCTCTCATAGTAACATGATAGCAAAAGGAAACATTAATATAACAAGAAACTAATATGGATTCAACTAACCCCATCTTCAGCTGTTCTAAATATGATAACATTCAAGAAGGGATTTTTTGTCTCGTTTTCTCGATCGAACACACAAACCTCTCCCAAACGCAAGTTGTTATCCAGAACAAATTTCTTCCAACGAAGTATAGTATTATGAGATCCAGTACGGCATGTTACCTTCCATGTTCTTCCATCAGAAACACGGAGCACCACATCAAAATTAATTTGAGTACTGAGATGATTCTGAGCAAATATTTTAGGGATGCCCTGCAAAAAAGAAGAATTAATTCATTATTGCATTTTTATAACAGATTTTGAAGACTTATGAATGTTTTTTTATATAGTACTCGGTTCATAAAGAGACCTCCAAAAACTCAAGCAAATCATCTTACATTTTTCCTCTTTACGTTAACTATGAACTGTAAGGGGAGCGTTAGATCTTGATAACTTGCCAAACGAAAAACATTGGATACATAAGAAGGTTGCATATACAAAATGATGAATGGATTGTTAGGTTTGAAACATTTTGCTCTTTGGTAGACTAATGATTCTTCCTTTTCTATCACTTTGATTTTCATTTTTAAATTCGGAAACTGAGAACTAGTCCTCGTGCGTGCATTGCATAAAAAAAGGAATTTATAGTATGGTCGATGAAAGATCATAATTAAGATTAATATGGTGGATTCTGATCAATAATTGAACAAAATAAATTAAACAAGCTTCTCACTTTTGCTATCGTCCCCATCTATAAATATGATGACATTGACATTCACGAAGGGGTTTTAGCGTCATTTTCTCGTTCAAAGACAGAAACGTCTCCCACACACAAGTCATTATCTTGAGCAAATTTTCTCCATTGAATTTTAGCATTAAGGATTCCAATACAACACTTAAATATTCCATGTTCTCCCATCAGGAACACAAAGCATAACATCACAGTATCTTTGATTGCCAAAACATTTTTGAGATACATTCTTAGGGATGGTCTGTAAAACAAGAAATCAATTGCATTATTATCATAGTATTTGAAACACAATAATTTTCATAATATGTATCACAAAAGTTTATCCACTTACTAAATATATAGTTTCAAAAACTTTATCCAATTAGGATATATATCAAAATATTTTTCCCATTTTTTCCATAATTATTTCTATCAAAATATTATAATTTATTTGTCCAATAAACATATAATATATCAAGATACTTTATGAAAGGTAATTTTGTATTACAGTCTAAATTTTTTTTAATATGCATGAAAAGCAAATTAAAATGGAATTTTTTTTTCGAAAAGTATTACTTTTCATGAAGATAGGTTTTCACCATGCATTGTGCATTTATACATCAATAATGTTACTATAACAGCTTACCAAATAGATGGTATCAGTAGATACATACGAAGGCTGCATGAAACGAATGAAGAATGGATTCTTAGACTTAAAAGCTTGTGCTCTTTGGTAGGCTATAGAGTAATCTATTGCTTTCTATTTTAGTACTTGTTTGCTTCTCGAAACTGAATTAATATATCTGAATATAATGGTCAACACATCCAAACGAGATACCCAACACGATATACAATCTCACTTGGAAAATACCCATGGATGTCGGATTTGGATATCTACTCAGACTACATTTCTGCGAACTTGAGCCAGGGATAGTAAAGAGTGGCCAAAGAGAGTTTAGTATTCTTATAAATAATTAAATGGCCACGACTAATGCTGATGTAATCCAGTGGACTAGTGGAAATGGAATTCCAGTGCATAGGGATTACATAGTGCATAGGGATTACATGGTGTTGGTAAAAGGAGATAGAGAAAAGGGCAAAGGTAGTCTTTTGATTGTTGTACAGTCGAAAGTTGAGTTGATGGATGGAATTCTTAATGGATTAGAGATTATGACGTTGAGCAACCTCGATAACTTTATCGCTTATCCAAACCGAGATTTCTCTCCACAGATTTCCGCATATTCAACCCAAAGTTTCTCAGCAAAAATGGTATTGCAACCGTTTTAACATTTATCATCACTTTAATAAATATTGTCGTCTATAACTTGAGGAAAATTTTGAAAGTGGAGTTGCCAGAATTGACAGAGGAAACTAACTATGGTGAAGAGATACTTTTCAATTATCCGTTACTTTTCAATTGTTGAGATCCAATCAGCCACCCAAAACTTTAATGATGTCATTGGAGTGGGAGGTTTTGGTAAGGTGTATAAAGGGTTCATTGATAATGGGACCAATATTGTTGCCATTAAGCGTTTAGCTTCATACTCGAAGCAAGGGGTAGATGAGTTTTGGATGGAGATCGAAACACTGTGACCATCTATATGGAACTGCGAGGCACAGGAGTGATTTTTCTCCTTTCACCTGGGACCAACTACTTAGAATTTGCTTAGGTGCTGCACGTGGATTAGATTATCTTCATACTGGCACTGTACCTGGAGCTATACATCGTGATGTGAAGGCATCGGTTTCTGATTTTGGGTTAGTAAAACTGGAAAAGCCGGGCCAGTTGAATAGTTACATAAGCACAAATGTTAAAGGCACATTTGGTTATTTGGATCCAGAATATTTTTTAAACCGTAAACTAAGTAAGAAAAGTAACGTGTATGCGTTTGGTGTTGTGGTGTTAGTCGTTTTGTATGGAAGGCTAGCAGAGAATGAACTAGGTCTAGTATTTTGGACCGAAGAGAGAATCAAAGCAGGAGAATTTGATCAGATCATTGACATGACTCTCAGAGGACAAATTTTATCAGATAGTTTAAATCAATTTGTGGAACTTGCTATTAAATGCCTACACAAAGGACCAAAGGAACTTCCTACTATGGCTCAAGTTGTTGTAAGTCTCGAGTTTGCACTGAAGCAAAATGGTCCTTTAATATCACGAGACCTTGAATTCACCCTATCTCTTCCTTCCGAATCAGAGGAGATATCTAATACGTATGAAAACTGTATATGGGGTTTCTCCCAAGCAGAAAGATTTATTGAAGGAAGCAGATATGCAGAGAAAGAAAAATTACAATAAACCAGGGAGACTTTGGCCATGGAAAATGTTTGGGACTAGAGGAAAACAATCGAAGAACGATTCGGTTATACCATAAATAAAATCTCCTTTATTCCGTCTCTTTTCATTTTCTGAGATCCAATCAGCCACCCACAACTTTAATGACGGCCTTGTCCTTGCAAGGGGAGGGTTTTGTAAGAGTTATATAGGGATCATCAATGACGGGTTTAATATTGTTTTCATTAAACGTTTAAATTCATGGCAAGGGATTTCGTTCAGATTTATAATCAAAACCTTTTCTAAGCTCCGACACGTTCATCTTGTTTACTTGATAGGCTATTGTGATGAATCACAGGAGTTGATCCTTGTTTATGAATATATGCCTCGAGGGAATCTTGGTGACCATTTATATGGAATTGAAAGGACCAGAAATTGTTTTTCTCCTTTATCATGGTAATTTGAAGGCCTCGTCCATCCTATTAGGTAAGAAGTTTGTGGCTAAGGTTTCTGGTTTTGGGTTAGAGTCGGACAATTACTGTAAGTCAGATCTTCAACTCTCAATGGGTTATATGGACCCACAATGTTATATAACCGGTAGGCTAAATAAGAAGAGTGATGTTTATGCTTTTGGTGTTGTGATGTTGGTTGTTTTGTCTGGAAGACCGGCAATGGATCATAGCCTCTTAAACGGGCTAGCATTTTGGGCCCAAGAGCGGATCGAAAAGGGAGAAGTTGCTCAGATCATTGACGTGGCTCTAATTGGACAAATTTTTGCAAATAGTTTAAATAAATTCTTGGAACTTGCTAAACAATGTTTGCATAAAGAACCAAGTGAACGTCCTACTATGGATCAAGTTGTTGCAGGCCTCAAGTATCAGGAGATATGGGATTGTTCCGCTGTAATGGATTCAGAACCCTCTTCTTTATATGGACGATAATAAACATGTGAGTTCAGAGTCCTTCCACATTGCTCACCATATATTACATTCTTAATTTATTGGTTTTCAAGATTATAAGTATGTGTGTTTTTCCCGTCCTTGATTTTATTTTGTTTACCATTTCTTAAAAATCAGCAACAATTGTGATATACTTTCTAGTTTTTGATATTTGTTTAATAATGCTTTAGGAGAATGCATGTTGTGCGTTTATCTGTTCCGCCTCAAGGTAATAATTAATTGCACTATAGTCCTTGAACAACCCGATCAAAATTTCACTTTTTATTTTATATTTAATTTCATGCCACACTGCAATTTAATCGTCCTTTTGATTCATTTAGTAAATTGTGGATTCCATTTCGAAGAGAATGCTTTCTGTTATTGTCGTTATTTTAGATAACAGGGAGGCAGAATCTTTGGAGAATTTACTATTGGAATTCATTTAGTAAATTTTTGCTGGTCAAGGGTCAATTTGTTTGATAAATGGATTTAGTAGAGTTGGTAATGAACGTGAGTTTCATATATGTTTGACGAAAGAATATGGAAACCCTAAATCTTGGATGATACAATTTTCAGTGGATGTTAATTATAAGTATATGCCACAAGGTTTTCTGAATACTCGTATGACCATCAGAGTAAAAAAATTAGATTACTTTTTATTTTACATCCAAATCTTCTGAAGAATATGATTATGAATTTGTTGATCGTTATGAGCCGAGCTTTGCATTACATGATCAAAAGGTGGATTGTGATAGTGATACAGACAAATAATCATAATCTTGAAATTTGAAGCAAAGATTGGTTTAAAACTAGTTTAGAAGATTAGGATTTTATTTATTTTCTACTTGTTCCTTTTTCAATTGTAAGACTATTTATTATTTATAAGGTTTTGACATGTTTGGTTTCTGTTTTTTTTCCTTTGTAAATTGCAATAGATAACATAACATGTTTGATCATTTAATTAGTTAATAAACCATCTTCTTAAGCCAAAGCAACAAATTAAGAAGTGCTGCAGGTGCTATTTGGATAATGAAAAGAATAATAGGTCCTGAAGGTGAAGCTTTGTTAGCTACAGTGGCTGCAAATTTGAGGTCTTATAACTCAGGGACTAATTCGCAAATTATTGTAAACTTACGCGATAAATATCTACATAACCATAACTTGGGGTCTGTTCAAATAAATCAGGAAATCATATTGGAGAATTTTTGTTATGAATGAGCTTCATTGTATATATATATATAGATACATAATGATATGAATTACTGATGTTGAATTATCTATGCATTGCTGATTAAGTGTTGTTTCCACTCTTTTGCAAATGAATATTCATAAACTGAAAAGCATTTGATATAGGGACCTGACTTTATCTTTTTAAAATAGGGACCTGCAGTTAATTTTCGTACAATATAGGGACATATAGAGCAATTTTTGCATAATGTAGGGACCCGTAGCAAATAAGAAGAGTGATGTTTTGATATGAGATTTAACAGTAGAAGCTACAGTTGAAGAGAATAGATAATAGATTAAAAACTTGCATAGGAATTCTAGTTTCAGTTTATTCACATGGGAGAACACAAATCTAAATTAATACTCAGGCGTAGAAGAGAATAGAAAATAGATTACATAATT
This sequence comes from Nemophila menziesii, assembly GCA_029959085.1. Taxonomy (NCBI): domain Eukaryota; kingdom Viridiplantae; phylum Streptophyta; class Magnoliopsida; order Boraginales; family Hydrophyllaceae; genus Nemophila; species Nemophila menziesii. The sequence continues at coordinate 145,422,745 of JARWIR010000001.1, forward strand.
GTAAAAAATAAAAGTGTAAATATATCACAATAAACAAAAGTAATCAATAACATTTAAAGTATAGAGAGGCATATCTGAGATTCAGACATGTGCTTTCTTCTAGATCCCAGTTCAAGAGAAACATAAAAAGAAAAGATGATGGAATGAAACAAATGTAACAGTAACCTCCCCATGATCAGCATCTACAATTTCCTGTTAAGAGAATGGAGATCATTAAAAGCCAAATAAATGCGATGACTAGTAAAAAGTATATTAGCAATCAAATGGGACATGGAACAATAAATAAAAAACTTAAAAGTAGAATTTAGAAGAGTATAAACACACCTGATTAATCTTCATTGTATTTGCATAATATTTTGAGTTGATGATGACCCCAACATTTCACATGCTGATCTTGAATAAGTCTGATTGATTTTTCAGTATAAGGATTGCAACATGTCACCTGAATCTTGTGTATGGAAGTAATATATGCAAAATCTTGAGGGATCTCTACTAGCTTCTCGCACCTGAACACAACCAGATCTTCGAGGCTGGGAAAGTGATTACGAGTGGCATTCCAGTATTCCAGATCTTCCATGTATTCCAACTTCAAGTATTTGAGTTTTGTGAACACCACGTGATCTTCCATATCCCATCTTTCACCTTTAAATGCATTATAACTTAACTCGAGAGCCTCCAGATTCTTTAGCATCGCAAGTTGTAACATTGCATTCCATGGCATTTTAAAATTCATCAAACTAAGTTTCTTCAGATTGGAAGGGAAATTAAACTTACATGGATATAAACCTGCACCCATGTAATACACCTCGAGTGATATTAGTTTATTGAGAAACTCTAGCATTGGGAACCGGTTACATTGCGTATCATCATCCCATGAATCTAGAAATCTACACTTTAGTTCAACAATGCCTGATAACTTTCTCAACATCTTCTCCATATTGTCTCCATAACCAATAATGGGTTCCGAAAAGGTTTGTAGATTTTCTAGAATGGAAGAGGAATTCTCAAGTCTGTGAGGCTCTAAATCAAAAGAAGAAAATGTACTTATATGAATGTGTCTCAACGTTATCGTGTCCCATATACAATCTGCTACTTTTACAACTTCATCATTTGATTGTCTGAAATGAAAAGTTTCAAGGTTCCAAATATTGGATATGGATGGTGGAATAAATATCACAGAGCTTTTAACTGCCAAGTATCTTAGCAGAACAAGAACACCAACCTCTATAAAAGAGTCTCCTATAATGAGACGTGGAATATTCAATATCCTAAGAAACTTAAATTTGTTATAAATGAACGAAATATCATATGAGGAATCATCATAAAACCTAGATGTAAAAAACAACGATTGTACAAATGGCCCAGAGGACATAACTAATTTATCCCATTTATAAATAACCTTGAGACGACGTTGATAATATATCGTGGGTGAAGAAGAAGAAGAATTATAATCTTCGATCTGCACGAAATTATCTTCCTTAACTTTTCTTTTGAGGAAGTTACCTACCACATAAACACAAACGACCTTGCCATAATCAGGACTCTCTTTATTAAGGTTCAGTAGGTCTCTTGAAATAAGATCGGCTAAATAGTCCTCTCCTGTCTCCTCTAAGCTCTGGGATGCCGTATATTTTACGAATCCCTCCACTATCCACAACTGTATCAGTTCCGAGACTGAAACTTCTTCATATAAAAATACTCCCATGTAGAAAAAGCATGATCTTAAATGGTCCGGTAAATAGATGCAAGTCAAATCTAGTATGCGATTTACCTGTGAATCCTTAAGACCAAATACGCGCGACCCTAATGTTTGTGCTACTTCTTCCCACTGATTCACTGTTTGACGAATGGTACGAAGAAGAGCAACTACAAAAGTCTTTGATTCTGGTTTACATCTTTTAGCGATTTTCATTCCGACTTCCTTCATTTCTTCAGAGCAGCTTACTATTTCAAAGAATGAATCCCAGATTCGTGGAGATTCGGGTTCCCCTATGCTCTTAGATTTTGCTGGGAAATCAAACTCCTCATCTTCAGTAATTAATACGATTTTACTTCCATTGTGAGAATCTGGGAACCAACTTTGTATCATATCCCAATTTTCAAAACATAAAACAATATCAAGCACAACAAAGAATCTCTTATCCTCGAGACATTCAAACAGTAGTTTGGCTAGTTCTTCATTATTCTTGGAAGGAATTTCATCTGAAAGATCAACCAGGTCACCTAAAAGCTCCAACAATGCCTTTTTTATATCAGTGTGAGAAAAAAACCATTGACAAGAAATATATGCACGAGACTCGAAATGACTGATAACAGAAGGAGAATTGTACAATTCTTTAGCAAATGCTTTCTTGCCTATTCCAGATGGACCAAAAATGGTGATAATGTTGAGTGGCTCATCTCCTCCAAGAAGCATATCTTCTATCATTGTATACTTCCCCTTGAGATCCTCCTCCATATCTTCCCATGTCCTTCTTTCTTGCTCTATTTTGAGAAAATCTAGAAAGATATCGTTAAGCCAGCAAATAGAGCGCCAGTAAGGAACATCTCCAACAAGATATGAATCAAGAACATATTCTACATCATATGCCAAATTTGTAATTGTTTCAATAGTCTCCTTCAAAAACAATGGTAGGTTGCTCGAGATTTCTATGAGATCAGAATACCAGAAACGAAGCTCACTTTGCACCCTCTGAATGAAATAGTTGAAAGGTCTAGTTGAACTAGTCGTGTCTTTCAATAACTCCTCAAGATTCTCCAAAAGATGGTTAATGAAGATGAATGGACTCGTTTTTGGATATGTAAGTATAATTGGCCTCTCCACTCTGAAACGTTGGAAACTATGCTTATACTTGAGGCGACTAAAAAATGTGCATAGCTGCGAACAAAGTTGAATGGCCCTGTATTCATTCATTTTATTGAGATCAAATGAGTAGAAATAGGATCCGAAATTCCTGACAACAGATCTAGCTACTTGTAAATCACCATCTTCATCTTCTAAATCACCATCCTCATCTTCATCTTCATCTTCTAAATCACCATCTTCATCTTCATCTTCATCTTCTAAATCACCATCGTCATCTTCATCTTCTAAATCACCATCTTCATCTTCATCTTCATCTTCAACCAACTCTTGAGGAGGAGGAGGATCTATGAGGATTGATTTGATGGTTACAACACTAGTTATAACGTCCTTTATCAGTTTTGGAGGCACAACAGGGGAATTGATAAGAAATTCAAAGAGAGCATCAAAAGCAGAAAAATCAATCTTAGTAAACTCCACAACCCTCTGATCAATAATACTACTTTGTGCTAATAAAGGATGCATACCGCGAAGATTTTGAAGGGATTTAACAAAGCCGTAATTCTCTGAGATTTTAATTTTTGTTGATTTAATTTTAGTGAGGGTAAGAAGTAAAGTAATATGTAAGAAGCTGGAAGAGGTGAAGATCCAAGATTGAAACAAAAAGAAATGAGTCGCTAGCAAATTTCTTATCTACCTCCGAAGACTTCTGGAAAAGAAAATACAATTAATGAGATAACAAAGATTTTATATAAAAAAGAACACTCAAAGGGAAGAAATTGAGAGTGGAAGCATAAATGTTCAAGTAGGAGAATGTTCAAATCTCCATTACTTGATTTTTCAGATCGATGGCAGAGAATAGCGTAATTACCTTACTTTGAATTCTTCAATGGGAGCAAACGTGCTGGGTGGGGTGATGAGTTTGAGTATGAGTTTGATGTTGTTGTATTTGACTTTGAATTCTTCAATGGAAGGAAACGTGCTGGGTGGGTGGGGTGTTGAGTTTGAGTTTGACTTTGATGTTGTTGTTATTGAAATTGGGGAGGAGAAAGAAGAAAGGTTAAAAATGAGATAAGGTTGGGCTTTAGGCCCTAATTGCTGTAATTAAAGGAAGACCTATTTTTTTTTTCAAAGATAAATATATAAATAAAAGTTATTACAAAGTTAACCAACTCCTGTAGGAGTGGACTTGTTCTTAAAAATACTTAATAAACTAGGGAAGACTTAAAATTGCTAGTGCTAAGTATGTTGCTATGGAGCTTATACTTAGCTAATCCATCTGCTAAACCATTCATATCTCTACTAATCCAAGTAAATAGGTAGTTTTTTTCTCTAATGGATGCATTACTGGTAGACAATCACTATCTATTATAACATTTCCATACAGATACTTCATGGCTAATAAACCGGCGTTAAGAATGCCTAGAGCTTTTGCTTCGAAAGGAGAATCGGCTGCCACTTCTCACGCGTTGTAATCAAGCACCTTCCCAAGATTATCCCTTGAAACACAAGAAATAACAGATTTATTATTCTTCATAACTACATCACAGTTGATTTTTATCATTTCTAAAGGTAGGGGTTCCCACTTTTTCTAACTGTTATTCACGCTATTGGTAATATTAGCTTGTTTCATACCATTCATAGTGGTGATTACTTTAGTATTGATGAAACTATGCACCAAATCCTTACCATTCTCCATACCTTTTTTATCATTTTTATTGTTCTGAATGTTGTTATTGTTGTTATCCCTCAGTTTATTAATTACATCATTAAGATAATTCGCAAGTTCATAATCTTTCCAATCTTTGGTAGCCTTAAGTAAAGTATCAAGTGGATCAAGTATCATATTCTTAAATTTATTATTGTTTCTGGCTTTCCATATATTCCACATGATCATACTATTTGTTCCATCACCTGTAGTTGCCATCTCTTTTACTTTTTTCTAGTATAACTGCCATCCAAGTATCCACTTTAGTGGTGCACTATTGCGTGTATATACACACAGAGGTGAAGCAAACCATACTAATCTGGCCCAACTACATTCAAGGAGAAAATGTTCAACACTTTCTACCTCCAAGTTACATATATCACACATAGGATATTTAATAAGTTTTCTTTTATAGAAGTTCATATTTGCGGGGAGAATGTTTTGAACCACTCTCCACAAAAAATTCTTAACTTTTGGAGGTACTTTAAGGGTCCAAATCATCCTCCATACGCTAGAATCAATGTTATGAGATGTTCTAGCCATGCTAGTACTCTTTTTACTTTCTTTTTTATCACTATTTTCTTTTTGTAGTTGATAGGATTTTTTAACTGGGTAAATACCATCCTTATGATAGTTACACACCACTATATCCTTACCCCCAGTGAAAGGAATGAAAGTACTAAGTATAGTAGAAGCAATATCATTATTATAGTTTTGTTTAACCAAATATATATTCCACCTTCTTTCATTAGGCATCATAAGGTCATATACTCCAGTAATCTCTTTACATTTAGGTGCAACAATTTTACTATTGTTTGTTATCCTGCTCTTCCTGCTAGTAGACTTTTCCACCCCTAGGAGGCAGAGTTTCCACTTTTTGCCTGAAGGAAGGAGCATATAGGAAAATATTTACCCTTAAGTAGTTTATAAAGAAGTGAGTCAGGTTTATTTAGAACATTCCAGGCTTGTTTTCCCAGGATGGCTAAATTCATTAGGTGGAGGTCCCTAAATCCCATCCCTCCAGTAAATTTACTTTTAGTAACTGTATTCCAACTACCCCAATGAATCTTTTTATTACCTTTACTCCCCCACCAAAAGGAAGCAATTTGGGAGGAGATTATGTCACATATTTTTTTAGGCGGTAAGAAAGAGGCCATGTAATAATTAGGAAGACTCTGCAAAACAACTTTAATAAGTGTTTTTACTTGCCTCTAAGAGGTATAAGGTTTTCCAATTATCCATCCTTTTAATGGTTCTCTCAACTAGTAAGTTTAGGTCCCTAACTTTGGATCTACCCCACTCAGTGGGAAGTCCAAGACAGGATCCTAAATTATTGGTTATTTTCATTTGTAGTCTTGAAGAGTTCATATAAAGGGGTATTAGGGCTAAATTTAATGCCAAATTTATTAATATTAAGCTGCATCCCTGTAACGTAACCATATTTATTAATAACATCTTTAAAACAATCAATTTCGAAATGATTAACCTTCATGAAAAAGATACTATCATCGGCAAATAGAAGGTGGGTTATGGTAAGGGCCAGTTTTGCAATTCTAATCCCTTCCATTAACCCTTTATTTTGTTTATCTTTTATTAAGATAGTACTCATTTGAGTTATAATACAGTAGAGGAAGGGTGATAAGGGGTCTCCCTGTCGCAAACCTCTCTAAGGATTATTAAGTTGATGGGGTGTTCCATTAATTAGCACTGAATATGAAACCGAGTTAACACATCTCATTATCTTACCTATCCAATCCAAGTGTAACTGAAAAATCGATTATGAGATTATTACCCAAAAATAACATCGGACGACATGATCCAAAACCAGCTAGGGATCCACCAAAAGCAAAAAAAACAACGATGGAAGACACGAGAAACAGGATCACACTCGACCAAAAACACTGTATCCGGGTCAAGCGCTTTAAGCTTCTCAAAATAAGTCTCCAAACGATTAGACGAGGAATCGATATCGGCGAATAGATGGTCCTTCGCCTTGTTGACCGTGCCCCAAGAAGTTTTGTAAGAAATATCAAAACCGTAGCTCTCCTTTAGAATAAACTGAAGTTCTCTTGGCCTAAGAGAAGGATTCGCATGAACCTCGTCTGCAATAACATGAGATAAGATGCTAGAGTCCAACCTATCGTTAGACATCTTCTTGTAAACGTGACTGTATGTATGAGTAGGCCTATAAGTCCTCACGTACCAAAAAGCGTTAAATTTCTCTGGAGAAACATAGACGTACCATTTGCAGCCCTTGCTAACCTTATAAAATCATTGTGTGCTAATACTATTCTTATTGTTATGAATAAAGTCAAAATCAAAGCCAATTGCAGCTTGTTTACAAAGAGCTAAGTGAAATTGTTCGGCACCGCCCATAAAACATTGCCCTTTATATTGTAAACCAGCTTTCCACGAGTCGCTTCTTAAATCCTTTACTTCGTGTGTGAAAAAGGATGGAGCGGGGTCAGGTATGAAAGGGGCGGGAATAGATTTTATAGGCGCGGGTTGAATGGGTTGAACATCTGAATGGGATGAAACGGTGTCCGGTTTACTAAAAGGTAGACAAGCTCGTTTGTCGGAAACACAAATATCCATCTTATCATATTTGCCACGCTCCAAAATCCACTTGATCGTGGTGAAATCAGATTCATTCTCTAGTCTGGAATCTTTGTAATCACCAATAGTATACGATAAACTAACAGAACCGTCAAACGAACCCCATCTTTTGACTGCAAATTCATTTATCGAATTGAAGACGGCCAACTTGTTGAAAGGCAAAAAGACATGCTCTCTACTAGCCTTGAACACAACGAGAACATCGGAATCCATCTAACCTGGCAGTTGAGAACTCAGTAAACACAAAAATTATACACACACAACAGTTCTGAGCATAGGCATATAGTACTAAGCATAAGAATAAAACAAAAAAAACTGAGCATAGGCATAAGATAGTACTGAGCATAGGAATAACTAGTGCTGAGCATAGACATAACACAGCAGAAAATACTGAGCATAAGAATAAAACAAAAAAAAACTGAGCATATGCATAAGATAGTATTGAGCATAGGCATAACTAGTGGCGAGTACAGGAATAACTAGAGCATAGGCATAACACAACAGAAAAGTACTGAGCATAGGCATAACTAGTGTTGGGCGTAAAACAACGCAATAGAAAGTACTGAGTATTAAATGAAAAACAGATAAATACTGAGCATGAATGCATGCAAGTACGTAAACACGTATTATAATCATAAACGAGCAAACTCTTCTGAGAGTGTGCAATAAACATAAGATTAATGAGGTACAAAGCATATCACGTGGCGTAACAACAAAACAATAGAAAACTCACGATGAACACAAAAAATCGATGAACACAAATGATGAATAACGATAAACAACTACTCAAACACGCAACAATGAACAAAATAAACAATTACAGCAAAATTAAACACAGAATCAAAGCAAAATCATAAAAACCCATCTAAAACAAGCAAACAAGGAAGAATATTTTAACTTACGTGAGAGCGAGAGAGAGAAGAATAATTTTGATAGCGCGAGAGAGAAGAAGACCGCGAGAATAGCAGATGAAGATTGTGAGCGAGAGAGAGAAGAAGACCGCGAGAGACAGCAGATGAAGATTGAGAGCGAGAGAGAGAGAGAGAGAGAGAGAGAGAGAGAGAGAGAGAGAGAGAGAGAGAGAGAGAGAGAGAGAGAGAGAGAGAGAGAGAGAGAGAGAGAGAGAGAGCACCGGGCTTCAGTGGCTTCGCATGGATAGAGAGACAAATAAACGTGTTAGTGTGTGTTAGTTATGTGGGAGAGTGTGTTAGGGTTTTATAATATATTATATATAGTGTCAAAAAACAAAGAAAAACATTTGAGGGTAGGAAGGTAATTGCGAGATTAGGCTTGTAGTGTTAAAATTAGTTTGTGGCCTTTAGTAAGAAGAGGCTAAAGAGGAGGTCTTTTTAGGTCACGAGGTAGTGATTTCAAGACTCTTTGGGTAATAATCTCATAATCTATTTGTCAAATTAGTATTATGTCTTCTTTCTCGTTAACATACATGTTACATGATGGTGGGTATAAGTCCATGTCCAGTAGTGGTATAATTCGGCGATGTGTAGATACTCATATCCGTATTTTATAATTGCTATAAAGTTTTTTATTAATTACATTATACGTTCCTGCAAGTATTTGGGTATATACTCATTGTCCATAATTTATTTGTTCAAGGCTATTTTGTCCAGCAATGGTTATAAACCCAACTGGTTTTTGTCCAGGTCAAGATCTTTTGTCAAGGTCTATGTCAGTGATGGGTATATACCAAACTAATTTTATGTATAATAAGATCATAACAAAATACAGTTGGGTACATACTCATTCAGATTTATACATATATCCCAAACAAAAGTTGAGTATATAACCATACAGATTCATACCCATAACCATAAATTTTCACACATATACAAATTAAACTGGGTACATACCATACAGATTCATAACCATACCTACAGACGATTAGATATCTACCCAAATTATATCTTGCATAAGAATAAAACCATTAATTAGAACCAAGAAAATATAACTAGGTATAAGTCGGTGATGGGTATATACGATTTCAAACAAATCTAACTAGGTATATACCCATACAAACAACTCTATACTCATACAAACAAATCTATACCTATACGTGTTCATACATACACAAATCTATACCCATATATCCATACCCATTGAATACACAAAAAAATCGTAATAAATGACAGATTTGATAAGTTCATACTATAAAACATGATTTCTTAGGCATGTAACAATTTAAACTCCACCATAGATTTCTTTTTCGATTTTTTTTATGGGATATGGGTTGTGTTGTATAAAAAATGAAAAGAATGGAAAGAAAGAATGAAGAAAGATAGAGAGAAATCTATGGACAGGTTTATGCTGTATTAGAAATTAAGAGATAATGAGAGAGAGAGAGAGAGAGAGAGAGAGAGAGAGAGAGAGAGAGAGAGAGAGAGAGAGAGAGAGAGAGAGAGAGAGAGAGAGAGAGAGAGAGAGAGAGAGAGAGAGTACAAGAGATTTTATAATAAAGAGGGCAATCCAGACATTTTCGGTGGGGTGGACCTGAAGGGCAACTGACAATAGTCTGTGAACTCTTCCAGTCAATCACCCTATATTTAATATATATTATATTTGATATCGTGTTTATAAATACAAATATAAAAAAATATTATTACCATTTACACCTCAAATCTAACAATAATATCCTTTTTCTATCCCCTAATTTGATATTTCTTTTAAAAGACCCTTAAATAATTATAGTTTTTTTTTTTTTTACCCTTTTTCTATTTTTATTTCCTCTTATTATTTCCCTCCTTTTTCTTTTTTCTAGTTTAATTTTTATATCTTTTTCTCTCCCCTATATATACGCTCTCTTCTAATTATTTCTTTTCAGAATATCAACAATTAAAAAAAACTCCATAGCCATAGTTTACGAATCGTTGTGAATCGAAATAATATTTTGTTTGTATTGTGTATTATATCGAATCATAAATCGTAACGATTCAGTTATTATTTTTAAAAATATGATATATTTGATATCGTGTTTATGAATACATAAATAAAAAAAGGAAAATGACCCAAAAAATCAAAATAATATTATTCTCAGTCTAATAACCTCAATGACAAAATTTCTGCCCAATAAAATCATCAATTGAATTATTTTATACATTATTTGATTAAACTATCCCTACTTATTTTCTATATTACAATCTATTTAATATATATACCAATTTCTTTTCTTCTTCTCGTTCAAAGCCCCAAATCAGCAATCCACCACAACCCATCCCATCAAAACTCCATTCTTCTCCATCTAAGAACACACCTCCCTCCGATCGAAGAAGACCGCGGCCCCTGCGTTCATCACCATGTTTCATTACCAAGATATAGTGTTGAAGAAAAGTAAGGTTAAAAGTTCAGAATCGGAAAAAGAGAAAAGTCCAGTGAGTGATGAGGATTAGAAGAATAAGGATGAAGATGAAGATGAAGATGAGGGTGATTTATCAGATGATTTGGAAGAGAAAGTAGTTATCGAAGAAGCACCTTTAATTTCCATCTCACTATCCTTTATTCATTTAAAACTTAATTAATCTTTTTTGTGTAAGCTTGGCTGATCTTCAAAAGCCACAAGTGGAACTTGATGGTAAGGCTTGTGCAGCTGTTGGACAAAGTGGACTTATGGCTTTATACGAATCCCATCACTGAACCCCATCACTTCTTCAACTGATGGGAAGATTTTTTTTTTAGTCGAAACAACTGATGGGAAGATTATTTTTTGCACGTCTTTTATATTATGATTGAAAGCAAAAAGGAGCAAATATATTTTATCAAGGTTTCTTGATCATTTATCCAATCAAAAGTAGCTAATTTTTTTAGCTTTTTGATGAATATGTTAAATTTCTAAATTAAGTAGCTAATTATAGCGTTTGTTTTTGTTAATCGTTTATGTAGATCATTCGAACAAGTCTGATCGAAATTGTGGAAATTATTGGATGATGTACATGAGATTGTTTCGGAGGCTTCCTTGTCGCGGTAACGGGATTCGTTGCAGTGACTGTATTAGTCGGGTAACAGGACTCGTCGCCGTGACGGGATTCGTCGCCGTGACGGGATTCGAAGTGCTATTGCTATTAAGATTTTGAGTAATGGGTTATTACCTCTTTAGGCTGGTGTTCTAATCACTGCTTTTGATTGGTAATTTTCCTTTTCCTTATCACTTTTCTGTTAATTACCAATTACTTTTGCTCTGTTTTTGTTATAATTATTAGAATGTCTGGTATGAGTTTAATCAAATGTTTTTTCACTTCTTCAGATACTATTATCGGAGGTGATTGGAGCAGATTTTAAAGGCCTATCAAGTGGCATAAAAATTAGTTTCGAACTTTACCTGTCAAAGAATTTCATGTAAATTAAAGTTTAATGTAATACCTTTTCAAATAACGTATGTTAGCTTTGGTTAACAATTTTTACTCTAGAGGCATCAGTTAGGGTTGCGGTTAAAGATGGAAGACATTTTAAGATGTGGTTTGAGTAATTTAGTTATATTTGAAACATTTCTAATGATATGTCCAATTGTTTAGTTATAATTGGAGGTAAATGTAATCTCTCTTCCAAATAATAAACTCTAGAACAATAAATTCCTTCAACGTTATAGCTTCCCACTTTTAAAAACTCTATTCCTACTCACTCAAATTACTTTTGTTTTTCAATTTTATTGTTAGTTTTTGAAGGGTATAAAAAACATCCTACCCGATGAATCCGTTACCCCGATGAATCTGTCACCCCGATGAATCCCGTCACCCGATTAATCCCGTCACTCAGATGAACCCCATCAGCGCGATTGAGTCCCATCAGCGCGATCGAGTCCCATCAGCGCGATCGAGTCCCATCAGAGCGATGGAGTCCATCAGTGCGATGAGTCCCATCAGCGCGATTGAGTCCCATCAGCGCGAATGAGTCCCGTCAGCGCGATAGAGTCCCATCAGCGCGATTGAGTTCCATCAGCGCGATGGAGTCTCATCAGCGCGAAGGAGTCCCATTAGCGCGATGATGTCTCATTAGCGCGATTGAGTCCCATCAGCGCAATTGAGTCCCATCAACGCGATAAGTCCCATCAGCGTGATGAGTCCCATCGGCGCGATAGAGTCCCATCAGCGCAATTGAGTCCCATCAGCGCGATTGAGTCCCATCAGCGCGATTGAGTCCCATTAGCGCGATTGAGTCCCATCAGCGAGTCCCATCCGCGCCATAGAGTCCCATCAGCACGACTGAGTCCCATCAGCGCGATTGAGTCCCATCAGCGCGATGGAGTCCCATCGGCGCGATTGATTCCCATCAGCGCGACGAGTCCCATCAGCGCAATAGAGTCCCATTAGCACGATTGAGTCCCATCAGCGTGATAGAGTCCCATCAGCACGATTGAGTCCCATCAGCGCGATGGAGTCCCATCAACGCGATTGATTCCCATCAGCGTGATGAGTCCCATCAGCGCGATTGAGTCCCATCAGCGAGTCCTATCAGCGCGATGGAGTCCCATCAGCGCGATAGAGTCCCATTAGCACGATTGAATCCCATCATCGCGATAGAGTCCCATCAGCACGATTGAGTCTCATCAGCGCGATTGAGTCCCATCAACGTGATGGAGTCACATCAACGCGATTGGTTCCCATAAGCGCGATTGAGTCCCATCAGCGCGATTGAGTCCCATCAGCGCGATTGAGTCTCATCAGCGCGATTGAGACCCATCAGCGCGATGAGTCCCATTGATTATATTTTCAGGTTTATTCGTATTTATGTTGTTTAAAGGTTTCATTGGAGTTGTTATGTGTATATATACTAAGCTCGACAACAAAATATTCTTGTTTCTCAACAAGTTTTCCTAGATGGGACAATTAACATGGAATATGTAATATGACTACTTGAAGAGAAAGTACATTTTCCTTCATAGTGAGTCTCGGAACTGCATAACTACACATGTACCAAATAGGAACACAAGAAGCATGTTCTAGCATAACACGTTATAACCAGAATAGGGTATGTGAGAGGGGATGGCATAATTACCTTACTTTGAATTCTTCAATGAGAGAAAACGTGATGGGTGAGGTGATGAGTTTGAGTTGACTTTGATGTTGTTGTAATTGACTTTGAATTCTTCAATGGAAGCAAACGTGCTGGGTGGAATGATTGAGTTTGAGTTTGACTTTTGATGTTTTTGTAATTGAAATTGGGAGGAGGAAGAAGAAAACGGTTAAAAATGAGATAAGGTTGGGCTTTAGGCCCTAATTGCTGTAATTAAAGAAAGACAGATTTTTTTCTAAAGATAAATATATAAATAAAAATTATTACAAAGTTAAAGAGTTCAAAATTGCTATCCATTAGACACCAATTAAAGAAGAGTAAAAAGATCAAAAACTCACCTCTAACCCTCTTATACACGGTGAAACAATCCAAACCAAAACAAAATATCCATAGGGTTCGATCCATCCTCTCTCTTTTTATGTGCTTTAGTCCCTTCTCTCTCTATGCTTTTGAACCCCCGCCCCCTAGCCTTCCACCTGCCACCTTCACCACCACCATCATCTCTTATCATCATCTCTGTTAAAACGCCTCAGTTTTCTGCAATCACAGATCCGTTATCCGCTCCACCACTGCTGCTGCAACACTCCGCTGCTTCCCACCAACCACCAGCGAAAACCGCGCTTCGTCTTCCATATCCGGCGTCGAAGCTCGCGTGGTCCTGTTTCTCCATTTGTGTCCCTTCTTTTCTCACTGAGATCCACCACCAGCGACACCATCTGCTCCATCCAGCGCTGCAGATCTGCACCACCACCATCCTTAGCCACCAACCGCTGCTCCCTCCACCGATCTACTCCGCTGCAAATCTGACCTCTCGCCTCCCACCAACCACCGCTCGAAGACCATCGACATATACCAGAAGACCATCGACCTTTGACAGTCACTTCGCTGGAGAAAAAGAACTTTGATAAATCATTTGTTGTTTCGTTTTGTTTGTTTTTTTTAAACGCGACTAGGTCCAGGGTAAGGTCCAGCCCATTTATTTATAAAAACATGACTGTATTCAAACTTTTTGGGCCATAACATCTTGGGTACAGACCTAATGGGCTTGGTAAATGTTCCATCTGGGTCTTTTTTTGATAAAATAATCATGCTCCCTTTAGCTCTAGTTATTTTTAAAACAGTGTTTTTTTATTTTTAAACCATTTTTTGGTATTTCCCCTTAGGTATATACCCTTAGGGTCCAACCCTTATAAGATTGAGATGAAAAATGGACCACTACTGATTAAATGCATAGTGATTTTTGATTTTGACAATTATTAACTCACACTAATCTGAAAGAAACCTAAAAACCCTACTAATATGAATTTTTTATGCTTCTTATTCCTATGCAAGTGTGAAAAATGGATTTTGTATGGTATATCGTCTTGGGTACAGCCCATATGGTACCGCTACTAAACATTGACATGGATAGACCCTGATATGAACCATATTCTGGACGGGATTTAGACAAAAAATTAGATCTTAGGTATAGCCCCTCGGGTACTTGGATAATCAGATGGACAAAAATCGGTTAAGACATGGACAAGTATAATTGCAATTATATAAAAACCCATTTTACTTAACTTAAAAAACTTAAAACCTAATATAGGTCCGTACCCATGGGTACGGATCCACTAGCTTAAAGAAAAGAAGAATAAGAATGAAAAACGAATTTCTGAAAAAAAAATTGAAAAGGGTATAGATGGAAAAAAATCCAACCAAAAATTGTAACTAGGCCTTATAAAGTAGATTTGGTAACTAGGCTTTAAAAACTCTCTTTGGTGGGAATTGGGCTCTAATTAGTAGTTTCCTCAATATGTATACTTAGCTAATCCATTTGTTAAGGTATTCCTATCTCTACTAATCCAAGTAAATAAAAGATTACAAACTTTAGCTAGAAAATAAATGCTACTAATAATATTCCAAATTACAGGAAAGGAAATAGGTAGATTTTTCTCTAATAGATGCATTAGTTGTAGACAATCACTCTCTATTATAGCCTTTCCATACAGATAGTTCTTGTCTAATAGACAGGCTTTAAGAATGCCTAGAGCTTCTGCTTCCGAAGGAGAATCAGCTGCCACTTCCCACGCGTTGTAATCAAGCATCTTCCCAAGATAATCCCTGGAAACACAAGAAATAACATATTTAGCTGCATCACATTTGATTTTTATCATTTGTAGAGGTGGGGGTTCCCACTTTTTCTTACTGTTATTCACGCTATTGATAATGTTATCTTGTTTAATACCATTCATAGTGGTGATTACTTTAGTATTAATGAAATTGTGCACCAAATCCTTACCATTCTCCATACCTTTTTATCATTTTTATTGTTGTGAATGTTGTTATTGTTGTTATTCCATAGTTAATTAATGTTGTCACTTAAGGTGTGATAAAAATATGATAATAAAATACGGATAAACGATGTACTAATACCCTAGTTTAAACACGTTACTCACCACAAGTATCACAATTCATAAACAAGTTTTAATGATAAATCAGATTCGTTCTCAGGGAGAAAGTGTACTAACACCCTAGACTAAAAACAAACTAATTAACGCACAAAAGCTCTAAAAATGCAAATAGTCTAATTCCAAGGGGAGAAAGTATAATATGACGAAATAAGCACACAAGTCTATCTAATAAGTCCAATGTCTCCCTAAAATGATGTCTCCTAAGGGCATATAATTAGAACAAAAAGGGAGACATCAATTGCATATTTTTGAAACTGATAAAGAAGACAGACTTATTTGGCCTTTCTCTAAGGAAGGGATGTACAATACTAAAACTAGATATAAGATACTTACTGAAGAATAGGTCGTTAATCGGCCTCAATCTATTAAATATACAGAGAAGTATAATTCAAAAATTTGGAAAATCATTTGGATTTCAAATATACCATAAAAAAATTAAGTTCTTTGTGTGAAAAGCCTGTAACTAAGCAATTCCTAGGAAAAAAACCTATACAATAAAAAATGCTCGGAAATATATGAATGTGTTTGGTGCCTAAATTCACCTGATACAGTGGAACACCTGTTGTTAACATGTCAAATCTGCAAAGAAATTTGGGCAGGCACCTCATTTCAGATCAGAATTGAAGAAGAGAATATAATTAAGCTTTCGGATTGAATCATGAAAATAGTAGAAGTCTTTTTGGAAAAGGGATTGGATAATAAAGTAGTGGTCGATTACATTATGATTTGTAAAAGAAAAGATAAAATCTCATCACAATAACACAAAAACTTGAAGGAGATAGTATTATTTATATTACAAACAAACTTAGGAGGGAAATATATAGAACAGACTGGAAGAATGTAAATTATAATATGACTATGTTACACAATAGTAGGGGAGAAAAGCAAAACACACATGAAGAAAATTATATAGATATCATACTAAGATGTGACGCTTCTTTTGGCAATAAATATGATCCGACAAGAATCGGGAATATGTGGTGGATCACAAAAGATTAGGAAATTTTGAGAATGTTAAGATGGACATCAAGTGTGACTCAGCTTTGGATGGGGAAGCTTTGGCATTGAAAGCAGTGGAAAAATGTGAAACTTTTCCCTTTGAAAGGAAACTAATCCTTTCAAACAACCTTGAGATAATTCAAGGTATCGAACAGGTGCCAGCTGCGAGCTGGAGAATCCAGCCGATCATCAAAATGATCATCGGTAAAGATGTTGAATTCGGTCCTATTTCGTTTGAATATCTTAATAGGAAATTCAAAAACCTAGCAGATAAACTAGCAAAAAAAGCTAGACACAAGGAAGGGCCTTACCCGTTGAACGATTGCTCAGTTTATGAGTTAGCTTGTAATTTTTGGAGGACGGGTATTGGTTAGCAATAAACTTAGCTTGTAATTTTAGAAGGAAGGGTATTGGTTAGCAATGTCGGGTCCTTTTATTGTTAGGTTCTAATTCTTTTCTTGTTATTTTTCTTTTATGCCTTAGGCATTTTTAAATGTCATAAAAAAAAATGGGGACGACCCACCTATTTTTCGAAATAAAATTATGTTTGACGTACATGTAAGACTTTCATAGTACACCTTCTAATAAAAATCTTAATCACTAATTTAAATAATAAATATGTGGTATTAAATTACTTATTATAAGTAGTAGATTCTTTTTTGGTTAGAAGGGACATCCATCAAGGGATCGTGGGATAAAACCAACAAGAACGACTAGTCTAGTACATTATTAACTAAATCTGGACTATGAATCAGCCGTGGGATTTTCCACCCATTCTATCCTGAGTGAGGGTACTCCATATACCCTTAGGTGGATCATTGTGTCTATAAAATTGCTCCGCTTGTGACACTCCATATTAAGTTAGTCAATCCGCACACGAATTGTTTTCTCTAAAGATTCCCCGAACACTGAGGATGTATTGTTGCGAAGAGATTGACTAATCCTTTGAACTCATACAGCCGCCGGTCTCCTGTCATAATCTACCTGTGTGATAACATCCATGTTGTAAACTAGTCGAGTTTTAGATTGAGTTTAAAATAGGTTTCAAAACAAGAAATTAAAGATAAACAGAAAAGTAAAGAACACAGGATATATCGTGGTTCGACAAAATAGTCTACATCCACGTTGGGCTCGGATTAGAGTGCGCATTTCCACTATCACCGCTGTTTATCACTGATTACAATCTTCACTATTACAGAAACCACTGAATCCAACAAACTCAGAGAATAGAACCCGCAAATCTAACCAATACTCAACTACGCTGAATATCTAGCCTTGAATCAGCAACATTCAAGGAAATCACAAGATTACACTATCTATAACAAAGGATTTAATCTCTTGAATGCAATGAAAGAGCAAATCCTAATTTGACTAGTAAAAGAGGCGAGAGAGAATATCTGAACAAAGTGAAAGAGAGAATGAGAGAGTTGTGAAGAGACTATTTATATGAGACATAATAAGACTTAATCTTAGCCGTCCATATAACATAAGATCAACGCTCCACATTTCTTCCGCCTTTACTTAATGAAAACGACACCGTAGTGATGAGTAATAGGCCAAAGTGTAAAAAACCATTCTGACTAAACTTCCACATAAGCTTTGACTTGATCAATCCTTCCACGTCAGCTAATACACTTCACATATTCCTACAATCCAAAGCTTCCCAAAAGTCTTTCTCGGCTACCACTTCCTTCAAAACAAACTCTTCCGTCATACGAAGCCACCTAAGTGCAACAAGTTCAATTAAAGTTGTCATCTTCAAATCAATTTGCATCGAAAAACCACAAATCTAATTGCTTTCTACGTCCTGAATTACGTCTCCGCCGTCTTCGTATTTCCGCCATTTGTTGAAACTTCCATACGTATTAAGCTTAAAACCCCAGCTTGGTTTAGTCCACCCAACAAAATTAAGTTGTTGAGTACCAGGTGTCTCTATAAATAATAGCTACACATATGATATTTGTATATATTTTTTTTGGACAAGGAATATAGTATTTGCATATCACCCCATCTTTATAGGATGTAAGGTTTTCCTTTGCTAAATATATATGGTACTCACTACTCAGAGTGTGTGAACCCAGTCAACTATCAAGTAAACGGCACTACCATCTCTCTTTTCTCATTACAAGGCCTGAGAAAGATGATCTACCACTCAGATTTCCTTGTTAATCTTCCATTTCTTCTTCATCCATCATTTAATACTTACTTTTGCTTCGAATCCTTATTACTTCTTTCGTGATGTTGTTATTAACTGTGGCTTTATTGGAAACTCCACAGAACTCAATGGTCGCGAATGGATTGGAGATACATACTCAAAATCGATTTACTTTCTGCGGCCAATAGGTGAATCAAGAAGCTCAATGGCCGTTGACAAATCATTCCATGCCGATCATGTAGCGTTTCTGATGCAAGAATTTCATCAACTCGATTTCTCGGTAAATCCAGGTCAGATATTCATTCGCCTTCACTTCTACCCTGCTCGGTATAGAGGATTCGAAAAGTCATATGATTTATTCTCTGTTAAAGCTGGTCCCTTCTCTCTCCTTAGCAACTTTAGTGCTTCTCATACTCGTCATTCTTTAAGCGTAAAGTATTTAGTTAAGGAGTATTGTATGAATGTGGACGAAGATGAAGTATTGACCATTCTGTTTTCGACTTCCAAACCTGGAGATTCAGAGAAAACATATGCTTTCATCAATGGAATTGAGATCATATCTATGCCCACTGGCCTTTACTATACACTTGATGGTGATCTAGGTGCCTCTGTAGTCGGTCAGAAGAATCGATTTGACTTTATAAATAACAAAACAACACTTGAGATGGTTCAACGGTTAAATATTGGAGGAGATTCCATGTCACCACAAGGTGATTTTGATCTACATCGTAGATGGTATAATGATGCGATTTCTTAATAGAATCTGAAGTTTATTCCGTAAAGTATCCAATACGCACCATAAAGTATTCTATTGATTTCCCTTTTAGTACTTGTTTGCTTCTCGAAACTGAATTAATATATCTGAATATAATGATCAACACATCCAAACGAGATAGCCAACACGATGGACAATCTCAATTGGAAAATACCCGTGGATGTCGGATTTGGATATCTAATCAGACTGCATTTCTGTGAACTTGAGCCAGGGATAGTAAAGAGTGGCCAAAGAGAGTTTAGTATTCTTATAAATAATCAAATGGACGAGACTAATGCTTATGTAATCCAGTGGACTACTGCTGATTGTTTGGGACTAGAGGAAAACAATCAAAGAACGATTCAGTTATACCAGAAATGAAATCTACTTTATTCCTTCTCTTTTCATTTTCTGAGATCCAATCAGCCACCCACAACTTTAATGACGGCCTTGTCCTTGCAAGGGGGGGATTTTGTAAGAGTTATATAGGGATCATCAATGACGGGTTTAATATTGTTTTCATTAAACTTTTAAATTCATGGCAAGGGATTTCGTTCAGATTTATAATCAAAACCTTTTCTAAGCTCCTACACGTTCATCTTGCTTCCTTGATAGGCTATTGTGATGAATCACAGGATTTGATCCTTGTTTATGAATATATGCCTCGAGGGAATCTTGGTGACCATTTATATGGAATTGAAAGGACCAGAAATTATTTTTCTCCTTTATCATGGTAATGTGAAGGCCTCGTCCATCCTATTAGGTGAGAAGTTTGTGGCTAAGGTTTCTGGTTTTGGGTAAGTGTCGGACAATTACTGTAAGTCAGATCTTCAACGCTCAATGGGTTATATGGACCCACAATGTTATGTTACCGGTAGGCTAAATAAGAAGAGTGATGTTTATGCTTTTCGTGTTGTGATGTTGGTTGTTTTGTCTGGAAGACCGGCAATGGATCATACCCTCGTAAATGGGTTAGCATTTTGGGCCCAAGAGAGGATCGAAAAGGGAGAAGTTGATCAGATCATTGACGTGGCTCTAAGGGGACAAATTTTTCCAAATAGTTTAAATAAATTCTTGAAACTTGCTAAACAATGTTTGCATAAAGAACCAAGTGAACAATGTTAGTATGCATGGCATAAAAATGCTCCTTCATTATCAGGAGATGTTGTATCTGTTGGCCAATCTCTTCCTCCCATAGACGAGATATGGGATTGTACCGCTGTAATGGATTTAGAGCCCTCTTCTGTATGAGGACGATAATAAACATGTGAGTTCAGAGTCCTTCCACATTGCTCACAATATATTACATTCTTAATTTATTTGTTTTCAAGATTATATTTAATTGCACTATAGTCCTTGAACAACCCGATCAAAATTTCACTTTTTATTTTATATTTAATTTCATGCCACACTGCAATTTAATCGTCCTTCTGATTCATTTCGAAGAGAATGCTTTCTGTTATTGTAGTTATTTTAGATAGGGGGAATTATATTTAACAGCCCCACAACATCTATCTTCACAAACTAAAGCCCACTTCAAATATTCCATTACAACCTAACTAGTATAGGAGGAAAAACCCAAAATGCCCTCTTGACACAGTGAAACCTAAAAAGCTAAAACAAAAGTCCAATAGGACCATTTGGTTTCATTTTCAACCGTCCCTCACCCTCACTCTATACACTCTCTCTCTCAACTCTCTTCTCACCGACCCAAAAGCTTTCCACCATGGCCACCCTCTTCCCCCTCCCTATTCCCCCACCTTCACCACCACCACCACAGCAGATCTGCAGTCAAAAACCTCGCGCCTTCCCACCTTCTTCCTGCTGCAGACGAAGAACACCACTGCTACAGAGAACACCACTGCTGTAGACAAAGAACACCATCAACATCCACCATTGCCGCCCTCTTCCATCCATTATTTGCATCGAAGACCACCACCAGCATTGAAGACCACCACCACTCCCTCTTCCCACCATTTACCCCTCCGTTTCCTGGCAGAGAAGACCACCACCACTCCCTCTTCCCCCTCCCGCGCTGTGACGAGCAAGACCAACCACCATCGTTGGATCTGCTGCACAAGACTCTAATCCCTCAGATCTGCTTCGCCGTTCAAGATCTGCAGGTAAGCTCGCTTCAGATCCACCGTCGTGGTTCGCCGTGGTCCTTAAGCCCCTGCTGCGCCGCCATCCTTCACCACCATACTGCACCAGATCCACAAGATCCGCTGCTTGATGCCGCTCCAGTTCGTGGCTCCAGTTCTTCCCGAGACAGATCACGAGTCAGATCCACCGCCGTGATCCACCGCCGTCGAGCTCATAGGTCAAGGGTCCAGATTAGAAGGTCGAGCCCACCCTTGTCCAGCCCACCCTGGTCCAGCCCACCCTTGTCCAGCCCACCATAGTCCAGCCAGGGTTGTTTATACATTTTGAATTTTTGTATAAAACTTTAACCTCAAAATGGGTCATATCTGCACAGGTCCGGTGTTTTTAAAACATATGTGTTTTGTGAAATACTGTTTTTAATCATCTCTGTTTTGTGAATTAAGGATCACAATACAACATGGTACAGCCCCTCGGGTCTAGACATTCCGGGTTTATATGTTATGGGCTAAACACTGGGGTTTGTGACTGGATTAATGACTGGGAAAAATATCAAAAACAAGGACAAAACGAAAATTGGACATATAAATAAAAATGAATTGGAACTAAAACATCTAAAAAAGGTTTAATAAGAACAGGTCTGTGCGAAAAAAAATCTATAGGTCTGTATAATGTTGGTACGTACCTTCGTGTATGTATCGAAAACAAAAAAAAAATCAGTAAGTGAAAGTAATAAAAATTCAAAAAAAAAATGAATAAATAAAACGAAAAAGAAAATAAAAATAAGTAGCCCATGAGTGTGTCAGTAAAAGCTGGTGAGAGAATCCCTTTTGCTGCTAATGTACATTGAGGGTAAAATGGTAAGTGTATGTACTCCTTTGAACTAGTTAGGCCTTATAATGAAGTAAAAAAGAGTTAGGCTTTACTTCCTAAGAAAATGTTGGAATAGGCTGTAAATTGTAGATTCCTCTTTTAGATAATAGGGAGGGAGAATCAATCATTTCTCTATTCAGATTGGTGAAATTTTGTTATGAATGAGCTTCATTGTATATATATAGATATATAATGAAATGAATTACTGATGTAGAATTTTCTATGCATTGCTGATTAAGTGTTGTTTCCTCTCTTTTGGAAATGAATATTCATAAACCGAAAAGCATTTGATATAGGGACCTGTAATATATAGTGCAATTAACTTTATTTTTTTAAAATAGGGACCTGCAGTTAATTTTCGTACAATATAGGGACATAGAGCAATTTTTGCATAATATAGGGACCCGTAGTGCAATATTTGCATAATATACGGACATATAGTGTAATTAACTCAATTTTTTAACAGAGAGACATGCAGTGCAGTGTTTGCATAGTAAAAGGACCTATAGTGCAATTTTTGCATAAGAAATGGACCTATACTGTAACTCAAGTATAATGTAAGGACTTATAGTGTAATTTTACCTGCAATGCAACTATTGCATAGTTATAGAACATTCTGTGCAATTAGCTCAAAAAATAGAGACTTATAGTTCAATTAACTCAATTTTTGCAAATATAAGGACATATAAGGCAATTTTGCATAATAAAAAGGACCTATACTGCATCTTTTGCATAATATAAGCACCTATAGTTCAATCACCTCAGCAAAAGTATAATATAAGAGTCAGATCAACTCGCAACTCTTTCGGTCTTATTTCATAGACTAAGAATTGGTTAATTCTATTTTTTTGTTTTGTGTGGGGTATTTTACCCCTTTTAAAAGACAAAAAAAATACGAAAGAATTGAGTATAAGAATGATATGGTTGAGACTTGCTAGTAATCCCCGAAATCAACTAATTCGATATTTTTAGATATAAGGGCAAATTGGATATTTCACACTAATCTAGGATTCAATATTCTTTCCAACTTCCTTCACGGTAGACTTGAGAAGCTAACTTAACAAAAGTTGTATTTAATTAAGTCCACTTGACTCATTAAATCATTCTATTCAATCAAACAAAACTCTAAGAATACTAACTAAACTTGTCACATTTGAGGACAACTATGGAGACTATGGCAACTATGGATACTAGTGTTGTAATAAAACTTGTCACTTTTGTAGACAACTATGATACTAGTATATAGTAATTAATAACCTTATCTATATTAATTAAAAAGGAAACAATATTAAATATTCATTTTAACATTTATGCACCAGAAAAGTGAACAAATAAAAAGATCCTGATTCTAATTGCCTGGACTGTATATATATATCCTTAACATTTCCGCATCAACAAGAGTTAACATGCGTATTATTTGAACAAATAATATGTAAGAGATTTCTCAAGTAAGTTATAAAATTCATACTAGTAGTTAAGCTCCGAATCATAATCCTAATATGAAACGTACTCAAGAACAAATACCATAATCCTATGATCATCATCTACAAATTCCTGTTAAGAAAATGGAGATCATTATAAACCAAACAAAAGCTGTGACTAGCTAAAAGTATATTAGCACTCAAATGGGACATGGAAAGAGTAGAATTTAGAAAGAGTATAAACACACCTGATTACTCTTTATTGTTTTTGCAAGATATTTCGAGTTGATGATGACCCCAACATTTCACATGCTGATCTTGAATAAGTCTGACTGATTTTTCAGCAGAAAGCTTGCAACCTTTCACCTCAATCATCAATATGGAACTAATGTATGCAAAATCTTGAGGGATCTCTACTAGCTTCAAGCAATTGTACACGGCCAGATTCTCAAGGCTGGGAAAGTGATGATGAGTGGCATTCCAGTATTCCAGATCTTCCATTCTTTCCAACTTCAAGTATTTGAGTTTTGTGAACACCTCTTCATCTTCCATATCCCATCTTTCACCTTCAAATGCATTAGTATTTAACTCGAGAGCCTCCAGATTCTTTAGCATTGCAAGTTGTAACATTGCATTCCATGGCATTTTAAACTTCATCAAACTAAGTAAAAAGATCCTAATTCTAATTGCCTGGACTTGTATATATATCCTTAACATTTCCACATCAACAAGAGTTAACATCCGTATTATTTGAACAAATAATGTGTAAGAGATTTCTCAAGTAAGTTATAAAATTCATACTAGTAGTTAAGCTCCGAATCATAATCCTAATATGAAACGTACTCAAGAACAAATACCATAATTCTTGTAATCAATCCCATGATAACATAACAGTAATAAAAAATAAAAAAGCAAACTCGTTTCATATTCTACATTATTTTCCAACATTTTAAACCACCATTAAATTCAACCAAAACTCTACTTAGAATCTAAACCCCTCATACGACTCCACGAAAACTTCACCCCACCACCACCACCACCACCATATTTCTTCCCACAACGTTTAACAGTAGGATTATCACGATAAAAGAGAAACAAAGTTACAGTTGAAGAGAATAGAAAATAGATTAAAAACTTGCATAGGAATTCTACTTTTAGTTTTTTCACATGAGAGAACACAAATCTAAATTAATACTCATGCATAGAAGAAAAAAGAAAATAGAAAATAGATTACATAATTAAAAAAAATAAAAGTGTAAATATATCACAATAAACAAAAGTGATCGATAACATTTAAAGTTTGGAGAGGTATATTTGAGATTCAGACATGTGGTTTCTCCTAGATCCCAGTTCAAGACAAACATTAAAAGAAAAACAAGAAAAGTTGATCGAATCAAACAAATGTAACAGTAACCTCCCCATGATCATCATCTACAAATTCCCCTGTTAAGAGAATGGAGATCATTACAAACCGAATAAAAGCTGTGACTAGTAAAAAGTATATTAGCAATCAAATTGGACATGGAACAATAAATAAAAAACTTAAAGAGTAGAATTTAGAAGAGTATAAACACACCTGATTAATCTTCATTGTATTTGCATAATATTTTGAGTTGATGATGACCCCAACATTTCACATGCTGATCTTGAATAAGTCTGATTGATTTTTCAGCAGAAGGATTGCAACATCTCACCTGAATCATGTGTATGGAAGAGATATATGCAAAATCTTGAGGGATCTCTACAATCTTCTTGCAATAGAACACGACCAGATCTTCAAGGCTGGGAAAGTGATTACGAGTGGCATTCCAGTATTCCAGATCTTCCATGTAATTCAACTTCAAGTATTTGAGTTTTGTGAACACCACTTCATCTTCCATATCCCATCTTTCACCTTTAAATGCATTATAATCTAACTCGAGTGCCTCCAGATTCTTTAGCATCGCAAGTTGTAACATTGCATTCCATGGCATTTTAAACTTTTCCAAACTAAGTTTCTTCAGATTGGAAGGGAAATTGAACTTACATGGATATAAACCTGCACCCATGTAAACCACCTCGAGTGATATTAGTTTATTGAGAAACTCTAGCAATGGGAACCGGTTACATTTCGTATGATCATCCCATGAATCTAGAAATCTACACTTTAGTTCAAGAATGCCTGATAACCTTCTCAACATCTTCTCCATATTGTCTCCATAACCAATAATGGGTTCCGAAAAGCTTTGTAGATTTTTTAGAATGGAAGAGGAATTCTCAAGTCTGTGGGGCTCCAAATCAAAAGAAGAAAATGTACTTATATGAATGTGTCTCAACGTTATCATGTCCCATATACAATCTGCTACTTTTACAACTTCATCATTTGATTGTTTGAAATGAAAAGTTTCAAGGTTCCAAATATTGGATATGGATGGTGGAATAAATTTCACTGAGCTTGTGACGGACAAGTATCTTAGCAGAACAAGAACGCCAACCTCTATAAAAGAGTCTCCTATAATGATACCTGGAATATTCAATATCCTAAGAAACTTAAATTTGTTATAAATGAACGAAATATCATATGAGGAATCATCATAAAACCTAGATGTAAAAAACAACGATTGTACAAATGGCCCAGAGGACATAACTAATTTATCCCATTTATAAATAACCTTGAGACGACGTTGATAATATATCGTGGGTGAAGAAGAAGAAGAATTATAATCTTCGATCTGCACGAAATTATCTTCCTTAACTTTTCTTTTGAGGAAGTTACCTACCACATAAACACAATCGACCTTGCCATAATCAGGACTCTCTTTATTAAGGTCCAGTAGGTCTCTTGAAATAAGATCAGCTAAATAATCCTCTCCTGTCTCCTCTAAGCTCTGGGATGCCGTATGTTTTACGAATCCCTCCACTATCCACAACTGTATCAGTTCCGAGACTGAAACTTCTTCATATAAAAATACTCCCATGTATAAAAAGCATGATCTTAAATGGTCCGGTAAATAGATGCAAGTCAAATCTAGTATGCGATTTACCTGTGAATCCCTAAGACCAAATACGCGGGACCCTAATGTTTGTGCTACTTCTTCCCACTGATTCACAGTTTTACGAATGGTACGAAGAAGAGCAACTACAAAAGTCTTTGATTCGGGTTTACATCTTTTAGCGATTTTCATTCCGACTTCCTTCATTTCTTCAGGGCAGCTTACTATTTCAAAGAATGAATCCCAGATTGGTGAAGACAATATGGAGTCCCCTATGCTCTTAGATTTAGCTGGGAAATCAAACTCCTCATCTTCAGTTATTAATACGATTCTACTTCCATTGTGAGAATCTGGGAACCAACTTTGTATTATATCCCAAGTATAAAAACACCAATTAATATTAAGCACAACAAGGAATCTCTTTCCCTCGAGACATTCAAACAAGAGTTTAGCTAGTTCATTATTCTTGGAACGAATTTCATCTGAAAGATCAACCAGGTCACCTAAAAGCTTCAATAATGCATTGTTTATCTCTTTATCATAAGTAAAAGACGTATCACAATAATATGCACGAGACTCGAAGTGACTGATGACACAAGGAGAATTGTACAATTCATTAGCAAATGCAGTCTTGTATTTTCCATTAGGACTGACAATGGTGATAATGTTGAGTGGCTCATCTCCTCCAAGAAGCATTTCTTCTATCATTGTCTTCTTCCTCTTGAGATCCTCCTCCAGATCTTCTTTTGTCTTTCTTTCTTGCTCAATATCAAGAAAATCTAGAAAGATATCGTTAAGCCAGCAAATACAGCGCCACAAAGGAACATCTCCAACAAGATATGAATCAAGAACATATTCTACATCATATGCCAAATTTGTAATTGTTTCAATAGTCTCCTTCAAAAACAATGGTGGGTTGCTTGAGATTTCTATGAGGTCAGAATACCAGAAACGAAGCTCACTTTGCACCCTCCGAATGAAACAGTTGAAAAGAGAAGTTGAACTAGTCGTGTCTTTCAATAACTCCTCAAGATTCTCCAAAAGATGGTTAATGAAGATGAATGGACTCGTTTTTGGATATGTAAGTATAATTGGCCTCTCCATTCTGTAACGTTGGAGATTATGTATACCCTCGAGCCTACGAAAAAATTTGTAGAGCTGCAAACAAAGTTGAAGACCCATGTATTCATTCATTTTATTGAGATCAAATGAGTAGAAAAAGGATCCGACATTCCTGACAACAGATCTAGCTACTTGTAAATCACCATCTTCATCTTCAACCAACTCTGGAGGAGGAGGATCTATGAGGATTGCTTTGATGATTACAGCATCAGTTATAACGTCCTCTATCATATTTGGAGGTACAACAGGGGAATTGATAAGAAATTCAAGGAGAGCATCAAAAGCAGAAAAATCAATCTCAGTACTTTCCACAACTCTCTGATCAATAATACTGTTGTGTGCTAATAAAGGAGGTATACCGGGAAGATTTTGAAGGGATTCAAAGAAAGCCATAATTCTCTGAGATTTTAATTTTTGTTGATTTAACTTTAGTGAGGGGAAGAAGTAAATTAATATGTAAGAAGCTGGAAGAGGCGAAGATCTAAGATGGAAACAAAAAGAAATGAGTGGCTAGCAAATTTCTTATCTACCTCCGAAGACTTATGTTTTTTTTAGTCATAAGTCGTCTTTTTTTATTGTTGGCCTATTAAAATTGGAAAGAAATAATTAGAAGACATGGCGGTACCTTTCTTTAATTACAGCAATTAAGGCCTAAGGCCTAATCTTACCTCATTTTAAGCCGTTTTCTTCTTCTTTTTCTTCCTCTTCAATTCCAATTACAACATCATCAAACACAAAGTCGTTATCCTGCACAATGAAATGATTATCCACCATCATCCCATCAAATAATTCAAAATAAAGTTATTAATTTTTTTGGTTTTGATACTCTAACAAATTGATCACCATCGCTCCCACATACGCTACTCTCTGCCATCGATCTGAAAAATCAAATAAAAGTAACTGAATCAAGTTTTTTAGATTGATGTGAGAGATAATCTATCCAGATTTTAAGAGAGAAGACCACCCTTAAATGCTCATGTTCTCCAATTTTGAATTTTAATAAACTAAGCCATGGTCAAGTTTGAAAGTCTTGCTTAACTTCTGTAACCATTTTCTCCTTCCCAGCAAGAACTCCAAATGTTGGCACGTAAAACTCATTTGCAATCATTCGTGGATAATTTTTCTGGAAAGGAAAATACAATTAATGAGATAACAAATATTGTATGTAAAAAAAGAACACCCAAATGTCCATTAAAGGGAAGAAATTGAGAATGGAAGCATAAATGTTCAAGTAGGAGAATGTTCAAATCTCTATATGGGAGGGGATGGCGATCAACTGTTTAGAGTTTTAAAAGCAAAAGATTAATTACCTTACTTTGGATTCTTCAATGGGAGCAAACGGGCTCGGTGGGGTGATGAGTGAGTTTGATGTTGTTTGGAAATTAGGGAGGAGGAAGAAGAAAACGGTTAAAATTAGATAAGGGACCGTTGCTGACCAAAAAAAAAAAAAAAAGGGACCGTCATAATTTCGAACAAAAAAGAAAAAAAGGCTTTACCGTCATAGTGATTTTGATATTACTTTTGATAAGTGTTCTAAAAATTGTCCTCTTATTTTTTTTTTTTTTTTTTTTTTTTTTGTTACATAGGAGATTGGACTTGGAGTCATTGACTTGGTTCGAACCTGCACCACTAGATTGGAAGACCAAGGCCCTGACCAGTGAGCTAATCCCATCTGGTTAAAAATTGTCCTCTTAACCTGCGTTGTTTAGGTGTTAGAAGGTAATGTAAGTGCTCGTTTGGAAGTGCTTTTTTGGAGAAGCACTTAAAAGTGCTTTTAGTATTTTAAGAGTTTTTTGATTTTGAAAAGCACTTTTGTGAGAAGCACCAAATAGGGGCTTCTTAAAAAAAGCATTTAAAATTATTTTAGATTTCAAAATTATTTTTAATAATTTTTTAAAATTTTAAATTTTATTCTAAAAGCACTTTTTTACTCTAAAATAAGCACTTAACCTGATTTAGATGACGCCTAGCCAAAAAAAATTTAAAAAATCTATTTTTTCATATGAAAAAATAAAAAAATATTTTTTTCAACACTAAAAATTATAAAATCTATTTTAAGAATTATATAAACCCAATTAATATTTAAATAAATATCAAAACTGCCTAGCAAGGAAACGCCTAGACTCCGCCTAGGCGCTCGAAGATGGTTGAACGCCCGCCTAGCACCTAACGCCTTTTAGAACACTTTTTTGATCATATGCTCATCTTCTAATGATTTCTTTTCAGAATATCAACAAATAAAAAAACTCCATAACCATAGTTCACGAATTATCGTGAATCGTAATAATTTTTTGTATTGTTTATTGTATCGAATCGTAAATCGTAACGATTCAGATATTATTTTAAAAATATGATATATTTAATATATATTATATTTGATATCGTGTTTATGAATACAAATGTAAAAAGCGATTATTACGATCTACACCCCAACTCTAACAATAATATCCCTATCCCATCTCTTAGTTTAGTATTTTCTTTAAAAGTCCCCTAAATAATTATAGTTGTCTTTTTTACCCCCTCTTTATTTTCTTATGAGCAGTGCAACAAAAAGATGAAAAGTTTGGGGATGTGATACATCACGATCGATGTTTGTTTGAATGGTTGTGTTTTGTAATATAACTGAATACAAAAATTGAAAAACCGTCCAGTATGTCGTAAATCAAGGTGAGATCCGAAGAAGGGCAAGAAAGTGTCACATAAGAAAATGTGTTATTTTTCGATTACGCCAAGCAGAGAATGTATGCTTCGAGGCACCATACCGGAAAGATTACAGCCGAAGATATGTTGCGTCATCCAGTTGATGGTACTAGTTGGAAAATATTTGACGAGAGAAATTTCGAGTTTCCTAGTGAACCACGTAATGTACGCCTTGGTTTGGGCATCGATGGGTTTTGTCATTTATCCATGCAAAATAACTCATATAGCATGTGGACGGTTATATTGACAATCTACAACTTTCCGCCTTGGTTATGCATGAAATAATCTACATGTATGCGTACCTTGTTGATTTCGGGTCCTCATTCACCTGGAAAAGTTATGGATGTATTTCCCCTTCCTATTATAGATTAGGTGGAAACATTGTGGGGCATGTGGACTATTACATACGATGCACGTATGAGGAGGGAATTTGTAATGAAGGTTTCTTTGTTGTTCACAAGTAATGATTACTTGGCTAGATCGTACACTAATGGTCGGGTCAATGTTACTTAGCATGCCCAGAATGTATGGATTCTACTCCGTCAATGAAGGTAAATAAATGGATTGTTTATTTTGATCACATACGGTGGTTACCTATTAGGCATCAGTTTAAGAAAGACGTATCTACATACATGAAAGTCGAGCATAGGGTCTCTCCTACGAAAAATAGTCTCACTAATATTCAAACACAATTAGAAGGGTTGACTGTTGTTAGGGATGTCAATGGGGCGGGTTTGGGGCGGGTTTACCTATCCCCGCACCCCGCCCCACAAAAAAATAGAAGCCCCACGCCCCGCCCCGCCCCCGCGTTGTTCTTCCCCACACCCCGCCCCGCCCCGCTCATTTATTCCCCGCGGGGTGTGGGTTCTACCCGCGGGTTTCAATTTGATCGTTCAAATTTTTTTTATTACTACAAATTTTATTACTTTTAAACTCTCAAATATTCTATTCTTCAGAATTTGCATTTGTATTTTGATTTTTAAACAAATTCTGCCCACTGAGTTTCACTTTGATTTGAATAACTATTGAAATTAATTTATACATTATAAATGAAATATATTAATTATATATTATATACATGCGGGGAGGGTTTGCGGGGTGGGGAATACTTATCCCCACAACCCGCCCCGTCTCGTGCGGGTTTTGAAAATCCATCCCCACAACCCGCCCCAAGCCCCATTTAGTACCTTAAAACCCGCCCCATTTAAAGTGAGGTGGGGCGGGTACCCGCAAACCCGCGCCCCATTGACATCCTTAACTGTTGTGTTTCCCGATAAACACAAAGATTTTGGTGGCAAGGTGACAAAGAAAAAAAGGCCCCCGTGAGTTTAATTGGAAGAAAAAGAGTTGAAACATAACATTGATGTTATGCATTGTGAGAAGAATGTGTTTAATAGTTTGATTGGTACAGTGGTTGGTTTAGATGGGAAAAACAACAAGGATAACGTAAAAGCGAGAAAAGATCTGGAAAATATAGGTATCAAGAAAGATTTATGGTTGTTAAATAACCGAGGAAAAATCATACTACCATAGACAAAATATGCGAAAGCGACGTGTACTTCTAGATTGGTTGAAGGCATAGAAATTTCCAGATGGATTCTCTTCTAGTTTGTGAAAAAAACGTTCAGATTGATTTGGAAAGAACATTGGTATGAAATCCACAATTGTCATATATTGATGCAATTTCTTTTCGTGGCTAGGATTCTTGAGCTAATTGACAATAAATCGATTAGCAATCCGATTATTGGGTTATGCAACGTGTTCTTAAATATTTGTATAAAAGAACCTAAGTAAGAAAGAACTATAATCGGGAAAATCTGAAGTGGTCGAGCTTTTGTTCAAGTTGGAGATGATTTTTTCTCCTGCTTCTTTTGACTGTCGTAAACGTGTATAAGGAAACTAAGTTAGGAGGTCCGGTTCAAATGCATTGGACGTAACCGTTTGAAAAGTACTTGAACAAAATTAAAGAATAAATTCAGAATCCGGCCAGGCGTGAGGGTTCAATCGTTGAGGGATACATTTAGAGGAAATATTGACTTTTATATCTCGGTACCTTCAAGAAGAAATAACGAAATTCAACAATTAGATAGATACGGTGAGACGATTCTTGACCCCAAATAAATTACCGTGTTTAAGAGTCAATGCCAGCCAATCGGTAAAACTGAGTTTCGTAATTTACCATTCAAAGAGAAAAAACATATCGATTGGTATATCCTTCTTAATTGCGATGATATCCAAGCCTATATGATGTAGGAAATTAGATTAAAACATTTTATCTTATTTATGAATTTTAACACTATTCTTTATGTTTAAGGATGGCGATCAACTTTATAGAGTTTTAAAACAAAAAAATTAATTACCTTACTTTGAATTCTTCAATGGGAGCAAACGGGCTGGGTGGGGGTGATGAGTGAGTTCGATGTTGTTGTAATTTAAATTAGGGACAAAAAAAGAAGAAAACGGTAAAAAAAAATGAGATAAGGTTGGAGTTTAGGCCCTAATTGCTATAATTAAAGAAATACAGGACCACTATAATGTCTTTTTTTTATATTACTTTTGATTATATGCTTGTCTTTTAATTATTTTTTTTAATTAAAAAAACTCCATACTTCACGAATTGTCGTGGATCGAAATAATATTTTTTATAGGTCAATGATTCGAAAAATCAAAATAATATTATACTTTCCTTCAAAAAATCATCTATTAATTTAAGAAGCATAAATTACAAATATACTTTTACAACTTAATTAAAAATAACAAATATACTATTAAAATAAAAAATACACCCAAACCATACAACGGTTGCTATCACGATGTCAGAGTAACCAAAATGCTCGACTGGTTCTTCCTTGGTGGCGATGGGGCCGGTGACGACGGACCAGTTCTGCAGTGGAGTGGAGACGGGTATGATCCTTCTCCTCCTTCCCCTGAATGGAATAAATGTGAAATCTTCGAACAGCTTGTTCACAGTCTCGCTCGCTTGATCACGAGGAAGAAATAGATGGCAGACCTCTTGGAAACTTCTCCCAATCCGGCGGAGAGTGAGTCACTGGAGTGATTCAAGTTCAACCTTGAGGACTCCTTCTCCCAATTGCTGATGTAATTTGTTGCTTTCTTGTTGTTTAATAGATCAAAGTGAGCTAATTGATTACTTAATCAAGTACAATCAAATCTAATTCTCTTATCTGCTTGAAATTAATGTTGAGAAAATCTGTTAATTAGCGAATTTAAAGTTAATTAAATTATAAATGGTTGTTTATGTTGTTTCGTCTGCCATGGAAGTGTCCTGCTCGGTTAATTGCACCATGAATCCCATTGTTCTTCAAAGATTCTAAAGAAGCCTACGAGTCAAGGTAATTATTGTATATGATAATTAGTTTAAATCTTTGTGGAATACAATTTTTGCCATAGTTTATCTTTTATTATTTTAGTTAATAAAATCAATATAAGAATACACTTTGACAAAATGTACTGTATCCTACAAGAAAAAGTAAAGTTGTGTAAGTTATCAAAGCTTTAATAATGCAAACAGATTAGACACACCAATAATGCATGAAAATAGAGAAAATACCTACTCTCTTTATGCAAGTCTAGAGGCAAAAAACTCACTATGTTGTATTGATTAACCTGATAACCAAACCAAACTAGTCTAATATAAACAAGAAAGCTTGATATTTGAACAATGGTTATATAAAGCTCTAACTTACCAATTCAAGTAAACGACCAAGTTTCCACGAAACTATATTTCTCTCATGACAATTAGTGGGGACAAGGGTAGTATGATAGTAAACATTATGAGGTGTGAGATAATCATGAGTTGAATAGAGATTATCATCCAGCGGTGATGGGATTCATCGTGCTGATGGGATGCATCGCGGTGATGGGTATCATCGCGCTGATGGGATGCATCGCGGTGACGGGATTCATCGCGGTGATGGGATTCATCGCGCTAATGAGACTCATCGCGCTGATGGGACTCACCGCGCTGATGGGAATCACCGCGCTGATGGGACTCACCGCATTGGTAGGACTCCACCGCGCTGATGGGACTCCACCACGCTGATGGGACTCAACGCACTGATGGGACTAAACGCGCTGATGGGACTCTATCGCGCTGATGGGACTCGTCGCGCTGATGGGACTCATCACGCTGATGGGAATCATGGCGCTGATGGGAGCCAGCGAGGTGATGGGACTCCACCGCACTGATGGGACTCAACGCGCTGATGGGACTCCACGCGCTGATGGGACTCCACCACGCTGATGGGACTCAACGCGCTGATGGGACTCATCACGCTGATGGGACTCCACCGCGCTGATGGGACTCCACTGCGCTGATGGGTCTTATCGCGGTGATGGTACTCATCGCGGTGATGTGACTCATCGCGGTGATGGGACTCATCGCGGCGATGGGACTCATCGCGGTGATGGGACTCATAATTGTTAGAACGGTTGCAATACCATTCAAAGGTGATAAATCGATGAATTCATATTTAAATGAGATCCAAGAGATCTGTGATGGACTTGACACTGCTGCTGCTGCTCTTCCTTTGGAGTATATTATTATGTATACTCTCAAAGGTCTACCATTGGAATACAATCAATTAAGTCGAGCATTTGCATCTCTAACACTCAATCTTCAACTCTTACATTTCATTCCCTTGGTAGCTTATTGGTGTCTGAAGAACTTCACATGAAAATGTCTGACTCATGTGTTATTTCACCTACTCACACCGCGTTGTATTCAAATAATCAACAACATTTTTCTGCGTCTCGAGGTCGTAGTTTCTCTTCTCGAGGTCATGGTCATGGTAGAGCTAGAAATTCGTTCTCCTCTCCATCAATTTTGGGTCAACCTACATGTGTTGTAAGTTCTCCTCCATCTTCAGCACCTACTTGTCAAATTTGTATTCGTTATGGACATGGTGCTCTTGATTGCTGGTATCATGGAGATTTTGTTACTTCTCCCCCACCTCGTGCTCAGTAAAAAGTTGCTTATGCTGCTTGGTGGTCATTTGTGTGTTCTAAAATAAATGCAATAAGTAAAGAGAACCACAACCGCAAGTGTACGGTTGTCCCAAGTAATAATAGTGATAACAGATTCGTTCTCAGGGACGGATTGGTTGACTCTAATGCTTATCAAGTAGTGTTTAATTGCACGTAAAAGCAGATAAATGATTTTAAGTTTGTTTTGTTGGTTATCTAATAACTAAGACAAATAATGAAAAGACTAAATTAATGCAAGTAAATAACTAGACGCAAGAAAATAAAGTGTTTACGCAAGATGAGAAAGTAGTACTTGAGATACGCAAGGGTTTCATCTAACTCTGATTTATTCCATGTTTCGTTTAAGGGACAAATTGGTAAAAAGTAATGGTCGGGATTCTAAGGTCATCCTTACCCCCGTCAGGGTGGACTAAGGAGCTACTCTTAAATGCTACAAACCCCGTCAGGGTGATTATAGTCCATTCTTAAGTGATTAAGTTTATTTTACCCAATTGGCCATAAGATTAATTACGCTCGTCAGAGTCAAATAATTTCTATCCTACATTCATTAATTATTTCTGTACCTAAATCCCCCGTCAAGGTGATCTGGTGGTCCTTTGTGTGTTCTAAAATAAATGCAAATGTAAATCGAACCACAACCGCAAGTGTACGGTTGTCCCAAGTAATATAGTTGATAAAACAGATTCGTTCCAATGACGGGATGGTTGACTACAATGCTTATCTATTAATGATTTATTGCACTTATGAAAGCAAGTAAAAGATATTTTGATTGATTGGTTGGTTTATATTAATCCTAAGTATGAAAGATTAATGCGAAAATATAAATAACTAACTAAGACGCAAGTAAATAAAAGTGATACGCAAGTATGAGCAGGCAGTACTTGAGAGACGCAAGGGTTTTCCTAACTATCATTCATTTCATACATTGTTTATGGGACAAATCGGTAAATTTGTATTGGTCGGGATTCTATATTCTCCTTACCCCCGTTAGGGTGGACTAAGGAGCAACTTTCAAGTGCTACAAACCCCGTCAGGGTGATTATAGTCCACTCTCAAGTGATTAAGTCTAAATTACCCAATAGGCCATAGGTTTAATTAAGCTCGTCAGAGTCAAATAATTTCTAACCTACATTCGTTAACTAGTTCGGTACCTAAACCCCCCGTCAAGGTGATCCAATCACCACTAATTAGAATAGCCTAGATACTAAGTCCTATCATTGGTTAATTACGTCAATAATAGTAATTAAAATGCAAATTAAAGAAAAATACGAATTACCCAATTTGATTTAAATAATAAATATCCAAAATCCAAATGTATAGAATGAAATCAAATTGGGATTAACCCATTATGCGTTCTCAAGCACTAATTAGGGTTAGCTCATAATAATTAAAAAGAAAACTAAAGAAACAAATAGGTTCATCATGTTTTACAGAATAAAATAGAATACAGAAAAACCTAATTTTGGAGTTCAATTGGTTGAGAATCGGAGATATAGACCGTCTCCAGCTCTTGCTTCTTCTTTTCCTTGTTTCTGCTTCTTCTTGGACGCTCTCTTCTAAGGATGTTTTAATTTTAAGAATAAAAATGAGAGGTGCTGAATAATGAGGTCTAAAAGCCTATTTATAATGATAAAATCGGATTAGGGCTTTTACTTAAGGTTTAAGTGAAAATTAGAAAAGCCCAAGTCCACTAATTTAACCCAAATCCGTAACTGCTGCACCACCTCCACTAAAACAGCTCTAGCCGATTCGTTATAACTCCGATTGATCTTAAATCACTTGCTAAATTTCCGTAACTCGATAAGGAACATAATCTCTTCAAAGGTCAGCGGCTAAATCAACTCGTAAGTGCCTCGAAATCAGCAATCTTTGGCCTGTTTTCCAGATTTGCAGCTTCAAAATATAATTCTTTTCGGGATTTATCTTCAAGCTTTGACTCCATATCACGATCTTTGACTTTATTCTCGTGTTCCTCTCCTAGATAATATTCAAAACCTACAAAATTTTCACTAAAATACACAAGATTACGCGCAAAAGTTTAATAAATCAAAAATACTAGAAATAAAAGAGGAAATTCGGATTATTACATATTTAGCCCAAAAGTCTATCAAATTAATCAAATAAACACCAAAAATGATGTCTCCCAAGGGCATAAAATTAGAACATTTAGGGAGACATCAAGACCCCCAACTCAAATCTTTGTCGTCCCGACAAAGCAAAACTAAAAACAAGGGGAATAAAGTAGATGCAAGAGAAAATAGAAGCTAGTAAATACATCCTAAAACAATTCTTAAAATAAATCTCATATAACAAACATTAAGAACTAACATACACATACACTAATCATGCAACATCAAACACAAATAACTTCAATCATAAAATTAACTTTGCAATGCTAGAAGGTTACACTTGTACTTATCTCATTATGATGGCTATAGTTTGTTCCTCGATCCTTACTCGCTTTGAACGCTCCACTTAGTATACAACCTATTAACTTACCACGCACCTAGGAATCACGAGGACTTTACGGTTTTAGCGTAGGCTTAGGGATGGTGTGGTATGTATATTTGGTAAATTTGAAGTGAGCTTTTGGCTCTCTCCTCACTTACCATCAACAACTGTCCACGAGCTTGAGTTTACACTCATATAATGTTCTCACTCAACCCATTTGACGCGCTAATGTTGCGTCCCCATGTCAACCCAATATAAACTAAGATGATTTTTCAAAATATTCCACTTTGCCGGTTTATTTTATTCTTTCTTTTTATTTTCTTTTTCATTTCTTTTCTTCTTTTTTTTGTACAAGATACCCATGACCATCATTTTGATGTGAAAGGTCATGTCTCTTATAATTTATTTATTTTTCTTTTCTCTTTTTTTTCTTTTTCAAATCCCGGCAAAGGGTTACAAATAATAATATCATCTTTTATTTTTGTGCCTTAATACAAACACATATAATCCCTTCCCAATGTATCTTCCCAAATGTGGACCCTCCACCCCAAACTCAAGCTCGAGACAGGTCTCAGGATCGTGATTCAAGTGCGGGTCATTTGGTCATGCTTAATAATCTAAGGGATAATGGGCTTATATCGTGGCTACAAAAGAAAGGCTTAAGGCTCAAAATTGGGCTAAGACGGATAAAATTATAATAAGGGATGGCAAGCTAAAAGGCTTCAAATGGCTAACAAAGAACTGCCCCTATCATTTTTCTAACTACATGGTTCGTCTCCAGTTCATATCTAAGTGGGTTCTCTACTAATTTAGATCTCACGTTCTACAAACCAAACATTTTCCTTAAGTACAAGCTTACTTCTTTTGCATTGTGCATTAATTTTTCCTATTCATTATCTATGTCCGCATGCAATTGTAAGTGCGTTTTATGTTATTCCCTAAGCTCCACTATTTACTATCATAGATTCATCAAAAGTATGCTTAAAAGGGACATTTAAAATCTTCTACAGTCAAACGCAACTCCTACTTAATTTATTGAAAGCAATTAAAAACAAATAAACACATAAAAACTGGGATGAGGCAACGAACCCCACCCCAAACTCAAAAATGAGTCGTGTCCCCACGACTCGAAAAGACTCAATAAAGCAATTAAAATAATATACACTAAATGAGAAAAGGATTGGAAAACATATCTGGATCGACACTAGGCCGATTGCGTGTAGTCTCATGTTGAAATTTTGAATACTTCTTTATCAAGCTTAAAAGATCATGTATTTGTTGCGTTCATCTTGATTAAAGTGTTTTTCATTACCTTGAATTCTTTTGTCATATTTTCCAAGTCTTCATCATTTCCTAACCCTCTAAATCATCATCTCTTCTACGAAAATCTTTCCTCAACATCCAACTTTTTATCTTCATCATGTTCTTCGTACCTTTTCCAACCTTCATGGTCATCTTTGATGACCCCAAACTCAATTTTTCACCTACTTAAAGATTACTTGCAAAATATATAATATTAATAGGCTCAAACAATTCACAATTCCTTCGCTAAATAACTAAAATAAATCTTAATTCCCAGCTGGTAATAGAAATAAAAGAATAGTTCTAGCTATTTTACCGGATTGGCCATGAAATTTATGATGATTTGATACCTTGCACTTGCAATCTCCAACCTTCAAATTACCAAAGCTTTTGATGAAATTTGTGTCTCTTGATATTGTTGAAAGTGGCACAGTAGTGGAATTGGTGATTTATTTGAGATGGGTATTTAATATCTATGGTGTTGGAAAGGTTTAAAGGATATAATTTGAGCTTTGGTGAAGAAATTTTTGGATTCAAACTTGAATTTCTTGGTGTTTTTGGAAAGATTTGTGATTGATTATGTGTTGGGATAATGTTTAGAGGTAAGTATTGGTGATATATTGGTGTTTTGATGATGGAATTTGAGTGTTTTTGGAGTTTTGGTTCGTCATCAATGGTGTTTCATGTGTTGGAGGCCAAAGGAGAGGGAAAAATAAGGTTTTTTAAGCTTTAGGTTTGTTTTCGCCGAGACCACGACCGGCATGTCGGTCAGATGACCGGCTAGCCGGTCGCGAACGACGACCTCCCCAACAGCTAGGTCTCGAAAAGTTATGCAGTTTAGGCCCAAAGATCACCTGATTCGGACACCCGAGCGCAAAGATATCGCTTGCCGAACTTTTCTCTGATTTTTTTTTTACCTCTGACGCAAGCCTCTTGCGTCGTTGCTGACGCAGTAACCAGAAACATCATCGTCATCGGCCGGCTAGCCGGTCATCTGACCGGTATGCCGGTGGCACGTCGCTGGCGCGAATGAAGACGCAGTCATGCTGTGACGCAGTGGTCAGAAACTTTTAGTTGTTTATCTGAACTTTTCGACTTCACCATTGGATAGAGCTCGAAAAGTTATGCGGTTTAGGCTCAAGAAAAAGTTAATTCCGACCTCCGAGCATCAAGTTATGATCTTCCGAGGTTGCTGAATGAGGACGCAGTCGTGCTGCATCGTCGCTGACGCAGTGGTCAGAAACTTTTAGCTGCTTATCTGAACTTTTCGACTTCACCATTGGATAGAGATCGAAAAGTTATGCGGTTTAGGCTCAAGAAAAAGTTAATTCCGACCTTCGAGCATCAAGTTATGATCTTCCGAAGTTGCTGATAACCTAACTACCCCAAACTCATGACCTTTAAAACTGTAATCATCAAAAACACCAACCTTTCTCATTTCTTAAAAATAAGCACTAAATAAAGAACCATTACTCTAATTTACTCTAAGAATTTAAAAGACATGAAAGCAATTTAAAACATGGGTTGTCTCCCAAGAAGCACTTTTGTTTATTACGTCTTTAAGTTCGACGCGTTACCTTCCATGAAGATGGTATTGAGGCCCTTGCGGTGTTCCTCCGCTTAAACTCGCCTCTTCCTTGATGTAAAAGCTTTAGAACCTTCCCCTTTAGAATATTATTTAATCGATCTCTGAAAGGGGGTGGGTAAGTACTTCGTTTCGCTTTCTTACTTTCACGACGAAACTCATTTTCCACCACATTAGAGTAGATAACCGTTCTCAATGGTATAAGATTATTTTTACTCCTTGGTTCAATCTCGTATTCATCTTTAAAATGTGGTGGGTAGGTGCTCCTCCTTGCCTTTTTGCTCTCACGGTGTGTGGTGTGGCCTAAGGTGTGATAAAAAGATGTATAAAATAAGTGCAAATAAACACCTTAAACTAACACGGTACTGCAAGTATTACAGGACGTATGCAAGTTTTAATGATAAGAAGATTCGTTCCTCAGGGACTGACGAAAGTTAGAGAGAACTTATGCAACTTATCAAGTCCAGATATTAAAGATAGATAATAATACGCAAGTAGAAAGAAGAGAGAAAGATAGATATTTATTTGGTTTTTTAATAAGAAAACTAAACTACTAAATTAAAGACAGAAAATAAATAACAGGAAAGAAAAGAAGATAGTATGAAAGTCTAGCTTGAGTTATTAGCATGCAATCCCCACTAGTTTCGCCGTTCTAAACATGTAAGGGTAAATTATGTAGTATTTCCCTAATCGGTCCCAATATGCTATCGGTAGTTTAAAATAGGATTTACCTGTGTCAATAAGGCTTCCTAAGCAAACTTTTCCTGTAATTGGTAAAGAGTCACAAGACTCAACCATAGTGATTATCTAGATAGGTTGGGTTGTCAGATCAGACCTAATACTAGACGTTATGTGCTAAACATGCAATTGAACACCGTTGTCAATGGTGACCTAATTACTAGATGGTAATTCTATATGGCCGCGGTTCCACAAGAACACAGAATATAAATCCAAACACATAAACAGAGAATAAAAACTATAATTCAATTTAAAACATTAAGTTCCCAAATTAGATAGATGTCAATCAAAACTAGGGTTCATACATATATGCTAAACACTCAAACTAAAGAATTAATTCATACAAAGAAGGGAATAGAAAAGAGTTACATAATCAAAGGTAGAAGAAAACATATGGTGTTCTGCTCCTTCCAGACTTCTCCTCTTGTGTTGTAGCTTCCTCTTGGCCTTAGGGTCTGGCCAAGGATGATTTAAGAGTGTTAAGAGGCTGTATTTATAGGGTAGAGGTTGACCTAATTCGTTTGGTGGAGATAACTTCAAGTAATGGACTCCTGACCTAACTCAAATTCGTAAGGAAAACACTGTTGCGTTGTTTTGAGTGTATCTTCTTCGTTATTGGTCGGATTTTGCTCCATAAGATACCAAAAGAATCGCAACAGAATTATCTTGACCCGTTAGAAGTAAATTACCAAATTCGGCCTATTTCTTAGGTAAAAACACCAATCTTTGGACGTGTACTGCAGAATCCCAGATTTAGGCAGCTTTTCCTTTTCCTATTTGAACTCAGTTTCCTTCTATCTCCAATTTCCATGCATATCTTTTTCCATATCTTGTAGTCTTTGACTTGGACTCTAATTAATCTCCATAATTATCTTTAAAGCTTCACACTAAATAAACAATTAAACCCAATATGCTCTAAAAATATTATGTTACTAAATCAAGACTCAAAATAGGAAAGTGCACTAAATTAAGCTAGAATCAACCTATAAACTAATAAATAAGCCTAAAATGATGTCTCTGAAGTATATTATATTATCACAAATGAGGAGACATCAAGACCCCCAACTCAAAGTTGTATAGTTCCGATACAATAAAAGTAAAGACAGTAGGGTAGTCAAGAAGAAGAGTAGGAGGAGAATATGAACAGAACACAATGAATGATCCTAGAGAAAAATATCTAAAAAGTCTCATGTAGTAATGCTCAAGAAATAATGCACAAATATGCTTAATATACATGTAATCAACAATCCATAAATTCAAGTCCAGATTAATTTCGCAATGCCAGAAGGAGAGGATGATAACTTAGTTCAGGTTAATGGCTATAGGGTGTTCATAGGTCCCAAATACAGCATCCAATGGTCCACTTACCTACTACCTAATAGCTCAATTGTTTCTCCATCTAGCAGTTAGAAATCCTAAGGTCTTGGTTATAACTGGGCTTAAGGACGGGTATGGTATATTTGGATAATGAAAAGTGAGCTTTTGGCTCTCTCCTCACTAGCCATCAACGAATCGCCCTAGAGCTTGAGTTTTCACTCGAAGATGTTCTCACTCAACCCAATTTATTGATGCTTTTGATTTGCATCCCCAATAAATCCCAATTAAAACCTTTGATGATTTAAAATCCACTTTGCCGGTCCGAATATATATTCTTTTCATATCATTTTTTCTTTTGTACAGCTATGACTCTCTTTTTATGTTCGAGATATCACACTATTTTTCTCATATATATATTCTTTCTTTTTAATGCCCTTGTTGGCAAAATTAGCTCGTAGCTTCTTTTCCATTCACTATTACCCCGACAAAGGATTACAATAATAATTCATCATTAATAAAATCACAATTACAATTCCAAATCCCAATGTTCCCAAATGATGAAACCCACCACCCCAAACTCAAGCTCTAAAACGAGTTGTCTCAGGTTTTGCGATTCGGGTGCGGGTCATATAGATAAGTCCTAAAACTAGGGTATGG
Organism: Nemophila menziesii; assembly: GCA_029959085.1. NCBI lineage: Eukaryota > Viridiplantae > Streptophyta > Magnoliopsida > Boraginales > Hydrophyllaceae > Nemophila > Nemophila menziesii. The sequence continues at coordinate 145,466,496 of JARWIR010000001.1, forward strand.
ATTATAATGTGTTTCAATAAAAAGGCTTTAGAAAGGCTCAGAGGGGCTAAGACGGATAATAACAATAATCAAACAAAAGGGTGAGAAAGTCTAAAGGCTTCAAGTGTTTTATCATGAAAGAACTGCCTTAGTCATTTTTCTAACTACCGGATTTCGTTACTTTTTCATTACTAGTTCATAGATAGGCGGGTTTTCAACTAATTTCAAACCTCACGTTCTACACACCAAATAACTATTCCTAAGTTTCAACGTGTTTTCTTAGCATTGCTCATTAACTTTTCTATCCTTTATTTCCTGGTTTCATACATGCAAACTAAACAATTTGTAACATCTTTCAAAAACATACTACCTACTATCATTAACTTAATTAAATCATGCTCACATAGGTACATTCAAAGATATTCTATGCCTAATTCAACCCAAAAAATTTTAAATTTTATGAAAAACACAAAAAGGAAGATGAGGACAACGAATCCCCACCCCCAACTCAAAAATGAGCCGTGACCCCACGACTCGAAAAAGACTCAAGAAAAATAAAATTTAGAATTAGCATACATATTGCACATAAAGAAATGGTAGGGAAGAAAGAAAACATACTCTTCGAGGCTTTTACCTCGCCTAGACGATACTTGGATTAACTCTAATGTATCTTCTTCACCCAACTTCTTATTCGCTTTTCGTTCAGGACACGTGATCATAATAGGATATTGCATTATATAACGTCATGGGAGAGATCGAAAATTCGTATCACCTCCTCATAGATCAACTGTGCCACATCTTCGTCTTCTCCTCACAAAATACAATTCACAAACAACCCCATCATTCCAAATCTCCACGAATCTTCATGTATTCTCCTTCAACTTCTTCTTCAAATACTATCTTATAAGAAAAAGATAGTTCCTTTAATTGTTACTTCGGAGAAGCTGTCATGGCCATTGAAGCTTTCTCTTTTTCTTTGGGTATAAGGTCTTTGATCTATAGAGGTTGTGTTGTCTTCTTCACTAAAGTTCGAATCTTTTTGCTCTTTGAATCAAACACAGCATGCTAACCTCTCTTCTCTTGACTTGTTTTACCCTTTGAATTGGAACTAGGACTTTTCTCACTTGATTTCTACTCAATTATATCCAATACCTTGATTTCTTCATCTCCCTTTCAGTGGATAATGTTCATGTTCTCTTAATCATCTCAATTGACCCCCAACTCAAAGCTTTAACCACTCTTGAAATTTGGAACTCTTGATTATTGGTTGTACAAGCTTAATTTGGGTTAGGAAAGGTGATTTGATGATGATTCTCTATGTGGCTAAGATGGATTCTTCATGGATTGGTATGGATTTAAGAAATTGTAGGATGAATTTTTGAAATTTAAGCTTTTGATTCTTGGATTCAAGGTGTTTTGGGATGATATAGGTGGTTGAATCTTCTTTGTAATGATGTGGAGAATAGATTTGATGTGTTTTCATGGTGATTGAGTAGTGTTTTGATGATTGGTGAAGGTTTTGATGAGCTTCAATGGAGTTGGGAGAGTTTTGGAGAGAAGAAAGAGGTTTAAGGTTTAATAAATTCGGAATAATAAGCTTTAGATCTTCATATAGCCTTGAAACCCTTTATTTTCTCTCTCTGGCGGCTCGTGCGGACTACCCCTGCGGACCATGGGGTGCACCGCGGGGTATACCGCGACATCTGATACTCGAAAAATTTTGCTCACTGGTTAACACCCGTGGTAGGACCCCGTGGCACGTGTTTCTAAGCTGCGGACCAGGATGCGGTGCACCGCGGGGGTGCTCCGCGCTTCCTACGTCAAAATACCCGTGGTAGGACCCCGTGGCACGTGTTTGTGCGGTGCATGGCGCGGTATAGGGTCCGGTATACCGGACCCATCAGCTATTTTTTTTTCTGTACACAACACGTGGCTGCTACCCGTGGCACGGGTTTTTACCGTGCGGTGCACCGCGGCTGAGGTCCGGTGTACCGCACGTGGCAAAAACCTCCCCATCAGCTAGATCTCGAAAAGTTATGCAGTTTAGGCTCAAAGATCACCTGATTTCGACATCCGAGCGTAAAGATATGACTTGCCGAAGTTTCTGTCCGAAAAATTTTTGCTCGCTTCCCTAACTCGATTTCTCCAATACCTAATCATCAAAAACACTAATACCTTTCTCAAATATGCAATATCAACTAAAATTAACTAGACTAAACATAAATTAAAAAATAAAAACGTAAAAACATAAAAGAAATTACGTGTTGTCTCCCGTATAGCACTTTTGTTTAACGTCTTTCAAAGTTAGACGTGTTACCTCGATTAAGGATGACGAAATTTCCACCCTTTGCCTTTGATTCCCACGAACTTTTCAGCTCGATTCTTAATAATCATGGATGGTGCCATCCAAGATTTCGTGGGAATAGGTGGTAACTCGATTTCAAGTGTAGCATTACACTCCTCTGTTAATCCATTCATCTCGAATCTTCGTTTGTTAGAAAGAATGTCCTTTATGAACTGACCGTATTTTGACATTCTTGTGAGAGCTTCTACAAACAGTATGCTGATTTTTAACTTGTTCACCATGTCAACGAACTTCTTGAATTCTAAGTAATTGTCCTTTCTGACACGTGACGGGAATGGTGGAGGAGGACATGTATTGGTTACCACTGGGCTCTTTTTTTTCTGGTGTCTTCTCTTGGACACGTTCTTGTTCAACCACCTCTTCGACCTTATCTTCTGTTGGTTTTTCTCCCCCCGTTTCTGGAATAGGGACTGGTTCTGGTTCTGGTCTTGGTGGAGGTAGTTGTTTTCCACTTCCTAATTCAACTGCATGACAAACTTTGTTTTCTGGAGCAGTAGTATCACTTCGGAGTTGCCTTTCTGCAAGGATTTTAGTTTTATCCACCATTCGTGACACTGCCTGCACCCTCTCCATAAGCGCACTCTGTGAGTCTTGGGATTCTTGCTGGTGACTCTCTATATTTTCAATTGTTTGCATCAGTCGAGCCAAACTTGAATTCAAACTCGAAGGTTGCTCCTGTATGGGTTGCTGCATTGAATAAGGAAATGGTTCTTGATAAGCTTCATTATAAATCGGCGATTCTTGATAGATAAGTTGTGGAGGATAGTAAGATTGTGGTCGTGGTTGATAATAATCATCATGATAATGGTTATCATGATGATACGTCTGTTGATTTCCGACCCAATTGTAGCTCTGTGGGGGTTGATAGTCAGCGTAATTTCCTTGAGATTGATAATAACCATCATGATAATGGTTACTTTGATATGGCATGAAGGAAATTGAGGCTGGATTGTTCATGCAATGTCCCCACGAGTGATCTCTTGCTCCATAACTAGGACATGAAGGTGAGGCATGTACTAGATTCCTCTGAGCTAGTTGTCGCGATTGTTCTCGTAATTCCTCAAGTTGTCGGCTTAACTCCTTGAGCCTTAGAGATTCCATCTTGCATTAGCTTCTTCAGGATCTAATAACTAGAAACCTTTATCTCCTAATAAATCTGCTCTCGCCTAAAAAAAATCTGTAAAACAAAAACTAAAAAGAAAAGCGTAAAATAGAACTAACTAAAATATAAGCACAAGATAATTGCACAAGGACTAACGATGTAGTCCCCGACAGCGGCGCCAAAAACTTGGTGTGGCCTAAGGTGTGATAAAAAGATGTATAAAATAAGTGCAAATAAACACCTTAAACTAACACAGTACTGCAAGTATTACAGGACGTATGCAAGTTTTAATGATAAGAAGATTTGTTCCTCAGGGACTGACGAAAGTTAGAGAGAACTTATGCAACTTATCAAGTGCAGATATTAAAGATAGATAATAATACGCAAGTAGAAAGAAGAGAGAAAGATAGATATTTATTTGGTTTTTTAATAAGAAAACTAAACTACTAAATTAAAGACAGAAAATAAATAACAGGAAAGAAAAGAAGATAGTATGAAAGTCTAGCTTGAGTTATTAGCATGCAATCCCCACTAGTTTCGCCGTTCTAAACATGTAAGGGTAAATTATGTAGTATTTCCCTAATCGGTCCCAATATGCTATCGGTAGTTTAAAATAGGATTTACCTGTGTCAATAAGGCTTCCTAAGCAAACTTTTCCTGTAATTGGTAAAGAGTCACAAGACTCAACCATAGTGATTATCTAGATAGGTTGGGTTGTCAGATCAGACCTAATACTAGACGTTATGTGCTAAACATGCAATTGAACACCGTTGTCAATGGTGACCTAATTACTAGATGGTAATTCTATATGGCCGCGGTTCCACAAGAACACAGAATATAAATCCAAACACATAAACAGAGAATAAAAACTATAATTCAATTTAAAACATTAAGTTCCCAAATTAGATAGATGTCAATCAAAACTAGGGTTCATACATATATGCTAAACACTCAAACTAAAGAATTAATTCATACAAAGAAGGGAATAGAAAAGAGTTACAAAATCAAAGGTAGAAGAAGACATATGGTGTTCTGCTCTTTCCAGACTTCTCCTCTTGTGTTGTAGCTTCCTCTTGGCCTTAGGGTCTGGCCAAGGATGATTTAAGAGTGTTAAGAGGCTGTATTTATAGGGTAGAGGTTGACCTAATTCGTTTGGTGGAGATAACTTCAAGTAATGGACTCCTGGCCTAACTCAAATTCGTAAGGAAAACACTGATGCGTTGTTTTGAGTGTATCTTTTTCGTTATTGGTCGGATTTTGCTCCATAAGATACCAAAAGAATCGCAACAGAATTGTTTGAACCTTTAGAAGTAAATTACCAAATTCGGCCTATTTCTTAGGTAAAAACACCAATCTTTGGACGTGTACTGCAGAATCCCAGATTTAGGCAGCTTTTCCTTTTCCTATTTGAACTCAGTTTCCTTCTATCTCCAATATCCATGCATATCTTTTTCCATATCTTGTAGTCTTTGACTTGGACTCTAATTAATCTCCATAATTATAAGCTTCACACTAAATAAACAATTAAACCCAATATGCTCTAAAAATATTATGTTACTAAATCAAGACTCAAAATAGGAAAGTGTACTAAATTAAGCTAGAATCAACCTATAAACTAATAAATAAGCCTAAAATGATGTCTCTGAAGTATATTATATTATCACAAATGAGGAGACATCAGTGTGGCACCTTGCTTGTATAACACATATTGATCATTTGTGGTAGTGGAGGTGATTTTGATTTTTCATCTCTGATAATGATTCGTGGTGGAGATGGTGATTGGTGAACTTTTTGTAGCGGAAATTCAATTTATATTTTATCTTTAACCTTTAATTCTTCAATTGATTCTCCAACCATTTCACATTCGTCTTCACTTTCAACCCAATCTTCCACTATTACCTCATAATATTCTTTCTTTGTATTTTCTATAACCTCGATATCCACCTCTTCTTGTTTGCGTTCTATATCTTGATCATGTGTATACACCTTAGGAATAGCAATCTCTATGTTCACTTCTAGGATTTGCGTTGCTACTCCTTCTTCTACCATGCTAACAAGATACTCAACCACATGGTGGTCTTCATTTATAATTGGCACGATGGTCATATCACTAGAACTAATACCTTCCTTCAACACCTCCTCCTCAACTGTTTCTTCCGGTTGATCTCTTCCATCTTCATAAGACTTGATACCATTGGCAAAATGCTGAGAATTAATTATGGATTCCATCTCGTCTAGCTCCTTTTGCATTCTTTTCAAGCGGGAATCTCTTTCATCTGTTAACTTCTGCGATTGTTCATATAAGCGCATGAGTTCAGTAACTGATCTATATAACTGGGAAATTTGTGGTGAAGGTGGAGGTTGTTGAATGTTTTCAACCCACTGGTTGTTCCATTCATGTTCGTGTTGATAGTGATATGGTGTTTGTTGTTGATTATTCCCGATCCATTGATTGTTCCATCCTTGCTCTTGCGGGTATTGATAAGGTTGTTGGTAAGAATTTATACCCCATTGTTGTTGTCCCAAAGAGTCTTCCCAATAGTCAAATGGACCAGGATTTGGGTAATGTTCTCTATACATCTTTAATTAAATTTTTTGATCATTACCTGAATAAAATACCTGTAAAACAAAACAAACACAAGCGTAAAACTGAAAATAAAAATGCAACTATCACTAAAGGATAAACACCGTGGTCACACGCTACCGTCTCCGGCAGCGGCGCCAAAAACTTGGTGGTCCTTTGTGTGTTCTAAAATAAATGCAAATGTAAATCGAACCACAACCGCAAGTGTACGGTTGTCCCAAGTAATATAGTTGATAAAACAGATTCGTTCCAAGGACGGGATGGTTGACTATAATGCTTATCTATTAATGATTTATTGCACTTATGAAAGCAAGTAAAAGATATTTTGATTGATTGGTTGGTTTATATTAATCCTAAGTATGAAAGATTAATGCGAAAATATAAATAACTAACTAAGACGCAAGTAAATAAAAGTGATACGCAAGTATGAGCAGGCAGTACTTGAGAGACGCAAGGGTTTTCCTAACTATCATTCATTTCATACATTGTTTAAGGGACAAATCGGTAAATTTGTATTGGTCGGGATTCTATATTCTCCTTACCCCCGTTAGGGTGGACTAAGGAGCAACTTTCAAGTGCCACAAACCCCGTCAGGGTGATTATAGTCCACTCTCAAGTGATTAAGTCTTAATTACCCAATAGGCCATAGGTTTAATTAAGCTCGTCAGAGTCAAATAATTTCTAACCTACATTCGTTAACTAGTTCGGTACCTAAACCCCCCGTCAAGGTGATCCAATCGCCACTAATTGGAATAGCCTAGATACTAAGTCCTATCATTGGTTAATTACGTCAATAATAGTAATTAAAATGCAAATTAAAGAAAAATACGAATTACCCAATTTGATTTAAATAATAAATATCCCAAATCCAAATGTATAGAATGAAATCAAATTGGGATTAACCCATTATGCGTTCTCAAGCACTAATTAGGTTTAGCTCATAATAATTAAAAAGAAAACTAAAGAAACAAATAGGTTCATCATGTTTTACAGAATAAAATAGAATATAGAGAAACCTAATTTTGGAGTTGAATTGGCTGAGAATCGGAGATATAGACCGTCTCCAGCTCTTGCTTCTTCTTTTCCTTGTTTCTGCTTCTTCTCTGGACGCTCTCTTCTAAGGATGTTTTAATTTTAAGAATAAAAATGAGAGGTGCTGAATAATGAGGTCTAAAAGCCTATTTTTAATGATAAAATCGGATTAGGGCTTTTACTTAAGGTTTAAGTGAAAATTAGAAAAGCCCAAGTCCACTAATTAAACCCAAATCCCGTAACTGCTGCACCACCTCCACTAAAACAGCTCTAGCCGATTCGTTATGACTCCGATTGACCTCAAATCACTTGCTAAATTTCCGTAACTCGATAAGAAACATAATCTCTTTAAATGTCAGCGGCTAAATCAACTCGTAAGTGCCTCGAAATCAGGAATCTTTGGCCTGTTTTCCAGATTTGCAGCTTCAAAGTATAATTCTTTTCGGGATTTATCTTCAAGCTTTGACTCCATATCACGATCTTTGACTTTATTCTCGTGTTGCTCTCCTAGATAATATTCAAAACCTACAAAATTTTCACTAAAATACACAAGATTACGCGCAAAAGTTTAATAAATAAAAAATACTAGAAATAAAAGAGGAAATTCAGATTATTGCATATTTAGCCCAAAAGTCTATCAAATTAATCAAATAAACACAAAAAATGATGTCTCCCAAGGGCATAAAATTAGAACATTTAGGGAGACATCATGATCCAATCGCCACTAATTGGAATAGCCTAGATACTAAGACCTATGATTGGTTAATTACGTCACTTATAGTGAATAAGAATAAATTAATGAAAAATACCTAATACCCAATTTGATTTCAATTGTAAAATCCCAAATTCAAAAGCATAGAATAAAATAGAATCAAAATCAATCCATAATGCGATCTCAAACACTAATTAAAATTAGCTCATAAGTGGAAAAACTAAGAAAATAAATAAAAAGGAATTCATAATTGTTTTACAGAAAGGAAAATAAGAAACATAATTAGGAAGATGAATTGGCTGCAACGTGGAGATATAGACAGTTTCCAGCTCCAAACTTCTTTTCTTCTTGATGCTCTCTTCTAATGATGTTTTAATTTGAAGAATAAAATGAGAGATACTGAATAATGAGGTCTAAAGGCCTATTTATAATGATAAAATCGGATTAGGGATTTTACTTAAGGATTAAGTGAAAATTAGAAAAGCCCAAGTCCACTAATTAAGCCCAAATCCCGTAACTGCTGCACCTCCTCCACTAAAAAAGCTCTAGCCGATTCGTTATAACTCCGATTGATCTCAAATCACTTGCTAAATTTCCGTAACTCGATAAGGAACATAATCTCTTCAAAGGTCAGCGGCTAAATCAACTCATAAGTGCCTCGAAATCAGCAATCTTTGGCCTGTTTTCCAGATTTGCAGCTTCAAAATATAATTCTTTTCGGGATTTATCTTCAAGCTTTGACTCCATATCATGATATTTGACTTTATTCTCGGATTCCTCTCCTAGATAATATTTAAAACCTACAAACTTTTCACTTAAACAAGCAATATTACGCGCAAAAGTTTAATAAATGAAAAATATTAGAATTAAAAGAGGAAAATCGGATTATTGCATATTTAATCCAAAAGTCTATCAAAATAGTCGAATAAACACCAAAAATGATGTCTCCCAAGGGCATAAAATTAGAACATTTAGGGAGACATCACTGCTCAATCTTCATCTTCAAATCAACAATCGTCACCCTCTTATGATCCGGAGATGTGGTATTTGGACTCTGATGCTAACAGTCATGTCAACAACGATTCATTTCTTCTTCAACAATCATCACCATATCAAGGAAATGATGTTGTCTATGTGGGTAATGGTAACTCTTTGCGCATTGCTAATATTGGAAGTAGTAAGTTCTCCTCTTCATCAAACACCTTTAAATTAAATTCAATCCTTCATGTTCCACTTATTTTTTCAAACCTTTTATCCATTTCTCGGTTTACCAAAGATAATAACTGTATCATCTCATTTACCTCATTGATGTCTCCTCTTTTGTTCTATTTATATGCCTCTAGGAGACATCAAATTAGGTGATTATCGGGCTATTTCGATTGACTTTTAGTAATAATATGCAATATTTCATTTTCTCTTTTTAGATTTTAGTATTTTTGATTTATTAAGTTTTTGCGCGTAATATGGTGTATTTTAGTGAAAAGTATGTAGGTTTCTAATACTAGCAAGGAGAGGAATCGAGAATAGAAGTCAGAGATCGTGTCAAGAAGTCAAAAGT